>OY728158.1:790426906-791676906 GCA_963277665.1 Viscum album
TGATGTATATAAGTTGAATCTTTTATTTTCTCCGAGGACATATGTATTTACTAGTGCTAGAAACATGGTAGATGTCTAACAAGTTATGGAGTCAAAGGATTTTATAAGATGACTATGTGATTCAAGAAAGAGGATTTTGTATTTATTTTTAATTATTTTTCAACATGTACTAGCTAGTTTTCTATTTATTTACATGATTCCTATCATACCATGTTTATCTTTTTCAACTATGTTTTGTATTAGTGGATCATATAGATATATTTTCTACTTTCTATTATTTATTTTGGGGGATTATGGGTCATGATGAATTTTCAATAGAATTTAGGCATGAACCAAAGGTTTATTTTGAGTGTATAGTCTTCCCACAACTATGTTAGGATATCACCACAAGATGGAATACACTAGAAAATGGGAAGGTTTTTCTGAGGTTATGTGGTGACCCCACTCAGGTGTCATTTGATAGATCTGGGATGAGTTTTACATCAGGATTAACTTCAAGGAATTTATTCACTTCACATAGAATCTTTTATCTGAAGTGGAGTATAGGTTATGGTGTTTGGGGGAGGCGTTTCACCCAGTTATTCAAACTTTATTCACCCCATTTATATTTACTATGTGTATAGAGTTGAAAAATAAGGCTGAGGAAATTGATATGATTCATAGAAAACAATATCATCTTAAGATAGGAGTCATTGGATATCACCAAAGAGTAAGGATATTAGTATAAGTTCTTATATATTGAGGAAGTTGCGGTTATAACCAATGAGGAGATGACTTTATAATTTTCTATCTTTAAAAATCTATAGAGCTAAAAATTTTCATGAATCTATTGGTATCTCTATCCCTATGTGTTTATCTTGTGGATGTTTTAATCATTGGTGATTTTTCTGTATGACTATCCTCAAGGACCATTACAACATTGGTTCCATTTTCTATTTCATCCTCAATATAAATTTCATTAGGGGACTTATCTATAACAAGGTATATAGGTTTTTTTCTAAGAGGAGATAAAATTTGTTGAGGGGAACCCAATGATGTAATTCACCCTACAGAAAACAGGGTTGTGAAAGACTATGGAAGTGTTCATCAACACATGTGCAGAGTATCTTGATGTAGACATTTTCATTCCCTGGTGGGGCTAACAAAAAATGGGTTTGATATTGTATAAGGTACCATATATTTATCATATACAAAATTTTATACTTATAGTTGATTCTTGGGTATCACACCGCTTCATTTAACATTCCTTGGTTCTTGCCTTGGTACTCAAGGTTGAGCAACTTCCAGTTCCTCTGGTGTTAACTACACAAGTTGGAGGTTAATTAATTTTTCTCAAAATATTTTGGGGCTGTGATTTGATATTTGGGTGACACCAATTGATTTGGAATTCATTATTACTAAATTTATATTCATAAAATGTCATTACTAGAATCAAATAATTATATTCTATGTATTCCATCATTGATTATTTATATAAGAGAGTCATGTTATATTACTAGGAGGTCCAAAAAGTGGTGTTCTTCAGCATGAAGAATTATCATATGGGTAGTATGTGTTCAGAGCTATTATTATATTAGATAATAGTGAGAGTTTTGGATACCGTGAGAGAAAAGTGGGAGAGTTTCCCAGATTCATCGAGGAGTTCCTAGATGTATTCCATGAGGAGGTTGTTACTATATCCCGTGACGTGATATTGAGTTTTGGATAGTGTTTCAACCTGATGTATCTCTAATTATTATGAATCCAAATTGGATAGAACCTTCTGAATTGTGAGAGTTGATAATTCAGATTGATAATTTTATATAGAGGGGTTTTATATGGCCATGTGTATCATTATGTGGTGCTTGGGTGTTATTTTATAAGAAGTAATATAGTGGTTTGAGGTTGTGGGAAGACTACTGATAGATGAATTAGGCGATGATCATGTAACATTATCCCCGTATGAGGAGAAAAGATTTGTTAGTTCAATTAAAGGGAAGCAACTAGTTTTTGAAGATTTATATGTGATTTAGAAATCATCAGTTGAGGGTGAATGAAGTGGATATCTGAAAACTTCTTTTTGGTGTTGGTATTGGAACTTCTCGTTTTTTGTTATTTATTTTGATGTAATGAATTCCAGAAGTCTTATCACGGGACTCATGAACTGCATGTTTTTTTGTGTTCTTAGATCAGTTCATGGTAGTGTTTATTAATGGCCTGATCATATACATAAATTCATAATAGGACCATGTTGTGTATATCATGGATGTTTTCCAAGTACTTCATCACCATTATCTCTATATAAATTTTTCCAAGTGCAAGTTTTAGATGTGGGAGGTGATTTTCAGAAACATGTTTTGTCCCAATAGTTAAAATAGACAAAATATTTGACCAGTAAGTCAGTTCTAGTTCCATGGGAAGACAAATCAAATTCTGTTAAATCAACTACACCCTTAGCTATAGTGTCTTCTTATATGAACTGTTTTCAAGTAGAAAAAATGAGTCCATATAGTCTTTAAAATGGGTTTTATGTTTTTTATAACCTTTTTATCAATAGAGGATGAAATATAAGGTGTACTCCCAGTAGGAGGATCTGACCACCACATCACAAGATTAGAAAAACGTTTTTTAGAAATATTTATACCTTTGTGAGTGAACAATCATGCGACACATGGAGATTTCATTTTTTTATCCATCATTGAGTGTGACACTCGTTCATCTTCAAATTACCTCATGTCATCAGAGTGAGGCTTATATTATTTCCACCACATAAAAATACATGTAAAACAATTTTTTGGCTGCCAAAAAATATATATGATATTTATTATGATATAGAAGACATGTAAATGCATTCGTAAGATTTTATTGAGAATATATAAGATTATCATAAGCATACCAAAGATATTCTAGAGCGTGTGTATGATATCTTACCTCCCTGAAGTGATATATAAGATAATAAATTTCTTATGTAAAGTTTATCATTTTGATAAAATTTTATGTTTTTTTAGACTCTAGTTAGATAATGAAAATTTGTTCTCCATGGTTTAAATTTCACATTACTAAAGATTAAATCATAATTTAAGATGATTTTTAGGGAGAATTTTGTTAGAATATTGAGATGATATTGGATTTTTAATTATAGTTTTTCAAATAGGATGATTTTAAATAATTTATGAAGATAAAAACAAGGGAAATTATTAAAATATTATTGATTTGTTTTTTGGGTCTTGAGGATTTGTGAAAAATAATCCAAAATGTGTCTGTTGAAAATTTATTTTCCAATATCTTGGGGTGTATTTGAGAATTAATGAAACAATGAATTTAGGGGGGGGGAACTCACTTGATTATTTTAATATTCTATTTATAAGAATAAAAAGAAGAATAAGAAGGGATGTGATGAAGTGTGGTTGGTGAAGGGACCGATACGGTGCTATTCTTAGAGTTTTTTATATCAACAAGAGAGACAGATAGAGTTAGTAGAAAATGATTCTCAAAGAAAAAAGATCTTAATAATTCTGGTAGAAGAAGAATATGGGGAGGAGGATGAGTCTAGAAAGGTCTATTGGGTTTCAAATCATCCAATGATCCACGTTAAGCATAATAAAATGAATATAGAAATTCAAATCCAAGATCAACCATGAAAAAAGTCAAAATCATGCATATTTTAACATGAATAAACTTTGTAATTTTCACTAAAGATAGTCAGTACATATATCTTAACCCGTGTACTTGATGAAGGTCACATGAGAGGTAGTTTAATGAAATACATCCTCTAGAGGTATACATAGGCCATTAAGAATTATTATTTATATGATAAGGATTCTTCCACCATCAATTAAATATTGGTGCTTTATGGTGTAATGGAGGTTAGAGAAGAGAACTACAGTAATGAGACATTTGGCCAAGTATATTGAAATATTACATTGTATCCATATCACAATGAATACCTTCTTTATAAATACCTCAAAGATGAACCTTGATTGAACATTCATTAAATCGTAAGTTACAATTTAATGCATGCATTAACTTTAATCATAAGTTATAACAACTATCATATCCAATTAATCTTATAAAATTGATAATAAATGATATTATACATGTAGGATATGAAAGTTATAACTATTTATCACTCCACTACATTTGTTTAATAATGATAGTGCCAATGAAATCATACTGTATAATTCATGGAACTGTGATTCACCATGTCATATAAGATGACTCACTCAGGTAGTATGTATATGATATACTGATATAATAAAATATTATATATTGAAAATTATTAGAGTAAGTCTTATTCCATGTTTATGTGATACTCTAATAAATACCATGCTATACTCTAAAATGTAAATTAGATTCCGAACATATTCCATTCAATCTCTAAATTTCACTAAATCATAAAAGACTTATGTTACATTTCACCTAATATCTTATCATATTTGATAACTTGTGATATCATATCCAAAATATTTTTATATATCTTCCAAAAAACTTTTCAAAAGATGTCATCAAATTCACCTTGCATTACATCATATGCAATACCGTGAGAATATGCACATAAAAATATTTAGGATAAAATCTAAAACATTTTTTTGAGTAGCTCTTTAAGTCAAACTAAATACCCATTCAATAAAATATAAATTTTCACCCCAAAAAACATTATATTATATATAAAATATATGAATAATTGGATTTAAATATTTATGGAAATTGAGGCCTCTAGTAATGTATTGATTCCACTCAAGTACAAAGGGACCTGACATGATATCCACAAAAAAATGTATCTCTATGACCATGTTCAAGAGGTATATCATATATACATTTTCATTCACATATGATACCTTTTTAAAATACATTAAGTGATAGTTGGAAATGTATTATGTCAATCCCATCTATTCTACTCATATGTTCACAAATATTTTAGTATAGAATAACTGGGTTGATAAAAACATCACATGTCATTAACCTTTATAGATGAGCACGTCACATATCCACAACCTAAATAGATAATCACTTTATATGTACTATCTTGGTACAACCACAAACTTCCTTAGTCTTTCCCAATCATGTTTCCAAATTTCATACTCATCATATTAGGGGGAAAATCCTATCATAACTGAGTTCCAACAGATGACTTGATCATATATACCCAACCACACCCTAATTAGACAAGATTCAAAGATGGTGTAAGAAAGGTATCAAAGTTTTAAGGTTTTTAGGATAGATATCCTAAAAAACTTTGGTAGTGGGTAATCTCAATATGATCCATGAAATGCTAGTATATGAATAACATTGTGCAAGATACTCTATGTGGTATACTCAATGGGATATCCAGCACACAAAACCCATTTTGTGACTCATGATCATATTACTTATCTTGATAAAAGAATCATAATAATATAAACCTTCTAATTTATTCATAATCATTAATAATACATGAAAAACATCAATTAAAGAAAACTCAAAGTCGTACTTTTAGAGGATAATTATCAGTTCACTTTATGAAATATATATCAATATATACATATATACATCCAAAGTGAATGAATGGTAAAGTGGATATTTCATTTTGTATAATATGATAAATTTTATATTATTAATTTACTTTAGTAATACTTAATAAACCCACACACATGTTCCCATATAAAATATTATATATGTTATCTAGCCAAATAAGCATTATGTTTTCCACACTTTTAGGGATTTGTTTAATAAATTACATCTTTATGTAATTCTTTCACTTCACTATGCGACTACCTGATAAAACCCACCATAACAATTTTTAGTGAGTAAAATCTAAAAATAAAGTAATATTGTATAATGGGGATATTTAGGAATCATATACACAATTCTCAATCCCTTGAGCATATTCATTCCCCTTAACTCCATAACATCAAATCTTATGAAATTAATGACATTGGTTGTCTACTAATAACTATTTCTAAGTACATCATAATTATTATTTGGAACTCATTCCATCAGATTTTTCCCTTTAAATATTTTTGTAACTAATGTAAAAATTTACATTATCACTTACTAACATATCTTAAACTCCTTTCGGATAACGTGACATTCACTTTGTCATGGAAACTAAAGGTAACCCCTTACACTTCTCTTTACTACCATAAACTAAAATATTTTAGGATATTAAGTGAAATTATATTTGAATTTTGAATGAAATAATCTTTTATTTATTAACTTTGAAGTTTTATGAGTTCAAACATACTCACATTAGTCTCTCAGTCACTATATTCTATTATGAATATCATGCTATTATATATAAAGTACATTGTCATTTTGAAAAAACTCTTATTTCATAATCTAGGAATAGTTAATAAAAAACCATAGTTTCAATGTTATATATGGTATTTTATATTCTTGGAGTAATTTTTTTAAAATAAGAACATTTCTTAAAATACGTCGTTGAAGGGTGATAGGATCATATCCCTCATATATTGAAAAATGTATACATAAGCTTCATTATCCTAGAAAAAACATTTTCATCCTTATTTTCTTTTAAAAATATGTTTTAGAAAACGATGAATCATAAACCATGTATCTTGAATTCATCATCTCAAATTGGTTATATAAATTCATTCTTAACAATCCACTTATCTTATCGAATAACATGAATAAACTAGCTTCACATTTCCTTTACCTAGATCAATTTTATCTTTATAATTTTTTTTACATTCAAATATTTGATGCATCAAATCTTTTCTTTGTCACATGAATGTAAAATCAAACCTCTATCAATTATTCCCTTGATTTTAACTTCTATATATTTATAATTGTTTTAAAGTATACATTTTGGTATTACATGCCCATAAAAATTAAAGAATAAATTTCTTTAACAAAATTACCTAATATGAACATTCCCTGGAGTTATAAGAACACCTTAAGGTTTTTCAAAAAATTACGTCCCATGTATTAATTACTTATACTTCTTAATAACACTTTCAGGTTTCAATAACATTGATTGTATACTCAAAGATTACTTTTTGGACATTCCAAATAACTTTTCTTAATCTTGTTTGTAATTTTACCCATTTAACTATCAATACAACACTAGAACCTAAACATCACATTCCTAGTTCATCTATTATCAACACTTTTAAAATGAAAAAAAACAAATTTTAAAGATAATTCACATTATCAAAACGTTACTGTAAATGATAATAAATTGAATTTATCAACCATAACAATCCTTATATGAAATTTTCAATCAATCAAAGTCATTGGAATACTCAATCATATTGAGTATATGAGCGGTGAAAAAAATTTATTTGGTCACCATTCCTGAAATATCTTTAAAACCTCAATTTAATCATAACATGCTACTCACAAGCATCTAGGTTAAATTTTTTTTAAAAACATAAACAATTGGTTACTCAATAAAGGTTTTCTCTAACACATATAATTTTTTTCTTAATAATTTTTATTAAGTTACCAATTTTAGGAGTTTCTTACATTATTCTTCATCTTTATATATGTTTGATCTCAAAGCTAATTTTAATGACAATGATGATGGAATTTATCATAAATAAAATCTTTTATTAGATAAGTTTCATGCTTTACAAATATTTAATATGAACATTTATTAATTGTGATCCTACAAAAACAATAACCCTTTAGGACTCATCAAAACCATTAGTGTTCTATGATTTATATTTCATTATCACTTACATGGGTTTGAGAATGTAAATAATCCATGTATATATTTGGTATACAAATATTTTCAATCACATCATATCTGGTTCATAGATAGTTGAGTGGATAACTCTTTATCAAAATCTATCACATAAATATAAACTCAACAATATTCCTATAGTATCTTAACTTTAAGAATTTCCCATCTATGTGTAACCCAAACCAAATTCCAATATTAGGTTAACTTACTATTAAGGACACATACTTACACAAGACAATCCATGGGCACATATAAAATATGGTTATCCATACTGAATGTTTGAGGTCATGAAATATTCTACTTTGGAAGCAATCTCACACTTAGTATTTAAGCATTTTTCATTTACACTACCACCTATTTAATATATATGACATTCATATTACATCGATAACTATTATATACCCTGAAATATGTATTTCCTCATATTTTATTTATTTATTTATGCATGCTTCTAAAAATTTAGTTTTGGAATCCTCATTCCATCCACTAAATCAAAATTTTCAAACTACATTAAGGTGTATCTCTTTATAAAACCCACAATTTTTGTTACTCATCCAAAATATAGAGGCCAAACGAATTTATACATATCCAAATACATATTATTCATAAGGTACATAGAATTTTCATGAAAAGTTTTAGAATTATAAGAAATTATTAATGTCTATATAAGTAAGCTCGATGCCACAAATAGCCAACCCCAACCTTTCTGGAACAAGGCATAAGATTTTAGGCCAGTGGGAAGTCTAAAAAAAGTCACTCAACCCTGGGATACTTTAATCAAGAGAGATTACAATTCATCATAACTCTAATACCTAATATATACAAACCAAATTCAATAACTAAATTCTAGATAATAAATTTAATTACAATCTAAAGTCAAGGTAAATGAAAACTAAATCTTATGTTGTGATACCTAGCGTGACTTCAAAATTTATAAGATAAAATTTATCACATAAATTAAAGTATACATAATATCCAAATTTCATAAATAATTTATGAAAATGAATATTAAAATTTAACTAAATAAATAAATAATTTTTTTAATTATTTTCTAAACATGAGATATACATTTATGTACAATTCATAAGATAAAAATTATAAATAATTTATAATTCGTCATGTATATTCTATAATTAGGTAAATATAATTTTTTTATTTATTTATTAATATGATCACCTTCATGTTATTTATTATACAACATTTACATTAAATATATGATATTTTATGATATATATATATATATATTATTTCAATTTTTATAATGTAAAATTTTCACATAATCGAAATATCATATATTAATATTATTTAATGATTTCAAAAAACTATTTATCAAAAATAATTTTTATATGGTTTAAATATTTTATAAGTGATTCCCTTTTAATTTTAATGATTCAAATTAAATATTATGAGAAATTCGTAATTTTACATATAAATACTTTATATTTTTTCCTTTTTTTGTATTTTATAAAATTTTATTAATTACACTTATAATTTATTTATAAAAATTTTATATTTAAATTATGATTCATCCTATATAATTTTGAAATATTTATTTTAATATATATACTTAAAAAAATCAGGGTCAAAGCCTTTTTTTATTATTAAACAAAGGGACCTCTCTCTTTTTGGGTAGAGAGGAACTCATTACATAGCTCGAAGGCCCCTGAACCGTAGGCCTAATTTGAGTTCTCTTATATACCTAGGGCATGGATCTCTAATAAAAGGATTTAAAGACCATTATTGGCTCAAAGGAACCTTCGGTGAATAGTAATTCTATAGTACTCGGGTTGTTACAGTACCCACTATAGTACTGTTGCGATGAAAATTCCTACAACAGTACCCACCACTACTACAGTGCCACCACTACTACAGTGCTACTATAGTACATAGGGATTCTCCCCAACTTGGATTTGATCTTGGGTCTTTAGGATGCAATGAAAAATCCTCTACCACTCAGTTATAATATCATTGGTGAAATTTTAATATTAACACTTAATATTATGAAAAATTTATTAATACATGTTTCATAACCATTTAATTAATTAATTATAAACACATTATATTTATTTAATTTGCAAAGAAAATCATAAATTAATTAAAATACAAAAATATATTTTTATTATAATTTATAAAAATTCTATAAATTATATAATTCAATTCCTAATTGAATTAAAAAAACATTTTTATATTCAATTAATATTCAATGATATAAAGGAAATCATAAACTATGATTGATAGGTTGTGGCACTTAACCTATTTAAGTTTTATCAGTCATATTTTCTAGATGATAATGAAATTATTTCTTATGATAAGTGAAATGCATAAGGTTCATCAAATCCCACCATAAAGGAAATAATCCTTAAACATTGGTGTAACCATTACATAACATCTCTATTAAATTTATGTATCAAGGAAAAAACCCTTATGTATCATATCATATTTAATGATTGAAATTAATATCAATAAAGAGATACAATAATCAGTTTAAAAAACCATTAAATAGTGTTGTCATCAAATACAATATCATGATGTCATATTCTACAACATATAAAAAATATAGTTATTTTTACCAAGTCCCTGGATATGATATTCTCTATCACAAGCTATAATTCAATCAAGTATAAAAAAACTATTAATATTGTTTGACCATAGAGAATATGAAAAGAAATAAAATTAAAAAATCCTTCATTTTAATTATGATTTTATGATCAAAAATAAATATCAGTTTATTATAACACTTAGAGGTTTTAAAGGAATAAAGACTCTCATTAAACATAGTGGAAGAAATATAGAAACTAAAATATAATATCAACTAAACAAGAAATTGAAATATTGTATACTATAAAATGAAGAAACTGTGTACCTTTCAATAAAGATAACAATTTCATCAATCTAAAACAATTTTATAGATGAAGATCACATGATAAACAACCAAATTAATCCCCCCTATTTAGGAATCCTTGAGTCATGTTGTAACACTATTCGTTTGAGTGGGATTCTACCACCCTTTATGGCCTGCCAGTGCCTTAGGGAGTAAAGATGGTAAGATAAGAGAGATATGAGAATGAGATCTTCAACCAAAGGAATGGGGAAGATTTCATTATATCTATCTCATATTTAATTCCACTTTACAACTTCCTCAAGGATTCTCCTCGAGTGAACATGCATTAACTAATACCTTACAATTTAATGCATGCATTAGTTATAACCCTTAGTTGCACTAACTCTATCATATATTATATATTATGACATGACTAATAAATGATAAATTAAATATAAGTTATATGAGTGTTAAATTTTTTACACTAAATTTTCTTTGGTGAATTATGGTACTGTAAAAGAAATTATGCCATATGATTTATAAAACCATGATTCACCCTTTAGTATAATATGACCAACTTACGAAATGTGTATATGATACCCTTATATACACTAAAATATTAGAATAATTATTATGACTTGTTTATTTCATACTCTATGACATACCATATCATACCATTTGATATTGCAAAAATTTAGGGCATATAAATTTTAGTATTTCTAATCCATACTCTATTATCATCAAAGGAAAAAGAGAAAGAAGGATAAAATGATTGAGGAAAAATAAAATATGAAGTATCCTACCATATACATGTGTTGATTATTCTGAGTTTAAGTTGAGTTGACCAAATAGATATGAATGCTACTATAGAAGATTATACATTAGTTGACAAAATCACTTCTTTAGAAATAAAATCTTACCAATTGATGTGGTGACATAAAAGTGTAGAGTGGAAAATCCTATTTAGGATTAAAATGAACCATTGTAAACTGACGATGGATGGTATAAATAAACAATAGTGATATTATAAAATGGTTTGGATATTTTATAGGAATATCAAGAGATATACTTGGGGTTAAGGATGATAAATTACTCCGATATATTCACTTTATTATATTAGTGGATATTTGAGTCTTGGGGTTAACCTGATTACAACCAAGAGAAGGTTCTCACATTTTGATGGAACATTGTAAAAATAATATGTGTTTGTGTCTAGTTTTTACTACTTTTCATATGGTGTTGTGTGTTGGGAATTAAAAAGTAGATAAATTCATCAAAAAGTATGTTGTGGTTTTAACATTAAGGGGGGAAATTAAAAGAGAAAATAAATTACTAAAATTGGTTCACATTGACTCACCCCTATCATTATGAATCTATAATCAATCTAAGATTTTCAAAAGTTAAATTTTTAGAATAATGATCCAAAAACAGAGAATAACATATAATACTTGAATATTATACTTTATTTTTTTATTAGTTCCACCAAAGAAAATATTTTTTTTTCTAACATAAAATATTTTGTGTGTCTTAGCATGATATTAAGAAAGGAATATTATAATGGCTCAGACCTCTCTAGTCCATTACTTTGTGAAAATGAGGTACTAGAGGTGTTCCGGGAAATCAAGGTGACCTGGGGGTGCGTTTGGGTGGACTTTTGAGGAAAGTTAAAGGGTAATAGCTTTCGCACGGTTGGCGCACGATTTTCCTAAATCGTGCAGCCGAACCGTGCAAGGATGGTCTTAAGGGCAGTGGCTAATGCACAGTTAGTGCATGGTTTGACTAACTGTGCAGACTAACTGGGCGAGGAGGGGTTGTCGAGGCAGAAGCTAACACAGGGTTAGCGCACGGTTTGTTAAACCGTGCGAACTAACCGTGCATGCACTTAATGTTAGATCCTTAAATTTTGGATCTAACTCGTTTTTCCTTTAATCACCCCGTTTAAGCCCCTAATCATCCATAACTCGGGATTACCTTTCCTTGAAGGTAGAAGAACCTCTCCCAAGAGTTTTGGAGGCGATCCGAAGGCTTCTCTTCATGAATTGAAGCCGGTTTCTCGAGGTATGTGATCCTTTTGTTTGGTTTCTTATATCTACGTAGATCTACTCCTCCTCTTTACTTGGGATCTTAGAACTATGCCTGTTATGGGTAGATATAAGTGTGTGGATGTCGTTTATGATGAGATTTGGTCTTGTTTGTGTTAGGAGAGAAGATCTAATGTGGATTCGTGGAGAATCGACCCGGTTTCTTGGGTTCTCATCGACCGTTGTGGTTTCCCTCGAAAACCTTTGAGGTAGGCGATTCATGGCTTCTCTAATAGTTTATGTGAAATCGTAGAGTTAGTATGATTTAGTCCTTTGGATCAAAATGGAATTGACCTAATTAAATATTTGAACTGGATTAAAAGAATTGGTGATCGTATGTCGTTGCTTTGTACCGTGATAACGGTTCGCCTCTTGATTTTCTAGATAGTGTGATACATATGCCTTGCTTGTTAGCATGTTTCCCTGGATGAAATTGATAAAGAACATAAAGCCGGAATTAATTGATAATTAATTTGATAAATATAAAGAGTCATGTAAATGAATTCGTTTGTTGTTGTAATGGATTTTGTTCCAAATTGATGTTAATCAAATTGATGCTGATGTACACGATTATCATAGTTGGTTGGTAAACCTGAAATCTGTCGGTGCTTGTTGTTTGAAGGCTAGATGGCTTGTTAAATGGACAAGAGCCCAATTTGTTGTGATGTTTGTTTTCCTACTGCTTGTGCTGTGCTGTGACCATGGAGGGGTGTTGTGATATCTTGTGCTGTGATGTGACCCTGGGAGGGTGTTGTTATATGTGGAGGCAGGGAGTCCTTGTGGTTGTGGTAGCGGATGGCACCTTGAGTGGTGAGATGGATCGGTTTATGTATGTGGGTGTCAGGAAGGACACCAGGGATGATGTTATGGGGTGGATGTGCTGGCTAGATGTTTGGGGGTTTGATTTGTTGTTTACCTGTTTTACTTTTCCCCACTACTCAAGGCAGCTGGTTTTTCTTACCCTTCTTCCTAAAGAGGAAAATAAACGTGGGGTATGCCACGTGCTTTCCGTGTTTAGCCTCTCAAGGAATAATGGGTCTACGCTCATACTATAGGCGGCAAAGACTCGACGGGTAGTATATCTACTCACCATGTCGAGACCCCTTGTGTTTAGTATCATATGTTGCTTTTCTAGAATTCCTGGGAATATGGGAATGTAATTCTATAATGAAGGATTGAATAAATGATGTTAACCCATGGGGTTGGAGTTTGTTAAAACTTAATGATGATGTTGAGAACTTTTTAAGGGACAATTGATTTTGAATGTGATGCCAATGAAGTTTAATGTGGTTGTGTTCATGGTTAATTAGCATGAAAAGAATTAATTAACATAAAGTGGAAATGAAGAAAAAGGGAATGAAGTAACCTAATTAAGTTCTTTAACAGGTTTTGTGCTTATAGGATGCCTAGTCTTAGAAATAGCAGCCCGGAGTCCGAGAGACGTTAGCTACAGTTGAGGCTAAGACTAGGTTATGCCCATAGTGTGGTTGTGAGTTATTGTATTCAGTAATTTTTTTGTTTCTATATTCTACTCCACCCTGTTAGTAAGGGAAATTGAAACCCCAAGGATTCTGAGACCTGGGGGGGGGGGGGTATTTTCCCCAAAATTCTGGTGGGAGGATGAATGGCTGACTACCCCCTTTGACCCTGCTCTCTTCTCTTGGTAGATACTAGTGCAGCTGGCACATCGGTTAGTTTTCCCCATATATGCGTGTAGAGGGCTGTAATGGCTTGTGGTTATTTTCACACACATATTCTGGATATAGTATCCTATGGACTACTATAGGGGTAACGTGTATATGTTATGATGGATTGAGGATCCTTACACAATGTATGAGCTGTAATGGATTGAGGTACAATACCCGACATTTGATACACATTATGAGGGCTATGGTGGCTCCCAAAATCTACTTGGTTACTTTTGGTTGTGAGGATGGTGTGGTGCTTCGCCCAGTTGTCTGTGAGCAAGCCTTTGTGGTGCACATGGTACAGATTGGGGAGCTTAGCCCAGGTATATGCAGGTAAGCCTTTGGATAGAGATGCACATGACGTATGTCATTAGGGAAAAGTGGAAAACCAGTGGGGAAGTAGTAACGGGGTACCCTTGAAATTCACTACTATATACTATACTCTTGTATGCGTTACTTGGTGAGGGTAGCCATGGTGAGGTTGGGAACTTAGAATACCTGTTTAGGTGACGAGTTAGTTTCACATGTTGTTCACTGTGCTTTAGCATGCTTTCTTACTTTTTCACGAAAGGATTCAGGGAGTATCCTTCTGAGTATACTGTTATACTCACCCTATGTATATATACACTATTTTTCAGGTCAATTGGAGCAGGTTGGAGATCAGGATGGTTACTACTAGCTTGGGGTTGAAGGAGCTGTTCGGGCTAGTAGTTGTTTCTATCTTTTCCTTTCTTTTGGGTACTTGTATTTTCCCCTTTAAGTTGTTGTACTTTTTTCATGACATTACATATATGAACTTGGGTTTTCTTTTAAATTTAAGTTCTGAGTTGAAGTTTTTTGGTGTCTGTCTTATCTCTCTCTTCCGTATGTGTTCTCTTAGAGGGTAATACCTCCCATTTGTGTGTCTACTATACCATTGGTGCTAGTCACCAACCCGGGGCCTACTAGAGGCGGGACTCAGGGTTCATTATCTCCCTTCTCACATTGCCGACCTAGGAGGGGTACACTTTGTGGGGAGGGGGTCGTGACAGAGTGGTATCAGAGGTCTTGTTGAGGGATATAATGGATATTAGAGTTAGGCATAGGTGAGGTTTCATGGGTTGGTAGGGAAACGATGTCATTTGTGTTTAGCAAGTGGGGTATACATTGGAGACCAGCAGAGAAATAGGTGTTTAGGGCCCCCTATGATCTATTGCATGGACCTTTAAGTTTACAATGGCTACTAGACAAGGTGATACTGGTTGCAGGGTAGAGACCTAGGAAAGGATCTTGCATCATTCTTCTTTGTTCCTATGCTTGAATGGGTAAACATTGGGATAGGTTAACCTAAAAGAAATGAAAGAAAACAATTAATTAATTAATATTGAGTCTTCCATATTCCAGGCATATTAGATCTAATTGTTTGTTATTTTGTAGGTATGGCTCCCGGTCGACATCCTCATCCAGTTTGCATAAAAGACATTCAGCAGGCTGTTCCAGCAGGTCACCACAGGGTGGAGGTCGATGACGACAACACTTGGACGAAGACACTCTGAGAGTTTCATCACCAGAGTCTGCATAAGTACGAGGGCTCCATTTCAGATGTAGTCACAGAAGACTGGTTGGAGGAGGTCGAGATAGGCTTCAGTTTGATCTATTCTCAGAATGAGCACTGGGTGTCCTTGGTTATGATGATGCTACGTGGAGCAGCGAGGAAGTGGTGGTTGTTGTTCCTTGGGGATCGTGAGGAGCCAGCGGTCTCAAGGGAGGAGTTCTAAGACAATTTTAGAGTCGAGTTCCTTTCTTTGACTGCGAAGGTGTCTAGTCGTCAGGATATTCTTACCCTTTGGCAGGGGAGGTCCAGTGTTCGAGAGTTTGGAATCCATTTTAGAAACCTTCTACGATATGCTTCGGACTTGTTACCAGATGAGGAGGCCAGGACGAGGCATTTTGAGGATGCTTTGTGCCCAGAGATCCAGCACCAGGTCACCTCATTTATGCTGAAGAAATATCTTGAGGTGCTGATTAGAGTAGAGGTTTTTGAGAGGACTTTGTCCAGGACCAGATCATCACGAGAGGGGGATCAACTTGATTCATCATGAAGCAAGGATGTGGTCCGGGGTTCTTGGGTTTTAGGGTAGAAGAGTTTCCATTCAGTCGGAGGTAGGTCCCATCCCATCACATCTCGTTTCTCTAGAGGAAGCAACTCTTAGGCCTATTCCAAGGGTCAATAGCTTGTTTTTCTTGTGTTGGTCATGGTCATCAGCAGTGGGAGTGCCCAACCTTTCAGGGCAATCATTGTGCACTGAGCACTCCACTCCAGGTTCCTCCGTTGAGGCAGTTCCAGCCGAGGCAGCAGCAGCAGGTTGCACCAGATTTTTATTAGTAGAGGGGATATGGGGTGGGAAAAGGACAACCCCATGATGCTCCCCTTCATCAGAGAGTAGAGTGCGGTCGTGGTGGTGGTCGTCATCAGGGTCAGAGAGGCCGTGGAGGAGGTCGTGGTCAGCTTCATGCTCTAGTATTTTCAGCACCAGACAAACCAGATGTTGTTCATGGTACCTTTTTCTTGTTTTCTACCATGATGTATGCCTTGTTTGATTCAGGAGAGACACACTCCTCCATATCACATACCCTTGTCCATGCCTTGGGACTTGAGGTAGAGAAGCTTCCAGTGCCCTTGGCATTGACTACACCAGTTGGAGGTCGAGCTAACTTGTTTGAATTATGTAGATATTATGAGCTAGTGTTGGGGTAACAACTCTCTTGGGGATATTTCCTATGTTTATAAATACAACCATATGATTTCATCCTCAGCATGGATTGGTTGTATTCGGTGCAAGCTATTGTGGATTTCTATAAGAAGAAGGTCGTTTTCTTTTATGCAGATGGAGATCAAGTGGTGTTTTTTGGTGAGAGAGATCCTCGGATGGGTCATAGGCACATTCCATCCTTATCATACATGATGGCCGAGTTGATGCTAGGTTCTTCAGAGGTTCAACAGTTTTCATTTCCAAGGGTCGTAGAGGAGTACCCTGATGTTTTTCCAGAAGAGGTTGTAGCATTACCCCCTCGACGAGAGATCGAGTTTGGGATTGAGCTATATCCAGGAATGTATCCTATATCTATGTCTCCATATAGTATGACCCCTTCTGAGTTAAGATAGCTACATATATAGATTGATGGTTTGTTGTAGTGTAGTTTTGTTTGACCAAGTGTGTCACCAGGGGGTGCACTAGTTCTGTTCATGAAGAAGGCCGACGACAGTTTGTGGTTGTGTGTCGATTATCGTCGCTTAAACAAAGTGACAATAAATAATTGCTATCCTATTCCATGGATTGATGATTTATTCGATCAATTGAAAGGTACAAGTTGGTTCTCAAAGATTGACTTACGGTTAGGATATCATCAGATGAATTTGAAGGATGAGGATATCCCGAAGACTGCTTTCCTTTGTCGTCATGGGCATTATGAGTTTGTTGTAATGCCGTTCAACATGACGAATGCTTCAGCTGTGTTCATGGGATTGATGAATGGTGTGTTCCTTGAGTTTCTGGACAAGTTCGTGGTAGTTTTCATCGATGACATCCTTGTGTACTCCACATTGGAAGAGGAGTATTCAGAGCATCTATGAGCCGTTTTGGGAGTTCTTCGTTGACATCATATATTCAGGAAGTTGTCGAAGTGTGAGTTCTGTGCTCGAGAAGTCTGTTTCTTGTGGCATGTTGTGTCCTAATAGGGAGTAGTTGAGGATCCATCGAAGATAGAATCAGTTGTTTCTTGGGTAGCCCCAAGATAGTGTCAGAGGTGTGAAGTTTCCTTGGTCTCGCAGGCTATTATAGGAGGTTTGTGGACAATTTATCCTGGGTTGAGTCCCCTCTGACAGCTTTGACCAGGAAGGATCAGGCCTTCGTATGGACTGATCAGTGCCAGGAAGCCTTCGATTATCTAATGGAGAAGTTAGTAAGTGCTTCATTCCATTGTCTTCCAGCTGAGGGAGTCTAGTTTGATGTCTTCTTCAATGCTTTGCATCTGGGGTTAGGCTGTGTTCTCATGCAGCAGAGGTCAATTGTTTCTTTTGGGTCTCAACAGTTGTGTACCCATGAATGCAACTATGCCACCCGTGATCTTGAGTTGGCAGCCATGGTGTTTTCTCTAAAGTTGTGGAGACATTAACTCATTGGTGAATGATTTGTGGTCTTCACCGACCATAAGAGTTTGAGGTATGTTTTCTCCCATTGTGACTTGAACTTGCGACAACATCGGTGGATGGAGTTATTGCATGAATACGACTTTGAAATATTTTATACACATGGAAAGGGGAATGTTTTAGCTAATGTGCTGAGCCAATGGTCAGGTAGTGATGCTGTGCATGAATCCGGTGATTCTTGGAGAGTAATGGAGGAACAATCAGCTTTGCATCTTGATATGGGAGAAGTTGGGGGAAGAGGTTGTCTTTTCCAGATGATGGTGTAGTCATCCCTGACGCAAAAGGTGTATGAGTCCCATTTGGGGGATCTTGAGGTGGAGGTCTGGAGAGACCTAGTTGTTTGTGGTGAGGCCCCTGATGGTTGGTCTGAATATGAACAACACAGAGTGTTGTATCAAGGAATGATTTTTATTCCCTTGGCGATGTGCAAGATGGTCCTTAGAGAGTTCCATGGTTCTCCTTTAGTGTTGCATCCTGGTTTGACAAAGATGTACTGATCCTTGAGGAGCTAGTTTTGGTGGACTGGGATGAAGCATGTGGTTGGGAAGTCTGTGTCTCGATGTTTAGTCTTCCAAAAGGTGAAGGCCGAACACAGTGTTCCTGTTGGTCTTCTCCAGTCATTAGAGATTTCTCAGTGGAAGTGGGAGGACATCTCAATGGACTTTTTCATAGGTTTACCTCAAGATCTGGGAGGAAATGATGCTATTTGGGTGGTAGCGGACCATTTAACAAAATCGGTCCACTTCATAGAAATCAAGGAGTCAAGATCAATGGAATTTTTGTCGAGGCAATATCTGGAGGAGGTGGTGAGACTTCATGGAGTCCCTAGGATGATCATATCTGATCGAGATCCTCTTTTTACCTCTAGGGTGTGGAGGGGTCTCCAACATGCTTTCAGTTCTCTATTATGCCTTAGAACTGCTTTTCATCCTCAAATGGATGGTCAGACAGAGCGAACCATCTAGACTCTTGAAGACATGTTGCGTTCCTGTGTTCTTAATTTTGGAGGTTCATAGATGAGGCAATTACGCTTGGTGTAATTCAGTTAAAATAATAGTCTTCACTTCACCATAGGTATGGCGCCATTTAGATCCTTGTATGGCCGACCTTTCCGTTCTCCATTGTGCTAGACTGGGGTCAGAGAGTCAGCAATTCTTGGACCGAAACTAGTGAAGAATACAACATAGATGGTTCAAGTGATTCGTGAGAGGATGAAGGCAGCGCAAAATTGTCAGTAATCTGATGCTAATCAAAGAAGGAGACCCTTGGAGTTTAATGTTGTGTATCATGTGTTTCTGAAGATGACTCCCTTTGTTTCTTTGGTGGCTTGATCTCTTTTGAGAGGTATCTCGTTGGATGGTTGTTCAGACCCTGTTTCGTTTTCACTTTAGGTGGGTTTTGGATTCTCAAGGACGAGAATGTTTTGAGTGGTATCTGATGTAATGGTCTAGACCTCTCCGTTCCATTCCACTGTGAAAATGCGGTACTAGAAGTGTTTTGGGATGTCAAGGTGACTTGGGGGTGCGTTTGGGTGGACTTTTGCGGAAAGTTAAAGGGTAATAGCTTTCGAACGGTTGGTGCACGGTTTGACTAAACCGTGCAGCCAAACCGTGCAAGGCTGGTCTTGAGGGCAGTGGATAACACATGGTTAGCGCATGGTTTGCCTAACCGGGCAGACTAACCATGCGAGGAGGGCTTGTCGAGTCAGAAGCTAACATACAATTAGCGCATGGTTTGTTAAATCGTGTGAACTAACAGTGCAGGCACTTAAAGTTAGATCCTAAAATTGTGGATCTAACTCATTTTTCCTTTAATCACCTCGTTTAAGCCCCTAATAATCCATAACTCAGGATTAAATTTCCTTGGATGTAGAAGAACCTCTCCCAAGCGTTTTGGAGGTGATCCGGAGGCTTCTCTTCATGAATCGAAGCCGATTTCTTGAGGCATGTGATCCTTTTGTTTGGTTTCTTAGATCTACGTAGATCTACTCCTCCTCTTCACTTGGGATCTTTGATCTACGCCTGTTATGGGTAGATCTATGTGTGTGGATGTCGTTTATGATGAGATTTTGTCATGGTGGTGTTAGGAGATGAGATCTAAGGAGGATTTGTTGAGAATCGACCCGGTTTCTTGGGTGCTCATTGACCGTTGTGGTTTCCCTCGAAGGCCTTTGAGGATGGGGATTCGTGGATTCTCTAATTGTTTATGTTCAATCGTAGAGTTTGCATGATTTAGTCCTTTAGATCACAATGGAATTGACCTAATTAAATACTTGAACTGGATTAAAATAATTGGTGATCATATGTTGTTTCTTTGTACTGTGATAACAGTTCGCCTCTTGATTTTCTAGATAGTGTGATATATATGACTTGCTTGTTAGCATGATTCCCATGATGAAATTGATAAAGAACGTAAAACGGAATTAATTGATAATTAATTGGATAAAGATAAAGAGTCATTTAGATGAATCCGGTTGTTGTTGTTGTGGATGTTGTTCCAAATTGATGTTAATCAAATTTATGCCGATGTACGTGATTAACTTAGTTTTTTGGTAAACCTGAAATCTATTTGTGCTTATTGTTTGAAGGCTAGATGCTTTGTTAAAGGTCCAAGATCCCAATTTGTTGTGATGTTTGTTTTCATGATGCTTGTGTTGTGCTGTGACCCTGGAGGGGTGTTGTGATATCTTGTGCTGTGATGTGAACTTGGGTGGGTGTTGTGATATGTGGAGGCAGGGAGGCCTTGTGGTTGTGGCAGCGGATGGCACCTAGAGTGGTGAGATGCATCGGTTTATTCATGTGGGAGTCA
The DNA here is from genome assembly GCA_963277665.1 of Viscum album. Lineage (NCBI taxonomy): Eukaryota > Viridiplantae > Streptophyta > Magnoliopsida > Santalales > Viscaceae > Viscum > Viscum album. Next base: position 790,448,160 of record OY728158.1, read on the forward strand.
GGGAAGACACCTGGGATAATGGTATGGGATGGATGTGCTGGCTAGAGGTTTGGTGGTTTGATTGATTGTTTACCTGTTTTACTTTTCCCCACTGCTCAAGGCAGCTGGTTTTTCTTACCCATCTTCTGAAAGGGGCTATGATACGCGGGGTATGCCATGTGCTTTCCGTGTTTAGCCTCTCGAGGGATAATGATTCTACGATCTTGCTATAGGTGGAAAAGACTCGACAGGCAGTATATCTACTCACCGCGTTGAGCCCCTTGTGTTTAGTATCATATGTTGCTTTTATAGAATGCCTGGGAATATGGGAAAGTAATTCTATAATGAATGTTTGAATAAATGATGCTAACCCATGGTGTTGGAGTTTGTTGAAACTTAATGATGAGGTTTAGAACTTTTGAAGGGACAATTGATTTTGAATGCGATGACAATATAGTTTAATGTGGTTGTGTTCATGGTTAATTAACGTGAAAAGAATTAATTAATGTAAAGTGGAATTAATGAAAAAGCGAATGAAGTAACCTAATGAAGTTCTTTAACTGGTTGTGTGCTTATAGGATGCCTTGTCTTAGAAATAGTAGCCCGGAGTCTGAGAAACGTTAGTTGTAGTTGAGGCCAAGACTAGGTTATGCCCATAATGTGGTTGTGAGATATATATATTCTATACTTTTTTTTGTTTCTATACACTACACCACCCTGTCAGTAAGGGAAACTGACACCCATGGGATTCTGAGCCCTGGGGGGTGTTTTCACCAACATTTCGATGGGAGGATGAATGGATGATTACCACCTTTGACCTCGCTCTCTACTCTTGGTAGATACTAGTGCCATTGGCACAACTGTTAGTTTTCACCATTTATGTGTGTAGAGGGATGTAATGGCTTGTGGTTATTTCCACACTTATATTCTAGATATAGTATCCTATGGACTACTATAGGTGTAATGTGTATAGGTTGTAATGGCTTGAGGATCCTTACGCGGTGTATGGGTTGTAATGGTTAGAGATACAATACCTGATGTATGATACATGTTATGCGGGCTGTGGTGGCTCCAGGAATCAACCTGGTTACTTTTGGTTGTGCAGATGGTGTGGTGCTTTGCCTAGGTGTCTGAGGGGAAGCCTTTGTGGTGCACATGGTGCAGATTGTGGAGCTTATCCCAGGTATATGAGGGTAATCCTTTGGAGAGAGATGCACATGACGTATGTCATTGGGGAAAAGAAGAAAAACAGTGGGGAAGTAGTAGTGGGATACCCTAGATAGTCTTTACTATATACTATACACTTGTATGAATTACTTGGTGAGAGTAGCCATGGTGATGTTGGGAACTTAGAATACCTGTTTAGGTGATGAGTTAGTTTCACTTGTTGTTCACTGTGCTTTAGCATGCTTTCTTTACATTTGCATGGGAAGATTTGGGGAGGATCCTACTGAGTATACTGTTATACTCACCCTACATATATATAAACTATTTTTTAGGTCACTTGGAGCAGGTTGGAGATCAGGATGGTTACTACTAGCTTGTGGTTGGAGGAGCTATTCGGTCTTGTAGTTGTTCCTATATTTTCCTTTCTTTTTTGTACTTATAATTTCCCCTTTCAGTTTTTGTACTTTTTTCATGACATTACATATATTCACTTGGGTTTTATTTTACATTTTAGTTTTGAGTTGGAGTTGGTTGGTGTCTGTCTTATCTCTCTCTTCCACATGTGTTCTCTTAGAGGGTAATGCCTCCCATTTGTGTGTTTACTATACCCTCGGTGCTAGTCGCTAACCCAGGGCCTACTGTAGGTGGGACTCAGGGGTCATTATCTCCCTTCTCACATTGTCAGCCCAGGAGGGGTACACTTTTTGGGGAGGGGGTCATGAAAAATATAGTTTCTAAGATACTAGTTGGATTGATTTTTGACTTAAATATGTTCAAAGTTTAATATGTAATGGAATATATTTTTCATAATACTAAGGCTATTTATTTTAATATATAAAATGGTTTAGAGAATATTGATAAAAGTTAATATACAGAGTTACATTTGTTATTAAAATATTTTAAAGAAAAATCTCAATGAATAAGTTTTTAAGGATGATTATTATGATGAACTTATCAAGAGTTTTTGTAGACAAAAATTATTAACAGTCTAATATTGGATGTTATGAAGTAAATTAGTTTTAAAACTATTTTAATGTGTTTGAAATTATGAATATAATTATTAAGTCTCCATATTATTAAAAAACATTCTTCATAGTTGTTACAGATTAAAGAGAATACTGGAATGGTTTTTATTAGATAGTCACATAGAGATGTTATAGAGATTGAATAGAGATGTAATGAGTTTTGAAAAACCCCAATAGCGTAGAAAATATAATGAAAATATGGTGGTGTATTATATGTAAAATAACTCTATGGAAAATTATTTATTGGTTTTTAGTGATCTTAAAGAGGTTAAGAACATGAAATTTATCATGGTATAGAAATTTGGTCCCCACTTTATTATTATTCCATGTTTTCTATATAAATTATGTGATGTAAAATAATAATTGACCTCTCAAAGTATGATATTGAGTTACACCTAAATGATGATATTTGTGGGGTATTATTATTTATTATTAAATGTTAAGGGTGGTATGAGTAAGATTTCATATAGAGATATGAATTATTCGCATGAGGCACATAATGGGTTTTACACACTAGATGACCCATGAAGTATACCACATGGAGTGTATTACACTATTACTATTTTTATAATTGGAGTTCATGTTTCATATTTATATTTCCCAGTATATGAGTTTGAAAAGATACCTAACATGATGACCTTCATAATTTAAAAATTATTATGTAAGATTTGATTATTATATAATAAGGGGTGGTTAGGTATGTTGCTGATCATTGCACTATTTAGTGCTTAAAATGATGATATTTTTCCTCTCATATGATGATTATGAGATCTGGTCACTTGATTGAGATAGATTGAGGAAGTTATTATCTATTCATATGTATGGTGTGTGATATGGAAATCTATATGGTGAGTATGATACAGTGTGTTAGTGGTAAATATTTAATCTTGGCGGTGGTGGGTGTTTCATTTTTGAATCGTTGTCCAGTTATGTTAATCCCCTTTCTAAATCCATTCATCATTATATTATACAATACATTTTTTTATTTTCTTTTTTTATTTCTATAATTTTATAAATTTATATAAACCCATTTTCAAATCCAAAATTTATTTTTTTGATTTTTTAATATATATTTACTATAAATAAATTAAATAAATATATTTAATGGTAAATATATATTTTTTATATTGAAAATTATTTGAAAAAATGTTTTATAAATATATATAAAAAATAATTTTTTTAGTTTATTATCTTAACTAAAACTTAGTTAAATTTAATATTAACATTTATTATTCTGAACTCATTCAATTATACATCTTTTTTTTAATAATGTTTTTATAGATTCGTACTTATAATCTAACATGAATATTTTCTTATTAATATTTGGATATTCATAAGTAAATTTTTACTAAAATGTATTTTTTGTGAATATATATTCATGTTTAATCCCTTAGGAAATCAATGATAGCGACCCCCAAGGTTTTCTCTTGTAGAGGTTTTATACTAAGCTCTAATGTCACTTTTCTAATTGTTTATTTTAGTTTTATATATCTTTTCATGTTTGTGAAGAAGGAAGGGATTTTTGGAAACATTTTAAAATAACATGAGACAAAATAGTGTAATCCAGGAAAGGGTGTGAACATGTAAAATACAATAATTTTAAATTAGTTTTAACTTTTGGATACCACCTTATTTATTATCAATATATGTTTTTATCAGTGATTTTTTTCATGCCCAATATAATAACATAGAGAGTGTGCCTTATAATTCTTATAACTCATACTAAAACCTCAGTATAAATGTTATTATTACTCTTGAATTGGTCTAACTATGTAATAACTATTTAGTAATTAGAAGAAATCAAATTCACTATGCTCTTAAACAAAAACATGATCATGAAATTAAAAAAAAAAGAAAAATTACTTTAATTTCATAATAAGAACATCTAATTGTGATTATATAGTTAAAAGTTTCAACCAAAATCCTTAATAATTTAAATAAGATAAATTTAAATAGAAAAAGAATAATTTCTAGTACCCATAACAAAAACAACTTATTCCAATTCAAGAAAAACAATTCCAGAATAATTCAGATAATATACCAAAACATATTAACTCAAAAGGGGATATACGAGTCTCACCTAGCCCACTGGTGCAAAAAAAATTCTATACTAGGACAATAAAATTTAAAGGTTTGTTTTTTTTCACTACATACTAGGTTTATTGATCATCAACAGTATAAATCCTCTTTTCGTTGAGAAAACCCATATCTTAAAATCACATTCAATCCTCATGATATTCCCTTTATTTGATTTCAAAAAAATCCACAAATTTATATTTTATTCAATTTACCAACATGTTTAGTCTTCTATTCAAATATCCCTAATGATCACATATTCTTATTCTCCATTAGGGTAATGAATTTGGACAACATATTTTTAATAATCAAGGAAGAGAAGATGCATGTCATGCTATGAATGTGAAGAATTTACCCACACATCCTTTAACAATTTTTATATGAAAACCATGTAATTACATTATCTATGTTTATAAATTTGTATTAATGTAAATTTTTTATAGTTTTCATAATAATTATTATACATATTATTATTCATATGTATGATTTTTAACCTTTTCTACATCATCAATTTTACAAAAATTAAACCTTATTCTTTTATAGGAATAAAATATCATCAAATATAAGTTACTTTTGGAACAACCTAATTTTGGACTTTATTATAACCAAAATATTCTTCATAATCATTCTTATTCACCTTCAAAATACCAGATCAAGTAATCATCAATATCTAGCTATTCGATTTATTCTAAAGATTAATTAAATTCAAAATTCCCACCATTTAAAGTAATATTTACAAAAATATATGTTCATGTTCATTTAATTTCAAGACATTATAAAATTCACTTAATTAATCAATGTGAGGAAATAAAATGATTTTTTTTCAAAACATTATTTTATTTATTTCCTCTGTCAATTTCCCCACAAAAAATTCAAAAACTCATGGACAAGCGAAAACAAAAAACCTTACCTAATAAAATTTAATACAATAATCAATGTGAGGTGATTTTTCAATAGGTTGGTTACTAAATATTTTCATTTATTGTAGATATTATTTATTCAATTTTCCTTAAGAATTAAATTCAATATGATTCCACCTTTTCTATCCCCCGTGATCATTTATACCATCCTTTTTGGAAATAATTCTCCCATTATACAAGGTATGAATTTATGAAAATAATTTCTCCTTCCGAAATCAAACATAGGTCACCATAGGATTATTGAGTTTCTAAATATCCACCTAATGATCTAATTTCTTGTGTTTATAATGAGAAATTTTCAAGATTGTTCTATGTCCATGGTTTTTTGGATTCCAATTTCAGAAACTTTTATGGAACAAATGTGGAGGTTTGGATCTAATATGAAGAAAAATGAATGATGTACTATTTTCTCTAAATAATGGAATCCTCACACACTCGCCATTATAAAAATTTATATCCCAAATACTTTTAAATTAAAATGGATTTTTCACATAATAACCACTTCAACAGATACAAATTTTCTTCTATCTATTTCCTTTAGAATCCTTGTTTCACATTTATTATTATTTTTTCAATTCTCCACAAATTTGAATTTTGAAGTTAGAGAGGAATATTTGAACCTTAAATAGTTGTGTAATATTTATTTCCTAATATTAAAGGATATTTTCCCTTCCATATTCCCCATACATTATGTTTTTCCCAAAATATGTTCACAAAACATCTTCCTTCCTCCACAATTGAGTTCAACCATGATCATGAAGTTAGTTCTAGTTTATGTTATTTAGTGATTTTGGTATTTTCTTGTGGATTCCTAAAAAAAATTATCCATGATGAATTGTTCTAATAGGTTTCATGTGTTAGGGTAGTCCAATATAACAGTCTATTGTAAAAGAGATTTTCTATGAAAATAATACCTCAATTATTTCAATATAATTTCTTCAATGATTTAATTTTTTTACTAGAATTTATTGAAAATTATAGTTATTTAATCATGGATTAGTTCTATTTATAGTTTAGGGAATTTTAATGAAAATTTCAAAATGGTTTAGAATCCTTATAGGTAAGTGATTTCAATAAGAGATAATATTTCATGGAATGAGATTAAATAATTAAAATACCTTTCAGGAATTTCCCAAATTTTAATCTTAAAATGAGTTCATTTAAGTATTTATTTATGTTAAATTACCTATTTAAAATATATTTTTAAAAAATGATATGAGATCTAAGGTATTCAATTTAGGCTCAAAAAGTTAAAAAAACTCACAAAAAATGAAAATTAAATACATAGAAATAGAAAGGGAAATTATAATAAATCATACTATAACAAATGATGTTCATCCCCTCACACTTATTTTTTTCATTATCATCATTATGAAAAAAATCACGTGAAAATTTTAATTGAATAATTATAATCACATCACAAAAAAATGAGAGGGAAGGACACCACTTATCCACATATATACTCAATATCTTGAGGCTCAACGTCCCCCTTGGAGGACCTAGAACACTTTTAATAAAAAATTAAATCAATTCCCATTGAGTTTAAATGGATAATATTTATCTAGGTCTCAAATCTGTACAAAATTGAAAGTAAAAACATTAGTAATAATAAAAGTTAAAGACCATTTATTGAAAAATTTACCTTATAAAATCATTAGTTTGTAATATAAAAGTAACACTATATATCTTAATTTAAACTCCTTATTGAGAATAAATTAATTAAGAAAAGAATAGTTTTTCTCTTTATAAATTATATAATTTTCATAATCATTATTTCTTATTTCATATTACTCTTGTAGGTAAAATTACCTTTTCTACCATATTCAATGAGATCCTTATTATATCTCTTGACATCCCAAAATGATTCATGTTATAAATACATAGATAATTGAAAATGTTTCTTATATACTATCATAAATGGTGATCAAAATATTGTAGTTTTATAATTAATTTTATATGTGCAAAGGGAATTATAAAATATCATGATTTAATCCTTCCAATTAGAGTGGATAGTTTTCCCAATAATTTGTCTGATCTCCATATTTAACTCTATATCTATTCTATTTGTTTTAGTTTGTTAAATAATACAAACTTTATAATAAAATCCATATTTATTAAAATTAACTCTATTTTCCTATTTCAAATGCAAGTTACATGATTAGTGGAGATAAATCTCAGAAGCCTAAACCTACATAACTCAAAAAACATCTTTGGAAAGGGTGATTCAAAACAAAACATAATATTATAATTTCCTTTGTATCTTCTATCGGCCAAAGTGACCACCAAAACTCTAAAAAAATGAAAACTTTCAACAGAAATTATATCTCAGAATATATATACATATTCTAATTATTTTTACACTCCCATGATTCTAAAAATAAGGTTTATCACCTATGTAATTTTAATATTTACTCACTAACGTTTAAACATGTTTCTTATAAATCTCGGGGGGATTTCATTAGTAGGAAAGTAATTAAAAAGGTCAAACAAACATGTTATAAAAATATCAATATAATTATCTTCCTCATCATGTAATGTTTCCGTAAAAATTGGAGAAATTTGGGGTTTTTTACCTAGAAAAAGTGAAAGTCTACTCAAATAGTAAAATAAGAATTTCTCATTACACTTACTATCTTTGATTTCTACCTCAAATTCTAATTGTAAAAAATCTTTTTTATTAGATTTCATTTTGACTCATGTTTCATCATAAAAATATGAATATTCTAGGAAGACAATAAAATTAAATACTAATAAGTATCACATAAACTTTTCTATAATTTTTTTACAAAAAATCATTCTCAGGGGTTTTGTAATTATATTTTTCTAAATATTGAGACCTATATGAATAATTTATATCATAATAACTCTTTCTAACTTTTAAATTCTAAACTTATAGTATAAAAAGTTTTGATGCATCAGTCACGTGTTTAATGGGTATATGCCATCTAGGTTGCAGGATAATGGGTGGATAAAGAAACTTCTATTTCATCTCTTTAAAGGCCTCTTAATAACATTCATTAAAGATAATGTGGACTTACTTTTTTATAAATATAATAAATTTAAGGATATCTTATTGAAATCTTTTATAAACCTCTTATAGAACACAACATGTACAAGGGTAGACCTTATATCCTTTACTCTTTTTGGGTATGGTAGTTAGAAAATTATATTAAACATGGACTTATCAACTAGGATTCCATCCTTATACCCTACAGTCTTAACACAATTCTTTTTTCTACCATAAAATGAGAATTTTCAAAGTTATTAAAATATATTTATCTACGAATGTTTTGAGGAAAGGAAAAAGACTATTCAAAAAAATCTCCATTGAGGGTCCATAACCTGTGAAATAATCTATAAATCCTCTTTAAATTCCTCTAAAAATTAAAAAAAAACTCACCATAAACATTATAAAGGTTCCCAAAAAATGAAAACAATCCAAAGTAAACCATTCTATAATAATGTTCAAAAAGGAAAAAATAAAGGTGGTGTTTTTATGATTGTTGGGTGTAATTTGAATCAATAATTATCCTGAAAAACCTTCAAAAAATAGTAGTGGGACTACCCTATAATTATCTCAATAATTTGGTTAAGGAATAGAAGAGGTAAGTGGTCTTTTATAGTCACAAGTTTATGTTTTCTAAAGTATATACACAATCTCCACTTACTTGAAACTATAACTGGGACAATCTCTCTAAATTAAATCTTTGAAATAATGGCACCAATGTTTTTAAAAAATATCTAGCTTAAATAAATAATTTTCTATCATTGATTAGAAAAAATATTTCTATATCGATAAAAGTATTCACATATTTCTTAACTACCTCTAAATGTATATGATTTATCCTTTTTAAAACTTCCTAAAATTTTTGTAATCATTCTCCAAAAAGATACTATGCATTCATACCAAAGGACTTATTTAATGAGGGCCATTTATTGTATATATTATGTCTCCCCTATGCTCTTTAAGGACTCCTAGAAACTAATATTCTTATTAAATGGAAAACTCTTTAGAAATTATAACATTAATCTTACCATTATCACCCCAAAATAAATATCTGATATTATCACGAAATGTTAATAGTTCTATATTAGGTGGGTTATCTTCACTTGTAAAATAAGGTTTTATTCACTAATAAAAATCTGAATCAGATCCTAAATCACTCCCCAAACAATCAAACTTTTTATTTACAGTAGTAAAAAACAACATTTCAATAGTTTTTTTTGAAAAGTTTCATATTTAGAATAAATTATAGTTTCAAGAAGGAAATGATGAAGTAATTCATTAGAATAATTTCCAAAAGTTTTATAGAATTTATCACTTTAGTGATAACAAGATTCATTATCATTTTTATGAAAATTTTCAGATGAATCTTTATTTGTAAATTTCTCGTTTTCAATGGAATCAGTAAAATATTCATTATTTATAGAAGGTTTAATAACTTAATTTTTAGATCATAATCCTCTTCCCATTAAAAATTATAAAAAAACATTTAAATCATGCTCATTAGTAGTAAAAAAATAATTTTTAGAGGCTTCAAATGGCGGTTTACTGCTTTGTGAAATTTGGATTAATTCAGTGGAGAAAAAAACAATTGTATTGACCCAATGATTTAAGTGACCCCCATTGGATATTTTTTAGGTGAAAAAAGATTAATCTGAATCATTTGTTTCTAAAATTCAAGAGAAATCATATAACTATGAACATTTAAAATTACTTTATTACTTTTATTAAAAATAATTCCTATAATTAATTGTGTATGTGTGTTGAACCTCTAATATTTCATGTATAAAACATAAAAATTAGTAGGAAAAACCATATACCTTACTCTTACAAACACATCCTCAATGACTATAGAAGGTTTCTTGGTACTTCTATTGGGTAAAATTTTCACAATAATAGTAGGATTGAGTTATATAACTTTAAAAGTAGGTGTAAATAAAGTTAGGCATGGCATTTATTAAATCTCCTAAATTTATCGTAACATATTTAAACTCAAACTCCACTATAGTGTATGGAATGTTGAATTTTCCTAAATATTTTCCCTTGATAGAGAGATTATTTTGGATAATGGATAAAACATTCCACTCAAGGTTTAATTTCTATCCTCAATTTATCTTCCTATAATGATAGAAAATATACTTTAAGAATTCAGAATATTTATGATCTGTTTCATTGTATCTTGGAAAAGAATCCTAACTTAAAATTTCTTAAAATTTTCTAAAATATATTTATCTAATTCACTATAAATATTATTTTTCGTTGGGTGAATTCCCTATGGGTAATACAGTGATGGTTTGGGCATGTCTTGGTTATCTTTAACAATATTTTTACTACCAAAAGATATGGTCCTTCCACCCAGTATCTATGGTTTCTCTCAAGAAAAAACCCATCTTTTGACAATGCATTATCTCTCATAGAAGGTTGTCGATTTTCAATAGTCTGAACATGTTTTTTCCTCTATTTAATAAGTTCTAAACTAGATGGAAATAGTGTAGAATGTTTCATAATATGAACATGTTAAGAATAAATATACTAACGATTGTTTAACTTAGAACAACTTTTATGTTTCATGGATCTAATATTCTCCTCCCCTTTGGGGTTCACTTAATTTCTCATGGATGTCTTCCACTGATATTATTTATTATAAAACCTATATCAGAATCTATTTTTTCTATTTAGGTTAACAACGTATCGAACATGACCATTTTTTGTTTAATAGTCTCCTAGAGGTTATTATCAAATTTATGAGTGATCTGTACATTATAGAGATTTTTTATAGGATTATCATTGAATATATCTTGGAAGTATCTAAGATGTGAGTTACTTTTTTAGAAATATAAAAATCTTACTAGTTGTTTAGGGTGTCTAAAATAGTCATTTGATTGGGTTTTCTTGCCTTGGTTATAGGTTTGATTTGTATGGAAATTACTTGACTAGTTGTTCTGGTGGAAAGGTCTCCCTAGATACATTATACTAAAATCATTAGAAGAATTTAACATTTTTGGGAATTGATCAACAATGAGTTCATGAGAGGAAAAAATTCCACAAATAACTTGATGTTGAAAAATTGGTTCGAATTGGGTTAAGTTTTGTGATGTTTTAGATAACATCATAGAACTCACTATGGTTTTAAGATCACTAAGCTGACAAAGAACCATGCTATTTTAAAAACTATATTTAGGTACTTCTTGGAAAGTTTTCACTTGAATAAATCCCCTAATTATAAAATATTTTGAAATTTTGGATCATATTTTTGATGAAATTACAAGATCTATATGGTGTTTTATCCACCAAATTACACTTTTAGGTTGTATCTACCATGATCCTATTAGTAAGAATATGGCCTTTAAAAAGTATTAGATCAAAATATATTCAATAATAAGATGGTAGGGGAAACTAAAAAACAACCTCTTAAATCAATCCCAAAACTACTTTATAGTTTCACCCTGGGTTTGTCTAAACCCAAAAATTTATTTAATAAAGAAAATTATCCTCAATATTGGGAATTTTTTTAAGGAATAGTTTATTCAACTCATTATGATTTCTTATTAGAGTGAAGTGGGAGTATGATTTCCCCTCCTTAGTTACTCCATATTAAGTAAAAGGAAAATATTATATCTTTATTTAGTCTATATTCACCCCTGATGGTGTCATGTTGACATAGTGATATAAAAACTCTTGAAGGTGTTTGTATGGATCTTTTCCATAAAGTCCATTTAATTTGGGAATATGATAAAGGAACACTAATTTTATTTCAACACCATCACATTCTCTGAATTATTCAAAATAATTATATTGAATCTATTTATATAATATAATTTCTTCTTTAAAAAATATATGGTTTAAACTGTTTCTTCTAGGTTTAAAATATTATTTTTAGTGATTTAGTATCTTAACATAAAATAATAAAAAATTTATATGGGATTACTAAATTATCACCACTAACAGGTTTAGAAAATCAGTTGTTCTCTCCCATAACCCACACTTACCTTTATCTAGAGTGATAGGTTCTATCTATTTTAAGGTCCAAGGGAACTAAAAAAGTATATGAATTCCTAGGAATATTAGAACTAATTTATACATTTTTTTTCAAAAGTAGTAACACTGACTAGTTTCATAAAAAAATTAATAAAATAGTTTTCTAAAAATCTTAGTTGACCTCCATGATAATGGTTCCAATTATAAGGTCAAGATTTTTCCACGAATTAGTATTTCTGTTTTATCCCCAAGGAATGTAATAATATAAATACCCATGGTTTTCTTCTATGTATGTTGGAGACTATGTTTCAATGACTCTTTTATTATTGATCCTTTTCTTTTATATATATTCTTTTGTGTTTTTTAATAAGCATATGATTTCTGTAAAATTATTTAAATGACATAAAAATAAATTTTTACATGAGAAAAAGGTACAAATATGTAAAAGAAAATAGTTGTAATTTAGTTTTTCCCTTTGGATTCCACATTATTCATTATAAACATAAGTTTATCTATTTGAATTCTTCCATGAATAATCGAGGACCTTAAAAAGTGCATCTAATCCTACATTTAAGTCAAACTAAAACCTTACTATGAATATTATTATTTATTTGGAAGTGATCTAAATACTTAATAAAAATAAAGTAATTAGAAGTAATTGAATTCACTATGATCCTAAAAACATTGATTAAGAAATTTAAAATGTAAAGATAATTACATTACTTTTATACTATTATAAACCAATCATTATTCTAAGAAATAAAAACATCGTGTAAAATCATTAATAGTTGAAAAAAAATTTATATAGAACCAGAAGAATTATTAATTCCCAAAACAAAAAAATTAGTTCAGAAATAATAACTCTTATATAATTCAAGCAAGATACCTAGAAATAATGACATATAAAGAGATATTAAACTCACTATTTTCTAAATATTCAAACTTACTTATCTATACATGGCCATGTAGACTGAAGGCACCATTTCCCACACACTTCCCTTTTGGTCGATCAATCATTGATGGCCACGTCTCCTTTCAATCAAGAAAATTCCAAAATTTAAAATCCCCTTAAATATTCATGACCTTCTCTTTATCTAATTTCAAAAAATTCACATCTTTGAATTCCCTCAAATGTTTCAATATCTTTGGTCTTCCCTTAAAATTTTACCCATGATCGATTTTCTATATTATCCCTTATAATAATGCATTCAATCAAAAATAAATGATAGATATTATAATATTTTTAATGATATAGGATCATATGATTCATTCCAAAAGGTGAAAATATTTGGATAAAATTATGCTTTGTATAAAACCTAACATATCCCTAACTAGAGTTTATGTATCTATTATGTTTTATCCCCTATTATAAAATATAAAATCTTACATGAAAGATTTAGCTTAGATTTTACTAAGTGAAAAACCTTATGCATCACTAGGATGCCTGGTTTTTATCTTATATTTGATCCTTAACACATTCTATGGAAAAGGAATAAACATTACACCTTATAGGTAAGCTCAAACAAAAATATTACATATGATCTTTAATATATTTTTTAGAAATGTAAACACTTTACATATCATAGGGGAGATTCAAAAAATACTTTATATGAATATATTACACATCTTAGGTGAGTATGATATCTTCACCTCCATTAGTAAATTAATATCCCTTACACACAAACACACATATATATATATATATGAGGTATTATTTATGACTTGAAAATATTATTTATCCCTGAAATTCACTATATATATCAATACTATTCAAATATTATAACTTTATTCTCAGTGATAGTCCTAAATCTTACATAACTTCTAATAGATTTTATGTATCAAATGGGAGGGTGATAACATTTTTAAATCTTCCTCTCCATATACTTCAAAATAATTATTATGCAATATTTATACATAATATTTTTCACATTGACCACCTATTAATCAATTTCATAGAAATTAATCTTATCACTACCAGAGGAATAAAAACTCATTAAATATTAGTTTCTTTCATGAAAATTTTCTTCTATACTTTTCTACATTTAGAATATTTCTCTAAATCATTCGCCTTCTCCATCAAAATACAAGATCATGTAATTATAAATATATAGTTATTCATTTTATTACAAAGTTCAATTAAATCTACAATTTTATCTATTTAATGAAATATTTTAAATAACCCAATGAGATGCACCTTTCATTAAAAAACATCCTAAAACACATTAAATAAATGTTGTGGAATAAAATGAATTGATTATATGTCACACCCGGTCTGGAGGTCACTCTACAATGCCTTGTCCCAGCTCACTTTGTGACCTCAGACATTCCTTATCATATGCTAGAGGCTACTGACTAGTAGTGGGGGGATAAAACATGTATGAGGGAGAATATTTCATTATATTATATTAGAACATATAGAAAATAAAAAAAACCTAACATCCATCACAACAGATTATACAGTATAAATAACCAATATAGTAAGTGTTATGATGTTTTTATACAAAACTTACAATTGACCACCCACTAGGACAATCAAATATAAATAATAGTAATAATAATAATAATAATAATATACACAGGTGCCTTACTTCCATAGCCAAGCATAAAACATGACCTCATCTCCAAAAACCCATCATGTTTCTCTTAATGATCCACCACACATCTGTGTATTAACATAAAAACTAAATTTAAGGTTTTGATATGCACCAGGGTGCCTTTGTAGGGTGTGAGTGTGTAACTCAGTAGGGTCTCACCAAGAACCCATAATGTACACCATCTTACCCACGTGTATACATGATGAAAATGAATACTAAAATAAAAATGATCATCATTAACTCATGTGTGAAATAGGCCATCATGACACCTGATGAGTCACACACAAAACTATTGGGTTATTATGTACTAAACAATATACTACATCAACTAACTAAACCTTATTTTATTCCCTTAAAAAATATTTTTTTCACCTCATTACATACATTCCATATCCTATTCTATACCTGAAGACTCAGGGAGGGGCATCTCTCAAAGCCTCGATCACTACCTGAAGGTGCAAGGTAATATCCCACATCTAAATTTTGGACTCACTTTCTCACTCAATGATGTCTTACCAACACATCCCCACTCAAGGTGAGGTTCTTATTATCTCAAACACTACCAAATCTCACAAGGTAGGGTCCATAATGAAAATTCTATTACAATCCATGCATTTAATAGAATTTGAAAACCAAGAATAAAACCTAATGGGTGACTAGTTTCTTCTCTCTAGGATCTGGACATAGAGTCTAACTATCCAAGAACTTGTAATTATTATTATGATTTATTTTCTTATATTATAAAATCAATATAGAAATTTGATGGTGTGTGATGTATGTCGTAGAAAAGAAAATTAAAATTTATAATATAATGAATGCCAGAAAATGACACACCTAGATTCAACAATATACACTTTGTGTTCAAACGATATACACAATACCTCACTGAAAATTGTGTGAAAAAATATCACACTTAGGGAAATTACAAGTGATATTACCACCAATCTCTTAAATTAACCATAACCATCAGTCCATACTCTATTTAGAATGTTAATCCCAACATACATTAGTAATATGAACATTGGGAGAGAAAAGGATTTTAATAGTGTGAAAGAAAATTGAGGAAGGTGAATAATGAGTTAAAATTGTATCCTCACCCCCTCAAACAAAAAAATTCCCAGAATAAAATAGAAAATTAAAATTTAAGTGTGTGGAGTTTGTTTCACTAGTTATCATCTAGTGGGTGATCCTAGAGTTAGCCTTTAATTATTTATGGGAGTTTGGGAATCAATATAACATCACATGAGGGGAAACAAAAATATAGGGGGTAATATTGTCAAAAAACACTAAAAAAATTGAAATTAAAAATCAAAAATTAAAAAACATTAAAAAATCCTTGCTTCAGAAAGATGATTATGAATAATATTCAATGTGAATGGGGAAAAATATTTATAGGAATCAAATAAACTTCTTCCTTATACCTTGTTTTCAACACCAATCAATAAGCTCATCTCCTCGTCCTTAGATTAATTCCATGTGTATTATTTGAGGATTCAAATTAATTTAGTTGGGGATCATGAATCTTCTAGATTTCATGAAATTATACCCATGATCACTACATTATTCTTTATCTGGATGATCTATAATTGTATTATTTAGTGTATTTTGTCCTGATTTGTTCAAACTTATATAATGAAGTTTTCAATACACTTTTTCTATTTTTCTATTTTTTTTGTTTTAATTCCCATAGATGAGTGACCATCATATAGCTACCTTCCAAAAAATATGACATATAATCAAGTCTGGGAATGAAATTTCTACCCTGAAATAGCTTGGTGTCACCCTTAAATTTTATCAATGGTGATAGATAACCCTTAAATAGCTCTTTGTAACTTTATTTGTACCTTGAAGTAGCTTAGTTAATTTATGGAGTACCTTTAATTAGTACCTTGAATTCACATGCTACCTTTATGAAGCTCCCTGATTAACCTTACTCTATTTCACTGGACATAATCATATCTTTATGTAGTGGATCTAATTTCCTTGATGTTGTTTTCTATCATGCTTGTTACCCATACAGACGAATCTTATTACCTTGAAAAATACTTGGAAATTTTATTGGTACCCTTACATAGTTTCATATCCCATCAGTACCTTAACACAATCTCATGGATACATTTATAAATCTTGATGAAGTTATAGATATGTATCCCATAATTCTTACATTATGGTAACTAAAAAACATTAAGGAAGACAATTTCAATAGAGTAATTTTATAGATTAATATCAAAATGAAATAAAACAATGAAACAGAGAATAAAAAGTCATTAAAATATGAAATTAAAATTCTCAAAATCAATGTACAACTTCTCAATTAAATCCAAAAAATAAAAACACTACCAAAAATCCAGTTTGAATCCATTTATTATTTTAATTAGAGATATTAAATATAATAAAAATCGATAAATTACCCATTTTTTATCTAGATTAGGGGGTTAATTATTACTAAAAAATAGTAATTTTTTTAGAAATATTGGATCTCATTAGTCTACCATCCATATCTTACATCACATCATGATTCAACCAAGTACTCTCACCCAGGGAGGTTGATCATCACATACACCACCCTCTCACTCAATATTGGGTCACAACCAAATTAATCATCTCTCCTAGCGTGGGTCTTATAAGCACCGGTGGATAATTACCATATTACTCTGGGTAGTCCTTATCAATACCCTCTCATTTTGGGAAAGGCCAAGCTGGTCTTAATCTACACATTCTAACTAAATGATGGTCTATACATCCAATAAAATGAGGACTCCATCTCACTCATGGTGATCTAATCGACACCATCTCATTTATTATAAGTCTATGACTCTAGACCAATCACTTTCCAAGATGATTTTTTTGCCTATAACAAGTATAATAAAGAAATAAGAAAATCCCATTGACCATCACACATACTAACCACATCATCAACATGTTTATAGTTATTCATTAACTAGCCCATTATCTCCAATAGTCAATAGTAACTCATATTTTTCACCTTGTGGTGACTTCACAACCCATAGGCTCATCCCAAACCAGGCCCTAAAAAGTAGGGTCCAATTTAATATCTAAAACCTATTTGGAATACCAATTCCAAGTCCTTAATCAATTTCCATGGAACGTATCTAGGTTTAATATCTTATTTAATAAGGGATATATCTCTACTCATCACCCAAAGGAAACCCCAATTAGTCACACATTTTATGTATTAGAGGACTTATCTTAATTTCCTCACACATCAAGACTCTCTTAAGACCTCATCAGGGAATACCCAATCACAAGTGAGCACATGACCTTGCTTCCCATATTAATTTGGCCCCAAGACTCTAATTCACACACTTTATCCTTAAGTAACTCACCTAGGATACCCAAGTCATGTATTGTAACATGAGACCTTCCCAATATCTATTATTTGTTCAACCGAAGCCATCTACCCTTGGATACATTTTCCAAAGGATATTCCAATTAATCCTCAGTTCTAAAGGTACTTATTATAAGAGTAAGAGGTCCTATGATACTCTCTATCTTTTACCCATGAAAAAATCAGTCCATAATCCTTGTACCCAAACCCATGAATTTATACAATCATCCCTAACCACAAATAAATAAGAATATGATTTTGTACTATAGGGGATACATACCTTTATATTAGAGTTACCCCTCACCACGCTCTGCTTTTTTTTCCAATCCCAGTAATTCCCCATACTAGACCAAACCACAACTTCAGCTCCTATCTCATGCCACAACTTCAAAATAATTATTTGTAATAAATTATTATTAAATATTTAATTTTACCCCAAGAGGAATAATAAAAAAACTCATCGGGTCATCTTTCATCATTGAAACTACAACCAACCACACCCAAAAGGTCCATAATGTACACCTAACACCATTTTGTGAAAAATACCTATCAACCAGACACTATTCAATCATAAATTTCACACAATTTAATAAAAATAATTAAATAAATTAGCACAGTGAAATATCTTAACCAAGATCGTAAGCAATGGCATGCGATCATTTCCATGGGATGTCCTGTCACTAACCCATGCTAAATCCCCATTTAATTGGGAAAGATTTCACCATGATTTTATAAAATGGTAAAAATAAACTGAGTTAAATCACACCAAAATTAGTGTAAACGATAAAAAAACAATTTTTAAAGAGATAATAATAGGAATATACCTCATATATTATGAAAAATTTCTAAAAACCCCACCCCTTTCTAGGGGGGAGGGTCAAATGGAGGTAGTTAAAGGAGAGGAACCATCTTAATGGACCCCCCCCCTGAGTGCCTCTCCCAACCATAAAATAAAGGGGTCCAACTAGTAAATGTCCTATCTTATCCTACTAAAAACAATACGGTGGAGACCACTTATGTCTTGGCCATAGGGGCCACGATGCAAGACCCTCACCTGAGGCAGCTTAGTGGTGTAACCCCTAGGGTTTTTGTGTAACCCCCCGAGTTGGGGTGTCACAACCCCTACCTATAAAGATACCCCACCTGGGATGACAATTAATAAAGGGAGATAATGAACCCCGAGCCCCGCATCTAGTAGGCCCTAGGTTGGTGAATAACACCAAGGGTACAAAGATCACACAATATTGGAGGCTATAACCTTTATAAGAAAACAAGATCAGGAGATAGGATGAATCAACTGAAAAAAAACTCCATGACATATATAAAACAAATCCAAACCATACCAAAATGAATGAATAAATCAAAACAGATAATTATAAAATTCTCCAAATGAAATAACAACATAATAAAATATAAGGTAACGACATAGAAAAAACTCTACAAGCTTGAACTAGAAATGTCCAGCATGGTCCATGAAGACCTCCTAGAAAGCAAAAAATATTTTTTCTATTCACAGGGAGAGAATACATGTATAATTAGTAGTAAAACCAAAGTCTCTCATCCACATGTGAAAATATCACACTAATGAACTCATGTGAAACTAGTAGAACCAAACAAAACCTAATAGGTATTCTAACCAAAATCCTTGCCTCACCAAGGTTCAATCATAAGATAATGTATTCAAGTATAATAATATAATATAAATCACATTAATAATAGGGTACCCCACACCACTTCCCATTGGTTTTACTGCTCTTTCCAAATTGAAAACATCCTCGCACTTCTATCTCTTCTAAAAGAACCAAGTCACAACCCTCCCATACATACCTAGTCTCCACAAACCACATCTCTTATCCCATCACTTGGGACAATGAGAAACATCACATCCCCCCCCCACAAACACCTAGGCCAAAAACAACATCACATCCCACCTACAGACACCAGGTAAACAAACCACATCACAACTCATCTGCAGACACCTGGGCTACAAACCACATCAAATTCCACCCATAGAAACTTGGGAAACAAACCACATCACATCCTTCCTGTAGAAACTTGATCTACAAACCACATCAAATCCATAATGCACCTTGGAAATCACAACTCATCTCATCCAAAAGACACCTGGGAAATCACAACACATCTAATACCGAAGACACCTGAGAAAGCACAACTCATCTCATCCTGAAGTCACATGGGAAAGAAAAACTCACCCACACACACCTAGGCCTCACAAACCAAAACCTTCTTAAAGAATCTTGGGATATCACCACCTGGAATAGGGAGAAGGGAAGATTGGGTGGCCATCCATCTATCCTCCAATCGAGGTGATTGGGAAATTATCCCTCCCCCATGACGATGGGGGTGTTCGGAGTGTTGTTATCAACTAGGGTTGGGTGTGTATAGAAATCACAAGAAAGTAAAATGTATATACATTTATATTTAACGAACACATTCCCATCATAGAGGTTTATAAACAAGGAACTAACAATCTAACAGAACCCACACATTTCCTACCACATCTAAATGAATAAAAACACATAAGAAAAACAAAATACACAATTTATGTTTTTAGTCTTTAAGACACTTTGATTTGTATCCTAAATATTCATTAGAAAACCCATTTCGCTTATAATGACATCTTATTCCATATTCCCAACCCATTAGGTTATATATAAACATTAACCTTTTAAATAACATAAACCATCATTTATTTCATCATTAAACATGCCCATCTGAAATTATTAACATACAATGTTAATTCCATTAATACTTAGGAAGATATAATAGAACTAATCACAAAGCATAAGATCAATACCATACAAGAAGAAATCAATCCATAAGTAACATTATAGTTTAAACCAAAATTTTCCTGCTTATCAAATTTCACAAATATCAAATTATCCCATATAAACAACACATTGGTTAATTAAATTCCGTCATGTTATCATTATTTCATTAGAAGTTCACATTCCACATTCCATTTTAAATAAACCATTTGTCCATATTCTTATCAATAATAGATATTCCACTTTAGTCCAACACTTCCTAATAAACTTGAATTAATTCACACAATAAAATAACCAACAAATATAAATTATCACCACGTAACAACCCATTAATCTCTTACCAATAATCCCACAACTTCATAAATTCATAGCCACATCCATTTTTTTATAGCCCTACTACACATCCACACCATAACCATCATTAAAACAATGTTGTATAACCATACCCAATGAAACCCCACTATAAAACCATCTGTAATCCATCCCATACACACATAAAAACACTGTCATATTCCTTCCATCATGTCACCAGATCCAACCCACAATAGAAAAAAAATTTATAAACAAATTACATCACATAACAGATCAAAACATAATTTCAGATTTAACAAGCCATCTTTTATTCAATATCACATAATTTAGGGTGTTATCTTGAATCCATATAATTCTGGGCATCCATTTATTTTAACCAAATTTTTGTGGTTAACCAATTATATAAAAAGTGACATTAACAACCACACAACATCCCTGTATTCCATGACACACAAACTAGTAAACAAACAAGGACCCCCAATGTCCACAATTTTAATAGGGCATTTATCCCATACAATTCACAACATTGATCAAGATATCAATAAAATAGTAATATCCTACATCACATTCCCCTACCCATTTAAATTCAATATAAACCAAATGATTATCTTTCATAATTTGGTTTCAACCATGTTCAAAAGATTAACAATAATAAACCAACCCCACATGATACACATAAGAAGAAATGATGGAATGACCTAGTTGTATGAAAGATGATCGATCTAGACTTTTTCCAAGGATTACTGTACCAAAAAAGGGGGGTGTATACATAAGAAAACTGTTGTAGGGGGACTTGAACCAACTACAACACCTTGTTCCATGACTCATATGGGAATAAGTATTTGGTAAGTTCTATATCAACATATGTAAATACCAAAGGATGGTAAGAAGGATCTTCACTCTAGGAAGACAAGATCCTGAAAATTCGAGATTATATATAGATAAGAATTTCAATTAGTGGTGGATCTCAGTTAACCCCGTAGTTTGACAATTTAAAAGCCTTCAAATTTCTAGAAAATCAATGATATGATTCATATCCCTTATAATGGATTTAAAACCACTTAAATATGGTGTTGAACTTATTTTACATCAAAAGGGACGTCAAAATGGAAAAATTGGAAAAATATGAAAAAAATAGAAAATTGGAAATTGTTGAAATGAGTCACTACCACCACCAGACGAGTCACCATTAGTGATTCATTTCCTAGCGAGTCACTACTAGACGAGTCACCACCAGCGAGTCACTTCCAGATGAGTCACCGCTAGTGAGTCTCTACAAGATGAGTAACCACTAGATGAGTCACTGCCACTGAGTCAATGCCAGATGAGTCACCACCAGCGAGTCACCGCCAGACAAGTTACCACATGGCAACTCACCACCATCAAGTCACTGCCAGCAAGTCACCACCTATGAGTCACCACCAAATGAGTCAGTCACCACACGATGTGTCACAAGCATCGAGTCACCACCAGATGAGTCACCACCAGCGAGTCACTACTAGATGAGTCACCTTTATCAAGTCAACACCAGGATGAGCTAATGCCAGAACAAGCAACCACTTACACGAGTTTCCTATAGAATGATATACCATTTTAAAACTAGAAATTTTGAAAACTCTTGAAATGTTTCACTAATGGAATGACTCACATGTCCCAAAATACCTAGGACTACCCTTGGAGACCTCAAACACTAGATTTATCAGAAATTAATGGACCAAAAAGTATAGGCCATTATATCAAACACCTCTCAAACTATTCTCACCCTCAGGAATTCAAAACTAACCTAAAATAAAGGACTGGAAGGGTCTGAACAACCATCCCTTGAGATACATCTCAAGGATATTGTTATACCTAAAATACTGTCAACATTTAAACATGTTTCCCTAAACACCCAAAACATCATACATAATATATATCCTTGAACATATGAATAAGGGAATACCATCCTCCAAGACATCGTGCCTTCTAACACCCGAACTTGGGGAATGGTTCGTCCTTGAGAACCAAAACAAAACTAGAAATAAATGGAATGTTTGTCCGACCAACCCATGAGATACCTCTCAGGATTTTTTATATATTTGGAACACAACAACCAGGGTAAAGATGTTTAAATATACACAATACATTAAACAGAATATATTGGTGGAGGTACCTCTCAATCAAGAACATAGTCACATAGATAGGTATTACTAGTCTAGTATGAAATAAATTAAAATAAAACAACAATAATAACACAGTGAATTTTAACACATTCAAAAACAATTTCTTTAAGTTTTTTTAACAGGAGGAATAAATTTTAAATAAGGGAAAAAATTATTATAACTTTTTCTTCAATGTCTTCACTTAGAAATTACAATCTATAAATACCTATACATGCACTATACTCATTCCATAATCCATAAAATTTAAATTCCAAACATTTAAAACTTATCATTCTTAACATATCACAAATAAAACATATTATCATTTAACAAACATAATTATGAATTTTTTGACATTTCATTAATTCATATTGGTGAAGGAGTTTAAACTCTAATAATGATTTTTCAAATGATCTATTACATTACATACATGTATCTGACCATTTTACATTGAATCATGCTATGTTTGAAAACATTCTTATTAAATTCATTTCCATGAAAAATATTTCATTTAAAACAAGTTCAGTAGGCTCAAAAAACCACTTTGGGTCAAAACCCACTTTTGAATCTTTTTTATAGTAGGGTATTTATCGAAATAATCTACGAAGACACTTTCAATTTTTTTTTATAAAACCACATATATTAATAATGCTTCTTAAGACCACTTACATAAATTGGAAGGGTTCATGCATTCACAAAATTTATTCTGTTCTACTAATTGAAATCTATCATGCTCTTTACCAAGTTAATATTAAAACATATTAATATCAAATTTTAAAAACGAAAAATTACATATGGCATGAATAAAAAATATGACATGTGTTTTAGATTCTCCAAATTATTTTTTTATTCCAATTTTTTCATCAAAAAAATTAATTATAAGGAATATACTTATGAAAAAAACAACAAGGGTTGAAAATTTCAAATTTATTTTTTATAGTCATATATAATTTATTACAAGAGTTTAAAATAACATTACTCTTCCAAAAAGAAAACATATATTAATATAGATCAAGATAAAACAAGAATAAAAATCAAAGGATCTCATATACCACACCTTGATATTTGTTTCTTTAGGAGGCACTAACTCACCCACACAGTATTAAAACATGTTGTGTTATAATGCGTCAGGATACAAGAAATAATTTCCCTATATTCATTTGTTTGAGGTAATAATTATTTCCATAAATAAAATATCAAATAAAAAAAACCCAGCCAACATGGTGGTATTCAAATATTCTCAAAACATCCTTTATAAAAATATTTAGTCCTGAAAGGAAATCCCATATTTATTCATTTCATGATTTCCGACATGTTCAGTTTATTTTATTACCACCTTTAAGTGATTATCCTTTTTATGATAGGTGAGGGATTCTATAAAAAAACATATCACAACACAAAAAAAACACAAAAAAATCATCTTTCCACAACAACCACACAACTCTTCTACCACATGTCACTGCCACTACACAGCACGACCACTAGCCAAACATACTATCTAAAAAAAAGTTAACCAAACATTTCACACCACCGTATCACCATACCACTTTACCATCCATAAGAAACCACCCCTTTCATGTTAATTTTTTTAAACCTTATCCTCCAAAATTCCCCATTTAATGATCACCATTATCATCACACAAATCCCTAATCACACAAATCGAGGAATTACCTCTCCCATGTCGAGATAATATCCTCTTTGGGTGGCACTGACTCGCCCTAACGTTTTAATCGCGTCAAAGTATAAGGCATCTTAGTTAGATATTAGGTTTACCCTCTTTATATTATTGATGTTTTTTTAATTATATGTCACACATGAAATCACAACAAGAAAAACAATATATAGAAGCAACACATAACATATTCCAGAACTTTTTAGGGAATTATATAATTTCATCTCATTATTTAGTATAGGTATATTTACAAAATTCTAAATTTTACATAGGGAACTGGTTCATTATCTGTATATAAGTGACTATCCTTTTTATGACATGGTGATCATAAATAAGCTGTCATAATAAGGGTCTCATAATCTACAATAGTCACAGCACAAACAAGGTTTTCAATAGCTGCAATTTTCAGTAAGGCATATCAACACATCAATGCAATGATAATAGTGAAACCACAAACAACATTCAACATATCTAGATTATTTCTAGTGAAACACCATTTCTTGATTTTAAATAGCTCTAACATGGTTCCAATTTAAATAAAAAACCACACACAAGTTATATCACATACCATGTTCAATATTCCTAAAAAACATTATAATTTTATCTTATTACCAAGGAAAAACAATTCTAACTTCATTTAAAAAATGATATGTTCTTGTGTTCAATTAAAATAATACAATATATAAACAACATTCTATCATAACATTTAAAGTAAAACATGATTTCTAAATGTTTTTTTTGAAATACACATTTTGTGTCACTATGTTTCATGATTTATCAAGATCAATTTAAAAATTATTAAATTATTGAATTGTTCAAGAAAATATTCTTTTATAATTAAAGAATAATAACATATTTCTACGAACATATCATATTAAACATGCTACATACTCAAATATTTCTTACTAGAATTTCTTTAGTAACCATAAAATGATTTCAAATTTATAAATGTTTCCTATAGAAAACTACCCATAACTGAACTTGTGATTTATGGTTATTTTAGTAAATAATTTTTTTATCATTCATAAAATAATAATTTTAATCACTTATATAGTTCAAGGTCTCAAAATTTACCACAAATAATTCTTATAATTTTCCAAAATATAGATATAAATTTCACATGGATTTCTACCCTAATAAATGCTTACAAGACATGGTTAGATCAATACTGTATAATTGTAATCTATGAAAAAATAAGAACCAGTTATTCTTATCAAGGATTCTAAATCCAGAAGACCTATCAATTACTAAGATGGTTTTTTTTTGGAAATTTCAGAATTAAAATGTATAAAGAAACATTTAAAAATAAGTAAAAAACACATGCTTATGAAAATTTACATATGGAAAGAAACACATGAAATATTTGGTCACATGGAAACTAGAATACTCATAATCATGGTTTCAAAATTAATTATTTTATCCTGATAGCGTGAAATATGCTTTGAGGTTACATGCTTCATAAGGGTTTTCAAAATTAAATAGTTTATTTTACCAAAATACACTAAGCATGTCTCTCTAAAAATTTCAAACATTGAAAAACTATATGGAATATCCTAAAATTATAACAAAGGAAGGAAATGAAATTTATTAAGAATCAAACATTTATTAGGAAAGGAAACAACATATTTAACACTCAAGAAGGTTTAAAAAAAAATTCAAGAAAGTTAACCATCTCATTACTCTTCCATTTTTAGTTACCTGAATAATTCATCAACAATAGTGAATTTATTTGAAATAATAGCATGGGAAAAG
Source organism: Viscum album (assembly GCA_963277665.1). Taxonomy (NCBI): domain Eukaryota; kingdom Viridiplantae; phylum Streptophyta; class Magnoliopsida; order Santalales; family Viscaceae; genus Viscum; species Viscum album. The sequence goes on from OY728158.1 coordinate 790,474,919, forward strand.
TCTGGGAAATAGACATAAAATTTTAGGACTTATTTAATACATTTACACTTACAAAGAATAGTAGATTCAAATAAGTACTCAAGTCATTATGATTCATGTACCTCTTATAGGTCTCTACCCTGCAAGTAGTGTCTCCTCACATGGCCATTCGGTCAGATCAAAGTCCTCGAATCAGATCATGAGGGGATCTAAAATTCCATTTTCTATCTGGTATTCCCTATCCAATTTCAAGAACCACGATCAGCTAACATTGTTTCCCTACCAAAAAATGCAATCATCACTGTGCCTAACTACTAAATCCATCTTATCGCTCAACCATCACTTCTGATACCATTTGGTCTTGTCCCCCTCCCTCTAATGATATCCCTCCTAGGCTGGAAATGAAGAGAGGGAGATAATGACCCCCCAAGTCTTGCCTCTAGTAGGCCCTGGGTTGGAGACTAGCACTAACGGTACAAAGATCACATGATATGAGGAATTACCCTTTATAATAAAAAATATGAGGAGATAGGATGAATCAACCACAAACAACTCCATTACATATATAAAATAAATCCAAACCACCCCATAATGCATGTATAACTTAAAAATAGTACATATAAATGTCTCTAAATAAAATACCAAAAGAATAAAAGTAGTTGAAGTAACACAACAACATATCCAAAGTCCTCAAGTAGAAATTTCTAGTATAGTTCAAAAAGTACTCCTGGAAACCTAAAAATAGTTTTCATATACATAGGCTGAGCATACTGGTATACTCATTGAAAAAACCCTAGCCTCTCATCTACATGTGAAAAGAGCACACTAATTTACTCATGGGAAAGTAGTAGAACCAAACGTCACCTAAACCTGTATACTAACCAAAATCCCAGCATCACCAAGGCTCTCTCATAAAATAATGCATCAAAGTAATATAATGTAATATAAATCACATCAATATTAGGGCACCCCACAACACTTCCCCTGGTATATCTTCTCTTTACTAATGGAATAGGTCCTCGCTCTCCCAACTCTATCGAAAGAACCACATCACCACCCGACCGCACACACCTGGTTCCTATAAACCACATCTCATCCTATCACCTAGGCCTTGAGCCATGTCACATCCCGCCCGTAGACACCTAGGCCAAAAAACACATCACAACCCACCCACAGACACCTGGGCTATATACCACATCACATTTCGTCCGCAAACACCTAGGACAAAAACCATGTCACTTCCTACCCTCAGAAACCTTGGCCCCAAACCACATCACATCACACACATAGAAACTTGGTCCATAAACCACATCACATCCCTAAGAAACCTGGGAAAGAACAACACATCTCATTTTAAAGACACCTGGGTAATCACAACACATCTCATCCCAATGAAGCTGGGGAAATCACCACTCATATCATCCTGAAGACACGTGAGAATGCAGAACTCAAGAACACACACCTGGGCCTCATAAACCACAACCTACTTTAAAAATATTGTGCTATCACCACATAAATGTTGGAGTAGTGAAGAGAGGGTGGCTAGCCATCCATCCTCCCACCAAGATGTTTGCGAAAGACACCCTCCCCCCATGACGACGGGGGTGTTCATCACATACTACTCAATTAGGGTGGGGGTATGTATAGAAATAAAAATAAACTACAATGTATATACATTTATTTTTATAGCACACAATCCCTTCATAGGGAATTATAAACAAGGAACTATCTCACATAACCTACACATTTTCTGCCATATCTAAATGCATAAAACCCACAAAAAAACAATCCACAATTTATGTTTTTAGTCTTTAAGAAACTTTTATTTGTGTCATCAATATTCATTATAAAACCCATTTTACTTAAAAATATATCTTATTTCATATTCCCAACCCATTAGTTCATATATAAATGTTATTCTTTTAAAAAACACAACTCATCATTGATGTCATCATTAAACATGCCCATTTGAAATTATTAACATAAATTCTTAATTCCATTAATAATTGGGTAGATATAACAGAACAGACCACATAGAATAAGCACAATAAAATACATGAAGAACATAAGCCATAAGTCATGTTATAATATTAATCCACATTTGGTTGCTTAACAGATTTCAAAAATATTGAATGATCCCATATTAAAAACACATTGCTTCATTATATTACATCATGTTATCATTATTTCATTATATGTTCATATTTTACATTCCATTTAAAATATACCATTTTTTAGATTCTTCTCAAGAGAATATATTCCACTTTATTTCTATACATCCCAATAAATTAGAATTAATTAACACAATACAATAACAAAAAAATAGAAAGTTCCAAAACACAAAAACCCATTGCTCACTTACCAATAATCCCAAAGTTTCCCCAATTCATAGTCACATACACTTTTTACAGCCTTTATACACATCTAAACCATAACCATTATTATAACCATGCTGTGTAACCATACCCATTGTATCCCTACTGTATAACAATATGTAATCCATCTCACCCGAATACATAAAAACACAGTCACATTCCATCCATTATATCACTGGATCCAACCCAAAACACACAATCATATAAAAAAACATGTTACATCACATAACAAAGCAAAATATACTTTCAGATTTAGTAGTGTGTCCTTTGTACAATTTCAGTTAATTTTGGGAGTTATCAAAGAATCTATATAATCCTGAGGCATCCATTTAATTTTACTGAATGTATGTGGTTAACCAATTATATAATAAGTGACATCAATATCCATAAAACATGTATGTATTCCATGACAGAAAAACTAATGAAAAAACAAGAACCCCCAATGACCTCGATTTTTAGTTGGTATTTAGCCCATACAATTAAAAACATCGATCAAGATATCAATAACATAGTAAGATCATACATCACATTCCCCTATCCCTTTAAATTCAGCATAAACCAATTAATTATATTTCGTAATCCAGTTGCATCCATGTTCACAAGAGTTAACAAATATAAACCCTTCCCGCATGATACACATAAGGGGAAACGAAGGAAAAACCTACATGGAAGAAAGATGATCGACATACCCTTTTTTACATACTTCCTACACCAAAATAATTGGGTGCATACAACAGGATACTCTTTCAAGGGGGACTCAAACCATCTTCATCATATTGTTCTAGGACTCCTACAGGAAGAAGGATTTGGTATTTCCCATATTAAGAGAAGGAAAGACCAAAGGAGGGTATGAAATATCTTCAATTTAGGAAGGATTGGTCCTGAAAATTTGGGATTTGATATAGTTTATAATTTCCATTAATGGAAGATTTCAATAAACCCCATGATTTAACCATTTAAAAGCCTCCAGTTTTTTATAAAATCAAATATATGATTTATATCTCATGAAATGTCATTAAATCCAATTAAATATGGAATTAAACTCATTTTACATAAAAGGGACATCAAAAGGAAAAAATTAGAAAAATATAGAAAATTATAGAAATTTGGAAAACTATTCAAATGAGTCACCACCACTACCACACGAGTCACCCCTAGTGAGTTACCTCTAGAATAATCACCACTTGACAAGTCACTGGCATCGAATCACTGCTAGAAGAGTCACCACCAAATGAGTCACCGCCAGAGAGTCACCGCTAGACGAGTCACCGCCAGCAAGTCACCGCCGGTGATTCATCGCCTAAAGAGTCACCGCCTGACGAGTCACTTCCAGTGAGTCACTACTAGATGATTCATGTCTAGAGTATTCAACAGGAGACGAGTCACCACTAGTGAGTCACTGCAAGAAAGTGATACTTCCGAAATGAGCTACTGCCAGAACGAGCTACCACCAGAATGGGCTATCATTGGAAAACTAGAAATTTGGGAAACTCTTTAAATGAAACACCATTGGAATGAATCTCGTATCCTAAAAAAACCTCATACTACCCCCAAACACCTAAAACACTTGATTTATCACAATGTAATGGACCATAAAGTCTAGTACGTTAGATGGGGCATAAAGGAACACCCTCCACCTTTGGCTGTATAATAGAGTAGGGATACAAAATGAATCCCACCATATGGGTGGGAATGTGTAGCCTAATGCTATGAATACTTAAGTATATACATGAGTAATCCCATAGGATATATCATGGTACTTCCCTGCCAAGATGTGTTATAGAATGACCACTTTATTTTTGATGTAATCAGCCTCCAAAAGGTAAAGGGACAAACCCCAAATAACCCTCCTCCTTAATGATGTCACACCTTAAGGATGCACCATAAAGCATCCTCCCATGGAATCCCTCTATGACATAGCCTCCTATTGAAGCAAAGTCCCTATACTATAAACAAAACTATAAAATAATACATCAAATAACTAAAATCTCTATGACACATGTTATGGTGTAATTCTCTTAGGTTGTGGAATATTTTGTCACATGTTGCCACAACCATCACCTGGGTCACCCATAACCATATTCAACGCTCACCCATGCACCCAAACCACCATTCATGCCTATATCCACATCCAAAATCATATCCTAGAGATGTTACAATTCTTTTATTCGCAATTTGAATCCCAATTACCTAAATATCTCCTTCTCTAGGACTAAAAATTGAAACTATCTCTAAAATTCACAACATGTAATGATGTGGGTCATTACAAAATCCCCAGTATAATTCTTATTTTATAGGGAAGCCTTGGTGGTCCTTCAACCCCCCTTTCCAACCTACCTTAGTAATCAATTCAAAAATTTCTCACTGAATTCCATCTCTAAACAGTAAGCATTATTTTTTCTGAAACTCCAAGCACCAAAGAACATTATTCTCTAAAAGATGAGCCACCCACTCACCACCATTTCCAAAACTAAGATAGTTCTTACTGCACGTGGAACTCCTAAGAAAAAAAGTATCATTAACCAATTTACCCTAATGATTATGGTTCTATACCCCATTTGACTGCACTTACTAGGGATAATTTTATGACATGATCCTCCCCACCTTAGGAATCAACTATTTAAAATATAATTTATGTGGTCCAACAACACTCTTTAGGTGGTTTCCACATCACTAAATCCAATTTTATACAATGTTATTCATCCTTTGAATGAATTCTCCCAAAAACCAATTAGTCCTCCATTGGTCGGCTTCTCCCAAAAACACTTGGATGAACTCATTGATGTTATATCACATTACCTTACCCAATATGGATTTCTTAACTCTAATGTACAGCAAATAACTATCCAAAATGCAAAAAATATCAATATAAATCCTAGTGTAACTCTATGACTGGAACACCAACCACTTGCTTTAACTGTCATGCTCTAACCCTAAGCACTTACACACCTCTGAGCCATCTCCCTTTGGGGCCACCTAAACTATATCCCAAGTTATATGCCAATACACCATTTCTAACCATCAACACATCCATATCCCGAATCTTCTATTCATAAAATAACTATATCACATTATATCTTACCACACAGATGAATAATAGTTCTATAAGGACTATACAAAAACTCTTCTCACCACACCCATGACCCATCAAACATGAAGGTCATACACTCACAACCTATATGATGCTCCCCACCTTAAGGAAATCACATTTCATATATAAAATCAACCCATGATCATCCATCTATGAAGAAATGAAAATGAACTATTATAGAATAATAATTTTATTATAGGTGTTATGATACATTATCATGAGGAATAATTATCTCAAATGATAAAAGAAAACTCAAAATTAAGATTAATATTTTCTAAGGAAAATTGATACATTTTTTATGTTTGTAAGAATTATATATCTCTAGATATAATAAATTGAGATGTATTTATCTTTTGGACATACATAGATAATTGAATTAGTAATTGATAACTAAAATTTCAAGGATTAAATTTATTTAGGGGGTGATGTAACACCTTGAAATTTTAAGTTACATTTAAAACCTAATGTGTTTAATAGATTTCTTCACATGAAAAGAAATTAAAAGGAAATACAAAACATTATATTACCATTAAAATGATTTTGTTTAAATTTTTGAGTTAAAATAATGGTAAATATATTTTAAAATATATGTATAAATAAAAAATGATCATTTTTAATACTATCACTTTGATAAAATTCAATAAATATAGCTAAATAGTTAAAAATATAATTTTATACTTGGTTTTTTTTTTCATAAAATAGGTTTTTATGAACTTCATTAACCTAAATATATTATAATTTTTTTGATATGATTAATCTATTTATACTAATATAATTAGTAAATTATATGAAACAATAATATGAATAGTTACAACTTTTACAACATATTTACCTATGAAAATAGTTTTTAATAAATTTTTATATTTTTATTAAAAAGATAAATTACTAAATTTAAAAAGTATTATTTGAAAAAATTAAATACATATTTGGCCATATCAAGTCAATATCATATTAGAATTAATTTTTTATATTTTTATGAAACAGTTCATTTTTAGTTGAATAATGAAAAATACAATTTTTATTAATACTAAAGTGTTTTTCATTTTATCATAATATAAGACTGGATCAATTTTTTTAATTTTTTTTCATGTCAAATAATTTATTTAATGAATAAAATGAATCATTTAAAAAGATAATTTTGAATTTAAAAAACCCAAGTTATTTATTTTAAAACTTAATTAATCTTTTATTCTAATAATTTTTTAAATATTTTTCATTAATTATGATATTAAATGGTAGAATTATATTTTGACATGATTCATAATCCATAAAACTATTAATTTTTTTAATAATAGACTTGTTAATTTCATTTAAATAAAAAACATTGTTAATTTTATCATAAAAATTATATTTATTCTTTAAAATTCACTTTTCTAAAAATGGTATTTTTTTGTTATGGGCACTAATATTAAAATTAATTTTTATCACCCTTAGAAATTTTATTTGAATAAATGTATTCAATTTTTGAAATAAGTTGGTAAAAATTGAATAATAAGGTCCAATTTTTTTTCTCAAAAAAATTAATTACTTACGAAAAATTATTTACCACAGTAAAAGAAAAATTAATTTAAAAAGGGTTTTAACATGGATAAAAAACCTAAAAAATGTTAAAAATATGTCTTCATATGAGTGGAAGAGAGTTATGTCAACCTTACCCTTTACTTACTCTACTATTTTCCATTACTGGATCCTTTTTACCCTTAAATATCGACTTTCCATTTTATATTATTTTGAAGATTCCACTCCTCTCACTTATAAATACTACCCTTAACCACCACAATTTCCCACCCAATCTAAATATTTAGAAAAAAACTCTACCTTAATATGTCATCAACTCTTCCCACATGTCCTTGAAGGATTTTTATTTCTAAAATGTAAATGTAAGGATCCAAAAGGTGTAACCTAAGGGAGAAAATAAAAATGGAGATGAATTTAAGTGCACATATAAAAAGAATCAGAACATGAGGTAATGGTTTCTAAATATAAAATTATCTTCTTTGATATGTGATTTTCATTCACCAATTTCTCATTTTTTAATGTAAATATTTCCCTTAGATGTATTTTTACCATAATTTTCTTGATATATAAGAGATTTAAAAATATATCTCAAGTTTTCATTCTAATAGTTTTCTATTCTAGTGATCTTAAATTCATAATAGATTTTGTTAACTCAGACTTCCTTTCATTGAATAATAATATTCCATATTAAAATTATTAATTATATGCTTAGTTTGTTATTCCATAATATTTTGTATTGAAAAATATATTTCTATCTGGGGATAATAAAACATTTGATTTAAATATTACTCCATTATGAATATTTTCCCTATAAAATTATAACTTTGTTAATAATAATTCTCATCAATCCTAAGTAAGCTCTTTCTATTCCATACCCTTGTTTTCTATTTTAACCAATGTTCTTCATTTTATTTAGAAAATATATTATGATATATCTTATGTAATCTTAAAAATTTATTTTTCAACCTTTATAAATTAAGTTTTATTATCCCTTTTTATGAGGTGGGTTTAAATAAAGGTTTTTTAAGATATTAAAAATATTTTACTATCACGATTGAATGATTTATCATCTGAACCCCATTATTACCTTTTTTACACATTTTCTGTGTTTTCCTCCATTTTACTCTATATTGTTATCATATAACTCATTTAAATTGTTTATATATGTTCTTACATATATAACTAGTTTACTTTAACTTTCTTTGTTAGAGATAACACATGTTTTAAGTTTCCTTCATGATTATCTCATTTAAGTAATCCTGATTTTATGTACCTTCCAAATTTCTTATTTCTTGTCATTTACCACCTATATTAAATGTTTTGAACAATTAATATCTCTTTATAACCCTCATTATTTTATGGAAAACCCGCTTGGTCCTATTCTATTTAAAAGAAACATAATAATCCCCTTTATTCTTTAAAAGCACATTTACTCATTTTATAAAGTATCACCTAAGTGGCTTATATTTATTCTTACATATCTAACATTTATAATTAATTTTTCTATATTGGAAGTCAATGTTAAATACCCATGTTTCATTATCAAATATTAACATCCAAAATAATTTAATTCATTCTTCTCTTGGGAATAATTAGGATATAGTCTTATGTTATGACTAGATATAATATAATGAATTTAACATCCATTATATGGGTTCTATCATACTAATTAATTATATATGGTTTATTTTCCTATTGGGAAACACATATTAATGTACATGTTATGAATATGAATGGTTTACAATAATATAACCCTAATTCATTGGTTAATGTTTTCATCTCATGAGATACCGGGTTTGGTGCATGTGCGGCTAGCCTAAGCACACTATGTTATGTTATTTTGGAAGTGACACTTGAAAATGGTGTACATTTAGTTAGCCTAAGAACACTGTGTTATGTTGTATCAATGATGATCCTTTAATAACACTTATGATGTTATGATTTATTTTTTTTTCACATATTTATGATTACATTAACTTATAATGTCATTCCCTTATGCCATGCTTCCATGATTATCTCCCACTCTAATTCTATTGTACATGATTTCTCATTTGAGATTTCATGTTTTGTTGTCACAAATTTTGGAGAAATATTAATTTTCATGTTCTTTTAATAATATCTTTACCCCCTAAACAAGTTTTATCATATTTATATGATCTAACATGTGATGACATATTGATAAGTTTTTCCTTACTGAGGGTTCTAACTCACCCCTTTCATATGTTTCCCTTCTCCAGGTTATGAAGATTAGTAAAACTTATGATAAGTCTATAAAAGAGTCTAGTGTGGCTCAATTGTAGATAAATATTCACAATTTTTTTGAAATAAGTTTCTTATATAGAATTTACTCAAAGACTCTCTACCTTACATTTTTGGGTTTGTGAGATTTTTATGATATGTAATATTTTAGTTTCTAAAATTATTTGAAATATTTATATGTTTATCTTGGGCTGTCTCAATTTGTGTCAAATATTTCATTTAAAGAAAGTTTTTTTAGAATCAGACCCAAGAGTGTGGGCCTAGGGTGCTATACATCCCACACCTTAAAAATATTTTTCTCTTCCAAAATAATTTATCACCAGAAGAAATTTTATCTCTCACCCATGCATGGAGAAGTTTTTATTTAGACCTAGATATAATAAAAAATTCACTACATGTGACCATAATTTATTCATATGTGATACTGAAAAAGAAGGAAACTATCATATAATTATATCCCAACAAACTATATCATTATTAGTTCATTATTCCATTATACCATTTTTTGGCCTTCAATATCTCATATTTATCAATATATATAGATAAAAACCCATTTATAATTTTATATACTCATATCTCACTTTTTTTTAAAACCAAATTTGTTTTTAAAAGAAATATCTTATGGGATTTTTTATTAGATAATCTAGAGAAATTTTTAAAAAAAAAATTATTTCCACTCACAATTTAAATAAAAAATATAAAAAATATCCACAAATTTAATTTTCGAATTGTTTATCATCTTTTCCTCCTTCATCATTAAATTTTTCATCATAAGCGTAAAAGTCATCAACTTTATCATCAATAAGTTTAACTTCATAGAATCCTATATATTTATAGAAAATGGATGATCACTCCTCACACATGTATAAGTATTGAAATATAATATATGTAACTCAATTTTGATCCATCGCTTCTTGTTGATCATCTTAGGTAAAACCCATGAATCCTTGTTACCGATTCGATTATGGATAACACTTTATCACAATGAAAAATGGTTATAAAATAGAATATTTAACATGGTTTAAAAAATTCTCACTACACTAAATAAATATTTATTTTTAATTATCAAATCAAAATCTACGAAATCTCATAAGATATATCATCCCTTTAAACCCTCAGACATTAATACACATATGGCCTTTCACAGCATGCTAAATGGCATTTAAAAGTGCTAAAAAGAACTATTAATTGCAGTGATGATAGGGGGATTTATCAATAATTTAAATAGGACTGATAAAGGGGGTCATTTATCAACTCTAAAAATAGAGTTGATAAAGGCCTCACTGCTTGCATCAGCACACCCAGAAGCAAAAACCTGCAATTTCCCTACAATTTCAAATAATGCTATAATTTAAAACAATGATGTATATATTTAATTGACATCTTGAATACAAAAAATTCCACCCATGGAAAATAAAAAACACTTTTATTTACATTTTAAACAAAATGATTTATATAATTACATTTTCAATTGTCTAACAAACATTCTAAAACATTAATATTTCATCTTTTGACCCCTGTGATCCTCTCTAAAAAATGTTCACTCATGGTATGAATTTATGAACAAATCATCTCAACCTAAGAAAAATATTCCACCTATATAATAAAACAACTATTATATTAGTAATACTATAAAGAAATAATTTAAACATTAATATGAAAGAACACGTTAATAAAATGTCAATATTTAATAAAAATGACCCATTTGGAGTTATACCAGTCACAATGTGCATCATATTGATGTGGGATTGGTTCATACACATTAAAAACGAATTATAGTTTGTTTTTCTTCAATATAAAAACAATCCAAATGCATTTTTCTCAGTTTTGAGTATGTCATTTGTTCTTATACGAAAATTAATGTTAATTTTAAACAATGACACATTTGGAGTTACACTGGCCACATCGTGAATCATATTAAGGTGAGGATGATTCCTAAATGTCACAAATTACTAATGAATAATTTTACTAAATTATCAAAACAATCAGAATGTGTTTCTCTCAGTTTTCAATATGATAGTGTGTTTTTTTACTAAACTGTCATTTCAAACAGGAAACAATAATTTTGACTAATACAGGTCACATCATGAATTGGTTTTATGTGAGAATACTTAATATATGTCAAAAATGAATTATGAGTATATGTACTAAATTATAAATACAATCAGAGAAAGTTTTCTTGATTTCCAATGAGTAACATGTTTTGACCTAAAATGTTAATTTTAAAATGATAACGGACACTTTTAGTCGTACCGGTCACACCATGTGTAAGATTGAGGTTCAATTGTCTCCTACACATCAAAATAAACTCATGGATCATTTTACTAATGTTTTAAAATAATACTAATGTGTGTGATCAGTTTTCAGTAGGTCACTTGTTATTTTTTATTTAAATTAATATCAATTTTAAACAAAAAGAGGCACATTGCGTTATACCATCCTTACCATGCATAGTATCGAGGTAAAACTAATTAATACATATAAAAGGACTTATTGATCTTTTTTATAAAATATAAAAATAATAAAAATGTGATTTCATGGTTTTTAGTATGTCACTTGTTGTTTCTACTTAAATAAATGTGAATTTTAAATAAAAAGAGTCACTTTGAGTGATATCGGCCACATCATGTGTCTTATTGAGGTGAGGATTATTCTTACACATCAAAAAGTACTAATAGATTCTTTTTCTAAAATATAAAAACAATTCAAATGCATTATCTCATTTTTAATCATGTAACTTATTGTTTTTACTTAAATTAATGTCAATTTTAAATAAAATGGGACACTTTGAGTTATACCAACCACACCATGCATAATATTTGAGTGAATATGACTAATACATGTCACAAATGAACAATTTATCATTTTTAAAAAATATCAAAACAATCTGAATGTGTTATCTTGGTTTCCAGTATTCTAATTGCTGTTTTTACATAAATTGATGTAAATTTTAAATAAAAAGAATCATTTCGAGTGATATCAGCCTCACTGTGTGTCATATTGTGGTGATACTGATTCCTACAAATCAAAAATGACAAATATACCATTTTACTAAAATATAAAAACAATCTGAATGAATTTTTTCAATTTTTAGTATGAAAAGTTTTTTACTTAAATTAATGCCAATTTTTTAAAAAAAGAGACACTTTGAGTTGTACTGGACACATTGTGTGTCTTATTGAGGTTTAGATGATTCCTACATGTTAGAAATGACTAATAGATCAGTTTCCTAAAATATAAAAACAATACAAATGTGTTTTATTGGTTTTTAGAATGCCACTTTTTATTTTTACTTAAATTAATGTCAATTTTAAATAAAAACTGACACATTGAGTTATAGTGGAGGAATCATGCATCGTATTGAGGGGAGGCTTGTTCATACATGTAAGAAATTATAATAAATTATTCTCCTCAAATATAAAATGATACTAATGTGTTTTCTCTATTTTTGGTATGTTACTTGTTGTTTTTACCTAAATTAATGGTAATTTTAAATAAAAAGAGACACTTTGAGTTATATCTGCCACAACATTTGTTTTATTGAGATGTGTATTACCCATACACATAACAATTACCAAAATATAATTTTTATAAAATATCAAAACAATACGAATTCATTTTCCAGGTTTTCAGTATTTCACTTGTTGTTTTTTCTTAAATTAATGTCAATTTTAAATAAAAAGAGACAATTTGAGTTATATTATCTACACCATGAATAGTATTTAGGTGAGGATATTTCATACAAAAAAAATGACTAATAGATTAATTTTTTAAAATATCAAAAAAATCTATATATGTTTTCTCAATTTTCAGTATGTCACTTGTTATTTCTACATAAATTCATGTCAATTTTAAACAAAAATAAACAGTTTGAGTTATACCAGTCACATAGTGTTTTGTATTACAGTGTGTCTGAATCATACATGTCTAAAAATTACTCATGAATCATTTTAATAAAGTATCAACACAATAAAAATGCATTTTCTCAATTTTTTTATGTCAGTTTTAATTTTTCAATAAATTAATATCAATTTTAAATAAGGAAACACTTAGAGTCATATCAGTCACATCATGTGTCTTATTGAGGTTCAACTAACTTCCACACAACAAAAATGACTAATGGATAATTTTTATAAAATATAAAAACAATGAAAATGCAATTTCTTGGTTCTCACTATGTCATTTATTGTTTTTACTCAAATGGGTGTCAATTTTAAACAAAAAGAGACACTTTGAGTTATACCGAACACACCATGCATTATATTGAGGTGCGTCTGAATTATACATGTAGAAAATGACTTATAAATCATTTTAATAGTGTATAAAAACAATCAAAATTTATTTTCTCAGTTTTCAGTATGTCAGTTGTCTTTTTTTCTTCTAAAATGTCATTTCGAACTAGAAACACGCATTATGTTTCAAACCAGTATAATCAGGCATTGGTTTGATGTGATATTACATCATACACATCAAAAATGGATTATGAATCATTTTCCTAAAATATCAAGATAATCAGATCATGTTTTCCTATTTTTTAGTGAGTGGAATGTTTTGAACTAAAATGTCAATTTAAAACTGATAAAGGACACTTTTAGTCATACTGGTCACACCATGCGTTGGATTGAGGTGTGGTTGATTCCTAAAAATAAAAAATGACTCATAGATCATTTTTAATGTATCGAAATAATCTCAATAAATTTTCATAGTTTTTCTGTATGAAACTTGTTCTTTTTTCTCAATTTATTGTCAATTTAATGTAATAATACACACTTAATGGCATACTAGCAACACCGTGCATCAGATTGAGGTGTGGTTGATTCGTACACATAAAAAATGACTCATAGATAATTTTTCTAAAATATCAAAACAATATGAATGTGTTTTCTTAGTTTTTGGTATGTCACTTATTCTTTTTACTAAATGTAATGCCAATTTTAAATAAAAAGACACAGTTTGAGTGATACCAGCCTTTTATTATTTTTTCTCAGTTTTAAGATGGTGAGTTTCTCTGAAAACAAATATATTGACCTAGATATTTCACATATAGATATCGAATCATAGAAAATTAATATTACTTAAATAATATAATGATCCATTCCAGAATTGTTTAGGTTTAGTGCTTTTGGAAACATGAAAACATATAGAACTAGTTCAGAAGAGCATCTCATTAAGTTATTCATTACTAGATAAAAATAAATAAGTATTAGATAATAATGATAAGTAAATTATCCTACAAATAGTCGATAAAATTATGGAAAATCAATTAATTAAATAAGTTGTAGGAATTTACCTTTATACATTCTCGACCCATTTCCTTATTGTCATTATCTCAGATTCAGCTTCGAAGTCCAATCTCTCATGAGCATGAGCATCTTTGAACAAACCGCCCAGACTCAAAAAAAGGAATCCACTTGTATAAGAAAAAAATTCTTAGGTGATTAATATTAAAAAGATGTAAATTAAACATAAATATGAAACAACCCACTGTTTCTATCGAAGTCACATCATCATGTTATTTGTGTAAAATATTCTATAAGGTATGTATTCTATTTTTTATGAGAACATCTATATCATCATGTGTATATGATTATTTTTGACAGTCATAGTAGTTCTAAAATAATATAAATAAACTTATGATTAATAAATATTTTAAATTAAATATTACTTCTATTCGAAAATACATCTTTAGGGATGCTAGTTTGTTCATAGAATATGATCTCTCTCAAAAATTTAAAAATATAATGACCACAAAATTTTCCATTGGATTATTCTAGACACTACAGAATAGTTGGATAGAATAATTAATTTGTTTTGATATGTGTTTAGATAATTAAATATTAATATATATACTCTAATACTTATCTAGTCATTGAACTTTTCTTCATCCTTGTGCCTATCTGCTGGCCACATTCCTTGTTTTTCACTATAATTATGCACCATCCTATCATAACAAAATTATAATTAAAAGATAACTTAAATTATATAACTTGATTTTTAGTTGTAAAATGTTGGATTTTGTGTATTAAAAATTGAAAAACTCCCTCATGTGTGGATAGATTATTAGATATCCATGAAATTGAATCTATGAAATAAATATTTAGAGTATCAAAATTTATTGCAATGAGCAACCAATGGTGCCTAAAAACAAAAAATGAAATAATTAATGAAATATAAGAAAATATATTTAATATGATTAAATTGTAGATTCTTACCCATGCATTTTTGGTATTAAATAGAGTATATTATACAATTGTTCTATTTGAAATGATTTGATCAAACCAGCCACTATTTTTCCATTTTTTTCTATCTATTTATTTTTGTTCTACAGAGGTGATGAGAGGTCTAACGAGTCTAATTTTTTTTTTCATGGTGAAAATCCCTTCAATTGTTTTTCATACATACGCCTAAAAAAAATATTAAATGTATTTATTCATAGTTACAATATAATATTAGATTTTGGAAAATGAAATAATGAAAACATACCTCATGTATATATTTACAACTGAGTCCCCTCAAAATTCATATTCGAGGATTTTAGTTGCACTCTCAAAACAAATGATGTCTTGATCTTTATCTCCATACATATTTTCCAGAAAATAAACATTGTGATTGCGACCATATTTTAACATTCTATCCACATGAACCATTATAAATAGTAAATGTGGATATAGAATGGATGGGGTAATGGTGCTTTTGGTAGATCTTTTTGATCAATTACTCGATCCATTAGATGGTTTTGAGATAGTATTTTGTTTCAACCCCATCTCTTTGTCTGTCTATAATATCATTAATTGATTCATACCTTTTTTCATAAATTGTTAATGGTTTATATTTAAAAGTAAATTAGAAATGAATACCTCCCTGTTGACATTATTTGGTACAAGATGTGGTGACCATGAGATGAATGATCCAAAATCTATTTTGACTATATTAATATCATCCTCATGGATTGGAACAGGTAGCTCTACCCTTGGATTATTGTCTACGCTGATTGACACTCTCACTTGACCTATTGGAAGTGGTCTATTGTGTAGCATGTGAATTTGAATATTTAATATTGTATCCCTTTCCAAAAGGTGATATGTGGGTGTTTCTAGACATAAATAACTGCCATTATCACCCTCTAGAATATCTGTATAAGAAAGGAATCAGTTTCTATCTAATTAAAATTTCACAGAAACATTTATTAGAACATTTATTACCTCTACTATAACATCTCTTTGATGGTAATGGATAGAATCATAGCTGGTGTGGGGTGGGGTGGGATCTCCATGAATTGGGTATTCTTGATTTTCTTCTTCTCTTTACCTATTCCCTTTAATGTTTCCATCATCACCCAATTCCATTGGAATTTTACTTCAATGGTATATATTAATTCTATCATATGTTTTATTAATTCACTTTGATCATCCTCTTATTTTTTTCTCAAAATATATTTAGGGTGTCACCCCAAAACCTGCTCCTCTAACGCAGCCATACTATTTTATCAACTTCAAGTCCACTGATAGTTTGCGTTCTTCCGAAACAGGTGTTTTTGATTCCTATGAGTACTTCAAATAGAAAATATCAGAAAATAAGTGATCATTGTTATGTAATATAAATTTAAGGAAAAGCAAAAATTTTTATGTAATACTTACACCCATTTCCCATAATCTTTGTGTGTTTTCATATATTAGTACCCCGTATATATTTACATGTGACTCCTTCCATAACACATGGTTTGATATGGAAGTGTCTTTGAATTTTGAGTATTAAATATTTATATAAATAGAGGAACATAATTATGGTGTTGTTTTATTTCACATAAAAGTATTATGGTTGATTTAAAGTGCATACCATTTTTTCAATTAAAGCGTAACTCATCCTTACTTTATGATAGGGGTACACTGGTTTATCAGCTCATTCCTTATGTCCAGAACTCACTTTATATTTCATAAATATAAAATTTTCAATCAAAGTGATGAATACGCGTATCATAAAACAACATATTACTAGCCACAATATACTTAAAAGGACACATCTACACAACGCCCAGTAAATGCATCACACACTTCTTGGGTTATCAGGTGTGCATAGATAACCAATGGTGCATGTTTATTTTCCCGTTAGTATATTTCAGATGATTTCGTGTTAGAATTTTTGTAAATCCTCTAAGAATACTTTAAAAAAGAAATAAAATACTTATTATGGGAGTTATCTACTATAAATTCACTCAAAAATGGATGATAAAGAGTAATTCAATGTTTTTTAGTAAAATAAATAAATAATACCATAGTGTTACCATAATCTCTTCCCACATTAGTTTGTTCAAGTAGTGAGCAATATGGTTCCACAAATCTACATTAATCCTCACACGTTTCCGAGTGATGAGTGCAATGTAATTAAAGAACATGAACTTCTCTAGGTTAACATGATGACCTTATGCATTCCATACCACCTCAAATTTGATACCTTTAACTTTCACCTAAATTATTTTTGTTAACATAATCAAACTACGATGCTCTTGTTTTTTCTACGATGTTGTTCTTTCATCACATACCATTTCCCCAGAATCAACATCTTCAATATGTTTCTCCGAAGCTATAGGATCAGAATGTGAATATGATCTTTGTACCTCTACACTTGGAGTAACAACAAGTTGAGAAACCTTTTGTTCCTTAGGAATGGGATCCCTGAAACATGCAGAAGGTGTTCCTATACACTGTGAGGTAACACGATGTATATTACAAAAAATATAACCTGGTTATTGAACTCTTTTTTTTAAATGCTGAAGGGATTTTACCCCTGTATCGATGATCTAAATCCTTTCATTGTGGTATCCTCTAACATAAAAAATGAATTTTATAATGGGACCGCTGTGATATGACTGTGGATTCCCAATGAAAGGGTCATCCTTGATTGAATTTTCATCATACCATTTAGTGGTTTTGGTCGATGAAAGAACAATTAAACACTTTTTGTTTGTGGGATCTGTAGAATAAAAGGCTTCTATTTCCTATGATTCCAATATAAACGGTTTCTATCTGTACCCTTCCTTAATAAAATCAAATTTCATGATTCCTAATTCATATATTTTAACAACACACCTATTATCAACCCACTTGAATTGAAAAATCAGAACATGGAATGTTTTATAGTCCAACTCCAATATTTTTTTGATGATGCAAAAAAATGATATATTCATGTAAATTGGATTTTTGTTCTTATTACTAGAAATATGAATCACTTCAGCCATGAGTGTAACTCCACTATTTTTCATGGTAATGTCTTTATAATTCTAATTTGTATAGAATGTATAACCGGTAATTACATAACCATTATATGATAATACATACACACTTGGTCCTCTGGCTATCCATCAATGTCATTCTGAAATTGAATTTGGATTTTCCTCTAACTCCTTAAAAATATAGTCCCGAAACCATCCTATAAACTATTGATTATGTGTATTTGATATCCATATTTTAGCAATAGATGGATTCAAATTCCTGAGAATTTTTTTGTGGGTTTCAAAATATGGGGAAACCTCCAAACAATTATACAAAGCGTAAATATGGGATTGCTCCTAATCTATAACCTTTATTATGAAAACATCTCTTCCATAAATTCATTTACTCACAAGCTGTCCAGTGTGATGAGATTTCGGTAGACCAATGCTTTCCACAATGGAAAGGAATTTGGTATAGAATTCAATGGTTTCCTCAATAATATATCTCTCTGCAATACAAACCTCTGACCAATTTCAATTTTTGATATACTCTTTCAAAATCGCCATACACCATTCAATGGGGAATATCCATATATAGTGTACAAGGCCACATAACAAAATCAATCTCAGCAAGTGAACCATCAATTGGGAGACAATAATTCAACATCAAACCATACACTTATTGAACTAAAAAATGTTCTTAGAGTATTATAACAATAATATTTGTGGTAGTTTTTGAGGAGTTATGTTTGAGGAGGATATGGGTTCGCAGAGGAGTATGGCTTCGTAATAGAGCTGGGGTATGTGAAGGAGAGTTTCATAGCTAAGAAGAACTTCATGGTGGTGGAGGAGGGATTCACGATGGCAGGAGTTGGTGATAGAGGAGGAGGAGGAGTGCTTCTCAGAGGTGGAGGAGGGCTTTATAGTGGAGGAGGATGAGGAGGTGGAGACCGAGAAGGAGGAGGAAGATTCGACAGAAGGGTTCAGCTTCCATGAGAGCTTCAGTTGTGCGATTGAAGGAGGATATTGTTTGGGTTTATTTATAAAACCTGGTAATCCTTTTATCAATTATATCTAAAAAGTGCTGAATAAGGTATGCTTTATTAGTGCTAAAATAGAAATCGCTAAAAAATTACTTCTTTATCAGTAATAAAAGTTTAGTAGTGATAAAGATATATTTTATTTGCACTTTTTAGCAGTGATAAATGTCAATCTTTATCTGTACTAAAAAAGCACGGATAAAACTATAATTGTAATAAATTATTTACATTTTTGAAATATATTTATAAAATTATATGTATAATAAATAAATATATTTATTTATAATAATATCTATAAATAAATAAATAATTTTTTAGATTTATATATTTTATAAATATATATTTATTTATAAATAAAAATTTATTATAAATATATTTACTATTTTTATAATTATATATAATTAATATATTTATTATAATTTTATAATTATTTTAATATATCTGTATTTATTTAGAATTATATTTTTATATATCTGTTATAATTTTATTATTATTTAATATCTATAAATTTTTATATATTTATTATAAATATATATTTATAACATATTTATTTAGAATTATATTTGTATATATCCATCCTATAGGTTGTTCGCTTGTCAGGAGGTTCAGATCTGTTCCATAGTTCATCTTTAGCTAGTGTTTTGAACCGTGCCAGAGGATTCACGTTCTAGTTTTCCATCATGACCCTTGTCTCACTAAAGGAAGGCTCCACAATTCATCGAGTATATGGTCCATGTTCTTGCTGATGTCCTGAGGGTTCTGTCGCGACTAGTTTCCTGTGATTAATGGAAGCTTTCGCTGAATCCTTTCTGGCTTGAGGGTGGTTTGATTCATACAGATATGTTCCAGGATCAGATCGTACTGTTGTTGATATCGTGATTTTGTGCCAGGATACTCACGGTTTTTCGGCTACTACCTATGGTGAAAAAACTGTGGATTTTGATAGGGCGAGAAAGTGAACTATCTAGATCTATAAGGGTTTATATTTCCATCCAATCCATTAGAAAGGCATTTTTGCGCACATCAAGGTAGACCCATCTTCTATTTTAGATCATATCAAAACAGGTGAAAACTCCATAATTTCTCATCTGATTCGACTTAAGGGTGCCATTCCACTGATAATTAAATATTTACCTAAGTAGATCTCGTAAAATTGGGGGTTGATATCCTTGAAGTTAATTTCTTTGGGGTGTGGGTTCTTTCACATGATCGTCCCCTTTGATGAGTTGAAGATGATGGAATGGTGTTTCAGATCAATTTCGCTCAAACCAGGTATTATTCATATCTGTGAATGGGATATAAACTTTAATCCACTTGAAGTTGGTCAGTATTCTATCAAACTATGGGTAAGATTTTATGGTATTAACTTGATTTTATATCATCCTAGGATTTGTTATGATATTACAATTTCAATTGGAGTTCCAATCAAAATTGAAAAAGAAATGAAGATGGAAAGATTTGGACACTTTCTGATTTTTGGGTGAAGTTTATTTGAATCCCACTTTAGTGGATCGTGTTCTTCTGTCCAATGATGATGATCATGATTTGAAAATTATGTATAGAAAAATTCCAAAATTCCATACAGACTGCAAGGTTATTGGGCATGACATTTCGATTTGTAGTAAATATGATCTCTGTGACGTTTTCTCCCTATGTGGGCATGATTCTAAGAGGTGTCTATAGTAAAAGAAAAATTAAGCCGTGAAAGCTAGTTGGCATGATTAAGATTGGGTTAAAATAGCCTCAAATGATGATATTTGTCATGGATAGATTTTTCATGCTACACAGGTGGATGATGTTACTAAAAAGGATTCCAGATAGTATAGGGATCCTACTCCTGTGTTGGATTCTGGAAATGGAAGTAAATGGGCTGGATAGCTAGTGGATGGGACCTCTGGATAGCTGGTAGGTGTTATAAGGAAAGTAGAGGAAGGGGTAAATATCTTCCATACATTCAGTGTATTGGTAAAAACAATTATGGTCAGATATTGTTTCTGGGGAGTAGAATTTAGGGGAGGGAAGTTTTGATCAAGTTTTTCCAAAATCCATTGAGTTTGTTAGCAGGCAATTGACTGATGAGAATTCATCATCTGTTATGAATAGAATGGACTTGATTGAACATGAAACTATGTAGTGACCCAATCTTTTAAAAAATTTACATTTCATTACATATGTGTAATACTTAAACATTACACAATTAGATTCCTAATGATCGTAGTTGGTATAGTTCCATTGGAAACAGGGAAACAAAAAACTAGTACATATGTGAGCTACATTATCTCTCCCAAGGTTTTTCCTGACTAGAACCCTTATTAGAAACATCAAATATAATACATATCTTCATAACTTGGGGATGGAGATATTAAAAAGGTTAAGCTCAAATTCTCAGTAAGGGTAAACAAAAGAGTCATGTAAGCATAAACATGAGAAGAAGGATATGGGAACATGATCATGAAAATAGAAGATCATACCCTGAATATCAGGGATCATATACCTGAATCATGGCATAAATATTGTCATTTCATAATACATGAATAAAAAGAAAGTGATGGTCATAATCCATGAATGCATAACATAGAAGTAAGAGATGGAATTGTGGAAACAAATTATAATATAAGGATTTCCTTAGAATCTAAGTCATCAATTCTAAGACCATCTTAGTGGAAAAAGTGCTTTACTGAACAGGGTGAACCCCCATTCCAACCCTGTATTACCGAACTGAGTAAACCCTCATTCTAGCCCTATATTAGTGAACCGAGTAATCCATCATTCTAGTCCTATATTATTGAACCAATTAAACACCTATTCTATCCTTATCTATCTCATGAGTTATAAATGTTTACCCAATGCATTGGAGGGAGATATAGGTACCACCTGTCACATAATGAAATCATACATACATGTTCCATGAGATCATAAATAAATATATGATAACCCATGAAATGAAATAGGTGTCATAAACATGTAAGAATATCCTAACCTATGGAAAGATACAGGTTTCAAAATAATTTCACCATAAACATAACCCATGAAAAGAAGTAGGTTTCAAAAGCATATAACCTATTAAAGAGAAATGGGTTTCATAAAAATATTACCCATGAGATAGAAATGGTTTCTTAAAGACATTGAAATTAATCATAACTCATTAATATAAAGGATATGAATGGAACCCTTAGATCATTTCCTAGAATGGAATGAGTAACATCAATATATACCATCTTATATGGAAAATAATTTTGAAATATACTCTAAAACAATTTATTGAGGAAAACATCCTTTATTGTTTGAAAAATGATTTTTAATGCATAAAACCATTGGAAAATAATTTTAAAAGAAAATACCTTGAAAACATATAAAGAAGACGTGAAATAATTTTGAAAACCTTTTTCCTTAAAAACTTTTAGAATAAGTTTCAAAGCATTTTAAAAACATTTTTCATTGAAAACACTGGAAAAATTTTATAGAAAGCTTGAAAATGTTTTGAAACAAATTTCTTTGAAAATAATATCAAAAAATATAAATAAATTTTGATTTTTTTAAAATACGTTTTCTTGAAAACTTATAAAGAAGCATGAAAATGTTTTGATAATCATTTTTCTTGAAAGCACTTTGAAAACATGTAAATAAGGCTAGAAATTTTTTGAAAACCTTATTCCTTGAAAATCATTTAAAAGAAGTTTGAAAACCATTTTGAAAACAATTTTCCCTAAAAGTTACTTTTTAAAACATTTTCTTAAAGATTAACCTTTTTAAAAATGCAAAGGGAGCTTTGAAGAGATAACGAAAGGTAAATATATACATGTTGTACGAGGTCAAAAGAACATTCCTTTTCATGGTAAAAGGCTATAATGATTCCTTCTTTAAAAAATAAACAATAATATTTCTTTGAAGATATTTTTAAAATATAAAATGGTAAAAAAAATTATTGATAAAAAGAGATTAATAAATTTTCCGTGGAATCAACTATTTATAAAACATGGTTTTGAAGGAACATAGATTTCTGACTAAAGTGGGGGTAAAGTTGGGATTAATTAAGAAACTTTCTTAACTATATTACATACCAATGAGTAGAAATATGGTACCAATACATTATAATATCATTAATAACCATAGGATAATGAAATTCAAGGATGTTCTTGAGAGATAGAACATTAGAAATCATCAAAGGAAGCATAAACATAAATAATCTCGAAAAGTGATGAGATTGTCTTAATAAACACTTATAACATGGTATGTTGGAAACATACTCTCAATTTAAGGAAATGAAATTACCTGAATCGTAGAATATCATGAAATGATAGATATTCGGGATATATCTTATAAAATGGAAATATACACACCTCAAAAAAGACGTTAGGTACATAACAAAAACATGAGTTTCAAATAAGACAAATTGGGACAAAACTATATTATCTATTTTGGAAATTATTGAAACATAAACCCCATGAAATAAGGAGAGTAAAATTTATATGTTTATAACCATAAATTTATGTATAATATAAATATAATACAATCTTGGTCAATACATACACAAAACAAAGGGAAAGAGTGGTGAACATAACATGTATCTCATGGAAATTTAAAATGAGATGAAATCCCCTCACCTTGTGTCTTGATTCTCTCAATACTCATACAAGATTACTATATAATAAATATAATTTTATTATACATAATATAAATAATAATAATATTATTATATATAACCATATAGGGTTTTATTATAACCTCATATTACACTCTTGTTAATGATCCTACGTTAAGGTTTCACTTCGTGTAATTTTCTATTTGTTCTTAGCATGTGTCTTAATTTGTTATGTCATTGATCCCTATAGTTATATCTTGATTATAGAATTTGGAAAATTATATAAATATCAGGTATATATAGTTTTCTTATATTATAACAA
This sequence comes from Viscum album, assembly GCA_963277665.1. NCBI lineage: Eukaryota > Viridiplantae > Streptophyta > Magnoliopsida > Santalales > Viscaceae > Viscum > Viscum album. The sequence continues at coordinate 790,499,293 of OY728158.1, forward strand.
TTTATATCAAAATGATGTACATAATATAATACACCATTCATGGAGATGGTAATCCGTACACACACATGAACGTTGTTTTCGGTTTTTATTATTGTAATGAAATAAATTTGGTAAATGAAATATGTATATATATATCATTATTAAAATATAATTAATATATCATATATGTTTAAGAATACCATTATTAATACATTGTATGTGGTGTGTGAACAAATCACTTCGTTTGGAGGAGGTGGTAGTCTACACTTCCTCAAAAGAGATGATCATCATAACACCAAATGGAAGGTAAAAATATGTGTGTTACAAAAAGAATAAATAAGATTAAAGAAATAATAAATACAATATTGTAAATATATAAATATTTTTTCCTTCATAATTTCCACCATAATTTTTGGTAAAGGAGAAATGAAAAAATCATCATTTCGTGAGGCAATAGTTCATCGTACACAAAAACAATATGTTCAACATCCATTAGATGGTAGTGTCCATAATTTTAGGTTAGAAATTTTGCATAAAATAATCCTATTATAGGTAGGATACTTCTTTTTTCACACAATAAGGTAATAAATAGAGTGTAGGGTTGTTGACAACCCTTAAAGGGTACATGAACCAATATCTAAAAGCTTCGTAAAATAACAATGTGGCTGAGCTGCACGATAGGGCTACGTGGCCGAGCTACAAAACAGGGATACACGGCCGAGCTGCGCGATAGGGATCTATGGCTGAGCTGCGCGATACGCCTCCACATCCGAATTACGCGTGAGAGGATTTGGAATGCCTCTGTGCGGAGCACCTACGCGGTGGAGCTACGTGACACATCTGCTCGACCCAAGTTTTCTCAGCTAGGCCCATCCATGTCTATAAATAGGACCCTTGGGCACTAAAATTTATCACCAATTGTCTCCTATCGACCGGTCAAGGTTTTGGTGCTCTTCTAATGTGTATAGCAGCACTTGGGTCGAATCCTCGGCGATGATACTTTGTAATAGTCTTTTGTTTTTAGTTTGATTATATTTTGATTAGGGGTTTTTTTGCAGAGCTTAATTGAAATGATTGATTGACTATAATTGATTTAACAAATTGATAAATATTGGGGTGTGTTCATCATTATGGAGTTATGCTTGTGATATCCTTGATCTTTGCTTTATATTGCATTTAAATTAACACCCACTTCACAAGATAACATTGATTGGAATTCCTAAGTGTTAATGCTTTAATCCAAGCCTTAACTTAACTTAGGGTTATAATCATTACAATTACTTGTTTATGGTAGTGTATTTATGGTTCCAGTAATCCATGGAAACCACATGTTAAATAAAATATGTCATTAATCCATGACATGTTATGTCCAACATACACAATGTTAAATTAACGAATATTCATCGAGAAAATAATCTCAATCACTTAACATCCCTAAAATTTGACTCACCCCAATGAGAGATTTACTCATCCATTTGAGTGTTTAATAATATGTTTATAATGATTATGATGATAAATTAAGAATAGAAGAAAAATAAAAGGATAAGAAAAGAGTGGTGCGTCTAACACACTCACACGAACAATGATGAGAATTAAAAAAAACAAAATTTCGATTGAATGAGGAATCAAAAGAAGGGAAAGGGATTAAACTGTATTTAAAATATTTTAAGAAAATTAATATTAATCTATATAAGGTGGATCAGAATAAGAAATATTGAAGAAGAAAATTTCATTAAAACAGAATTACAAAACACAAACTTATAAGATTACAAACGAAAAAAAGAGTGGAGGAAAAGTATCTCAAGTGAAAAATTAAGTATGGAAGGTCATACCAAGACTTTTTCAAGCATTTGGTCATGCTAATTGATTCTCCTCTCTTTTGAAATTCCAACTCCTTTGAAGTAGAGGAGGGGGATGAATTTATAGCCCAAGGAAGTGGACTGTTTTCGTTCCCAATCTATCTCTCGACTTTCATCACCATGTAGGATATACGGACAATCGAATAATTAGATATGTACTTATTCAAAGTTATAGATAATAAAGTTGGCTGACCTATCTCATAATTTGGATTCATTTGGAACTAAGGATCCAAATTTATGGCCGGTTGATTAAACAAATTTAATCTATCTATTTTAATCCAATATTTTTGAAGTCCAAACTGTGAAAGGGTTTTTGAATAGGAAGATGCCTTAAAAGATGAATTATTTTTTAAAAAAGTTGTCCGCCTATATCCCCTCTTTCACACTGAAATATATAAGCTCTATTTGATGATTACATCATGAGATATGTCATGAATAGTGTCCAGATTTTAATTCACAGACAGAATGGTGGTCAAGACTTAAAAGCTTCGTTTGGGACCCTTGTTCTTAGATTTGGGACCTGAAATTTTTATCCATGATTTTTTTGAATAATCAATAATTTATGGTAGAGTTTCATAAAATTTGGGCTTCGGGAGTTAGACCAGCAACTCAATCATCATGGCTGGTCCAGTTTCTTCACAAATTCTTTGGGTCATCTTGTGTGGTCCATGTGATCCTTCCAATGGAATAATTGGATCATGATCCCTTCTAATGAAATGTTTTATATTTAATTCTAAATCCTAAAAAACAATAAACACACAATTTGGATCATTATGGGGATAGTTATAAAAAAAATAGTAAACTGCCTCAATTGGACTACTTCTAAAAATGCTCAAAAATTATACTTAGTATTAAAACATTAATATGTCAAAACAATTATGCACATTTCATATAAAATCAGTAAAGGGGGTATATAATAATTTATAAAAATTTTAATAACATTAATTAACACACAATTAGTCTTGTTCATGTCCTCATGTGCAACAAATATAAAAACATAACAAAATCATTTTCACTCACCAACAGATATTAAAATTTTGTTTTCTCCAATCAGGGGAGGTTTAGACTATTTCACTCATCCATTTTGAATTCCAACACAAGTTGTTATAGAAGAAATGTTCCAAAACTAAATCATTTTTTCATGCTCATATTTAGAAATGGAAAATTTGGACACTCAAAACACACACCTCTCAAGATGATAAAATTCATTTGTGGAGGTTCACGCTTTCCCCAACCAAAAGTGAAAATATTAGAGTTTGAAAGAGCACTCAGCTTCCATTCACTATCTAATGTGTTCAAAAATCAAAAGGTCTTTTTAGGGGTTTTTCTGTGGCTATGGGAAGGTAGTAAGATGATATCTAAAATATAGGAAAAGGGGGTTAAACACCAACATATAAGAAGAAATGCAAATTTTTTTGAAATAAAACATAGAAGGAAATGAAAACACATATTTACAAGGGAATTCTTGTTTGAAGAAAGACACAATAGAGGAAGAAAATTTAAAGGGGATGAGAAGATGAAATATTACAAACCAAAAAACTTCTCCCAATGACATAAGAATATAATGCAAGTGTTCTTTTTTTCTTTTTTTCTCTTTTTTCGAAAGATAAACATGGAAAAGATCTCACACTCATATCATAACCCATGATTTATCTCATCATGACACTAATTGTAATAGTTATAACAAGATCAAATTTTGTGGAAGTGTGATTTTTGACCTACCCAAGAAACAACCCAGATGTTTTTGTTCTTTTTTTTTGATTTTTTTGATTTTTTTGAACACTTCTCAATAAAATTTACAAAATTACATAAATGAAAGTAAATTACATTCCCCAAAACACACTGAATGAAAAACTCTCCCCCATACTGAAATGTATGCATTCCCTCAAGCATATGATAACATGGCGAAATCAACAAAGGGTACCCATAATGAAATCCATCCACCCACACTTTAATTTCAAAAAAAATATGCAATGAAAATCCATGTTGATATTGGGTGGGAAAAGGTATTGGAAATGTAATGTGGATATAAAAGAAAAGGTTTTCATAGGCATGAAGGGGATTTCAAAAAGAGAATTAATTTAAGGGAAATGGGAGGCTATTTGGATATTGTGATTCTCATGTGGTTCAGAATATGCTTCTATCATATTAATGTACACTAAAGTAGAAAATGCAGCTTGAAGGTCTAAAAACTCAAGACTCACAAATGGGGGTGAAAACACACATTTTGAAAAGATGCCCATAGGTGGCCTTGGCATGAAAGAAAATATTGTTCCTCACGGGTGGGGAAAATCATTTTCCAAATAAAAAACTGATCATTCAAAATTTGTTGGTTTTGACACAAAATTATTTATCCAATGTGATGATGAAATACAAAATTTTTGAGATGAAAACATTCCTGTTGACTCCCCAAAAAGGTTGGACAAATTTTCAAAACTCGATGGTGAGTAAGCATGACTCTTGAATTTTTTGTATTTTTTTTGTTGTGATTCTTTTTTTTGTTTTTTTATCTTTTTTTGATTTTAATAAACACACACTCACACAAAAGAGAAAGATAAAAATAAAGGGTTTGAAAAATAAAGTGGTAAAAAAAAATTAAAGACAGAGGAAGAAGAAGAAAGAGGTAGAGGGAGGAAGATAGAGAGAGTTAAATAGAAAGAGGTGCCCCCTGATTTGGATTTGGTGGGTTGCTATCTCTATCTAGTCATGGGTCGACTGCAGAAGATGGGGATCCAATTAAACTCGATGTTGATCCAAGATTGTGTGTCCTCTCATGGTGATGCTTTAACTGATGTCCATTAACCGTGAATGTCCTTTTGGAAGAGGGGTCTTGGACATGCACTTAACCAAAAAGGTAAACATTAAAAATAACCAAAGGACGTTCCCAATGAGAATTAAGCTTACCTGGGTGAAGCTGAAATCGATAATTGAAGAGCATTACCTTTTCAACTTCATGAAATACTTTTCTTAGGATGTGTTTATCGTGGAGTGCCTTGGATTTTTCTTTGTAGAGATTAGAATTCTCATAATAATCAAGTCAAAGCTCCTCCAGTTCATCCAATTGTAACAATATTTCTTCACCAGATTTTTCAAGATCAAAATTACAAGTTTTGATAGCCCAAAATGACTTATGTTGGATTTCAACTGGAAAATGAAATTCTTTACCAAAAACTATCCTAAAAGGAGACATCCCAATGGGTGTTTTATAGAAAGTTCGATAAGCCCAAAGTGATTCACCAAGTCTTTCAGGCCAGTCTTTTCTGGTGGGTTTTAAAATTCTCTCAAGAATTGTTTTCACTTCTCTATTATAAAGTTCAGCCATGCCATTTGTTTGGGGGTGATATGTAGTTGAAGTTTTATGTCCAACCCCATTCTTTTTCAAATGAGATTCCATGGTTTTATTACAAAAATGGGTTCCTAAGTCACTTATCAAGGCATGAGGTGTTCCAAATCGGTGGAAGATGTGTGTCTTTAGGAACTCAATAATAGTATGTGAATCATCCTTTCTAGTGGGTTTGGCCTCGACCCACCTAGAAACATAATCAATAGCAAGAAGAATGTATGCGAATCCATTGGAGGGGGAGAATGGTCCCATGAAATCGATGCCCCAAACATAAAAAATCTCACAAAAAATTAAAGGCTTTTGGGGAATTTCATTTCTCTTGGAAATTGTGCCAATATTTTGGCAAGTGGGATATGATTGACAGAACTCATGTGAGTCCTTGAAGAGTGAAGGCCAGAAGAATCTAGAGTCTAGGACCTTTCGGGAGGTCCTTTGTGGTCCAAAGTGGCTGCCAACATGCATTGAGTGATATAATTCTAATATGGAAGAATGTTCATTTTCGTCGACAAATCTTTTTATTACTATGTTAGCCCCAGTTTTCCAAAGTTCATTTTCTTCCCAAAAATAGTATTTTGAATCACTTTTCAACTTCATTTTTTGTTATTTTGAAAAACTTTTAGGAAAAACACCCGAAACCAAGTAATTTACAATTGGGGAATACCATGGTATTTTTGAAGTGAGAGATGAAAGGTTCTTAGTGGGGAATTCAAGATCGATGATTTCAGAATGAGAAGAATTAGAAATTCTACTCAAGTGATTAGCTACAGGGTTTTCTTTTCTTGGTCTATCTTTGTTTTCAAGGTCAAACTCTTGGAGCATTAGGATCCATCTTATTAGCCTTGGTTTGGAATCACTTTTCTTGAGTAAGAACTTTATAACAGAATGGTCTGTGAAGATGATGATTTTGGAACCTAAGAGATAGGGTTAGAACTTATCTAAGGCAAAAACCACTGCTAAAATTTCCTTTTCAGTGAAAATGTATTGAGATTGAGTTTCATCTAATGTTTTTGAGGAATAATAGATGACATAAGGAATCTTTTCTTTTATTTGACCAAGAACAGACCCATAGGCTATATCCAAATAATCACACATCAGCTCAAAGGGTAAGGACAAATCTAGGGGTTGGATTATTGGGGTGGATGTTAGAGAAGTTTCGAGTTCAGCAAAGGCTCTCTTGAAAACCCCATAGAAATGGAAAGTGACATAATTTTGGAGCAACCGAGTGAGTGGGAGGGAAATCCTACTAATGTTATGGATTAATCTTTGATAGAAACCAGCATTACCAAGAAATGAATGAATTTCTCGAACAAAATTTGGTTGAGGAAGTGATTGGATCACTTCAATTTTGAAAGGATTGACTTTAATACCATCTTTTGAAAATATGTGCCCTAGAACAATCCCATTTGCAACCATGAAGTGACATTTTTCAAAATTTAACACAAGGTTACACATGACACACTTTTGAAGGACTAGAGAGAGTGAATTAAAATAAGATTCAAATGACTCACCATAAATGGTGAAGTCATTCATGAAGACTTCCATGAAGTGTTCAATTTATTTGGAAAAGATACTCAACATACACCTCTAGAATGTTTTAGGAGCATTTAAAAGGCCAATAAGAATTCTTCTATATGCATATGTTCCAAAGGGGCATGTGAAAGTAGTCTTTTCATAGTCCTGAGGTGTGATTGGGATTTGGAAGTAGCCAGTGTATCCATCAAGAAATCAATAGTGTGACTTTCCAGCTAATCATTCCAGAATTTGATCAAGGAATAGAAGAGGGTAGTGATCTTTTATTATTTCAAAATTCAATTTCCTATAGTCGATGCACACACGCCATTTGTTATTCACTCGAGTTGTGACTACCTCCCCATGTTTATTTGTGACAACAGTTATCCCACCCTTCTTAAGTACAACATGAATTGGACTAACCCATTCACTATCAGAAATTGGGTAAATAAAACCAGATTGAATAAGCTTGGTGATCTCTTCCCTAACTACCTCAAGTATGAGTGGATTCAGTCTTCCTTTGGGTTGTCTAATTGGTTTAGATGATTCCTCAAGATGGATGTGATCCATGAAAAGGGCAGGGTTGATTCTTGGTATGTCATCTAGGTTCCAACCTATGGCCTTTTTGTTTTCCTCTAAAACCTAAACAAGTTTAGACTCTTCGGTTTCAGTAAGTGAAGTAGATATAATAACAGGATACGAGTTGTCACAGGAAAGGAATGCATATTTCAGGTGTTCAAGAAGAAGTTTTCGATCAGTCTCATCTTTCATTTTTGGGTTATACAACTCAGTAATGGAATATGGGACTTCAGTTGATTCATATTAATTTTCCTTAATACTATCCAAGGTGGCGTATTAGAGATTAGAGTTGATGTGGGATTAAAGAGAGTTTTCAAGTTCCTCTAGATTGATGGAGTCTATGAATTGGAGGTCCACATCAACTTCACCATTTATGACTTGGTTAATCATGGTGCAGATTTCACAAGATCCTTTGTCATTAGAACATGAAGAACATGGTGTATTCAGGTTCTATTGACCCTTAGAAGTGTCCTCGGAAGCATGGATTGAGAATGCAGAGTGATCCTCAGATGGGTATCAGATGGCTTGTAAAATGTTGAACTTCACCAATTGGTCACCAAATTCCATGGATAAGATGCCTGAATGGACATAAATCTTGGTTCTCATCATCATGAGGAATGGTATTCCTATAATTAGGGGATATCGATAAGAGTTCATCTCACCTTCCATGTCAAGGACATAAGAATCAGCAGGGAAGATAAGATCATTGACTCGGACAAGGACATCCTCAATTATTCCCTCAAGACTGACTGTGCTTCGATTGTCCAATTGAATGACAACACTCGTTGGATGTAAGGGACCTAGACCAAGGTTTGATAATATGTATTTGGGCATGAAATTAATTGAGGCTCCTTGTTCTATGAGTGCATTATCAAAGATCGAACTTCCAATATGGCATGGAACCGTAAAGGTCCCTGGATCTTTACACTTTATGGGAATAGACTGCTGGGTGGAAACATTTTCGAAGGTCCTAAGTTTAATCGTGTGGGTACACAAGTCCTTGAGAAACTTCTTATACTTAGGGATTTTTTATGGCATCTAAGAGGGGAATGTTGAATTCAACAGGTCTAAATAGGTCGAGCATTTCAGGATTGGGTTCAAAGGACTTCTTTGGATTAGAAACAGCTTGAGGAAAAGGAATTGGGTTCCTATGTGGAATAGAAGGAGGTGAGGGAATGGATTCAGGATCCTGTTTATGTTTATTTTTCTATTCATTTTCTAGGTCAACATTCAAAGGAGGGTTGGAGGACTTATCTTGAGGCATTGAAATTTTCTTTCCAAATCTAAGTGTAATTGCACTTACATTACCCTTGGGGTTGGGTAATGGTTGAGCTGGATGTTGAGAAGAATTGGATGGTTGATTCTGACTAATGTGGGATTCATGTTGACTAATTTGGGTTTTAATGTTCTTGAGGCTAGAACAGGTGAAATAGGCAGGATCTTCCCCTGCACTTTCCCTTGGTTGCATAGAAGAAGAGGCATTTCCTGAATTTATATTACCTTGATTTTGGTTCTTGGGAAAGCGATTTTACTGGTTTTGGAATAGGGAAGTCTCACTAGGATAATGAAATCTAGGAGGAGGATTTTTCCTTTGAGGTTGATGAATAAAGGGATAAGGTTTTTGGAAATTACCAACACCTTGACCATATTGAAACTGGTTTGGGTTTTGAGGAAGGAATTTAGGGGGATGAGATATGGGATTACCTTACCTAAGGCCTTGGTTATAGGAAGAAGAGAAGGGCTTAGAGTGAGGTTGGTTGAAGTTTCTAACAAACTAACCTGATAGTTGAGGGTTGGTGTTCCGCTAAACATATGCTGCATTGAGATGCATTGGTCTAGATGAATTAGATTGATCCTCTTCAAGTTGTGGACATGTGTCTATTGGATGAGATGAAGAATTGCAGATTCCACAGTTTTTGACAGGTCCATGAAACATTAATTGTAGAGAATATGAGGTTGGGGATTTGGTAGCCATAGCTAGTTGTCGCACAAGACCTGTAATTTCACTCATCCACTCGGTCATCTTGTTTGACTCAATTGATTGATTATCTTGGGCTTGATTGACTTGAGCATGTTCTCGAGTTTGAAATTGTTGTGTGTTTGCATCCATTTTACTTATGAGATCTCTTGCTGCTGCATGAGTTTTATCAACAAGAGAAACACCACTTGCGACATCAATGAGAGTTCTCTCCATAGAAAATAACCCCTCATAGAAGTATTGGATCAAGAGTTGGTAAGGTATTTGGTGGTGTGAGCAGGTTGCAATAATCTTTTTGAACCTCTCTCACTATTCATGGAGTGATTCACTTGGGAACTGACGGATACCACTTATTTCATTCAGATAGAAGCAGTATGAGAATAAGGAAAGAATTTCTCTAAGAAGAGTCGCTTCATGTCATTCCATGTGGTTATGGAACCAGGAGGTAGGTAGTAAAGACATGACTTAGAATTTTCATCTAGGGAGAAAGGGAATGCTCATAGTTTGATTTGTTCCTCAAAAACCCCTTGAGGATTCATGGTAGAGTACACCACTTGGAACTCTTTAAGGTGAAGATGTGGATCCTTACCGGATAGACCTTGGAAATAGAGAAGAATATGAATCAAACCCAATTTGAGTTCAAAGTCAGCTTCTATGTTTGGATATTTAATACCAAGAGGTTTGTAATTAATATCAGGGGCAACATGTTCTTTTAGTGTTTGTTCCCTAGTATTTTCCATATCTAATTCAATTGGTTGGCCATGGACTGGTTCATGAATGAGTTGATTATCTCTTATTTTCCTCCTAAGTTGGTGAAGTTTTCTCTCAATTTCATGGTCAAAAAAATCCGAGGGATTTTTTGGGAGGCTACAGGGCATTCAAAGAGATGTTGGAAGGAAAAGGAAGATGAGTTTTTCTTTGTGTTTTTTTTCAATTTTTTTTAAATTTTGTTTTTTTACAATAACCAGAAACTAATGACTACATAAAGCTCCATCCCTGGAAACAACTCCATTTGAAATGTATGGCCGATTTTCTCCTATCGATCGGTCAAGGATCTGGTTCTCTTCAAATGTGTATAACAGCACTCGGGTCGAATCCTCAGCGATGATAATTTGTAATAGTCGTTTGTTTTTAGTTGATTATTTTTTGATTAGGGGGGTTTATTTTTAAGGCTTAATTGAAATGATTGATTGACTATAATTTATTTTAAAAATTGATAAATATTGGGGTGAGTTCATCATTTGGGAGTTAAGATTGTGATATCCTTGAGCCTTGCTTTATATTGCATTTAAATTAACACCCACTTCACAAGATAACATTTATTAGAATTCCTAAGTGTTAAGGCTTTAATCCAAGACTTAACTTAACTTAGGCTTCAAATAATTACCATTACTTGTTTATGGTAGTGTATTAATGGTTTCAGTAATCCATGGAAACCACATGTTAAACAAAATATGTCATTAATCCATGACATGTTAAGTCCAAGATACACAATGTTAAATTAACGAATACTGATCGAGTAAATACTCTCAATCACTTAACATACCTAAATTTTGACTCACCCCAATGAGAGATTTACTCAGAAATTTGGGTGTTTAATAATCTGGTTATAATGATGATGATGATAAATTAATAATAGAATAAAAAGAAAAGGATAAGAAAAAAGTGGTGCGTCGAACACACTCACACGAACAATGATGAAAATTAAAAAAAATGGACTTTTGATTGAATGAGGAAGAAAAATAAGAGAAGGAGATTCAACTTTATTTATAACATTTTAATAAAATTAATATTAATCTACATAAGGTGGATGAGAATAATAGATATTGAAGAATAAACTTGCATTAAAACAGAATTACAAAACACAAACTTACAAGATTACAAACAAAGAACAAGACAAAAGTGAAAGGAAACAAAGAGATGAGTAAGCGTATCTCAAGTAAACACTTGAGTATGGAAGGTCCTCCCAAGCCTTTGGTCATTCCAACTGATGCTCCTATTTTCTTAAATGTGAAATTTTTTGAAGGAGAGGAGGGGGATTCATTTATAGCCCAAGGAAGTGGACTGTTTTCATTCCAAATCTTTCTCTCCACTATCATCGCCAAGTTGGATATACAGATAGCCGAATCTTGAGATATCTTCTGAAAAGTTGTATATAATAAGGTTTTCCGACCTATCTCAAAATTTGGAGTCATTTGGACCTATGGAGCCAAAGTTATGGCCTGTTGATTAAACAAATTTTATTTTTCTATTTCAATCTAATCTTTTTGAAGTCCAAAATGTGAAAGGGTTTTTGAATAGGAATATTCCTTAAATGCCGAATTATTTCTTCAACAAAGTCGGTCAAATATATCTCCTATTTCACACGGAAAAACATCGGCTCTATTTGATAGTTACATCATGAGATATGTCATTAATAGTGTCTAGATTTTAATTCCTGGACAGAATGGTAGGCTAGACTTAAAAGATTCATTTGGTCCCCTTGTTCTTAGAGTTAGGCCATGAAATTTTTATCTGTGATTAGTTCGGATAATCAAGAACATATGGTAGAGTTTCATAAAATTTGGGCTTCGGGAGTTAGACCAGTAACTCAATCATCCTGGCTGGTCCAGTTTATTCACAAATTATTTGGGTCATCTTGTGCGGTCCATGTGATCTTTCAAGTGGATGAATTGGCCCATGATCCCTTATAATTCAATGTTTTATATTGAATTAGGAATCCCAAAAAACAATAACCTCACAATTGTGATCATTAGGGGTAGACTTATAAATAAAATAGTAAACTGACTCAATTGAACTACTTCTAAAAACTCTTAAAAATTATACTTAGTATTAAAAAATTAATATTTCACAAAAATTATGCATATTTCATATAATATCAGTAATGAGGGTATATAATAAGTCATGAAAATATTAATAACATCAGGAACCCCATTTTAGGACTGAATTGTTTTGAAAGACACTCTGAAGCTCGCATTGCGTTGCTCTTTCGCCTAGATCTCTCAAATTGTTTAAGGTAGTTCTCTAAACTATAAAAGATGGGATAATTAAAGGGATAGGCATGTTTTTAAGTTCATCACCTTTCCTTCAGTACTCATACATACCTAAGTGGTGTACCTACGCACTATACTTTTTTAGTACAACCATCGGTATATTTGCGTGCCATACCTGCTTGATTGAGCAGCACGGGGTACCTATGCGGCATACCTGCGCGAGGTACCTACGCAAAAAACTCAAAATCCCTTTGAAGCCTTTCATGGAGGGGTATCTCTTTCTTTGGTTTTCTTATTCAAAAGGGGATAAATAGAAACCTCCTCCAAAACCTCTTGACTTATCTTACATTTTGGGTAAGGCACATCAGTGTGTCTCAAATTTGGGTTTGTATATCCACAGTCAGAGGTTTCCAACATTTGTTTCACAATGGTGTTAAGATTCATGGTATTCTTGTGGATTTGTATATCCAAAGTCACATGGAATTTTCTCCCAGTAACAGTGTTGGGAATAATAGGGAAGTCCTCCTTGTATAAGCCCCTCACCTTCACCCATTCTTCCTTACATTGGACCCTTGTCCAATGTAAATAGAACAGAGGGAAGGCTCGTCGCTCCGCCCTCTTCCACGGTCTACGTGACCTCTTCCATCAACATGGATGAGAAATTTTGAAGTGTTAATGTCATTGTTGAATTTTTCAAATCCTCTTGTTTCTCAAATCGAGCATGACTCACGTGGGCTTAGAGATATGTGATAGTTTCAACATGTGCACAAACACTCATTGGAATGAACTACGAGATCTCTGATTCCTTTTTAATCCAGGATACGTAGGAAGCCCTTTTAGGGCCCGAGGTCATTGGATATCCTCATCAGTAATCCAACCCTAATTCCCCCAATTTGGGCATCCTCCTTAGGAAATAAGCCCCAAATACAATCCGCAAATCCTCAAGGTATTCCTTTTCAAGAAGTAATCCCAAAATCATCTTTCTAAAAGGACTATATTCTCCTTTGAGGTTTAACAAACTACGTGGGCATTGATTCTCATCCATATGGGATACGTTGGAATCCTCCTTGAGGTTCAAACCCAATACTTCGAATCAACCCTATTCTCTTTGGGCCATATTCCCAATAGGGTTTGATCCTATTTGGAAACCTATATCCTTTCCAAAGATCCTCAGGCTGCTTTAGAATAAATCCCATACTAAGTTTCAACTAAGCACCTACCGCATAGAGGTCCTTATCACATGACCTTAAAAGGTATGATGTGTCTCATTAAGTGGCACCAAACTACGAGGGTTATGATTCCTTTTACAGGGATACATAGGTAGCTCATTTTATGAGTATGATCCAAAGATCAAAACAAACCTTCGTCTACCTAGATGACAATAAACTCCAGAATGCCCCACTGAGTGGCTTAAAAACCAGTATCATCAGAAATGATGATTAAGAGAATCTCTAATTAGTATATTAGAGGATACCATTGATGGAAAACCTCGAATACATTCTATTAATTATAAAATTTTACACATGTTAAACAAGAGATTTTAAATTCCATTGGATACATACGATATACTTGGTGAATTAATAAGGTTTCATGAAAATATTTTAATTTCAAATAGAGTCTCGGAGTAGACAATAATTCCCCCCAAAAGGGTGTGATGAGTATGACCTCCCATCCTCTCAACCAATGAATCTTTTTAAGGATCTTAAAGTTAAAAACTTAACAAATTCCTACCTTTGGAAAGTAGGTCCTCTTTGGATAAAGAACTGTTGGAAGTTTCTGGTTCCATGAATAAATCCAGTGGAAGCCTCCTGGAAAGAAGGATTCTTAAATCTAGAATATCACATTTCAAGGACCTACGAAACAAAAAATGGTGAACCGAACGTGAGTCCATAACCAAGTTAATAATGTTACCCACATGTTAGGACCCTATCAAATGATAAAGTATGGCCATACAAAGGAATAAAATCACGCATGTATCTATATGATAAGAGGTCACCTTAATATAACTTCTTGTTGTCTCAGTTTTCTACAGAATTCCCTTCAATCAAAAGAATGGCTTTCTTGAAGACAACATCTGTGAAATTTCTGATTGCTGCTAAAGTTGGATCTCCATCCACATGAAGGATGTTATCACCAACCCAACTTCTTCAACATTGGGTCTCCAATGTGTGGATAAAGGAATATCACCAGCACGGTACAATTTCAACTTTGGAGGCTGCTCGACAGGCCCTCTATGTCAATAATAATCCTCGATCGTCTAGCCAACAATGACCAACGATCAAGAAGAAAACTGTTCCAACCACCATTTCCAATCGTTTCGGGTCATTATCCCTAGAACACAACAATCAGTCTTTCTCATACTACAGGGAGGTAAATCAAGAAGTCACTGAAGGAACCACTTCAAGAATATAGGAGTCCTTGAGGACTCCCACTAGCAGTCACAGCCATAATCATGCTATAGTATATCCCCAACATGATGGGGATGTTGCCTCTGGACGTTTGGCCCAAGTCTCTTAGACTCAATCATGCAAGAAAAACCTCTAGAGACGATGTTCGGTTAACATAAAGAAGGTTCTTACCTCTACCCCCTTTAAAAAATTCCATCAATTTAACTTGATGCCAAACAACGAGTGGGTATATGCACCCATCCGTCCTGATTTCACTGCCCAGAAGACTCGTCTGGAAGTAACACATCAATCCTGCCATGAAATTCCAGCGGAGTACTATAGATAGGCACATACACCTGTTTATAATTCATCAGCCAATCAGTAGGCTCATCTGATTGCATCCAAAGAGACCCACCCATCTAATATGGTGGAAAATGGTATGCAGGAACATACACCTATTTACAATCACCAATTCTGTTAGCAGTCTTGTCTGCCAGTATTGAAGGAAACCTGTCAACCATACCTGATTGAGAAAATCCATCAGGCACATACACCGGACAATGTTCATCAAGTCTATCAACAGTCCCATTTGATAACAGTCGGAGAAGTCATTCTGAAAGCTTTGATGACAAATTTGGAGTATACTCAACTCTCTGTCCTTATAAATAAGTACGGTCAATATCCGTTGATAGGAAAAGGAGGCAAGAGCAGGCACATACACCTACTCCAGATTCAGAATGGACGTATATTCCCATTCTGGCTACTAAAGTCACCAAACACATCTTATCAATGGTGAATGGGCAGGCGATCCTTGCCCATATTTTGGAAGCCTGTTAGAATATTTTGACAACTAATTCAGCAGTATTAGGGGAACAAACATATAAATTTGTCCCCACACATGGGATAATACATCAATATTCCATCCCAGAGCAGATACACACCTCTTTTATAGTCTAGGAGGTTCATGGGGCATACTCCCCCATATCATATGGACAACAAGATTGGGAACATACACCCTTTCCAATTGGAGGTAACCGGTCAGTTCTGGTAACTAATCCAAGACAGGCACATATACCTACCCATGCTAACCTCTTTTCCCAGCAAGTGTCATCAACTAAGTATAAGAAAACATCCAAGAAGAAATATCACCAAATACCATTTGAGAATCAAGATTCAAGCTGTAATTTAGCTCCTTTTAATGCTGGAGTTCTTGAAACCTTCAAACATTTATCTGTTGCTGTTCAAGATTCTATCATCTCATTACCAAATTTTGGGAGTGTTAATTGTAATTTTGAAGTGTCTCACCAGAAACTTCATCATAAAGGTTTGCATCATGAATATTCGGTCAATCCAGAGTGTATATCTTTGGATAAGAGCCACGAAAACCCTCTGTGTGTCCATAAGACCAATTATCAAGAAGATTTATCCCTTGTTGTAACCCATCATGGTGATCCTCCCCATAATGGCATTCGCTATGAAAGTCTTCTCTGTAGTAGTTTTTCGCATTGTCAAAAAAAATCTATAATTTACAATGTAGCAATAAGAAAGACCTCTTATCTCGAGGCACTTGCAAACACAGGTCCAGTCATGTATAATGCCTCATCAATGACAGGTGAAACACTTTCTTAGTTAGAATACACCTTAAGAGAACAATCATTCTCTGAACCTCCCTTGGGTTATTTATCCTCAAATGCAGAGCATCCACTTTGGTCAGACCAAGTGGAGAAACCTCTATTAGAAGATGATTAATATATTTTGAACATGAGGAAAAAATTAGCTAAAGGAAAAATAACAGTCATGTTCTGGCCTTCAGTAAATTCTCAGTTTGATATTCTAGAATAGATGATAGAATATTGAATTCATGATATTCTTATCAAATTATGGAAAAATCTTCATCATTTGAAAACTAAATTATTACCATATGATGAATATTATAATCATGTAAAGGTAATAGAAGGATTACAACACCAAATTTACTTTTCATCTCCTTTAGTTTCCCAACATCCAAGGGTTGAAAAACAACAAAGAGCCCTTCATCATGCATGTCTCAATGATCTGAAGAGGCTACGCCAATTAATTTCTGATTCCCCATCTAATTTTTGCATCAGAGGATGGGGTGCATATGGAACATTGAATTTAAATTCACTCCAAAATCAAAAAAGTCCACCAAAATTGGTTTCATGGAATGTTATTTCCCACGACCGGCCCCAATCAGTAGGTTTTGTATGTAATCAAATGTATGCTCGATAACAGGACTCAATTAGTTCTCATCAGAATCAGGCTCAAAGAAAAGAGGTTATTTAGTTAATTTTACATCAATCTTATGAGAATCATGAGCAGGCATCTCGTTTAGAGGATTTTAAGATTCAAAGGATGCAATTTTCTGAAATAGTACAACGGTCTTTTGAAATAGGTGGTGTAAATGAGGATCTGATAATGCAACCAGCGAATATACGAACCAAAATCCGTAAAATCAGAAGAGCATTTGCACAGATTTTAGCCACAACAGTTCAAGAATCAACCCATCTTGGGAGGCTGGGGGCTCATCTAAACAAATATTTTAATTCATTAAACAATGTTCAAAGACTTGAAGTGGGAGAACAGGAACAACCCCAGCCTACAAGGCTGGGGTATTTTTTACATTTACAATCCCCACCTCTGTGGAATTCAGTTTTCTCCTGACTAGGGAAGAAGCCACAAGGAAAGCGTATAACTGAATTATCCAATGATTACCTTTATATTAATATCCACCAAACAGTTCCAGGGAATTATTTACGTTGGAGAACGAAGTCTCATAGAAGATACAAAGGGCGAAAATCTAGCAGAAGAACTGACAGAATGTCAATAATGCATTATGCATCGATAAATGTCCTCAATGCTGTTTTCACTGATCCCCCAGAACATGTGGTTCACTTAGAGGGATTAGATGAAGAGGTTCCTATTTAAGAGGCCGTACGTACGGAAACAAATGAAGAAGGTGTGCGTACCCGAAATCAAAGGCTTACCCAGAATCTAGGTATTCCTTTAAATAACCAACTTCCCCCTCTCCGAAAGGCATCCAACAAGGGAAAAGGAAAACGTTACATTACATTCCACCCTACCTCTGGAGATGTCCAATCACTCTCATTAGAGGAAATGTTCGAACATTAAGAAGAATAAATGAATGAGTTAATGAGGTTAAATGCAGAACAACTACAAAGGAGTCTTCCTCCTAAACATGCTCGAGTTAATCAATTAAGGGAATTTATTGCAGCTATTGTGATGGATCTAGAATATCCCCCATTACAAGTACACCATCACAGGTCTAGTCTTATGTGCCATACGCAATAGCAACCAGAAATACTACTATCAGTGGAAGTACTGGTCACCACATCCGTCTAAACTCCAGTTATTGCACCTTCTCAGGTTCAAGCTCAACCGGATGTTTCTCAAAAATTAATGATTACCATTGAGTCATTAACATCTCAGTTGGAATATATGAAAGTAAAGCATGCACAAGTTCAACAAGAAAAGAGAGATTACCCTGAATGGGTCGATGCAATTCCTCCTCCATCAAATTTTGCGAGTACCATATTCCCAGTTTTTAATGGTTCGCGAGATCCAGAACAACAGTTAACACATTTTGTATCTCATTGTGATCCTATGATGGGAACTCCTCAACAACAAGAAGCAGTTAAGCTCAGGTGTTTTGTACAGTCATTAAAGGGACCTACTTTTGTCGGGTATACAAATTTGCAATCTCGGTCAATTACTGGGTGGGAAGATCTTCCTCAAAAATTCCTTCTTCAATTTAGCTCAACATTTCCAAAGACGACATTTTTTAATCTTAAAAATTGTAATCAAAGGGAAAATGAAAGAGTTTCAGATTTCATTGTTCACTAGAATGGATTAACATATTCCTTAAGATTAGAACTCCCTCGAAAATAATTTTTTCCAATCTGTGTGGAAAATTTGCGTGATGAATTACGCACACCGTGGATCCCTATGAAGTACACAGGAGGGTTTCGAGACCTTACTTCAATCACTCAGTTGATAGAATACTCTCTTATAAAGACTAAGGATAAAACTCGTGTAATTCCATTAGTTCTAGGAAGGAGAATAGGGAAATCATGGACTGTTATAGTTACACTTATACAAGCATTTATACCTTCTTCCACTTCAAAACCTTCATCATATCAAAGGGATCCACCTCCTGAGCATCAACAAAAATGGCTTCTTTGTCAAGATGATAAAAAAAAGGCAGAAATAGTTTTAGGATTTAAAGAAAAAAGTTTATTCTTTCTTGGATGAACAAGTTCCTGGTTATTTCATCTCAGCTCTGGAAAACAATCTGGTCCAGTTGCCAAGGCCCAAAAGGCCGAACAAGGAAGGAGATGAAGACCTCCCCAACTATTTCCTATTTCATCATATGTTGGGGAATCCCATTCAAGATTGTTTTGTCTTCAAAGACCTCCTGTAAAAGATGGTGGAATCTGGAAAAGTAAAATTGAAAGGTTCTTCAGCTCAAGTATCTTGTGTTACTACTACTGATCCAGAGGAAGAAGGTGAGTGGCATGAAGTCAAAAAGTAAAAATGAGCAGAAATATGATGATTGGATGGTCAGGAAAACGATCAACCAAACTCATGCCATTTTACGATCATAATTAAATCAACCGATTATGTCTTCTGCTATGTATTCCGTAGAAAAACCCCCTTCATCATAAAGAAAATCCTCAAAGAATCAGCATAATTTGAAGAAAGTAGAGCAGTCAAAAGAAGAAGAGCTCATGTCAAAGCCTAATTTGTATTTGACTCTGGCAGACTTTATGCCATCTGATTCAAAAGCATGGGCACCACCCCACCAAATGGCATGGCCTAAACTAGTTCATCAGGCAGAATCAGCATCTAATGAAGAGTTGATTTTTGGTTCTGTTAACATGATTCATTTAACAGATCCCTATGCCAATAAAATTTTCGATTATGATAATCCTATGTTCCTTGTATCAAAAAGAGGAATTAGAGTAAGGGACATATGTCTAGGATAAAGATGAAGATGTGAATATTCCAGAAGCCACTATTTCAATCCTACACCTACTTGAACTGTATATGTGGCAGAAACTCATGACAAAGCCCTTCAGTGGGCTCAACAATAACAAAAATGTTCTTCCATGCATGGCAGATTCAGTCCAGACATAGTTATTTTGGAGGACCGGTAGGAGGTTACACCTTCTTCCTCTTATCAAATAGATAGACCTAGTCGGTCTAATCTACCGAATCCAAGAGTTTTTTCAATTCCTGCCCCGATATGGGATGCATCTACTACCAAATCATCAACTTTCAAGGAACCTACAAAACCACATTTTCATGATTGGAAATGCAGAACTTTGGAACAAAAGTATGATGTATTAAAACATTTGGCCCAAGTACCATCCATGTTATCAATTCTGGATGCCTTGAATCTTTCAAAAGATCTTCAGGAGGCACTTATTGAGGATTTGTTAAGTCCTCAAGAATTCAAAACTGAAATTGCTGCGGTTGAAGTCTACCATATAGAAAATGATTCTATAGAATGCCATGTAGTGATATCTTTTACAAATGAAGATGAAGATGATGTTGTACATGGACATATCAGAACTTTGTATTTATCTAGAAATGTCAATGACATATACATTTGACAAGCTTTCATTGATAATGGCTCAGGAGTCAACCTCATTCATATTCGTACACTTCATCAATTGGGCCTCACTAAATCTGATTTATCTCCTTCTACTTTGATGTTTCAAGGATATGATAAGAATGAACAAGAACCTCTGGGAGAGATAACACTCAAAATTCAATTTCGAGATCTTGTGTCTAATTCATATTTCATGGTTTTTCATCAGGACATAGCCTTCCACATTTTTCTTTGAAGACCTTTGCTACATCAACATGCAATCATACCTTCATCATACAATCAATGTCTCAAATATTGTTTTAATGGTCAAATTGGGACATTGTATGGTGACGAGGACCCATTCCAAACATGTGAATCTCAATACAATGAGGAAGAATTTTATCATATAGAGGAGAAGGGAAAATCCTTGGCAAAGAAGGTCACCAAAATTAATGTTCCATATGGTTTGTAAATGATTCTAGTAAACCCATTCATACATGTGAGTACAGATTATGCATTTCCTATTAGTCAAATTGATAAGATAGACCTAAATCCAAATACTCTTATGGAAACATCCATAATGTTAATTATGGCTATCGATCTAGAAAAAATGGTATAAATAGTTGATTCACCAAGAAGTGATGAAAACTTAAATGGAGATGCCTTCATTTCATCCACTGAATTCTATCAATTCTATACTTCATCATCAATAGGGTCAAAAATGGAAGCCTATTCTTCAAGATATTAAAATTTTAACTTCTCCCCTAACCATGGAAATTCTACTTCATCATATATTATGCAAGAAAAAATAGAATAAGTAACACATATTGAAGAAGAAGAGGAAGATCTCAGGGATGGTCCTCCATCATTTTAGGAGGTTATCTCTACCACTGTGTATGAACTCAGGGAAATAAATCTGGGGATAAATGAATATCCACGCCCCACTTTAATTAGTGCATCCAGGAATCTTGAAGAGAAAGAAATGTATACTTAATTTCTAAAGCAAAATCGAGATACATTTTCTTGGAATTATAAAGAAATGCTAGGTCTTGATCCTGATGTTTCCACTCATCAATTGGGTTTTCTAGAAGAACATTGATGATTCAAGAAAGCAGTAGGAAGAACACACCAAACTTATTCCTCCAAAATTAAAGCTGATGTTGATAATCTTATCAAGGCTAACTTTGTCAAAGAAGTTCAGTATCCCAAATGGCTGACCAATATTTTCCCTGTGAAAAAGAAGAATGGACAAATTAGAGTTTACATTGACTTTAGAGATATTAACAGGCATTTTCCTAAGGATAATTTTCTAATCCCAATTATAGAACTTCTAATTGATGCAACAGCTGGCTATGAAGCTCTTTCCTTCATGGATAAGTATTCTAGGTATAATAAAATCTGAATTTATCTAGAAGATGAAGAATTTACAGCATTCAGAACCCCTCAAGGTGTGTTTTTCTATCGGGTAATACCATTTGGCCTAAAGAATGGAGGTGCAACGTATAAACATGCCATGCACCATATCTTTAAAAAAATTAGGAAAAACTGTTGAATGTTATGTGGATTATTTGTTGGTTAAATCTAGACAATGTTCTGATCACTTGACCGATCTGGAAATTATATTCAACAAACTTTGGCAACACAATTTGAAGATGAGCCACTTGAAATGTGCTTTTGGGGTAACCTCAGGAATATTTCTCGGCTTTATTGTACTCCATCGTGGTATCGAAGTTGATCATGAGAAGACAAAATCAATCCTTGGCATGTCACCTCCTATAAATTTGAAGGAATTAAGAGGACTTCAAGGACACTTGGCCTATATTTGGCATTTCATTGCCAATTTGACAGGAAAGTGTTTTCCCTTCACCAGATTAATGAAGAAGGGAGTCACCTACCAGTGGACTGAAGAATGTCAAGAAGCATTCTATATCCCCAGGAAATATCTCTTGAATCCACTAGTATTAATTCCACCTAATGAAGGAAGACCACTTATTCTCTATTTGACTGCTTTAGAGTGATCACTATGTGCCTTCCTTTCCCAGAAGAATGATGCTGGGAGTGAAAACAACCTTTACTATCTCAGTCTCACTATCCATGATGTGGAAACTTGGTATTCAAGTATTAAAAAGTGCTACCTAGAATTAATCTTAGCAGTTCAGAAATTGATGCATTATCTACAACATCATGAGGTCCAATTAGTATCTCGTAATAACCCACTCAAATTTATCCTCAGTCGTCCTCTGCTTACAGGACGTCTAGCAAGGTGGAAGTTATTTTGTAGCAGTTTGATATCCAGTACGTGTCCCAAAAGGCAATAAAGGGTCAAGCCCTAGCTGATTTCCTTACTCAGTATCCATCCATGGAAGATACATAATTTAATACTGAACTTCCTAATGAAGAGGTCTTCTCTATTCAAGATAATTCCCAGACATGGGAAATGTATTTTGATGGTGCTTCTAAAAATCCAACAAGGAAGAGACTAGAAAATCCAAAACTCAACAAATTTGGATTAGGAATAGTCTTTATTTCCCTAGAAAAGGTAGTATTGCCTTATTCTTTTCTATTATCAGAAGGTGGTACCAACAATGAGGCAGAATATCAGGCTCTCATCACAGGTTTAGAATTGGCCCTTCAGGTGGAAATAGATCATTTATAGATTAAATGTGATTAAAAATTGGTAATCAAACAAATAAATGGGGAATACTCTATTAAGAAAGAAGAGTTAATACCTTTGTGTGATTACGTCAGAGAATTAATGGTTTAATTTCCCTCAGAACCAACATTGTCCTATATCCCACGATCATAAAATGCCCAAGAAGATATACTAGTTAATGTAGCTATATCTTTGGCAGATCCGAACCATCACGATACAGTTATTAGCATATCCCATCACCGCACGGTTTAACATTTTGTTCAAACCATGAGGGAGGAAATCAATGAAGTTTGCCCTATTTTTGAACCATATGGTCATACCACATGATGGAGAACATCCATCATTGAATATCTTGAAAATGGGATACTTCCACTAAATAGGACTGAGAAGGAGCAAATCCGGTGACGCGAGGTTAATTTTACTCTTTATGATGGTCCAAACCATCGAAAGATCCTTTATAAGAGGGGCTTTGATGAGATTCCTTTCAGATGTATTGATGGAGAAGAAACCATGACTGTCATGAAAGAAGTTCATTCAGGAGCATGTGGTGTCCACCAATCTGGGCACAGACTCTTCGATCAGATATAAAGACTTGAATAATTTTGGCCTTCAATGACACAGGATTGTATAGACTTCACAAAAGAATGTCATCCCTGTCAGGTGCATGCCAACTTCATTCATCAGCCCCCAGAGTTACTACATACAGCTAAATACTCTTGGCCATTTTCCACATGGGGGATGGATGTAGTAGGGCCTTATCCTCTAGCCACAGCTAAGCAGTTCAAGTATATTCTCACTACTACTGATTTCTTCTCTAAGTGGGATGACGACATACCTCTCAATTAAGTTAGAGATAAAAAATCAATAGTTTTGTCAAAACTAACATCATAACTAGATTTGGTGTCCCTCATACTATTTTGATAGATAATGGCACCATCTTTTGTTCATCAAATGTAAGAAAATTGTATTAAGAATACAATATCAGATCTAACCATTCATCTCGGTGTGATGGAGAGACCAATGGTCAAATAGAGGCTTTTAATAAGACTCTTTAAAACATACTTCAAAATATGGTGGATAAAGATAAGAAGTCATGGCCTGATAAATTTTTTCATGCTCTATGGGCTTATTGGACTACCACCCACACTGCTACACAATCAACTACATATTCATTCGTGTATGGAATGAAAGTAGTCTTGCCTATTGAAGTCTAATTACCTTCTCTTAGAGTCACCATTTATGATCATTTATCTACAGATGAACAATCTCAAAAGTGATTGGATGAATTGGAACGAATAGATGAAAAAATATTGTGCACACTACACCATCTAGAAGTCTATCAAAATCGAATAACAAGAGATTTCAATAAAAAAGTTCATCTTTGTTCATTTATTCAAGGAGATTTGGTATTGGTCCTTAGAACTCTAATGATACCAGGAAAGAAACCACCAAAACTTAAGCTAAAGTGGGAAGGACCTTATTCCATACATAAGGTTTATTCAATTGGAGCATATGCATTAATCTCAATGAATGGAGAGCTCATCACAACCCCAACCAATGTAAGATTTTTGAAGAAATTATTTTTATAGTTCTTCATAATTAGTCCTCACTAAAAGACATTAAACTGCACAGTACCACGTACTTGCTGAAAGACTTAAAATTGCACAGCCCCCATGTCCTAGTTGCAAGACATTAAACTGCATAATAACCATAAGCGTCCATACTGCATGACGTTAAAGTTCATAGCATTGTCGTCCTTGTCGCATGACGTTAAACTGCATGAAATCATCCATACAACTAACATTTTATCTATAAGATGTTAAAAGTTTCCATAAAAAAATGATATTGACATCATCAATACTCCTTAGTAGTACATGAGTCCCTCTTTTTCCTATGTCAGAGTCAAATCTACATAGAGACCAAGTTTCGAGAACTACGCATGGCTTGATACTCATTTAATAATGAGATA
Organism: Viscum album; assembly: GCA_963277665.1. NCBI lineage: Eukaryota > Viridiplantae > Streptophyta > Magnoliopsida > Santalales > Viscaceae > Viscum > Viscum album. The sequence continues at coordinate 790,524,174 of OY728158.1, forward strand.
TGTAGAGATGCCTGAATCTCCAATTCAGGGCCCAACCACAATTATAAAGTTATATTATTTTCTTTTCTCCTATTGTATATGAATCCGATCTATACATAGTATTTCGTTAAGATATATGATTTGGTCCATATACAGTTTCATGTCTTAAGATTTACCATTCTCTTAGAATTTGTTAAAAGCCCCCATTTTTCATGTCAAATCTTATTAACATGAGGAATTATTGTTTCAATAACTATGTATGACTTGACTCTCATTAACTAATGAGATATGTAGAGAAGCCTAAATCTTCAATTTTGGGCCCAACCTCAATAAGAAAACAACAAACCCCTTTTATTTCTTATATGACAATCAAATATACATAAGAAATGCTTTAAAAGAATTATGCATGAATCGATTCTTTATTCAGCAAGACACATAATGAAATTTAGCTTTTGAATCCAGCTATAATGTTTATTTTATTTCATATTGGTTTCTTTTCTTCCTCACCGTAGGACGTTAAACTTCATGGAAATTTAACACCCCTTTTTCTCACTTGGATCGCCTTTATATTATAAAATAAACCCTTACTGCTCCTTGCTTATCACACCAAGCATAGCTCATGTGGGATTCAGAATTGGGTAAATGGATTATTTATATAAATAGGGTATTTTCAATTTCTTATGGGGTTATCAACATCCTCACTGCATGACTAAAAACTGCACATTACCATATTCATTCAAAGAAAACAAATAAAGATTCCATTTTAAATATGAGTCAGATCTATATAAAGGAAATTAAATTTATGGCAGATATTGATTAAAATATTTCTCATATACATTGGGCATAACCCCTTTCATATCTCACACTATTAATCTTGAATTTTTCATTCATATTTTCATAATCTTTCTTATGGTTTTTGGTAACTGGGTTTCTAATATCTGAGAGCTCTTTTTCCTGACTATGAAGCACATTCCCTTAGGAGGCCTTGCATAAGTTGCCTACATAACAAGCCTTTCAGTCAAAAGATTCCATTATTTGGATATGCAACATATACCCTAGTTGGCCGTGCATAATACAGCCCCCATACTGGGTTTGTCAAGTAATGGTAACTTCATTCTGGGTTATAATATCTTTTTCACCTTTTAATCTTTGATGACAATATACAAGAATCTTTATTTTAACAAAGTCATTCATGTATACTTTTCCCATTATCTTTATCACAATATGAAGGTCTTCAAGAACATGGTTTACACATTTCACTCTTCATGTGCTCGATACACTATGGAATAATCTTGAAATCACTTGACCACATGTTATATATTGTTTCTATTTCTGGTCCTAGTTGTATGACCTAAAACTACAGATACCATATCTATTACATTTGGGTCAGACCATTGTAAAAGACTTATTACACTGATTCTTCAGATGTATTGATTGGAAATACCCTTTCCATATTCAAAATAATAGTAATGAATGCATGTATATAATTGGGAGCAAAATTTCTTTAATTCATGAGAAAATGGAGGGACATCCACAAACTGGAGCCTCTCTATCATGTTTTAAAATAAACATTCAACATGGGTTTTCATTTGTTGAACTGCTTCACAATCTCTATCAGCTCCTGTTGAAGTTGTGATAATCGAGCAACTCCAGCCTCCTCTGCCTGACGAAGTGCTTCCTTGTTCGTTGAAATGGCAGTTATCCCCTCCAATTGGGTTTCTCCTAATGTCTAATTCAGTTACTCAAGCTTGTTATGAACAACATCCAGTTGTTGTTGAAGAGATAATAACTCCTTCATCGCTTCTTTGATTTGTTGGCTAATCTCGAGTGATTTATTATTATGATTTGCCTATGCCTCAACCACTTCATCTTGAAAGCCCTTAATATTGACGAGTCGTTTTGCCTCTTCAAAATATTGTAATAGTTTATTATCTTGATCCCATCGGCAGATCTTTCATGGCATCATAGACGAGCCGATAACTGAACCCACGAAATCCCAACACACAGAATAATGCTAGGAGTTTTGGAAAATGGGTTGATAATTCATCCAAAGGCTTTTCAGTAATTATGTTCCAAATATGCCACCATGTTTTCTTACGTGCCATTCCAAGAGAATATTGCATCTCTAAATCTAAATCCGAGTCACTAACATGAGGTAAAATGTACTCCAGAAACAAGTTTCTTAAAGAATCATTTCGTTCTGCTTCTCTTGGGATAGTAGAAGCTTCACCCACCGATCTATGAGCTGATAACTCTAAATAATGAATCATGGTCATTATTATTTCTGAATAAAGGAAACAAATATGACTCAGATGACTGACTGTATTTACCCAACAACAATTTAGCTACTTGATTGGATTCATCCCCTGTATTTTCAACTCCGTTTTTTTGAGCAGGTGTTTCTTGAGGATGGATATTACCTTAAACTTGTATAGATATGACATTTCAAGACTTTGGAACGTCTCCTCATAAAGGATCTTCTGTGAGTATTTGTTCAGCCCCAATAGAAGGATAAAGTGGAACACCCTATTCATGAAGGGCTGTTGTGACATTTTCTATAGATAAAGCTTTATAAGGTGAATTTTGATGTAAAGAATCAAGTTAAAGAACAAATTATGTATGGAAAATTCCTGAATAAAACTTACTTCCTTGCAATTCCTCATGGAAATCTCCAAAATCCTTGATAGAACCTGGAATATCAATATTTGGATTAAGGGTGTCCATCATTTTAGTGTATACAGCCTGAAATTTTACAGAATCCTCACCATTTAAGGTATCCAAGAAATGTTGGTTGATTCCCAAATTGGCTCTGCTAACATTTTTTTCTGCTGAATCTTCATTTGGTACTCCAGCATTAGATCTTTCTGGGATCGGGTTAATTTTAGCATTGGTTTCAGATTTCCCTGGATATTTAGTCCCTTCTTCTAATGCAATAAGAGTATTGGTATTAATTTCATTCAGGATCCTTCGAAAAAAGTAACTGGGGAAATGTATTTAATTTTACCATGGCCTTCCTCTCTCTCAACAGAGATAAGATCATGTATAGATGAATCTTTTGACAGTATAGATACGTCAACATGAACTTGGGTTTCCTCTAGGACTTCTTTTTCTTGTTGTGAAGCATTATCTATTAATCCTTTGAGAGGGAAGAGATACATAGATCCTACAAGAGTATAAAGCATGGTTACCAACACATTTTAAGAAAATTATATTCTCTGAAGATTATATAAATACCTACTCTTTCGGCGAACGATTCGAAGCAATCTCATTGCTCTTTTTAATTTCTATTCAAAAGCATGAGGAGAGATTGAAACACTTCTCTTAGCAGGGGAAACTTGAGGTAATGGTTGGGGAATATCTGTCACCATTATCCCAGTCATTATTTTCACTCCTGGAGAATGTTCTGGCGACTTGGGAGGATTATTCATTGCACTGATGGGAGAACCTGCAGGACTATACTGAGGTGAGTCAAGAGTCGGTCCAGATCTTCCTTCTCTACATTCAAGCTGTAGAAATAAATTTTCCTCAAGATTGATGCTTTCAAATGATAAAGAAGAGTTGATATGAATAAAACAAAAATTGAAATACATTCTCAGTATTAACATAAATATCCCACTTCTCCTCAGAGTCAATAATTACCCCTTCGTAGACTCCTAAGTCTATCATATGGGATACTCTATTAGAAGCTAGAATTTTTTTCATCAATTTCATATATGAAAGTATCTAACTCCAAAAAATATTTTTTCTACTTCAACCAAGTTATTTTCTAGATTGAAATCAGAAGGTTCTTCGATATCACCAATATCTGGTATTCGAATGCCATTTTGAAAAAATGCCCAGGCATCCTTGAGATCACGGGTTATACTCTCCCAATAATGAATGGCCGAAGGTCACACATAATTCGATCATGTCATGGTCGACCATGGGAGAGGTTCAACACCTTCATATTTAAGATCTTCTTTAGACCTTTCTTCTTTAGAAAATTTGATAGGTGGAATAGGAATCTCTGTTTGTTGATAGCGACTAGATCGCCATGGTGTTGGCGGTATTGCTTCATTAGCCTCAGTCATCCTGGTGTACTTCCTACGAAGATGCTTTGAGGGCTCTAAAACCTCTGAAATTTATGTATTATCTTTGGCCTTGTACTTATTTCCATGATTTCCAAATGCAACAGTCGTTGTAGCCACCACTCGATATACTCCTTTTGTTAGAGCCCCTTGAGGATATAAAGAAACCCAAGCTTTGGCATAACCAGCTTCCAATCCGATTGATGCATCTGATGGAAGTAATTTAATTGACAGGTTGGAAACCTCTAAAGATATGAGAATCCATAATTGTTGTGCTACCAAAGGGTTCTTTTCATATCTGACATGTGTAGGTGGAAAGGTGCTTGACTATTGAAGACACCTAAACTGATGAGAAAACCTATAGGGCACATAAGCCTCGCAGATAATTTCACCATCAATCCTGGTTGATTTTACACCATCCAGAAATTCCATCATGTAGGATCTCAGCTCATACTCTTATTTACTATCATCAATAAATGTTCCAGTTGGTGGATTAACAAAAGGAAAGAAGTTGAATTCTCCTGATACATTCAATACTTTTAGTACCTCATCAGGTCTCAAATTCAAAGTCTTAATTCCAGAAACTCTCTGTAAAAACGGGGTGAATCCACCATTAGGACCCTTGACAGAGTTCAATACTGAGTATGAAGAAACATGTGCTGCAATCCAGTCCCACAACACTTAAAATGGCCCCGAAATTATAAATTGATCCTATCCATTGTATAAATGCAGCAGGGGATGGTAAATTATTTCCAAAACAGGGGTTTCTAGCCCAATATACTTCCCCTCTACCAATTTAGCAGCAATTACAAAAGTCCCTGATCTTACACCACCACCGGATTCATGAATTGGAAGCAAATAAACACTTAGACACATAGAAAGGAAGGAATCTAAGCATACTTTTTCATCTATATCAGGTTTGACTTTATAACCCCAACGCTTGTAATTGCCTTTTTCCAGTGTAGGACAATATGTGCCTGAACTACCTTGGTTATCAGCGGAAGGACAAATAGTAGGACGTCCACATGTTAGACCTTTCTCTGTAGTTGGTTCTAAGAAAGATTCCATCTACACTCTGGAATGAATATCTTTCTTATATTTGTGTAAATTCTTTGCCATCTTAAATTATTCATGGGCCAATGGTGGTGTTATGGTAACATCACCCCATGTTGAAGAAGGTAGAATGAATTCATCATACATTTCCCCAAGAATAGGAATTCCAGTTATTTGGTAAATGTCCCAGAGAATAATACCTACTTCACTGTGTGTTAGATGAAATGATTTTGTTTGTTGGATCCATCGGCTTAGTAATTTAGGAATGAGTTCATTTTTCTAAACATAAGTTTACCCCATCCAGACAGCTTTATAAATTTGGACGTATGATAATTATTTTCTGAATTCTGCACAAGTTCGACATACCTAGAATTCCCACATCCAATCGGGTTTCACACCCCCTCTAGAATGAAGGTCCCAATCTCACATCCAACCATTCGATTGATATGTTTGAGAAGCTCAAAATGTGGAATCATAAAAATGTGGTCTTGGTTCTAAAACACGATCCTTCATATCTGGAGCACTACCACTATGATGAAGGATGCAACTAATAGGGATTGTTCCTTCTTTTTTGGAACCCCCTTGCAATAATATTCATGCAGTTATCGTTGGAATACTGAAGAAACCGATTATTTGGAAAGTATTTCTTAATAGATAGGAGATGGTCATCCTGCAAAAGTTCATGCCTGTACAGAGGTATGTATAGAATTTGTGGATAGTCACGCTGGTATGGGATTAGACCCTTCCATAGCCCAGGAAAAGTACTCTCAATAGTGTAATAATAATCTGGCTCGACAATCCTCATCATTTTACTTTGGCGAGCCTTAGCATCCTCAGTATGGGTCATCAAATTAGTCATTAATTCATGTAAAAGAAATGACCAAAATTAAAGATCAGATTTCTAATGAAGAAAGTAAGAAATGTTGGCAAAGGACACTAGTCACGTAGGTCCTTCGACAAGGTCCTTCGACGAGATCCTTTGATGAGGTCCTCCGACGAGGTCCTTCGCCAAATTCAGTCGCATTGGTCATTTGACAAATATCTCAATGCAACTCCATTGGTGAAGTCCTTTTTGGTGTAGCTATATCGGGTAAATAATCTTACCTTAAAGAAATTTCAAGAGAATTACGCGGGAGCAAAATGCGATGCAGCTGAATGAACAAGCCACGCAATGAGAGCTCCAAAATTAGGAAAGTGCAGGTGAAGAAAAAAAAGGGAAAGATGGAAACCTATTTATAGGAAACAGAAGACCTACATGGCGTATCTGTGCGATACAACTGCGCGATGAAACTGCATGAAATTTCATTAGGACTTGACCCTCCTTTTATATTTTTCAGATCCAATCCCGAGGGGGTTTTTTTTGACACCCCTTAAAGGGAACGTCAACCAATATACAGAATCTTCGTAAAATAACAACGTGGCCGAGCTACCCGACAGGGCTACGCAGCTGAGCTGCGCAATAGGGCTACACGGCCGAGCTGCGCGATAGGGCTCTGTGGCCGAGCTACGCGATACGCCTCCGCATCCAAATTACGCGTGAGAGGATTTGGTATTCCTCTACGCGGAGCACCTACATGGTGGAGCAATGCGACGTATCTGCGCGAACAAAGTTTTCTCGGACAGGCCCATCTGTGCCTATAAATAGGACCCTTGGGCACCCCATTTTAGGACTGATTTTTTTGAAAGACTCTCTGAAGATCCCATTGTGTTGCTCTTTCACCTAGATGTCTAAAATTGTCTCAATTAGTTCTCTAAACTACAAAAGTAGGGATAATTAAAGGGATAGGCTTGTTTTGACATTCTTCCCATTTTCTTTAATCCTCATCTATACCTATTCGGGGTACCTATGCACCATACCTGCGTAGTACAACTACATGGTACATTTGTGCATCATACCTGCGCGATTGAGCAGCGTGGTGTACCTACACGACATACCTGCGCGAGGTACCTACGTGACAAACTCAAATACCCTTTGAAGCCTTTCATGGTGGGGTATCTCTTTCTTTGGTTCCCTTATTCAAAAGGGGATAAATTGAATCCTCCCCCAAAACCTCATGACTTCTCAGAACTTTTGGGTAAGGCACATCAGTGTGTCTCCAATTTGGGTTTGTATTTCCATAGTCAGAGGTTTCCAAAATTTGTTTCACAATGGGGTTAAGATTCACGGGATGCTTGTGGATTTGTATATCCGCAGTCACATGGACTTTTCTCCCAGTAACAATGTTAGGAATAATAGGGAAACCCTCCTGGTATAATCCCCTCACCTTCACCCCTTCTTCCTTTCATTGGACCCTTATCCAATGTAAATAGAATAGAGGGAAGGCTCGTCACTCGACCCTCTTCCTCGGTCGACGTGCCCTCTTCCATCAACATGGAGGAAAAATTTGGAAGTGTGAATGTCATTGTTGAATTTTTTACATCCTCTTGCTTCTCACATCAAGCATGACTCACGTGGGCTTAGAGATATGTGATGGTTGCAACATGTGTACAAACACTCATTTGAATGAACTACGAGAACTCTGATTCCTATACAATCTAGGATACGTAGGAAGCCCTTTCAGGGCCCGAGCTCATTGGATATACTCCTCAAGAATCCAACCCAAATTCCCCCAATTTGGGCATCCTCCTTATGAAATAATCCCCAAATCCAATCCACAAATAATCAAGGTATCCCTTTTTAGGAAGTAAGCCCAAAGTCATATTTCTCAGAGGACTATATTATCCAATGAGATTTATCTAACTACATGGGCTTTGATTCCAATCCATATGGGATACGTAGGAAGCCTCCTTGATATTCAAAACCAACACTTCAAATCAACCATATTCTCTTTGGGCCATATTCCCAATAGGGTTTGATCCTATCTGGGAACCTATATCCTTGACAAAGTTCCTCAGGCTGCTTCAGCATAAGTCCCATACTATGTTTCAACTATGTACCTATCACTTAGAGGTCCTTATCACATAACTTTAAAAGGCATGATGTGTCCCATTAAGTGGCACCGAACTACGAGGGTTCTGATTCCTTTTACAAGGATATGTAGGTAGCTCATTTTATGAGTACGATCCCAAGATCAAAACAAAACTTCGTCTCCCTGGATGACAATGAACTCCAGAGTGCCCCACTAAGTGGATTAAAAACCAGTATCATCATAAATGATGATTAAAAGAATCTCTAGTTAGTATATTAGAGGATATAATTGATGGAAAACCTTGAATACATACTGATAATTCTAAAATTTTACAAATGTTAAATAAGTGATTTTAAATTCCAAGGGATACTTATGATATACTTGGTGAATTAATAAGGATTCATGAAAATATTTTAATTTAAAAGAGAATCCCAGAGTAAAAAATAATTCCCCCCAAAAGGGTGTGATGTGTTTGACCTCCCATCCTCTCGATGAATGCATGTTCTTAAGGATCATAAAGTTTAAAACTTAACGAATGCATGCCTTTGGAAAGTAGGTCCTCTTTTGATAACGAACAGTTGGATGTTTTTGGTTCCATGAATAAATCCAATGGAAACTGCCTGAAAACAAGGAATTTTAAATCTAGAATATCACGTTTCAAGGACCTATGAAACAAGGGTAGAGAAAGAAAATAATGAAAAGGATATTGAGAGAAAATGTTACCTCTTAACCGGGTAACCCCTCTTGGTTTATGTTAAAAGGATTTCTTGAGATGGTTTCTTCCCAAAGGGAGGCTCCAAAGAAAAATGGAGAAATTTTTGGGGGTAATATGGGCAGGTCTTGGACGAAATTAAGAGGCTTTATAGGATTTAGGAATGGGTAGAGGTGGTGTCCTTTTATTGGGAAGTAAAAGGACTCACATTGATGTTTTAGAAACAAATTAGGTGTGAACATGTTCTTACCATACAAAAGTATTACCAAAACAACCTAACTAAATAATGTAAGTTGTATGGAAGAAAAATGGATATACAATGGGTGATGTTCAAGTTTATAAGTCATTTGAGCCCTTAATTTTAAGGTTTAGTCCCCAATTAAGATTAATTTGGCCTTAACTACCGTGATTAATTTTAATCACTATTACTAATCATTTTAGTCAATAATTAACATGGTATTATTATAATATAAATATTAGATTGAACAAAATGGTTTATTTTAGATTTTTTATTTTCCAAACAGAGAAGCAACAAAATTAAGATTAGTGATAATCTCACAGATGAGACGAAATAACGGGGTTTTAATGTAAGAAAAAGTTCAAAATCTTGTTAAGATTTTTTTATTCCGTTTCAAAGTGAAGTTAATATTAATGAATTTAATTATATTATTATATGTAATATTCATCTAATGTGACCTTAAAACATATTTATAATATAAATTATCATTAATAATTAATTATACAAAAAGGCAATTTTTTACTATAAAACAATATTTTTCAATATTCATCAAAAAATGATGTTTCTCAGAAAATTCCAAAAAAATCACCCTAGGATAATTTTGATATTTTGAATTAAAAAATTAATTTTATTTCATAAATTTTAATTTATAAATTTGTCTAAATTTTCATTAATTAGAAGGGAATTAAAAGCAGTTTATTTGAGAAAATGGTATTTTTAAACATAGAAGGACTTTACCAATAATCATATATTTTATTATCATCCTGTTTTATTTGTATAAAACATTCATAAAAATATTTAAAAAGTATTTATTTCTATTCATATTACTATGTTTAATAGCTATGTTATATTTATCCTATTTTAATGTTTCAAACAATAAAATGAGATGTTTCGTAGAATCTTAGTGTTGCGTGTATCGTATGCCAACTTAGCATTGCATGCATCATATTCCAAGTAAATTTTTCATGTATTCAAAGCTGAGTTAGTATTATGTGTAAGGTAATAAAAGTTGTTATTATGTGTGAAAGGAATGTTTGACTTAGATTATATATATATATACATATATATATACACATATATATATATATATATATATAACTATTTCTAGTTTCCTGTGAAATGAAAAATAATAAAATGTTAAATTAATTCAAAAAATTATAATTCCCAAAATCTCGGGGTGTTACATTGTATCTCCCTTAAAATTAATTTCGCTATTAAAATTTGTATGCGTTATCAATGATTTAATACTTTAAAGTTTCATTCATAGAAACCCACATCATAAAAATGGATAATAAAACATCCCTTAAAAAAGAAAATTTGGAACCACAATGGTTAGTGGAATTAACATATAACTGGGTTTCCACATAAGAGAACATAAGTTGAGAGTGAATTTTGGACATGGAGGAAAGACGTAAATATTTATAGGGAGTTATTGAGGTCATAAATCAGAAAAAAGAAAATGATCAAAAGAAAGTTGATGTCCCCAAATTTATAAATCTATGATGATTTAAAAGGCCATCAGCTCAAATAAAATTAATGTATTAGGACTTTAATTTGTTTTATCACTTTCAGAACATTAGATAATTCTTGAGAAATTTCTATAAATGAAATTTCATTCATGGTTTGTGCTTTAAAAATTTACAATACATCCATTACCTCATGGAATTAATGTCCAAAAATAAACATTGATGATTAAGTCACTGAAATATGGTTTCAATGGATCTTAAGGTCCATAACAGATTAAAAAGTCTAACTAGTTTTCTCTTAAAAAAATATCATGTAATAATCTATAAAAAGAAACACTAACAGTTTATCATAAATATTTATTCATTAAAAATAAATATACATTAACCCGGACATCGTAGTGGTAGGCATGAAACACTTATCGTTTTTCAGTAATGGGTTCAAGACCCGCAGCCTTGCCAGACTTGACTGGTTATCACCCGACATACATTATGTTCTCTGTATAAATCCACACTAATATAATATATAATATTTAAATCCTTGAAATAAGGTTAATCATGGATTGGAATTTTTGATAAGGTTTTCAACACAAACTCAGTGCAAAAATACTCTTTATAATGTTTAACTTTAACTTTTCATGAATGGTTATCCTTATAAACCTTTAGAAAGTTGAAAAATCCAAAACCATAAAAACATAGTCACGAAATCAGATTAATATTGTGTCCCCTATATAACACAAAGTAACTCTTGGTTATCACGTTCCAATCATGTGAATAACCCCATCATATATTCTCTTGAAATATGGAAACACCTTTAATTACCATAAATCCTTTTGGAAAACAAGCATGCTTCCTCATTCCAAAGTATATTGGATTTAATCATTAAATAAAAAAAATGTAGTAAAATTTATTAGTGGTAGTGTAAATCACCTATAAATAGGTCCTTACTTAGTTCTAAGGTAATCATTACTATTCTGTTTACTTATTCATATACCATGCATCTTTATCCATACAATATTATATTAACATAAAGAACATGTTAGGGGTTACCTTCCCTTAGTCAAAATGTAAACTTTCATGAGATAACCTTTCAAGTCTACCATGACTATTGAACATATTCTTGTATATCGTTAGAAAAAAATAAACTAAACAATATATACATAATTAATCATTTTTAATTCTGAAATCCAAATACATAAATACTTTGACTACTTCATCTTTAATCCATCAATAATAATACCTCTTTCCTTTCACATTTCATCCATAGTCTCTCCATCATCAACAATATAACCATTACTCGCACCACCTTGTTGATTATCTTTAGGAACTTTCCTCTTGGTACATTGATTATCATAATGACCATTTATTCCACACATAAAACAGTTAACCATTGATGAAAATTTAGGGAGTCCCATATTACCATCCATTTCATTAACTAAACTCATCATTTTTTCCTTTCAATCACTAGCTTTGTGTCCTTATCTTCTATAGTCAGAACACACTCTTATTCCTCTAATACATTAACTTAGGTGATTATTTCCACATCCTTGATACAAACAAAATAGAATATTATTTCCTCCATGGTCTACATTACCTGATATCTCAAAAAACTCCTTCCTTCTCTTCCTGGGTGAGTCTGAGAGTTGGTTACGATAAATATTTTTAATCATGTTCCTTGATAAATGATTAGGCATGATCATGAAATCTTTCACTCCAATGATCATCCCACTTGACTGCTCATCAGATAATCTTCAATCACATTCAACATTAATCCAATTCCCTTTGGTTCCTTCCATTGACTAAAAACAAAAGCATAGTGTGATAATTACTTATTATATAAGAAAACCACATAGTCATGGAATGAATTACTTATAGGATTCTTAAATCATGAAACCTTCCATAATCAATGACACCTTGAATTTATCCTAGGTTTTCCATAGATAACTTAAATATAAATACTTAATGATGGTTCATGAAGAGTTTGTAAATTCCCAAATCATATCCCCCAAGAGTGTCAAACCAAGTGTGATGAAAAGCCTGTTTTCGTGTACCATATTACCCTGAGTCAAGCCCAGAACATCTAGTCAAAGTTTTTACCCCTAGTTATATCTGTTCCAAAGCCGCATCCACATGTAGTACCCATATAGGGATGTATTTCTTAGAAACCACTCACTCTATCCATTACCAAAATGCTAGGACATTTTCTTAAACATTAACTCATACTTATACTTATCCTTAGATACATCCCTAGACATATCCTTAGAAATAAACCTATAGATCTCACTATGTTTTTCTCATCCCAGTTTCCAACGGTTAGCCATACCTTTTCTCTAATCCCAAACTGTAGTGACCCAAACTTTACAAACATTAACATTTCATTACATATGTAGAATACTTAGACATTATACAAACAGATACCCACAGATTTTAGTTGGTATAGTGCCTTTAGAAACATGGAAACATAAAACTAGTACATATGTGATCCAAATTATCTCCAACTAGGTTCTTCATGACTGAAACCCTTCTTAGAGACATCAAAAATAATATCAATCTTCCTAACTTGGGGATGGAAAGCTAAAAAGGGGTGATATCAAATGATCAATAAGGGTAAACAAGGGAGAAATGTAAGCATAAACATGAGCATAAGGGTATGAGAACATGATAATGAAAATAAAAGATCATACCTTTCATATCAAGGATCATATTCATGAATCATGGAATAAATATTGGTAGTTCATAAGAAATGAATCAAAATTTTGTAAAGGACATAATCCATGGAACCATAACATAGGAGTAAGAAATATATTTAGGGAAACACATAAGAATATACTTACTTCTATAGTATCCAAGGCATCAATTCCTAGTTCATCTTAGTGAATAAAGTCCTTTACTGAACTGGGTGAATGCCCATTCCAACCATATATTACTGAACTGAGTAAACCCTTATTCCAGCCCTGTATTACTGAACCAATTAAACCCTTGTTCCATACTAGTATTACTGAACCGAGTAAACCCTCATTCCAACCCTATCCATCTCATGATATATAAATCATTACCCAATGCATTGGAGGGAGATATTAGTCCCACCCATCACATAATGAAATCATACATACATGTTCCACAAGAACAAAAATAAACATATCATAACCCATTAAATTAAATTTGTATAATAAACATGTAAACATATCATAACCCGTGGAAAGATATAGGATTCCTTATCATTTTATCAGAAACAAAAAATGTGAAAAGAAGCGGGTTTTAAAAGCATATAAACCATGAAAGATAAAAAAATTTAATAAACACAATACCCATCCATGAGAAATTGGTTTCATAAAGATCATGAAATTAATCATAACTCATTCATCGAAAGGATATGAATAGAAAATTTAGATAATTTCCTAGAAAGGCATCAGTAACATCATTATATGTCATATTAGATGGATTTTTTTAAATATACTCTAAAAGCATTTCATGAGGAAAATATCTTTTCTTGTATGAAAAATTATTTTTAATACATAAAACCATTCAAAAATCATTTTCATATAAAATACCTTGAAAACTTTTAAATAATACATGGAATCATTTTGAAAACATTTTCCCTTGAAAACATTTAAAATAATCTTCAAAACATTTTAAAAACATTTTTTTTGAAAACACTTGAAAACTTCTAATGAAATATTGAAATTTTTTTGAAAACCATTTCTTTGAAAATACTTTGAAAACATATAAATAAATATTTAAATCTTTTTGAAAATAATTTTTCTTGAAAAGTTATAAAGAATCTTGAAAATGTTTTGAAAATAATTTTTCTTGAAATCACTTTGAAAATATGTAAATAATACTTGAAACATTTTGAAATTCTTTTTCCATGAAAGAAATTTAAAAGAAGATTTTACACCATTTTAAAGACAATATTCTTTAAAAATTACTTTTTGAAACATTTTATTAAATATTATCCTTTTTAACAATGTAGAGAGATCTCTGAAGAAATGATGGAGGGTAAATCTGTATATGTGGTATGAGGTCAAAAGAATATTCCTTATCACAGAAAAAGGTTAGAAAGGTTCCTTGTTTAAAAAGAGAAAAGAATATTCCTTTTAAGAGATTATTAAATTAAAAATTGTAAAAATTTCATTTAATGATCATAGGATATTAATAAATTATCTTTGGAAACCCTTGTTTAAAAAACTTGGTTTTGAAGGAACAAGGATTTCTAACCGAAGTAAGGGTAAAGTCGGGCTTACTTAAGAGACTTTTATAACTATATTATGTACCAATGAGTACAAATATGGTTCCAATACATTATAATATCATTAATAAACATATTATAATGAAAATAAAGGTATTTATTGAGACATGGAACATAAGAATTCATACAAGGAAGCATAAACTTAAACAATCTCGAAAAGTGATGAGATTTCTCAATAAAAACATATAACATGGTAAGTTGGAAACATACACTCCATGTAAGAAAAATAAATTAAATAAATCATATAATATCATGAAAAGATATATATTCATGATATATTATGTAAAATGGAAATATATTCTCCTTGAAAAAGTGTTTAGGTGCATAACAAAAACATGAGTACTAAAAAAGACAAATTGAGACAAAACTGTTTTACCGATTTGGTAACTTTTGAAACTTAAACCCCATGAAAGAGGGATGATAAAATGGATATGTGAATAACCATAAATTTAATTATAATATACATATAATACAATCATGGTCAGTAAATACACCAGACAAAAGGAAAGAGTTGTGAACATAACATGTATCTCATGGAAATTAAAAGTGAGATGAAATCCTCTTACCTTGTGTCTCGATTCTCTCTGTACTCGTACAAGATTCCTATATAATAAATAAAAGTTTATTATACATATTCTAAAGAATAATATTCTTTTATATATAACCATATATGGTTTTATTATAACCTTATGTTACCCTCTTGTTAATGATCCTATGTTAAGGTTTCACTTCATGTAATATTCTATTTGTTCTTTGCATGTATCTTAATTTGTTATATCATTGATCCTTATACTTATATATTTATTACAGAATGTAGAAAATGATATAAATATAATTTATATCTAGTATAATTATATTATAATAATCTATAACATAATGAATTACGTAATGGAATACACCGTTCATAAATACGGAAAGACGTACGTACGGATGGACGCTGTTTTCTGTTTTTATTGTCATATTGAAAGAAAGTATATAAATGATATATATATATATATCATTATTAAATTATAATTATTATATAATATATATCATATAATTTCCTAAAACCTGTTTTTAATACATTCTATGTAGTGTGTGAAAATATTACATTGCTTTGAGGGAGCGATAGTCCACACTTCCTCAAACGATATTATCCTATTAAAACCAAATGGAAGTTAAAAATATGTGTGTTTTAAAAGTAATAAATAAGCTTAAAGACATAATAAATAAAATATGTTACATATATAAATATCTTTTCCATTATAATGGCCACCAAGATTGGTGGTATAGAGAAATAAACAATCCTCATTTCGTGAGGCAATAGTTCTCCACACACAGAAGCAATATGTTCAACATCCCTTATATGGAGGTGTCTGTAAGTTTAGTTTAGAACAATTGCATAAAAACATCCTAGTATATGTTTGATACTTATTTTTTCACACAATAAGTGAATAAATATAGTGTAGGGGTGGAGGAAGAAAATAAAGGAATGGAGCTTAAGAGAATACACTACCTCTTAATCTGGTAACTCCTTTTAGTTTGTGTTAAAATGATTCCTTGAGAGGGTTTCTGCCCAAAGGGAGAATACAAGGTTCAATAGAGGATTCTTGTGAGGCAAATTATGAAGGATTGTCCGAACATAAGTGGATTTATAGTTGTGAGGAATGGGTAGAGTCGGTGGCCATTTATAGGTAAGGTAAAAGACTCACATGGAAGTTTTAAAAACAAATTATGTGTGCACTTGATTTAACTAACAGAAGTATTAAAAAACCAAAGAAACTTAATAATTGAAGGTGTATGGAAATAATATTTATATAAAATTGGGTTTTCCAGGTTTATAGGTCATTCGGTCCCTTACTTTTAAGGTTTAGTCCCCAATTTAGCTTAATTTGGCCTCAGCTACTGTGATTAATTTTAATCACTTTTATTAATTATTTTGGTCAAAAATTAACTTTATACTATTAGAATCCGAATATTAGACTGAATACAATGGTGTATTTAAGATTTTCAAAATTCCAAACACATATGTTTAAAAATTAGTATTACTGTTAATCTCGTAGATGGGACGAAATAACAGGGTTTTAAAGTAGGAAAAAGTTCAAAAGCATGTTATGATTTTTTATTCAGTTTCAAAGTGAAGTTAATACTAATGAATTTCACTATATTAGTATTTGTAATATTCATCTAATTTTACCTTAAATAATATTTATAATATAATTTATAATTAATAATTAATTATAGAAAAAATAAATTTTAACTACAAAGTAGTATTTTTCAGTATTCATAAAAACTAATGTTTCTTATAAAAATACCAAAAATTCCGCCTAGGATAATTTTGAGGTTCTGAATTAAAAAATAAAGTTTAGTTTATAAAATTTTACCCTTGAATGTGTCTAAAATTTATTTCAATAGAAGGAAATTAAAAGATATTTATTTGAGAAAACGATTTTTTTAAACATAGATGGACATTACCAATAATTATATCATTTATTACAAATGCTTTTTTTATTTAAAAAATTATAAAAATATTTGAAATGTAGTTATTAGAATTAATATTACTAATTTCAATATCTATGTTATAATAATATTATATAAATATTTAAAACAATAAAAAGACATGTTTTGTAGAAACTCATTATTGCTTGTATAATTTTCCAACATAGTGTTGCGTTCATCGTACTCCAAGTCGATGTTGCTTGTAATGCAAGACAAGTTAGTATTGGATGTAGTTCAAGACAAGTTAGTATTATGTGTGAAAGGAATGTTTGACTTAGTGTTTTAATATACATACATACATAAACACACACACACACACACAGACACACAGATATATATATATCTTTTTTCAATGTCATGTGAAATGTAAATATTGAAATGTTAAATTAATTTGAAAGAAAATTATTATCAAAATCTCAGGGTGTTACATTATACCCCCCTTAAAATGAATTTTGGCTTCAAAATTCTTCTGGGTTATCAATGTTTTAGTACTTTAAAGTTTCATTCATAGAAACCCACATAATAAAAATGGATACTAAAATTTCCCTTAAAAAGGAAAATTTGGAACCATAATGGTTACCCAAAGTAACATATAACTGAGTTTCCACATAAAAGAACAAATTTTGAGAGTGAATATTAGAGATAGAGGAAAGACATAAATATCTATAGGGATTTATTGAGGTAATCAATAATAAAAAAGTTAATTATCAATGGAATGTTGAGGGCCCCAAATTGATATATCTACGATGATTTAAAAGGCCATCAGCTCAATGAAAAATAAGGTATTAGGACAATAATTTTTTTGATCACTTTTAGAATGTTGGGTAATTCATGAGAAATTTATATAAACGAAATCTCATTCTTGGGTTGTGATTTTAAAATTTATAATACATCCATTGCCACATGGAATGAATGTCCTGAAATTAACTTTGATAATTAAAGCAATAAAATATGCTTTTAATGAATCTTAAGGCCCATAACAGATTAAATAGTATAACTATTTGTCGCTTAAATAAATTGCATGCATTAATATATAAATAATAACACTAAAAATGCATCATAAATATTTATTCATTATAAAAAATATACATTAACCAGGTCATCGCGTAGGCCAGTGGTAGGTGTGAAACCCTTATCATCCTTCGGTTATGGGTTCAAGACCCATGACCTTTTCAGACATGATTGGTTATCACCCTATATACATGATGTCCTCTTTTTAAAATGGAACTAAAATAATATATAATATGAAAATCCTTGATAAATTTTTAATCATTGATTTCCCTTTTAGATAATATTTTCAATAGAAACTCAATGCAAAAATACTTTCTCCAAAATTTAACTTTAACTTTTTGTGAATAGTAAACTTTATAACCCTTCAGAAAGATGAAAATCCAAAACCTTAACAATATATTCACAAAGTTAGATTAACATTTATTCCCCTATATAACAAAAAGTATCTCTGGATTTTCAAGTTCCAAGCCTGTGAATAACCTCATCATATATTCTATTGAAATAAGGTAACAACTTGAATTACCACAAATCTTTTTAGAAAACATGCATACTTCTTCATTCTAAAGTATATTGGAATTCCTCTTTAAATCAATTTTGTTTTGTAAATTTCATTTCTGGTATCATGAAACTCCTATAAATAGGTCCTTACTTAGTTCCAAGGTAATCATTACTATCTTATTTACTTATTCATATCCCATAAATCTTTATCCATAAAACATTATCTTAACATAAATAACATGTTAGGGGTTACCTTCCCTTAGTCAAAATGTTGACTTTCTTGAGATAAATAGTCAAGTCCATCATGGCCATTCAACATATTACTATATATCCTTATAAAAACATAAACTAAACAATCCATATATAAATCACCATTCTTAATTCCAGAATCCAAATACATAATTACTTTGATTAAATCATCCTTATTCCATTAAAAATAATACAATTTTCCTTTCACATTTCACATGTAGTCTCTTCAACATTCAAAATATAACCATTACTCACACCACCTTGTTTATTATATTCAGGAACATTCTTCTTGGGACACTGAGTTTCATAATGACCATTTTTTCCACACTTATAACAATAAACCTTCAATGATGACTTAGGGAGGAAAACATTCCCACCCACTTCATTAACCGAATTATTCATTTTTACCATGTAGTCACTTTCTTTGTGTCCTTCTTTTCTACAGTCAAAACACCTTCTTATTACTCTAATACATTCACTTAGTGGATTCTTTCCACATACTTGACAAAAAGGAAACCAAATCATCTTTCTTCCATGGTCTCCATTACCTGAACTCTTAGTGAACTCCTACTTTCTCTTCCCTGGTGAATCTGAGAGTTGGTTAAGGTAATCACTGTTAATCATTTTATGTGAAAAAATGATTAGGAATTATCAAGACATCTTTCACTACAATGATCATCCCACCTGACTGCTCATCAGAAAATATTCAATCACATTCAACATTAAGCTAGTTCTATCTGGTTCCCTCTATTGACTAAAACTAGAAGCATAGTGTGAGAATTACTTATCATAGAAGAAAACCACATAGTCATGAAAGGAATTACTTATAGGTTGTTTAAATCATTAAACCTTCCAAAATCTATGACACCTTGAATTTATCATAGGTTATTCATAGATAACTTATATCTAAATCCTTCATAATGGTTCATGAAGAGTTTGTGAATTCCCAAAGAATATCCCCCAGGAGTGTCAAACCAGGTGTGAAGAAAATCCCATTTTCATTTACCAAATTTTCCTGATTCAAGCTTAGAACATCTTGTTAGAGTTTTTACACCTAGGTATATCTATTCCAGATCCACATCTACTTGTAGTATCTATATAGGGATGTATTTCATGGAAACCACTCACTCTATCCACTACCAAAATTCCCGGACATTTTCCAAAATGTTAACTCATCGTTATACTTATCCTTAGAGACATCCCTAGACATTTCATTAGAAATAATAATATGGATCTCACTAGGTTTTTCTCATCCAATTTTCAAAAGATTAACTATACCTTTTCACTGATACCAAATATAGTGACCCATGATTTTTAAACATTAACATTTCATTACATTTGTGTAATATATAAACATTATACAAATAAATGCCCAATGATAGTAGTTGTTATAATGCCTTTGGAAACTTGGAAACATAAAACTAGTACATATGTGAGATAAATTATCTCACACTATGTTCTTCATGACTAACACCCTTATTAAACACATGAAACATAATGCATATCTTCATAACCAGGGGAAGGAAACATAAAAAGGGGTGATCTCAAATACTCAGTAAGGGTAAACAAGGGATACATTTTAGCATAAACATGACTATAAGGGTATGATAACATGATCATGAAAGTAGAAGATCATACCTTACATATCAAGGATCATATACCTGAATCATAGAATAATGCATGGAATTTTATAAGATATTATTCAAAATTAAGTAAAGGAAATAATAAAAGAAATCTTAACATAGGAGTAAGACATGGATTTACAACAACACATAAGCATATACTAATTTCCATAGTATCCAAGGCATCAATGCCAAGTCCATCTTAGTGGAAAAAGTCCTTTACTGAACTAGGTGAACCCTCGTTCCATCCCTATATTACTAAAAAGAGTAAACACTCATTCCAACCCTATATTACTGAACTGAATAAACCCCTGTTCGATCCCTTTATTACTGAACCCAGTAAACCCTCATTCCTTCCCTATATATCTCATGATACGTAAATCACTACCCAATGCATTGGAGGTAGATATAGGCCCCACCCATCCAGTAATGAAATCATACATACATGTGCCACAAGATCAAAAATAAACAATTTATAACCCATGAAATTAAATGGGTATCATAAACATGTAACCATATCTTAACCTATGGTGAGATATAGGTTTTATAATCATTTCATGATAAACATAACCTGATAAAATAAGTGGGTTTCAAAAGCATATAACTAATGAAACAGAAATGAGTTTCTAAACTTATTACTTATGAATGATAAATGGGTTTAATAAAGACCATGAAATTAATCATAACTCATTCATAGACATTATATTAATAGAACCAATAGATCATTTCATAGAAAGGTACGAGTAACATCAATATATATTTTCTTAGATGTAAAATAATTATAAAATATACTAAAAAACATTTATTGAGGAAAATATCCTTGTTTGAAAAAGGATTTTTAATACATAAAACCATTTTAAAATCATTTTAAAAGAAAATACCTTGAAAATTTCTAAAGAATACATGAAATCATTTTGAAAGTCTTTTTCCTTGAAAACATTTAAAATAAGATTCAAAAATTTTTAAAATCATTTTTCTTTGAAAACACTTGAAAACTTTTAAATAAAGATTGAAAATGTGTTGAAAACTTTTTCATTGAAAATAATTTGAAAAATTATAAATAAATATTGAAAACATTTGAAAATAATTTTTCTTGAAAACATATTAAAAAGCTTGAAAAAATTTTGAAATTTTTTTTTCTTGAAAGCACATTGAATACTTGTAAACATGAATTGAAACATTTTGAACACCTTATTACTTAAAAAAATATAAAATATTTCTGAAAACCATTTTGAAAACAATTTTCCATGAAAATTAATTTTTAAAAACATTATCTTAATGATTAACCTTTTTAAAAATTCAAAGGGAGCTTCGATGAAATGACGACTGGGAAATATGTACATGTAGTATGAGGTCAAACAAATTTTCCTTTTTAATGATAAATAGGTTATAAAAATTCCTTGTTTGGAAAGTTACAAGACAATTCTATTGAAGATATTTGTAAAAGAAAAAAATGGTAAAATTTTATTTTATTGATCATAGGTGATTAATAAATTATTCTAGGAAATCTTTTTTTAGAAAACATGGTTTCGAAGGAACACAGATTTCCGATTGAAGAGATGGTAATGTCGGGCTTACTTAAGACACTTTCTTAACTATATTATGTACTAATGAGTTTAAATATAGAACCAATTCATGATTATATCATGAATAACCATATTATAATTAAAATCATGTGTATTTTTGAGAAATGGCACATAAGAATTCATTAATGGAAGATGAAATCCCCTTACCTTGTGTCTTGATTCTCTCCGTACTCAAAAAATATTCTTTTATAAAAAATATAAGTTTATTATACATATTTTAAAAAATAATATTATTATATGCATTAATATATGTGGTTTATTTATAACCTTATATAACCCGCTTGTTAATGATCCTACGTTAAGGTTTCACTTCATGTAATATTCTCTTTGTTCTTTGCATGTGTCTTAATTTGTTATATCATTCCTCCTTATACTTATATCTTGATTAAATAATTTATAAAATGATATAAATATCAGGTATATCCATTATAATTTTATTATAATAATCTATATCATAATGAAGTACTTAATGGAATACACCATTCATGGAGATGGTAATCCATATGTACGCAAGAAGAATGAGTCACAGTGTGGCCTAAAGTGTAACAACATAAAGGGATGGATAACATATATAGTGATTCCATAGTTACTGAGTCATGTTATAGGTTAGGTGTCATATCCTTGATGCATAGTCCATAAGTGTAAATCCATGAAAATATCATACTTTTATAAAATTTTAGTTTTTCCTATTTTTTGAGTTGAGATATTTTTTTGAAAATACATGGCGGAATATAGGTGATTTTGGGAGCTTTAGGGTGTTTTAGAAATATTTATAAAAAAATAGGGGTATACCATGCAATATAATAGGTGTCTACACTCTAGTGGAGTTTCCCACACAATATATATATAAATATTATGTTTTAGGGGTTGTATTTGATGATTTTCATTGTATCCATTTCTATGGTGGTGGTGACTGATAAAAACTTCAACATGGTTTCTTTCACCCTCTAAAGTGCCTCTTCTACATATAGCACATATAGCTGGTCCAATCTTCAATATTTAGGGGAGTTATATATTTAATGGATCAATTTTCAAATTGATTTGGGGAATCCAATTTTTAATTAAAGAGGGGACTCCGTCATATTATTAACTAGTCATAGAGAAATAACTATGAGCCAATTGTTGCTAATCTTTTATCTTATTTAAAGAACAACATTCTTGAGCTATGAAGCGCTATGGATTCCACTCTATAACCATGTTCCTCCCCTTTATACCATAATGGTTCTTTCCCCGACCTACTTCTATGCCTCCATACCTCCATCTGCAACATGGAGGTTGACCTTCAGTACTCCACTAAGTAATATCCCCTTGTTTTGTGCCCATGGTGTCTCAGTGACAAGGAGTCCATGTTTCCTCCATAAAACCTACACCATGGTGGTATTATGCTAGTTCACTTACAAGGCATATCTACCTCCTTTCATTGAGGAGACTCCCAAATATCCATAATCCTTCCTTCCTCCATCCTTGAATAGAAATTCATGGGTTTATTATAATATTCCATCCCAAATAATATTGGATTCTACCCATTTGATGTGTTATCCTTAAATTATTATATATCCCTTAGCATTATGATTTAGATTCGATTCTAGAATTATTTTGTGCATGAGCGAGATCCGGTTGTGTGCTGATGTGGTACTGTGACAACACCTTTGAAAACCCATAACATTGATCTCAATCAATGTTAGGTAGGATGTTCATTACCTCTTTGGATCTGGTTACACACATTTACTTATAATAATCTATATGTAGGAATATTTGATATTCTTTCTTGACTTGTGATCAAATATGGGTGTTTGTTTAACCCATGAGACTGGTATGATGTTATTACTTTGAGAACTGCTAGATAGCTTAATTGCATATTGATGTTTGATTAACTTGTCAATGTATTATTATATTGCATATGATGTTATTCTATACTGGCTATCATGTTATATCTTTTCATGTATTTCCTTTGGAGGATTTCTATGTTGTAAATGTGACTGGTGTCTATTTTGGTATGATTAACCCTTATTGGGGGTTCACACATGGTGTGAAATGGTGATGAAGGTGGACCGTGATTACTCAGTGATGTGGCCTATACTCGATGAATTTTATATTATGAGTAAATGAATGATACCCATTTCCTTATGGATTTTGAGTATCACTCAATGCTATGTGGATTATTATTAGGTTACCAATACCCAAATGCATTAGGGATTTAGAGTATCACTCAATTACTTGTGGATTACAGGTAAGATTCAGAATCGATGCGTTGTGGATTCTTAATGACTCACTAATATCCTAGAGGATGGTTTTGGTCTCTTACATTTATACTATACATTTTCTAGCATGGAGCCGAAGTAGGTACAATTAGGGGTTTGTGGGGTCTTGGCTAGGGCACGACCTGACAATTTTGGTTTACATGTTTATTCTTTTTACACATTGATTATTACTTTGGAATACACTATCACAATTGAGAACAACTGGTTAAGGATGCATTGACAGTGTCCTACTGAGTCTTTTAAACGCACCATACTTAAGAAATTCGATTCACTTATAGATTTCATGAGAGATCAAACAAAGGGAATGGGACCTATGGAATACTGTTGAGTTGGGGAGCATAATGCTGGCAGTGGAATAGATGGACATTGGTGGGGCCCAGATTTTATTTATTTATCATACCAAGATCTATTACACTGGTTTGATTGCCAAACTAGGATCCTGTTTATATGATATGTATGACATCTAATTTTTTTCTAAATGTTTAATCTAATTATTTATTATATTATTTATTATTTAATTATTGATCATATGACATGATAATTAGGGTATTTTATTCCCAATGATATACCATAACCCTTTCTACTAGTCAGTGGCCTATTGTGTATGGGGAGGCATGCATGAGGTTGTGTGGCACTTCAGTTGACACCTGATGGTTTGGTCTTGGATGTTACAATGAGGATAATAGTATGTGCATCTTCAATGTGATGGATTATTCAATACGCGATAGACGTTTTTCATGACAGGAAGGGTTCTAATGGGGTTTTTTTTGGAAAGGAGTCTTAAAATTTACTAGAGGACACTTTTGATAATTTTGGGAAGACTTATAGAATTTCTTTACTCCTATGATTTTTTATACCATTTTCTATCCATTCTGTGTCCATGGATTCTAGAACAAAAAAGTATCTATATTTTATTTCATTGGTTGTTTTAGTTGAATGTCACAACCTATCTATCTATATAACAATGTGAAGACCTGGAAGTCATGTTTTGGGGGTTCGGTTTTGGGTGATGTCACTTAGTGGTCATTTCATCCGGGTGAAAACCTTCTTTAGTCAAACCAGATTTATGAATTGAACAAACATTAAATAAATAATATTTTGAAGAGGATTAAGGGATTTACAATGTGATTTTCAGAGGTATAGAGGAGTTAACCCTATTGCGGAGTGACCATTAACTCTCATTATATGATTCCTTAAATTATAGTATTTTTAAAAATTAAGAAATATTTATAAATTATTCTATTTTCTATAATTTTCCCTAGGCCTTAGTTTACCATTGGTTGTTCCCTATAGAGACTTGAAACACCATTGGTTGTTTTTTCCCTTAGCTTCATTGGGTCAACTTTGGGTGATCTGAGGTGAGTTTCTTTTCATTTCACGTTGGGTTACTATCTATTATTTGTTTGGAGAAGGATTTGGTAGTGTTTGGTTTGGATTTAGAGGATATGGGTTATTATTTTGATAGGGATTGATGTGTTATAGGTTTTTTAGGATCCATTTTTATGTTCAGGGCCTTATGATTTTCACTTTTTTACCTAGTTCTTTCATAAAGATTATAAATATTCAATTGAGGAATAGGATCTAATAACTTTCATTATTTTGTGTATGCTGTGTAAGTAACTTGATTGGTTTTACTTTCTATGCTTGGTGAGAATTAAATTAATCAATACAATGATTCATACTAAGAGTAAATTGATGGGGAAGAGATAAATGATTCGACTACCTTTACAAAAAAATTTAATCATGTAAATATGGAATGAAACAGGTTGTGTGAAATCTTGAATCAAGAAGACACATCTAAATTAGAAGGTATTGAATTAATGAAGTGGAATTATTTAAAATGTATGTTAAGGGGGTACTTCATTACTGAAAATTGATATTGTGTTTGGTTTGTATTCTTATTGTGAGTGTTGTGAATTGTGTGTATATTATAGGGTATTTTTTTTGTAATTTCTATGTCTGGTTTTGGATAATGAGACATTTATTATAGTGGGTGTTGTAGCTAACTTTCCATAGTAGGATAAAGGAGGTGGGGATTGTTGATTTGTTTATAATGGTATTGTTTATTTTGTGGTAATAATATGTATTGTTAGGTCATTATAGTTGTTGTTGTCCTTAGTTACATAGAGGTTGATTCAATGGATGGTTGGTTGATGTTTATTTGGATTTTTTTCTATTTATGTAGAAAACAATAATCATAATGATAAACTAAATAATGGTTGTGGGCTATAATTGTATAATTTACGATAATTAATTAATTATAACTTCTTAAAATGGATGTGTAATAGCTATAATTAATGTGGGTATTGAAGAACGAATATTTTTAAATTAAAAATGGAATCAAATGTAATAATAAATGTTATTTAGATCGTAAAAGGTAAATCAGGAAATGGTTAATGTGGTGAATAAATGGGAATCTATGTAAGGTTGTTTTGGTTGTTGTTTTTTTTGGAATATGGGGGTAGGTTTTTTTAGTAATTATCATTAACAATATTATGTGTTTGTGATAAATTAGTGGTTTGAATGAGAATAAATGTTTTATTTTAGTGTGAAAAACTATAGGTTGTGATTATGTGTGATTTTATTATAATTGTATTTTCATTGTGAATTCATACACACACCACCCATTTTGGATTACCTTACCATCACCTATTTTTAATGGGATTAAGGTGTTTTTGATAACATCCATGCTGGTGCCAGGAAAATGGTTCAATGATCACTCTTCCATTGTGTTCTTTCCTGGTGTGTCGTGGATATGATGTCTCAAATTAGATATGACAATATGTGATGTAATGGATTAATGTGTATTATCTGGTGTACTAGAATACCATGAGGGGTATTGATATGATGATATATGGCATAAGATTTTTATGGTAAGAGGAGGTCCCAA
Source organism: Viscum album (assembly GCA_963277665.1). NCBI lineage: Eukaryota > Viridiplantae > Streptophyta > Magnoliopsida > Santalales > Viscaceae > Viscum > Viscum album. The sequence goes on from OY728158.1 coordinate 790,551,439, forward strand.
TGTTTATGTTCTTAATATTCCTGATACCCTACTATACAGGACAAGTGATGAAAATATGAAATTTATTTTGTGATGGGTGTATTAGATAAATATTATGCTATAGATTTAGTATGTGGTATGGTTTTGGTATGGCATATGATTTATTGTGGTAGATCTGAAAAAGGTTTTAGGATCATAAGATATTTTTTCTACTGTGTGAGAGTAATAATTTAGTGAGGAAGTGGTTACTAGGTACCTCATTTTAATTTCTTTAAACTCTTATATTATTATATAAAAACTATATTATGTGAGTGAACCTTGGTGAGGTTCAATAATAGATGACCTTATTGGTTCTTGTTCTTCTATTGTTTATTCCCTAAAGCATTAGTATACTTTTTACATATTTACTTGAGAGTTATTGAGGAGGATCATAATGATTATACATTTATTCTAACCCACATATATGAATAGTTTTTAGTGTGAGTTTGGAGTTTGAACTGGACCACACTAACTCAGATCTTGGAGTTGTGGGTTGAGTTGCTTCCTAGGATCTTATCTTGTGTTTTTTTGTAGGGACTTGTGTTTGTTTGATATTTACCATGAATTATCATATATTGTTTTTAATTTTTTTATATTATTTATTGTTAGATTTTTTTTATACTTTTGATTAATTATGTTAATGCCTCCCATATTATTTATTTATAGCCTAATAGCTAGTTTCCAGCTTATGGCTTGTTTTAGGTAGGCTTCGGGGGTCACCATCATCTTCACTGTAGGCCTAATAAGGGTTCCCAATAGTTCACAGTCATGAAAAAGTTGTGTCAGATATATGGATGAGAGTTAAGATAAATTTTGGTGTTAGGTCCTGGAGATGATTAAATGGGAATAGTAGGGAAATATTGTTAATTAAACTGAGTTTGTTATGTGGAAAGGGAGACTAGCTATAACACAAATAATTAAGGTTCCATATGATCTAAACCAAGGACCATAATCATTAAATACCCAAGGATAGAAAATACCAATTTCATAGTATATAAATATGATACGTACATGAATCATACTTATTTTCACTTTTGTTTGAAGTGAATTGAATTTGGTGAAGTTAGAATAAATTTTATCAATGAATCTTAAATGAATTTTATGCTATTATGATTTTTATTTTCCTTTATATTGGTAGAGATATCTATTGTTCATCATTTGTATGTTGTTTAGGTTGGAATGGTTTAGTAATATGTTCTAGTTGATCATCGAAGGGTTGAATTAATTGAGGAGGATGAGGCTTGGGTAGGACATTGTGCGAGTTCCAAATTAAGGGTTAGTGAATTATAAGGGGAGCGTATCTAATTTAGAAACAAGTTATTTCTTATAAATTCTTGATATTTCCTTCAACTTGATAAAAATTGAGGTGGTGTATTGGGTTTCATTCATAGCATTCTAGATTAGAGGGTAGGTGTGTCAGTGGAGGATTTTGTATCTTGAAGAGTATAGAAATGAAGTTTTTTTATTGAATTATAGAGAAAATTCTATATAGAGTTCCGCCCAATGACAATGAATTATTTAAAGAGTAAAGAGGTTATATCCCTTTTGTAGGGGAGCATGATCATGTGAGATATCATGTGAAATGACCCACATCATTCCGAGTTCTCAATTCCTAATAGAATTTTACCGTTTTGGTTTGTTAAACGGTTGATTTTATGAACAAGGACTATTATTGTTATTTTGAGAATTAGAACAACTGTAAAATATGTTTTCATATGTGGTTTTAGGAATAGTAGATTCCATCAGTGTTTGGTTTGGAATCCGTGATGTATCCAGGTACAATGAATGCTGAAAAAGTCTAAATATATTCCATTCACTACATGAAATGACTTATTCATGTCATGAATGACCTTTTATGGGGAACTTATAGGTTTTGAATTAGTTAATTGAGAGAGGGGATACTGACCGGAAGCATTCATGACATAAACCAATGGTCAATTCCATGAAAGTTTCAGGGCAGAGGGAGAGGGTTATTTTCCCTGGAGTATTTATGGTTTGAAACTTCTACATACATGATGAAAGAATACTATATAATTCTTTTTAAATAATCTTCAATTAAGTTTCCATGGGGGTTGTAACACCCTATGATTTGGAGAATTATTTTTTTCAAATTAATTTATCTTTTTAGTATTTTTCAATTCACATGACACTATAAATAGTTCTTTATATATATATATATATGTATATATATATATATATTAATACACTAATTAAAACATTCCATTCACACAAAATACCAAATTGTCTTTTTCTACACACAATATCAACATGGCTTGCGCTACACACAATACAAACTTGGCTTGCACTACAAGCAATGCCGACTTGGGATACAATGCACACAACACTATGTTTCTATGAAACATCTTTATATATATGTATATATTATTAACTAAATAATATAATTATAATCTAACCATTAAAAATAGTTCAATTAATAGTAATAAATACTTTGAAATTTTTTTTATAGAAAAAACATATTATTAATGATAGATGAGATTTTTGGTAAAATCCTAATATATTAAAAATAATTTTTTATTGAATGGAAATATTTTTAATAATAAAATTAATTTTAGAAACATTAATAAATTTAATTGGATAAAAAATACATTTTTGAATTCAGAACACCATAATTACCCTATGGTGAATTTTTAGGTTTTTTCTTAGAAACATCGTTTTTGATGAATAATGGAAAATACTTCTTTTTAGTTAAAAAATAATTTTTATTCTAAATAATTATTAAATATAAATGATATTATAAATATTTTTAAGGTAAAATTCAATAATTATTACATCTATTAATATAATTTAATTCGTTATAATCAATTTCACTTTGAAACTGAATATAAAATCGTAATCAACTTTTGTACTTTTTCCTACTTCAAAACCCTGTTATTTGGTCCCGTCTATGTGATTAGCACTAATATAAATTTTTTAACATATGTGATTGGAATTTCAAAAATAAAAAATACACCATTTTATTCAGTATAATATTTATATTATAATAAGATCATGATTGTTTTTGACCAAAATGATTAGTAAATGTGATTAAAATTAATCACTACGGTTAATGGAAAATTAAGAATATTTTGGGAATAAAATTTACAATTAAGGGCCCAAATGAACTATAATATTTTCCCAAACCCATTGGTTATCCATATTTAGGAAATAAACCTTCCATTATTTATTTTTTATGGTTTTTAAGACCTTTTTAGGTAAGAAAATGTGTACTCCTAACTTGTTTCTAGAAATTCCAAATGAGTCTTTTTCCTTCCCAATAAAAGTACACCACCTCAACCCATTACTCACACCTATCAAAAAATAAATTTTCGTCCATTATCTAAAATTTTATCCTCCAAATAATTATACCTTCCAACTAGAATCCTCTCTTTGGGTAGAAATGTTCTCATTTAATTCTGTTGGTACAAACCAAATAGAGTTATGCGATTTAGGGGCACCGTCTTCTCTAAAGATCCTTTCCTTTATTTACCTGTTCACCTCTTAAACTCTATTTATTACATTATTGTGTGAATAAAGTATACTACATATTATAGGATGTTTTTATGTAGTTTTTCTGACCCAATAATACACACACCTCTATCTAATGGAAGGTGAACTTGCTGTTTCTGTGTACGGTGGCCTTCTATCTCACAAGATGATGATTGTTTATTTCTCATTTACCACCAATCATGGTGGCCATTATGATGGTAAATCTATTTATATATGTCATATATTATATTTAATATTTATTTAATCTTCTTTATTCCTTTTAAAACTCAAATATTTTTAATTTCCATTTGGTGTTAATATGATAATCTTGTTTGAGGAAGTGTGGACTACCTCCCCCCTCAAAGCGATGTGATTCGTTCACACACCACATGGAATGTATTATGGATGGGTTTAGTTAAATTATATTATATATATGATATATTAATTAAATTTTAATAATTATATATATATACATATATATAGATCTTTCATTTACATACTTTCTTTCAATACGACTATAATAACAAAAACAACATTCATGCGTACGCACGACTTACCTTCTCTATGAATGGCATATTCCATTTCATGATCCTATATTATATATATTATTATAATAAACATACATTATAAATAACTTATATTTATATAATTTTTTATATTATGGAATCATGATATAAGTATAAGGTCCAAAGATGTAACAAATTAATACACATGCGAAGAACAAAGTGAATTTTACCCGAAGTGAAACTTTAACAGAGGATCGTCAATAATAATGTAATATAAGGTCATAAAAAAACCATATATGGTATTATATATAATAATATAATTATTTAAAGTATTTATAATAATATTATATTTATTATATGGGAATCTTGTATGAGTACGAAGAGAGTCAAAAAGAGAGTCAAAACACAAGGTAAGGGGATTTTCATCCCACTTTTAATTTCTGTGAGATACAAGCTATGTTCACCACTCTTTCCTTTTGTGTGGTGTATTTACTGATAGTGATTGTATGATAAGTATATTTTACATAAATTTATGGTTATTCACACACCCATTTTATGATCCTTCTTTCATGGAGTTTAATTTTCAAAAGTTACCAAATTGGTAAAAATGTTTTGTCTCAATTTGCTTTCTTTGAGACTCTATTTTGTTATGAACCTAAAATATTTTTCAAGGTGCATATACTGCCATTTAACATGAAATATATTTAATATAAATATTTTAATGATATTATATGCTTCATGTAATTTTCTTTCCTTATATGGAGATCATGATCCCAAGATACCAAGTTATAAGAGCTTATTGAGACAATGACATTACTTTTTGAGATTGTTTTTATTTATGATACCTTTGATGAAATCTTATGATACTCCTCTCAATAATATTCATGATTTTACTTATCCTATATTAATTAATTATTTAATCATGTATTGGTACCACTTTATACTCTTTGATACATAAGATAGTTAATAAATTGTTTTTCGGAAATCCCGACTTTACCCTCTCTTTGGTCGGAAATCTATGATTTATAAAAAGAGTTTAGAAGAATATTATACCATTCCAATATAATATATAATATAAATTTTAACCATTTTTGTCTTCTAATAGTATATTCAAGGTAAAATTATTGTTTCTTTAAGAACAAGGCACTTTTCTATCCTTTTTATCGTGCAAAAGGAATGTTCTTTTGACCTTGTACGACATGTACGGATTTACCCACTCAAATTTAATTGAAGATCCCTTTTCATTTTTAAAAGGTTAATCATTAAGAATATTTTTAAAAAATATATTTTTAATAAAATGGTTTTCAAAATGTTTTCATTTCTTATTTACATGTTTTCAAATTGTTTTCAAAGAAATAGGTTTCCAAACTTTTTCAAGATTCTTTTAAAAGTCTTTAAGAAAAATGTTTTTCAAAACATTTTCAAGATTTTATTATTAGTTTTCAAATTATTTTCAATGAAATGGTTGTAAAAAAATTTCCAACATTTCTTTAAATGTCTTCAAGTGTTTTAAAAAAAGTTTTTTAAATGATTTGGAATCTTATTTTATAGGTTTTCAAAGAAAAAAGTTTTCAAAATGATTTAATGTATTTTTTATACGTTTTCACGGTATTTTATAAGAAAATTATATTCAAATGTTTTATGTATTAAAAATCATTTTCCAAACATGAAATGATATTTTACACAAGAGACATTTTTAGAGGATATTTCGAAAGTATTTTCCATCTAATATGAAATCCATTGATGTTACTCATACATTCTAGGAAATGATCTAAAGGTTACATTAATATCATTTAAATGAATGAGTTATGATTAATGACATGGACTTTATGAAACCATTTCTTATTCATGGGTAATATGTTTTTGAATCTCATTTCTCTTTAATGGGATATATGCTTCTGAAAGCTACTTCTTTTCATGGGTTATGTTTATGATGAAATTATTATGAAACCTATCTCTTTCCACAGGTTATTATATATTTACATGTTTAGGTTACCCATTTGATTTCATGTGTTATGATATATGATATGTTTATTTATGATCTTGTGGAACATATATGTATTATTTCATTATGTGATGGGTGAGGCCTATATCTTCCTACAATGCATTGGGTAAAGTTTTATATATCATGATATAAACTAAGATGGTCTATGGAGTAAACCATGACTATTATGATGATCATTGGAGTGATCCATGACTACTAATATGGTATTAGGAGTTAACTCAAGTTATTATTATGGACATGGGAGTAAACCATGAATACTATGATGTTATGGGGATTGAACCCATACTACTAAGATGGTCTGGGAATTAATCCCTTGGATACTATGGAAATCATAATATTCTTATATGTTTTCCAAAATTCCATGTCTTATTCTTATGATGTGATTTCATGGAATATTATCTTTATTTATTTATGATTCATGTCTTATGAACTTCTTGGATTTATTCCATGATTCATGTTTATGAAATTTGACATACAAGGTATGATCATCTAATGTTTTGATCATGTTCTCATACCCTTTAATCTCATGATTATTCTTACATGTCTCCGTTTTTTACCCTTATTGAGAATTTGAGCTCACCCCTTTATTATGTTACCTTACCTAGGTTATGAGGAATGGTTTTAGGTAAAACTGATAAAGGTAGAGATCTTAATGGGAGATATTGAAGATATTTCACCAGGATAGAAAATTTTGTTTCCATGTTTCCAAAGACACTAAACTATTATGGTCCTTAGTCATGTTTTTTTAATGTACTTAATATTCATCTAAAATGATCTAATATCCATGTATGTCAAGACTGGGTTGCTATAGTTTTTATAAAAAGAATGTTCTAGTCAAAATTTTGAAACTAGAATGAGAAAAACTTAGGGATATCCATAGGTATATTTCTATGTATATATATAGGTAGGTCTCTTAGGATACGTATAAGAATGAGTTAACATTTTGGAAAATGTACTAGAATTTAGGTAAAGGATAGAGGGAGTGGTTTTTAAGAAATACATCCATATCTGGATACTACAATTGGATGTGGATCTCGTATAAATGTACCTAGGAGTATCAACTTTGACAAGATGTTCTGGGTTTTACTTGGGTTAATCTGGTACACGATAATGAGCCTTGTTTCACACCTGGTTTGACACTCCCAGGGGATATGCCTTGGGAATTAAAAAACTCTTCAGAAATCATCATGAAGGATATATATATAAGTTAGGTATTAATAACCTAGGACAAACTGAAGGTGTTATAGATTAAGGAAGTTGTCATGATTTAGATATGATATATGTATTTATTTTTATGATTATGTGGGTTTCTGTTATGACAAGTAATGCTCAAACTATCCTTATAGTTTTATTCAATGGTGGGAACCAGGATGAATTGGATTAATGTTGAACATGATGGAATATTTTTGAATGAGAAGTTAAGTGGGATGATGACTAGAGCGAAAGATGACGTGATCATGCCTAATTAATTTTCATGGAACATGATTAACAATGTTTACATTAACTAACTCTTAGACTCATCGAGGAAGAGAAAGGAAGAGTTCACTAAGAGTTTGGGTAATGGAGACCGTAGAAGAAAGAATATTTGGTTTCCATTATGATGGGAATGTGGAAATAATCACCTAAGTGAATGCCTTCATGTAATAAGAAGGTGTTTGGTATGTGGGAAAGCAGGACCCAAAGCAAGTGACTACAAGGAAAAAAAAGAGGAGTTCAGTTAATGAAATGGATGGGAATTTTGGCCTCCCTAATATTTCATCGAAGTTTAAGTGTTTTAACTGTGGAGAAAATGGTCATTATGCAACATAATGTCTGAATAGTAATGTTTCTAAAGAGAATCCGCAAGGCAGTGTTAGTAATGGTTACATTGTATATGATGATGAGACTACGAATAAAATGTGAAAGGAAAGAGGTATTTTTGTTAATGGGTTAAGGATGAAGTAATCAAAGTATTTATGTATTTGGACTCAAATGTTATGAACGATGAAATATACAAGTATTGTTATACTTATTTTTTTGATCATTATTTACGAGTTGATGTTGGACTAGTGATGCGATTTTATGAATAGGTGTTATTTTGACTAAGGGAAGGTTACCCTTGATATGTTCTTTATGTTAAGATAATGTTGTATGGATAAAGATATTATGGGTATGAATAAGTAAATTAAATAGTATTTATTTCCTTGTAACTATTTAAGGACTTGTTTATAGGTGATTTCTACTACCACTAGTGATGTTTGCAACATTTTTGGATTTAGGAATTGATCTAATACACTTTGGATTGAGGAAAAATGCATGATTTCCAAAAGGATCTACGGAAATTTAGGTTGTTAGCATGTTTCAAGAGAATATATAATGAGGTTATTCACATGTTTAGAATGTGACAACCAAGATCTACTTTGTGATATATAGGAGAATAAATGTTAAGATCATTTCATGACTCTATTTTTAATGTTTTGTATTTTTCACCTTTGAGAAGGGTTATAAGGTTAACTATTCATGAAAATTTTATGTTAAGATTTAGAGAAAGTATTTGTGCACTAAGTTTGTGTTGAAAACCTTGTTTAAAAGGCTGCTCAGTTATTAAACTTATTTCAAGGATGTCCATCTCATATTAGTGCATTTTTTAAAAAGGACATAATGTATGTCGGGTGATAACCAATCAAGTCTGCCAAGGCCACAAATCTTGAACCCATGACTGAAGAATGATAAAGGTTTCATGCCTACCACTAGCCTATGTGATGACCTAGTAAATATATATTTATTTTTTGAGGAATAATTATTTATGATGAACCAATAGTGTTACTTTAAATTTTTAGTGCATATTAATTTTTTAAGAGACAAATACATAGAATTGTTTATTCTTTTATGGGCCTCAAGATCCATTAAAAGCATATTTTAGTTCTATATTCATCAATGTTAATTTTTGGAAATCCATTCCATGAGGTAATATATGTATTAGCAATTATTTAAAGCACAACCCATGAATGAAATTTTTTTATAGAAATTTATCAATAATTACTTAATGTTTAGAAATTGATCAAAAAAATTGATGTCCTAATACCTTATTTTTCATTGAGATGATGGCCTTTTAAATTATCAAATATTTATGAATTTGAGGCCTTCAACATTCCTTTTATCATTCAATTTTTTTTTATCAATGAACACAATCACTCCCTGTGAATATTTTGTATTTTCCTCCATTTACATTCATTACTCCCAAGCTATGTTATCCTATGTGGAAACATAGTTATATATTACTTTGGGTAACTGTTACGGTTCCAAATTTCCCTTTTTAAGGGATGTTTTAGTATCCATTTTTACAATTTGGGATAATATGAATGAAACATTAAAGTATTAAAAAATTGATAACCTGGACTAATTTCAAGGGAGAAATTCATTTTAAGTAGGGTATAATGTAACACCTCAAGATTTTGAGAATTATTATTTTTCGAATTAATTTATCTTTTCAATATTTTTCAACTCACATGAAACTAAAAATAGTTATATATATATATATTAAAACAATATGTAAAACAATCCTTTCACAAAAAATAACAACTCGGCTTGTGCTGCATGCAATACTAACTTCATTTGTGCTACATGCAATACCAACTATGCTTACACTACAAGCAACACCGACTTGGCATTCAATTCACACAACACTGAGTTTCTATGATATATATATATATGTATATATATATATATTTAAATGAGATAATTATAATCAAAACCTTAAAAATAGTTATAGGAATAGTAATAACTACTTTTCAAATATTTCTTATAAATTTTTATATAAATAAAGCATATTGATAATGAAATATGAGATTTTTGGAAATGTCCTTTTATATTAAAAATAACATTTTCTTGAATGAAATGATCTTTTACAATAACATTATTTTTAGAAAAATTTGTAAATTAAATTGGATAAAAACATTTCTTTTTGAATTCAGAACATCATAATTATCCTAGGGTGAATTTTTTGGATTTTTTTAGGAAACATCATTTATTGATGAATAGTGAAAATACTGATTTTTAGGTAAACAAAATCCCTTTTGTCTAATTAATTATAAATAATAAATTATATTATAAATACGTTTCTAGGTAAAATTACATAATTATTTCATATTTTAATCGAATTTAATTCATTATAATCAATTTCACTTGAAAACTAAATACAAAATCATAAAAAACTGTTGAACTTTTTCCTACATTAAAACCTTATTATTGTCCCATCCGTGGGATGATCACTAATCCTAAAATTTCCAATTATGTGATTGGAGCTTCAAAAATACTATATACACAATTTTATTAAATCTAATCTTTATATTCTAAAAATACCATGTTAATTTTTGACCAAAACGATTAGTAAAAGTGATTAAAATTAAGCACAGTGGTTAAATCCAAATTGATCTTAATTAGGGACTAACCCTTAAAATTAAGGGCCCAAATGACCTATAAACTTGTCCAAAACCCATTGGATTCCCCTATTTAGAACATAAAACTTACATTATTAAGTTTTGTTTATTTTGTAAGACCGTTATTATGTAACAACATGATCACACCTAACTTGTTTCTAGAAATTTCAAATGAGTCCTTTCCCTACCCTATAAAAGCTACCACCTCTACCCATTCATCACACATATGAAACATTATAAGTTTTTCCAATATCTGAGAAATTATCCTTTAAAAAATAATCCCTTCATCCTTGAAGAATATCTTTGGGATGAAATCTCATCAAGGAATAATTTTGTCACAAACCAAAAGGAGTTACCCGATTTAGTGGTAACGGCTTACCTCAAGATTCTTTCTATTATTTACACGTTCACCCCTTAAACTATATTTATTATATTATTTTGGGATAAAAAACATATAATAAGTATACTGCTATGTTTTTAGGAAACGTTCATCACCTATACTTACACACACCTCTATCTAATGGATGTTGAATGCACTATTTCTGTGTAAGGCGAACCACTGCCTCATAAAACGATGATTGTTCATTTCTCCATTAAAACCAATCATGGTGTCCATTATGATAGAAAAATTATTTATATTTGTAACATATTTTATTGATTATGTTTCTAATATTATTTATTCATTGTAAGAAAAAAAATATTTTTACATTCCATTTGGTGTTAATACGATAATCCCATTTGGGGAAGTATGGACTACTACCCCCCTCTAAACAATGTGATTCGTTCACTCACCACATACAATGTACTATGGATGGTTTTAATGAACTTATATGACATATATGATATATTAATTATAATTTAATAATGATATATATAAATATATACATATATATACATAATTCATTTACAAACTATCTTTCAATATGACAATAAAAAAGGAAACAACGATCATGCATATGTATGAATTAATGTCTCCATGAATAGTAAATTAGATTTTGTAATCCTATATTATATAGATTATTATAATAACCATATACTATATATACCAGATATTTATATCATGGTTTAAATTATGTAATCAAGATATAATTATAAGGACTAAAGATGTAACAAATTAAGACACATGAAAAGAATAGAGTCAATTTTACCCAAAGTGAAACTTTAACATAGGATCATTAATAAGAGGGTAATATAATGTCATAGTAAAAAAATATATGGTATTATGTATAATAATATTCATATATAAAATATTTATAATAAACTTATATTTATTATATAGGAATATATTATGAGTACAAATACTGTCAAGACACAACGTAAGTGGATTTTCATCTCACTTTTAATTTCTATGAGATACAGGCTATGTTCACCACTTGTTCCTTTGGTGTGGTGTATGTACTGACTGTTATTGTATTATATTTATCTTGTACATAAATTTATGGGTATTGATATGAATATTTCTTGATCCTTCTTTCATGGGTTTTATGTTTCAAATGTTACCAAATTGGTAAAAATGTTTTGCCTCAGTTTTCCTTCTTTGAGACTCATGTTTTGTTATGCACCTAAAGTATTTTTTGGGGAGAATAGATTTCAATTTTACATGAAATATTATGAATATAAATATTTTAATGGTATTATATTCTTCATGTAAATTACTTTCTTTACATGGAGATAATGATCGCAAGATACCAAGTTATAAGAGTTTATTGAGTCAATCTCATGGCTTTTCATGATTGTATATGTTTATGCTTCCTTTGTTGAAATATTATGATCCATATATTAGTATTATTTAGGAGTTTCCTTATACTATATTATTTGATGATATAATCATGTATTTTTACCATTTTCAACTCTTCGTTACATAAAATAGTTAATAAAGTGTTTTTAGGAGAGACCGAATTTATGCTCTCTTCATTCGGAAATCAATGTTTTCTAAAAAATATTCAATAAATATTATATTATTCGCCTTTAATATCTAAATGAAAATTTAACCATTTTTTTATTTTATCAATCACTTCAAGGGAATCTTATTTTAACTTTTTAAACAAGTCACTTTTCTATCCTATTTACCATGAAAAAGGAATATTCTTTTAACCTTGTGCGACATGTATAGATTTCCCTACCATCATTTCTTCAAAGATCCCTTTATATTTTTAAAAGGTTAATAATTATGAAATTTTTTTAAAATATATTTTCAATGAAAATGGATTTCAAAATGTTTTCAAGTCCTATTGATAAATTTTCAATGTTTTTTAAAGAAATGGGTTTCAAAACGTTTTCAATCTCCTTTTATATGTTTTCAAGAAAAAGTAATATTTAAAATGTTTTAAGGATTTATATATAGGTTTTCATTGTATTATCAAAGAAATTGATTTCAAAACATTCTCAATAGTTTTTAAATGTATCAAGTGTTTTCAAAGAAAATTGATTTAAAATGTTTTGAAACTTATTTTAAAAGTATTCAATGAATAAGGTTTTCAAGATGATTTCATGTATTTTGAATAAGTTTTCAAGGTATTTTATAAGAAAATTATTTTAATTTTTTTATGTATTAAAAATACTTTTCAAACAAGAAAGGGTATTTTCCTCAAGAAAGGTTTTGAGAGGATATTTCAAAATTATTTTCCATCTAATATTAAATATATTGATTTTACTCAAACCTTATAGGAAATGATATAAGGGTTAAATTAATATGATTTCTATAAATGAGTTATAGTTAATATCTTGGTCTTTATGAAAACCATTTCTTCTTTATGTGTAATATGTTTATGAAACCCATTTCTCTTTCATGGGTTATATTCTTTTGAAAAATGCTACTTTTCACGAGTTGTTTTTCTGTTGAAATGACTATTAAATCTATCTATTTTGATAGGTTATGATATGTTTACATGTTTATGTTACCCATTTAACTTCATGGGTTATGAATTGTAATAAATTTATTTTTTATCTAGAGGCAAATTTATGTATGATTTCATTATGTGATTGGTGGGACATATATCTATCTCCAATGCATTGAGTAAAGTTTTATATCTCATGAGATAAACTTAGATGGTATTGGGAGTGATCATTGACTACTATGATGGTCATGGGAGTGAACCATGACTAATAAGATGGTATGATGAGTTAACTCAAGATACTATGATGGAAATAGGAGTAAACCATGACTACTATGAATGTATGGAGAGTGAATCCAAACAACTGGGATGGTCTTGGCACCAATGCCTTGGTTACTAGGAAAATAATTATATGGTTATGTGTTTTCCAAAATTCCATGCCTTATTCCTATGTCATGACTTCATTTCATAAAAACTTTATTTCTTTGTGATTAATGTATTATGAACTTCCAATATTTATTACATGATTTGGGTTTATGATCTTTGACATGAAAGGCATGATCTTCTGATGTTTTTATCATGTTCTATTACCCTTTATTACCATGATTATGCTTACATGTATCCCTTTTTACCATTACTAAGAATTTCAGATAACCACATTCTTATGTTTCCTTCCATAGGTTATTATGAAAGGTTTTAGGTAGAACTAATAACGGTGGAGATCTTTATTGTAGATGGTGAAGTACATTCACCATAATAGAAGACTTTATTTCCATGTTTCCGAATACACTGAACTATTATGGTCCTAGGGAATGTATTTTTTTAATATATTTCATATTCATTTAAAAGGATTTAATATCCTTGTATTTAAATCGTAGGCCACTATAGGGATCCATTTTAGGAACCCCCTTAGATTCTTTCATTTTTGGTGGACTGAAGGAGGAGGAAGATAACTCTTAAGATCTCCTCTTTCACTCCCTTTATGTTCCTTCAATTGTGGTGGTTTGGAAATGGTTCATAATGCATATTCTTGGTTGGATATATTCTTCACCACTCCTATTATCTCTATTCATATTTTTGTACATTTTTTAGAGATTTGGGAGGAATATTTCACTAAACCTTGGGGAATATTTCATGTTGTATGGGGAATTCATGTATGATTCATAGAGTAAATCAGGAGACAATGTATTCAAGAAAACTTTCACCATTTTTCTTATGGAATGTGGTGCCACTATTTGGTTTTTCTAAATAAATTTTTGTAGAATTGGCCATTTATTAAGGTGTTATTTTTAAGGATTTTGTGCAGATTAGGCCTGGGTGTGTGTTGGGAGAGGACCACCCTCTATTATTCATGAAATAAGCACACCGAGGTTTACCCTAGAGTTTGGAAATGATTATTCCAGGTAATGTTTTTAGTATAAAATGTTTAAATAATTAAATTTATGGTTTTTATGGGTGATATAGGTTCTCATGGGCTTAAAGTAGGTTGGAATGGGTGTGGGATGTATTTATAGATCATCTATTGCGGTTAGGATACTTGGATTTATTTGGTCCTATTTGGTAATTAGTAACATAATATTTGTGGGCGTTAATTAGTAATATTTGTTTGGAATATTTTCATGAATTTTGGGAGCTATTACCCCTAAGGTTGGGATAGAATCACATCGGCTAAATAGTCAACATGAACCACATAGCATCCGAAACAATTCGATAATAGTTACTCGGATAAAAGAGTGCTAGTTGACCTCTTTATGGTTTGTTAGAGGAATGTGTTGGATTTCGGAAATTAAAATGGATTTCATTTATAAAATTTTATTTTAAAATGAGGTTTGATTAAAATAGTATTTAAAGTAAATTGGGTAATTTCAAGAATGGGTGTTATAAATTGTATTTTAAAACAGAAATATGTTTTATAAATAATGTTTGATTAGATTTTGTCAAAAGGCCTAGTGTGAGTACATAATTATATAATATATTTTTTAAAATGGATTGTAACGGGGATATTTTACTTGGTTTTTAAAGGAATGACTGAAGTGAATGGTATGAATTATCTTCAACTATTTTACCTCAAGAGTACAATGCCCTCTTTTTGAAATATTTTATATTTGTTATAATTAATGTTCTTTATTTATTTTTGATTGTGCATTTAATTATGGTGCATGTTGTATGTGTATCCTTGTGAGAACTTTGATTTTTGTATCAATGTGATGAGTTGTTCCAGATATATGAAATAAAACCCTTAGATTGTAAAGATGGGTTTTTTTGTGTGTCTGAGATTTGGGAATATGTCCCAAGGTACTAGTTTACTGATGATAAGGTGGTGAGTTGTGATACATAATGTGTGAAATATTTTCTATTTCTTTCATCTGACAACTGTGTGGTTGTGATTGGAAAAATATTCTAGTGTGGGATAGGATCTTAATGTGTATCCTTTCTATAAGAGAGATGGAATTGAAAACATCTATTTGAAAACAATGGTATCCTAATGTACTTGATACCCGGATATACCCTGAGTGATAAGGTTTTGGTTTCAGAAGGGTATTTTTCATGAGTGAGTTGGAATGGTTAAATATGCCTTGAATGAGAATATGTGGGTTGAAAAATGAATTTTGGGTCAATCATGAGCGATACAACAAAACTGGGATGCAAGATCAGTAGGTGGTACCACCCTGAGTGAGATAGGGCCTGAGTTGTGAAGTACTAGGGGTTAAAAATGGATTTACATACCTTGAGTGATAAGGTAGTGATATTTTAGAACTTGGTTGGAGATTATATGTGGTTTGGAACCCTGTAATTTTTATTCAATTGTATGTTCTGGTCTTGGTTAGAAAACCTACCCTACATCTTCATGTAAGAGTTAGATTGTGATTATTGGTGACATCATAATTCTAGTATCGAGATAAAGTAGGTAGGATCTAGTGTCATGGTGGACCAGTTAACACATGATGACTTGACTTATATGATTGTATTTTCATTGTGTTACTTTTCTTTGTGAGTGTATTTCAAAAGTGTGATTAAAATCCAAATATATGAATTTCATGAAAATCTGCCTGATCACAAAAACACTAATTATTTTTAGACATTTGGGATATATACTAGGTTATTGGAATCATCCCCTACCCACATACATGAAATGGGTTTCAATGTATGTGGTTAGAATTTCTTAATTTCTCTCAGGACACAGGAATATATTGGGGATGTACACTTTGTAGGGGTCTAGTAGGTTGTGGAAGCCACAAATTTTTTAGGATGACTTTGTGAATTAGGATAGAGGACAGTGTATTAATTTTCAGTTATTATTCAGAATGTATTGGTCGATGTTCCATTTATTTACATGATTCATGTTATTCCATGTTTATCTTATACTCACTATTTTTTACTACTACATCAAGTAGATAGATTTACTGCTTTCTATTATAGAATGTAGGGTCCCTTGAGGCACTGTATTTTATTCCTATATTTATTTTGTGACATTTGATATAAATAATACTCATTTTATGTTTTGGTATAATTTTTGTATGGAACATAGGTTTATTTTGACGTAATGGTCTCCCTATGACTATTTTAGACCCTCACCACAAGTCAAATACCTCTAAAATACAAGGAGGTTCACCTAAAATCATTCAAAGACTCCACTCCAATGTTTGTTTGAGAAATATGGGATGGGTAATTACAATGTAGTATCTAATAATTTATTGGTATGGGATAGTGTAGTTAGGGGTACAATTAAATTGTTGTTACTCGAGAGTTAGATCGAGCACACTCCCAGCTAGCTTGACATCAGTTGAAACCAATGTTTTAAGGGGATATCGATTGTTGGGACTAGAAAATATAGGATGAGTGAAGTGTTGGTTTAGAAATAGAATGTCATGTTAGATGGATAATACTTAGGATGTGTCATATGGATTATCAAGGAGTCAGTATGTGGTTCATGAATCATGACAGTGGCATGCCTATGACAAGACACACATGCCTATAAGTGGTGGTGTTTGACATATTTCTTCAAGAAATTATATTTATAATTGAATCAACTTATAATATAACCAATGTTTTCCTGATTGTATTATAATGGTTGATTATATTACTATGGATAATAAGGGCCTTGTTTTCTTGACTGTGATGTTCTTGTTTAGTCACCATAAGGCAATGATTTTTGGGATGGTTGGTTTTTGTGAAAAAATTGGATTTCAAAAGAAAACTAATACATTGGTGTAAGGTGCGTATGAAATGATTTTATAAGGTAATTTTACGTAAAACTGTTGATGGATCTGGTGATTTTTAAATGTTTTGTGAATTTAAAATTTTGAGAAAAGTAAGGATTTTTTTTCTAAAAATAGATTTAAAAATGAGTTTTGGAAATGGGAATAGTAATTAATAAAGAGACCTGATTGGATATGGATTTTATTAATTTTGGAAATTAGAAAAATACTCTTATATTCCATGGAGTGTTTTGAAAAATCATTGTTATTTGGTGCTTGTATATTTCATGAGTTTATTTTAAAAGAATCAATGGGTATCATGTAAGATGTAATTTTTGAGAATTTTGTTTTGGTTGGGGGTGACCTAGATGATTGAAATTATTACTTGGGCTGGGTTCCATTTTTTTGGAAACCAAAAATTGTGGTTGGGGAGTGTTATGTGACATAGATTAGTGATGTGGTTTATATAGAGAAACTAATTCCTGTGTATGCCAATTTTCTAGATTTTCTATGGTTGACTTGGAGTGACTTGTGTGGATGATTTATCTATACAATTGGAATGTCATGTTTTTTTAGAGATATCAATGCATCAGGATCATTGTATACATGTTTAGTGTTGGGATAATGTTTTATATTGTATGTTTTTATATATCTGTGGTTTGGACCATTTTTTTCATTGGCTGACTCCTAGGGTGGGGATAATCAAATAAGCCATGGGTGTAAGACCCTCATGTATGAAGGATCGTGGGTGCAGTAGAACTATCCAGTGGATGGATGTAATGATAATGGGATATAAGTGATTTGTTGACCAGAATAGGGGATTTAGGTGGGGAATTGATAAGAATGCTAGTGTTGGAAATGTGATTATAAAATATGTAGCATGATCTAAGGGAAATTCAGATTGGATACATGTCGATGACCTTGGGTAGAGTGTAATGGTTGAATGGGTTGTTTGTGGATTGAAACATAGAATACCATCATGTTTAAATCTTAGACCTTAGTGTGAGTGTTATGATGATTCACTGATACATTTATTTTATATGGAATAATGATATAGTAGGGAGACAATGTAGTGATTAACCAACGAGTGTGGCTGAGCATTTTTATGGAAGTAATTCAGAGAAGGATAAACTAATATTGCATGGGTTTGGATGCATTAAGGTGTAAATAATATTGTAATTGACATTGGAGAAATATTATATGTTTATTTAGTATCATATTAGGTATTTTAGATAAAATATGGTGTAAGGGATTAGGGTTTGGACTTGCACAGTGGAAGCACATTCGACAGAAATGGATGTGGTGAAACAAGTTTGCGGTGAAGTAAAAACTTAGGTAGGCCAGGAGACATGGTTAGTGGACTCTAATATATTCTATATGATGATATTCATTATAGTGGTGTGCTTTTTATGGCCTATGTTGTTATGGGTTACTAATTCCTAACATAATTTTAATTTTTGGTTTAGTGAAGGGTTCGTTTTAAGAACTAAGACTCAAATTGGGATTCTGAGTATTGAAACGTCAATAAAATAAGTTTTTTGAAATAGTATGAAGCTTAGTAGATGTATTAGGGGTTTTATTTCTCATTAGATAAGTGTATGGGTGGTCGGGATACTATTAAATTACAGTTTCATTCCATTTATGGAATGACCAGAGACATTCCTACCATGAATTACCATTCCCGGGGTGCCTTCAGGCTGTTAATAGGGTATTTGGGAGCGGGGATACTACTTAGGAGAATACAAAGTGTAAAACCATGGTTCAAATTATGAATGTATCTGGTTAGAGGGAAATGATTCTCTACTTGAGGGTATTTATGGTTTGAAACCTCTGTTCATTTTAGGAACTAGTGTTAGCTTTTTATTTTTCATTATCCTTCTCTTAATTTTCTATAGGGGACTATTTTAGGAACCCCATCAGGCTCTTCCATTTGTGGTCTTCCAAAGGAAGAGGGGGATCCATATTTGGATATTATATTCCGGAACCTTTTTTTTCCTTTGATATATGTGGTTTGGGAGATGGTTCATCACACATATTCTTGGTAATATCTATTTGGAATCTTCTTCTCTTATCTCTATGATTTTGGATTGATTGATTAAGGATTTGGGAGGAATATTTCGTAGGAGAATGTTGAAATTTTATTTCTTGATGTATATTTTGTGTGTAGATCATAATGTACATCTTGATAGAATATATTCAAGAAATCATTCACTATTGTTCATAAGGTATGTTCTCCCATAGATTTATTTAGTCTTTTTAGTGAATTTGGTTGAAATCCATCATTGAATCAGGATTTAATTTTGTGGTTTTTTGTATAAACTAAGATTAAGATCATATCAAGAGTATACCACACCCTTTTTCATATCTAATGTGTTTCGATGTGCCTAATTATTCGTTTTTAGAAGAATTTATTTGATTTTGGACAATAAAATGGATTTTCTTTTTAAAATGTGATTGAAAAAAATGGTTTTATTGAAATGAGATTTATAAAAAATTGGGAGATTTCAAGACCAAATATTGAAATGGTCTTTAAAAATGTATATGGTTTTTATAAATAAAGTTTGATGGGATTTTTTACAAATTTCTAGTATGAGTAAATGGGAATGTGATTCCTTTCAAAAACGGTCTGTAATATGGAAATTTTTCTTGGTTCTTAAAGGAAGTCTAGAATCGATTAACTTGACTTACCTTGCTCTATTTGATCACAAGAATAAAATGAAATATTTTTAAAATCTTATGTTTTTCTTGTTCTTATAATTGTTTATTTATTAGGTATTTTTTGTTTTAATGTGATGGTTGTTGTGTGTGAAATCCTACAATAACTTTTCTTTTTGGTATGATAGTGGTGGGTTGGTTCCGATGATCCGACTATTAACCTTAGAGGGTTGAGATTGGGTTTGGGTTGTGTTAGGTATATAAGACTAGTTTCAAAAGTAGTAGTGACTTGGTGATAATATTTTGAATTTTGGGATAGGATATGTTCCTTATTTTTTATTTCTTTCAGTTTCAGACTGTGTGCTTTTGATCAGTGATAGATGCAGGTGTAGGAGAAGATCCTAAATATTGGCATCACCATGAGTGAGATGGAATTATTACTATCTCTTTAAGAGAAAAGGGACCCTATTGGGATTAATTTCAATCCATACCCTAAGTGGTAGTGTAGTGTAAGTGAATGTATCATTTCAATGAGTGATATCACATGTTCTACCGAGTCTTGAGTGATAATATATGGATTGATAGATATATGTTAGGTTAGTCACTAGTGAGATGATATACTGAGATGAAATATTAGTTGGTTGTACAAACATAAGTAATATGGGGTTTGATTTGTGATTTTTAGTGTGTTATGGATGGATTTACCTACCCTGAGCGAGAATGTAGTGAGTGGTTACTAATGTATCCTCCCTTTAGTGATAAGGGACAGTCAGACACTTAGTATAAGATTGGATGTGTCATGTAAACCTACGTTGTGTCTTTGGGTATGAGTATAGGTCTTAGTTAGACACCCTAATATACATCATCAGGAATGATTTGGGTTGTGATGTGATGTGAATTCTTCCTTCCATTATGGATCCAAATTATCAAGGTTCAGGAGTTGTGGTGGCATAGTTTTCACACAGTGACCCGACTTATCTGATTGTATGTGAATTGTGTGTTATGTTTTTGAGTGATTTTGTTTCATGGTCATGAACTAACTAATTATATATGAATTTTGGGAAAATATTAATTATCAAATCTAAATTCAATCAGTTTGATACATTGAGTATTTCTACTAGGTTATTGGAATCTCCCCCTACTAGCATATAATACATGGGTTTTGATTTAAGTGGGTAGAATTATCTATTTTCTATCGTGAAAAAGGTTTTCCTAGAGTTGGAAACATGGTACAAGTACTAAGGGTTTTGGAGGTTGAGTATTTGATAGGATGAATATATGAGTAGAGCTAGAGCTTTGTACTTTTATTTTAAGTTATCATTCACTGTGTACTATTCAGTTTTCCATTTGATTACATGATTTTTTGTGTGAAATGTATACCCTCATATAACTAATTTTATAATACTTCATAATTTATATTGAATTGATATTTTCTATTATTTACTACGGGGGGCCATGGGGATACCATTTTTTGACTAAAAGTATATTCAGATGCCTAATATATATTCGAGGCATGTTGAATTTTTTGTAGAATTTGGGCCTGAACCCGATGTTTATTTTGAGGGAATGGCCTCCCCATTACTATGTTAGACCTCTGTCACTAATAAATAACATCTATCACATGGGTAGGATCACATGGGGCCATGTGTAAACCCTACTAGGGAACTGATCAAGATATTCAAGCTAGGGTGTTATATTGGGATTCACTTCATGAACCCTCTTTTCCCGAAACCTAATCTTTTCATTGATGAGGAGTCAAGAATGTTGTGTTTAGGGGATGTGGTGCACCTAGTAATTTGACATGTATTCAATAAATATTCAATTTATATGTATCTAGAGGTGAGAAATATGGTCGGTGTGGTTGAGGGGATTCATTTAAAATAGAGATAATATTGATTTGAAAGTCATTAGAGATCCCTAAGGACGAAGGATATTTGTGGAAGATCTAAGATAGAAAAATAGTTGAGGTTCCAGATGAATTGGAGTCATCTTTGACTGTTTGCTTCTTTAAAATTCTCTAGATATAATAATTCTCATGATTCAACTGGAGATCTCTATCCATGTTTTTTCCTTATGGAGGTAATGGTCATTAGTGATTCTTGTGTATGGCCATATTTTGAGACCAGCTCTATATGGGTAGTATTTTCTATTTTGGATTCAATATTAGTTATATTAGTGGAATTACCTATAATAATGAAAATATGTCTTACTTATTAGAGGATATATAGATTGTTTAGGATAACCCCATAATTTTTGCCACCCTCAGGGACATAAGGATGATTTTGACTATGAAGGTTCTTTCTAGCACTATGGTATAGGAGATGAATGTAGATAGCTGCATGCTATGGATGAGATAGTTCAAAAGAGTCAAATGATTATCTAAGGGAAAAAAATTTCATATAAAATGGTTATAGTATATTTAATTTTGGATCACAATACTCTTTCATTGCCCATACATTGGTTTGTGCCTTGGTACTCAATGTAAAGAGGCTTTTAGTTACCTATATGTTTAATGCACAACCAATTGAAGGCCATTAAAGTTTTATTTATATGTTTCATGGACATTAGATGATGTTGGGGAGACATAAGTCTATTGGGAATTTTTTCTTTATATATATATAGTTTTATGATTTTATTATTAACATCAAACTTTTGTATTTTGTGTTTTCGATCATCAATTTTTTCTATAAGAGAGTAATGTTTTATGACTAGGAAGGAAAAAGAGGTTTTATTTAGCAATTAGGATTATAATATGGGCCATATGTGTTTAGATCCATTATCTTATTAGTTGGTAGTTCCATCTATGAATTTAGTGGGGAAGTAAGTGGTAAAGTTTCCTAGAGTCATTGAATTGTTCCCATATATACTCCCAAAGGAGGTTGTGACTATATACCATTGACATTAAATTGTGTTTTGGATAGAGTTTCAGATTGATGACTTTCTATGTTTTAGGGATATTAATTTTATGGAACCTTATAAGCTATGGGAGTTGAGGATTTAGAATAACAATATGATATAGAATAGTTTTATCCGGTCTAGTTGTCATTGCAAGGTGCTCCAAAATTATTTTCCAAGAAGACATATGGTGGTTTGAAGTTTTGTATATTATACATCTGGATTAATTAGGTTATGATTAAGAAATTTTATCCCCTTATAAGGATATATTATTTTTGATTAATTAAATGGATAAAAATAGTTTTTTTAAGATTGATCTACAATTTGGAAATCATCAGATGAGGGTGAGGAAATGAGGATATCTAGAAAATTATTTCTAGTGTTAGTATGGGATCTTATTATTTTTAGATATGTTATTTGATGTCATGAATTCCCCAGGAGTTTTCATGTGACTCATGAACTCCATGTTTCATGAGTTCCTGAATCAGTTTATGGAAGGGTTTATCAATAACATACCCATATACTAAAATTTAGAAGAGAATCTTGGTGATTATCTCAGAGCCATTTTTCTAGTATTTCATTACTATCAGCTCACCTAAGTTTTCCAAGTACATGTTTTGGTTGTGGGAGGTGAATTTTCTCAAGCATGTTATGTCCTTGTAGGTAAAACGACCATATCATTTTATTTGTAAGTTGGTTTTTTCTCCATGATGAGTCAAATTTAATCCTATGAAATGAACTATGCCCATTACTATGGGGGTTTTCACAGTAGGTGTTTTAAAGTCCAAAAAAGTATCATGATAGTCCATAATATGGGTTTTATGGTTTTTAAAACTTTCTCATCAATTATGGATGACATATAAGGTCTAATATCAGTAGATGGATTTCACCATCACATCACCAAACTCAAAAATGTTTTTGAGAATCTATATAGCTCCATGAGTGAGAAATCATGTTACATAAGGAGATCCCATTGATGTCTTATTAATTTAGTTTGACACTCATTTATCTTATAATCAACTCATGTTAAGTAATTGAGTCTCATATTATGGTCATCAAATAAAAATTCATGGCATAAAATTCGTTAGGTGCCAAAAAATATGTAATATATTTAGTCTGATATAGAATATCTGAAAAGTAATTCATAAAATTCTATTGAGAATATTTAATATTCTCATAAAAACATAAGCTATTATAAGGAATTCATAAGATATTTGACATCACTAATGTGATATGTAAAATAATAAATTTCTAATATAAATTTTAACTTGTTGATAAAATGTGAGGACTTTAAATAATCTAGTTAGACAATGTTAATGTTTTATTCATGGTTTAAATATCATATTTTTGATGTTAGAGTCATGATTCAAGAATATTTTTAAGGAGAGTAATGGTGTAATAATGAGATTAGATGATATTATTTATTTTTTATTTCAAATATAATATTTAAAGTAATTTTAAAAATAAATTCTTGAAAAAATATTTAAAAAATATTTGATCAGTTGTCAGGGTCTCAGGTATTTTTGGAAAATAAAATGAGACATGTCTATCAAAAATAAATATTATGAGATATTGGGGATTAATTGATTATTAAATATTCCTTGTATTAATGAATAAAAATTGTGTAATTATGTGTAAATGAAAAAGAATAAGGAATGCGATTAAGTGTGGTTGAAGAAGAGAATGATACCGTACTATCCCGGGAGATTTGGTGCATCAAAGATATATATATATATATATATATATATATTAAAACTAGTGATTCATAGAGGAAGAATATCCCAATGTTCGATGAATAAGATAAAGGGGAGGAGGAATAGGAGGCCGACAAGTTATACTAGGATTCAAAGGATATAATGACACTCGTTATACATAAAAGAATAAATATAGAAATGAAAATACAAGATCACCCATGCAAGAAATCAGAATAATGTATACTGTAAAATGAACAAACCACATACACTTTACTGAATATAGACACTATATATATATTCACCTATGTTTTTGATGTTGTTCTCCTGAGAAGAAGCTAAGTTAAATTAATCATCCATAGGTTTCCATGGGTCATTCTGAATCATTCATCATACAAGTAGGATTTTTCTACCATCTAATTTATTCCAGTGACTTGTAGTGTAATGGAGTTAGTAGAAGAGAGCTATGAAGAGAAGTTATTTGTAAAGGGGTTGGTGGAGCTTGAATTATATCCATTACATGTAAAATTCACATTTATAGAGCCTTAATTAATGACCCTCATGTGAAAATTCATTAACAAAAATGTTATAAATTAATTCATGCATAGAAATTAATGATCAGTTATACTAACTGTCTTATCTAATTCATTTTATCAAATTGATAATAAATGATATTTTATATGTAATAGATGAAAATTTTAACTCTTTAACACTCCACTTACATTGGTGAATTATGACAGTGCTAAAGTAATCATATGGTATGATTCATGGCACCACAATTCACCATGTCTTATAATACGACTTACTCAGGTAGTGTGTATATGATATACTATTGTCATAAAATATGATATATCCCAAAGGAATAAATGAATACGTATGATATGTATATATCATACTCTATGATATACAATTTCATAAAATACAATATCCCTTGGGTTTAGGGTATATTCCCTTCAATCTCCAACTTTCAGAGAACCCAAAAATACTAATGCTCCATTTAAAATTATATAGTATCATATGTGATAACTTGTGAAATTATATAAAAAAATTCTTTTTGATATCTTCCAAAACACTTCTATAAAGATACCATGAACTGAAACTTATATAAGATAATATGTAATACCTTGGGAATACCCATCTAAAACTATTTTGGATAAACTCTAAATAGTTTTTGAGTATATCTCTAAGTTAAATTTAATCCCCATTCAGTCAACCACAAAGTGTAACCTCACTAGAATTTTTATTATATAATAATATATATGAATAAATGTACCCATAAATTTTTGAAAATAAAAACCTCTAATGAATAATCAATATTAATCAAGTTTCAAAGAGATCTAACATGATATCCACTAAACCCATGTATCTATATGCCCATATACACCAACTTCATCATATATATAAGTGTGAATTATCATAAGATACATTTATATAAGACATCAAGTGACCATGGGATATCGAATATATCAATTGCATATATTCATCTAATATGTTCTCAATTATCTGAGTATAGACTAACCGGGTTGATAAAAACATTACCTGTAATTCACCTTTATGGATGATCACAACAACATGTCCCTCACATTAATATATAATCATGTTATTTTTAATAACTAGGGGTATCCCCATAGTTACTATGTATATCTCAATCATGGGCCCATATTTCACAATCATTATATGAGAGGAAAAATCCAATCTTATTAGGTCTCTAACCGAGGACATGATCGACATCATACCCAACCATCCCATGATTAGCCAAGTCTCAATGGTAATATAATAAAGGTATGAATGTATGTAGATTATCATGATAGTTATCTTAAAAATCATTTTTTTGAGGACACCAAATACTATTTGAGCATAATTAGTATACCAAATACATAGTTTATGACAATCCATGTGCTATACTTAGTGAGTCATCTTGTAAGGACCCAAAATTTTATTAATGGGAATTCATATTGATCTAATTAAATGTATTATTATGGTTATATAAAATGTGATCTTCATTGGTTTTATGTCTCTGGATTTTAACATACCATTATGAATTGTGATCGTGGCTAATATAGCCGTTGAACAGTGGTCACATGATTAGTATAAAGATAGGGCTTTAGAAAATCCAATTTACTCCAACAAAAGAAGCGATGGCCTCATCTAGTAGACTTTCCCCATACGAAGCCCATTTTTTGGAGCTCTGAAATGAGGTGCTGTTATTGGGAATCACTCTTGACCAAGCCCAAGTAGAGATTGAACATGTTAATCTTGAGCGGAACCGACTATGGGAGAAGTGGATGTTAATAGAGATTACCACCCAAGCAATGTTATCTGAGCCACCCCAAGAGTCTTACACCACATCACACCTTACTATTTGGTATTATGTGGGTATTATAAGGGGTTATGTAACAAGACCCTAGCACTATGACTATGTACATTATTTTTGTATAAAGAATTTGGATTTATTTTTTTATTCTTACTTTGTAAATAGTTTTTGAAGCACAAATAGTATTTTTAGTTAATATTAAACTAATAAATATATTTTGATGAATTAATGGATTTTTGAATTAAATAATATTTTAACAAAATATTATTATTCTTATTAAATTAATTTTTATTAAATATAAATTATAATATAATTTTATGAATGAAATTTTAATTTATATTAATGTTTGAAAGCAGTTTTTGTCAAAACCCATGAATTTTCAATAAATGTGGGTTTTTATTTAAAAAGTAAAAATTCACATATTTTGAAAATTATTTTGATAAAATTTATATTATTTTTGGAATCAGGATGTTAAAATTATCCAATGGTGAATTTTTCATAATTTTCTGAGAATCAAATTTTTGGGTAAAAATTAAATACCGTTTAAATATATAATGTGTTTTTGACATCATAATGACCGAATGGTGAAGTAATAAAATACTATAAACATTCTGTTCTGCCAAAATATGTTTTAACATTATGATAATGTAATTTTGGGTTTGTTTTATTTATTTTAAAATGATTTAGTGGACCCTTCAAGGATTATAAAACATTTTGTCTTTTTAAATTGTTTTCCATGAGAGTGTGACTCACCTCCACATAAACAAACCTATTATTTTAAGACATTAGGACAATGGCCTTATAAAATATTGTTTTCCACTCCCCTTTGGGAAACACCAGGGAAAAAAACCATGGGATGGTTTGGGGTTTTTTTTAGTTTAATATGAGGTGTCCCAAACCTAAATAATAAAGAATTCCCTCTCTTTTCCTATATAAACCCACCCAAGCTCCCACTTCTTCTTCACTCAAAGCCTTTGGAGTTTGTAGAACCCCTGAATTACTCTCTCTATAATCCTACCATGGTTCCCCCAATCTCCCAACAAGCCTCTCTCAAGCCTCTCCCAAGCTTTTGAGATCACACATCCAAGTAAGGGACTCCAACCTTTCTCTTTTTATCCAAGTTTCTTAATATTGTTATGAACATTTATTTTCAACAATGAATGTTGTGGTAT
Organism: Viscum album; assembly: GCA_963277665.1. Lineage (NCBI taxonomy): Eukaryota > Viridiplantae > Streptophyta > Magnoliopsida > Santalales > Viscaceae > Viscum > Viscum album. The sequence goes on from OY728158.1 coordinate 790,579,632, forward strand.
GATTTCATACCTCCACCATACTTTCCTCTTTATGTTTGGATAATGGGATACCCCTTTATCTCTCTTTAATTCCTCCCATGTACACCCGTTACCATGCCAAAATTCTGTGAGGGATTTCTCACTCCTCTTTTACATCTTAGTAATTCTTTTGTAATATGCATCTAAATCCCATTAAGTTTGTTGGTACATATATCTATATAACCCCATTGCAGTCCATTTCATGTAAATATGATGACACACCCATTTATCTCTCGTCAACCATTTTCATGAATCCTTATGTCACGCTGTTATGCTGCCGAAATTGCACCGCATTTTTCCAAGCCAAGATCATTGTTTAGTGAATACCATACCCATGTTTCAATAAAGGGTATTCAACCTTATGCATATATACATATTTAATGGTAATTCCATGTATTTATTCCACATTACTTAATTGTGGAATAACTTATAATGTTGATTGATTCCACGTTATATGATCCATGTAGCACATTTATGCATGAAATGAAATGTTTAATAATGGTGTGCCCTGATAGCGCTCCAATGCATTGGGTAAAGTATAGTATCATGAAACGTCATGTGAAATTGGTGTTGAATCATGATAATTCATGTGAAATGAGGTTTTACTCATTCTTCATGTTCAATGAGGGTTTACTCATGCTCCAGGTGCAATGAGCCTTGGATAATGCTAATTCCATGTTAAGTGTTATTGAGACATATCCTTGTTATGATTATCATGCATTTATGTTCAGGTTTCTCTTGTGCTCCATTGATTTTCATATTGTCTAACATGTTTGGTGTTCCTCATTTTATTCCATGTTTATTTCCTTACTGGGATTTATAGATCACCATTTTCCTATGCATGTCCTCAGGTTACCCCATGCAATGCTAAGTACGTGGGAATGTAGTGGTCATGTAAAGGATGTTTTGAATAAAGAGGTTGTGTGTTTTATGTTCTAAGCTATTATGTAATGTTTCTAGTACCAAATTACAATAGACCTCTCAATAATTTATGTTGTATCAAGTGAATATTTAATGTAATAAATCATGTTTAAGTGTGTAATAAAGAACCTTGTTGCCATAGTTGTTATCAAAGGATAGGTTTAGTTATTTTTGGGACTAGGATTAGAAAATCCTAGTGAATACCTAAAGACAAGAATAATTATAATAAAAAAATCCCTAAGTTTTGGAGAGTATTGTGTAAGTGGTTAATCATGAAAATATGTCCCTATATAGATACGAGCAGGTAGAGCAGGCTCTGGCACGAATGTATCCTAGGGGTAAAACCCGAAAACACCGCTTTGAACTAGACTCGAACAAGAACTGGTGCATGAAAATAGGCCTTACTACACTCATGGATACGACACTCCTGGGGGGTATTATTTTTTAAATTCACAAGATTAGTATTAACTGTTATTAAGGGAATTAAAAAAATTCCCCTAAGAATATTTTTTAGAAATTAGATCATGAATTGCATATATTAAGGCCTATGGATTCATAAGTTATGGAAATAAAATTTATTTATAAGTCATTAGTTTTGTCCTTGGATTACCCTTTTTGTGTTACCCTTATCTTTCCTTTTATTCAAGACAATGGCCAGTAATAGGATGACTTGGGCTAACAACCGATGTGAAGGTCAATGTGATGACTGTGCTAATGAGATGCCCAGTTCTATGGGAGCAGGAATCGTGAACTTTGTCACGCTTCTCTCTCAGCTAACTCAAGATTTGAATAGAAACATGGGTCAAGAAGAATGTTCAATCCCCCATAATAATTAACATGTATCTATCGAGAGCTTCATGATACAAAGGCCTCCAAATTTTCACGGATCGTCTGATCCCTCAATTGGTGAACAATTGATTAACTCCATTGAAAAGATCTTATCCACCCTTCAATGTTCCGAACAAGAGAAGGTTCTTCTGACTACTTATCATAGGAAGGGTGAAGCCAATCAGTGGTGGGGATTGATCAAAAATACGAAGCCTGAGGAGGAGATCGAGGTGTTGGAATGGAAGGATTTATGGAAGATGTTATTTGATAAATATTTTCCACCCAGCCTTCGGCTTAAGATGGAAGGGGACTTTCATTCCCTCAAGAAAAAAGGTGACGAATCTGTCAAAACATATGAGGTAAGATTAACAGGGCTTGCCTCATACACATCTGGCTTGGTCATTACCCCCAAATTCATGGTTTACTGCTTATTTGGTGGGATAAAACCCAGCCTCTGGAAAGCGCTGGCAATTCGTGACTTCGATAGCTATGAGGAAATTGTCCGATGTGACCTCAAGGTCGAAACGGAAATTGGGGAATCTTAGGGGTATCATGGGGATAAAAAGTGTAATGTGGATTTAAATTCTAGAATTCTGATGGATAAATAAAATGGTGCTACGAAAATCCCGCACCCCACTTTCCAAAAGTGTTGAAAGAAGCACCTCATAAATTTCTTGAAGGGGAAGAGGAAATGCTTTAGGTGTGGAAGACAAGGGAACCAAGCTCTTAACTACTGACAAGAAAAACCTATGGATGAAACAGAGGAAAGGAACGCTCCATTCAAACCTCAACACGTTATTCATTTCTACAACTTCAAATAACCAAGGAATATTTCAAATAAGTTCCCTAATCCAAGGGTTTTCCAAGGCAACCAACAACCTTCAAGGCTGCAAGGGAGTGATTTTTCCATTGATACTGCTGAAGTGTACCCCAACAACAAAGTGGTGATAGGTATGCTAGTTATTCATTCAAGAATAGTGAATGTATTTTTTTATTATAGTTTTATGCATTCTTTTATATCCCAAAAGTTTAGTAGAATAATCCCAGCACCACCAAAAATCATGGAAGTAAAGATGTCGGTGAGTATGAAAAATGGGGAAATCATTGCATCCCATGAATATAACTCCTCCCCTGTCATAATATGTGGATTTAATTTCCTAGAAAACTTCTTCATACTCCCTCTAGTGGAATTTTATTAAATTGTTGGCATGGATTGGCTTTCCTTATATAGATCTACACAAATTTCCGTGATAGGGCAATCACTCTCATGTGGAGAATCGACCCCCGATTCTATACAAGTGAAAAGAGGAATATGAATCTTCTTTAGATCCATCATCTCAAGCGTGGATATTACTGCCCTGTGAGCATGCGTATCTGGATTAGATGATTGAGTCTAAGGAGGAAACCATCCTTGAAGACATACCTTGTCACGACCCATCCCAATGGGGCATGTGGCACAACTCCCCAAGCTCGCCTCCAATAGGCAAGGGGCATGTGACTAGCATTGAGTAGGCATGTCACAAACATGGGAGGAATTTCCAATAAACCTGTACACACACACACACATCTCCAATCCCTCAAAGTTAAAAGGTAAAAACTACTGAAAATATAAATGAATGCATACACTAAAATCCCAATGAGCAGAGTATGATAGGAAAGTAAAGTACAGTAAAGTAAAAACATGGGCCAAAAGAACAATACAACCAAAAAAAAGTCTATGACAAAGTCCAACCTGTAAAGAAAGGTACTGGGACTGAAATCTGAAGTCGTAGGAACACACCTCAGCCTGCCTGATCTCACTGAGCACCGTCTGGTCCTGGTCTGCCTAGAATCCTGTCAAGGGATCGCTCGTCTACACAAGACATGACACGTGCGGGAAAAGCCCGTGCAGGGGTGAGTATAAAAATACCCTGTAAGACATCCCAAAAACCACAAAGAATACAACAAAGGAAAATACCACAAAGGAATGATACGTTCAGTTCTACACAGTATATGTTGACAAAACATATTACAAGAATATCCAAATATACTCATACAAGATCGACTATCGCTTAACAACTACTACGAGCCAACACGAAGATTACACTAAGCACGTAAACGAGAGAACACACTCCTAGGTCTATAGAGAGAGAGATACGAAGTACTTGTTCCAGGATAACTCACTCCACAAGTACTTAAGAAGATGATTCTCAGATGAGGATCATAACCAATAGCTATGGGGTGATTCCAATAACTCAGTCTGAACTAATCCCCTAAGCAGAGGATCAGAGCCTGGGTAAGGCTGGTCACGTCGATACCAAGAAATCTACCTAGGGTACCAGGAAGTAATAAAGGATCCGACTCTAAGTCTCACAGAGGGGATTCCAACAACTCTATTCAGGAAGTCCTGCTGAATGGATCATACTCATGTACGTAGGAAATGATACCAGAAACCTTCAGGGGAAAGACCAAGGGTACGGACCCTAAGAATGCTATCCCAATCCACAGAAGACAAATGGCTCAAGCCATGGAAAATAGGATACAAAGAATGTAGTAGGGTTACATGCCATGTTCCTTGACTCAAGGTACTGCCCGTGTAAATGGGCCGGGTCATTATGCTTTTCATATAAAATGTAACTACACGGCGTGTAGAAGTATTACACGCCATGTCTGAAATTCCAGGGTCCGCTCCGTGTACGCTGGCCATGTCCCCGTACACAACCACAACCCGTGTCGCCCTGCCCGTGTACCAGTACACGGGGTTCCCTATGTATCTGGTCGGGCCTGGCTGGGGAAGGGTATACATGCCATGTCCATGGCCGTGTACCCAACCCGCGTCCATTTACTCCCAGAGTACATGCCAGGTGGTCCGTCGATGAACACACACTGTATAGCCCATACTACACGCCGTGTAGTTGGGATTTCTCAAGAACCATCGTCTTCCTCCTTGCACCTCAACCAGATCTCCGGATTCGTGATATCTCATCTGTTCGTCCCGATAATTCAGATCTTGGTTCATTCCATCATATGAACATCGAATCGAGTGTTTTCGGGCCTTTGATAGGGTCGTAATCCTCCAACGATCTATCCAAAGGAAAAATTCTAAAAAATTCATATCTCTCAATCTGCTCCGAATCATCTGTTGAAACTGTCATCGCAGCTCCGTACCATCATTCTGAGTTTTTATCTACAATCTCAGATCGTTGTGCCACAGATCGAAGGCTCCATCGATCGTTGTTCGTACCCCGCGATGAACGAAGAACACGTAGGTACCAATGAAGGAAAAAGGGATTCCTGAATGAACAAAATTGAGGAACGAACCTCATCCTTTGTTCGTTCCAGCCTCAATCCATTCTCGTAAAAATTATCCTTAAAACAATTATCAGATCTAGACTATCAGGATCAAGATCCTCCCCACAATCCCCACAAAAACCGATCCTGAAAATACGATCCATACGCGGGCTAATCTGTTCATGGATTAGTCTGCGTTCATCGTCGAAATATATAACCGGGAAAGGAAATCAAAATCAAATCATCCTACCTAGATCTGTGATATTCATTGACAAAGATCAAGTCGTCACATCGTCACCGCTGGCGAAACCCGTCAAGAACGTCTTTGCTGCGTTGGGAGGTTTTCTCCAGATCCTCCCAGCACCTCCAGGGGAAATTCAGGGTTCTGAGATCTGTAACCCTGATCCCCTGTGAAATTAATAATTAAAAAGATGAAAAGATATTCGCTGCAATAAGATTTATAAAATATTTTTATAAAATATATTATTACGGTTATGTCCAAAAACTAGATTTCACCACCGACCTGCGCTAGCCGATGTTAGGCCTCACCTAAGGTAAAATCGATGTTCTGAATACAACGGTGCCATCAGATTTCTGATCCAACTACCCGTTTAGGAGTTATTACATTTTTTCTGGAAAACCCCATGCACTTGTTATTTAATTATTTAATTAAATTCAAACATTTTTTCCTGGCTCACCGGGCCTCAGAACTGCATGCCGTCTCAAAGCCTGGTCTTGAAATAATTTCCATATAATATTAAAATAATACATGGAAAAATTTGGGACATTACATCCTCCCCACCCTAGGGCTTTATGTCCTCAAAAATCCAAAACAAAGGCTACTAAAAAAGATGTGGGTACTGTGCACCAATCTGAGCCTCCCGCTCTCACGTGCTCTACTGGAGATTCCCTTGCTTACACCGCACACACACCAAGGGAATAGCTCACCCACGTAGGACCTTCTCCTGCCAATCCTCGATCTCCACTGGGTACTCAGCAAAGGTCGCTCCATCATCGATGTCCATATCGTTCCAGTCGATAACGTGTGATGGATCACGCACGTACTTCCATAGCTGCGACACATGGAAGACATTGTGTACCCGGTCCATCTGTGGAGGTAGAGCCAAGTGGTACACCACCTCACCAACTCTACTCAGAATCTGAAAAGGGCCGATGAAACTCAGAGATAGCTTGCTGCCTCGGCCACATCTCCGTAATCCCCGTCGAGGTGAGACCCGAAGGAACACATGGTCTCCCTCCTCGAAATCCAAGGGCCTTCGTCTCCTGTAGGAATAAGACTTCTGCCGACTCTGTGTAGTCTTCATCTGATCTTGGATGATCTGTACCTTCTCTATAGTATCTTTCACCATCTTTGGGCCCATGAGTGCTGGCTGCCCTCAGTCAGTCCAGCAAAGTGGTAACCTGCAAGGTCACCCGTACAAAGCCTCGTATGGTGCCATACCAATAGTGGAATGATAACTGTTTTTATAAGAAAATTTCACAAGTGTTATGTGATCATCCCAACTAATACTGAAGTCATGTATGCAAGCTCATAAAATATCTTCTAGAACTTGGATGGTCCGCTCTGTCTGTCCATCAGTCTGAGGATGAAAAGCTGTGATCAAGCGTAACTGAGTCCCAAAATCTTCCTGCAACCCCTTCCAAAAAACAGGATGTGAAAAAAGAATCATGATCTGAGTTGATTATTGATGGGACTCCATGAAGTCGAACTATCTCTTACAGGTAGAGGCATCCCAAGCTCTCTACTGAACTCTACTCCCGTATGGTTAGGAAGTGGGCTGACTTGGTGAGTTGGTCTACGACTGCCCAGATGGAATCGTGTCCCCTGTATGTACGTGGTAAACCCGTCACGAAGTCCACGGGTATCCCATACCACTCCCAGTCTGGAACCTCAAGGGGCTAAGTCAAACCTGTTGGAACCTGGTGCTCAGCCTTTACTTGCTGACAATTAAGGCACTAAGAAACAAACTCTGCCACACTCTTCTTTATTCCTGGACACTAGAACTGACGTCAGAGGTCCTGGTATATCAATACCACGCCTAGATATACCGCCAAAGGAGATGTATGGAACTCCCTCAGAACCTCCTCCCGCAACGTCACTGGCCCTCTTAAAAGAAAAACGTGCTCCCCACCTTTTGAATATCCATCAGCAGCATCACCTGTGGATATCTGAGCACGTAGAGTCTCACAGATAGCCTCCTTGACCTGTGCTTCCCTGACATGCTGTAAGAGTGGAGGGGTAACCACCATCGACTGAAGTTAAGCTCACTCATCTCTATCCACGAACGATAACTGTAAGGAGGCCAAATTCCTTGTTGCCTCATCTATCAACTGAAAGCTAGATTTCCTGCTTAGAGAATCTGCCACAGCGTTCCCCTTTTCAGGAGTATAAACAATCTCCAAGTTGTAATCCTGGAGGAACTCAAGCCACTGCCTCTGTCTCAAATTCAGACCCTTCTACGAAAATATATATTAGAGACTCTTGTGATCAAAGTAGATGATAAAATGCTCTCCTATCAGGTAGTGCCGCCAAATCTTCAATGCGAAGACTACCGCTACCAACACAAGATCATGGGTCGTGTAGTTATGCCCATGAGGCCTCAACTGACGTGAGCCATAGGCAATCACTTCTTTCCTCTACATCATGACACAACCAAGCCCACTTCCTGATGCGTCGCAGAACATTGCTTACTCGACACCCTCTTATGGTAGTCTGAAGATAGGGGCACTCGTCAGACTCTATCCCAACTGCTGAAAAGCCGGCTGGCATCTCTCGATCCCCACGAAAGGCTTCCCATTTCGGGTCAAAGCTGTCATGGGAGATGAAATCCTGGAGAAATCAGGAATGAATATCCGATAGTAGCCTTCCAACCCAAGGAAACTCTATACCTCCCTCACGCTCCGGGGTGGCTCCCATGCTAACACTGCCTCTACCTTGGCTGGGTCCATCGCTACACCATCTTCTAAGATAACGTGTCTTAGAAAGTGGACCTCCTGTATCTAGAATTGACACTTTGAGAGTTTCCCGTACAACTAGTTCTCTCAGAGTGTGTCCAAAACCAACCTTAGGTGCCTCGTGTGTTCCTCCTCGGATGCAGAGTTGACAAGGATATCATTGATGAAGACCACCATGAACTGATCTAGATAGGGATGAAAGATCTATTTCATGGGTCCTATTAACACTGTCGGGGCATTCATCACGCCGAATGGCATCAAAAAGTACTCATAGTGACCGTATCAACAACTAAAAGCCATCTTCAGAATATCCTCATCCCGTACTCGAAACTGGTGATAGCCTGATTGTAGATCAACCTTCAAGAACCATCATTCCCCTCTTAACTGGTCAAAGAGGTCATCAGTCCTCAATAGTGGATACCAGTTCTTCACCGTCACCTAATTCAAGCACCGGTAATCCACACACAACCTCAAGCTCCCCTCTGCCTTCTTGGAAAACAACATTGGGGCCGCACAAGGTGAAACACTGGGTCTCACGAAGCCCTTACTCTACAAGTCTTCCAACTGCACTCTTAGCTCACGAAGCTCTGCAGGAGCCATCTGATGTGCTGATGCTGATATCGGTGTCATCCAGGGTTGCAACTCAATGCAGAAATCTATCTCCCGATGGGGAGGTAGTCCGAGGACATCCTCCAGAAATACTTCCTCATACCCATCCACTATTGCTGGAAACTAGAAACTCGTAACATCTGCTGTGCTAAGGGCTAGGCTGGCCAACTGATGTGAAATCAGCTTTACCTTCTATGTACGAGTCCATCATGCACTGCCTGGGTCTCCTTTTCACCGACGAAGGAGAACCTCATTCCATCACTACAGACACACCACACCCTTCACCTAAAATAGTCAATCTGGGGATGAACTGTGGATAGCCAATCCATACCAAGAATGAAATCGTAAGGCCTAGAAGCTACCACCAAGAGGTTCTAATCGATACTCTCGCCTCCAAGGGTCTGGTCACACTATCTGCAAAGGGGTGTGATCTCTGAATCTTCTCCAGTCAGTGTTTCTAAGCGTAAGGGTCAAGTCAATGGCTCAAATGGAATCTTAAGGTCTCGAACAAGATAAGAAGCCTGAAAAGAATGACTAGCACCTATTTCCATCAATACGAAAACCAAAGTATAAAGGACACATATTGTACCTCTAATCACTCCAGGAGTACCTGGGTTATAATCCTCCGCTGCCTGCAGTTTTCCCTGCCTCTGTCCACCAACTCCCTGAGCCTGGGGTCGACCTCCTGGGGGTGGTGGTAAAGGGTCAAAATGCAAACCACCTCCAACCGCTCTCCCTTCTCCTCTTCCATGTCTTCCACCTCATGGATCTGTCTGCTCCACACGTTGCCTCTAATTCAGGGGTCCATCCACTAATCCCATGTCTGTAGTACAATGGGTCAGACAATCTTGAGTGAGATGTCCCCTACCATCACATGAGTAGCATCGCCTCTCTCAAGGCTAGCTGGATGTGCCCTACGAATCCTGTACGGAAGATCCTCTATCCTGAGATCTCCTCTAAAAACATCTACCATGTCTGGGTCCCTGACGCCAGCTCCCTACTACCATGGTCTCTACTCCATCTCGCTCACTACTGACAACTGTCGGCTATCTCTGCTCTGCCATGAAGCTCTCGACAACTAAGGCCCACTCAAGCACCCCAGCAAAAGTAGGAATGCTCACAGGGATGATGCTAGCTTTTATATCTCTGGCTAAGCCCCGCTCAAAAGTCCAAGCTCTAAAGTACTGATCCCTGACCATATAAATCGAGTACTGTGAGAGGTCGATAAACCTCGATGAATAGTCAGCCACTGTCATGGTCCCCTTGCTGAAGCTGAAGAAGCTCCTATATACAAACTGCTCTGATGGTAACTGGTGAAAACTCCTCTCTGAAGAGATGCTCAAAGTCTGACCATACAAGAGTCGCCTCGTCGTGAGTCTGGATAACCAAACTCCACCATCACCTTATCGAGTCCTGTAGAAGGCTCGCCGCCAGGATAACCATCTAGTCTGCTGTTGTCCTGACCAAACGGAGGAATCTAGCCACTGCCTCAAGCCAGTCCTCTACTGCCTGAGGGTCTGGCTCGCCTCGAAACCTGAGGGGTCTCTGTCTCTGAAACTCGTGCAGTGCACTCATCCTGTGCTCCTCCACTATTGGTACAGCAGGCACTAAACACTACTCCATAGGTGGTGGAATAACTGGCACACCACCTGAAGGTAAAAGTGGGGGATCTGGTCCATGTATCGAAGCTTCATCACTGAGGGGGTAATCCTCATGATCGAGCTGCTGGATCCTAGTGGGTGCGCATCACAGTGGCATCCTGTAAAGAAACAAGATGTATCACTGTCAGTGTGTATATCTGGAGAGATGACTGAATAAGGACATGGAAACCACAACTCATTCTTATATGATTCATGTACCATTATTTTCCCCTACAACTAGTGTTCTCATGTTCCGAGTTGAAAAAAAAGTTATCAGAGGCTTGGTGTATGGATACCTCAGTCGCCCATACCAACACTAGGGTGCCTGGCCTGAAATCCGAACTCGAAATACTCAACACTGTTCCCCCAAACCAACTCACAGACTCTTGGTCCTAAGGGAGAACCAACCACCTCTGATACCACTCTGTCATGAACCATCCCAATGGGGCCCGTGCCGCAACTCCCCATGCCCACCTCCAATAGGCTAGGGGTTAGTGACTATCACCGAGTAGGCATGTCACTAACATGGGAGGCATTGCCTATAAACTTGTACACACAGACACACACATCTCCAAGCCCTCAAAGCTGAAAGGTAAAAACAACTAAAAATGGAACTGCATGCATACACTAAAATCCCAACCAATAGAGTACGTCAGGAAAGTAAAGTACAGTAAAGTAAAACCCTGGGCCAAAAGAACAAGACCACCAAAATAAAGTTTGCAACAAAGTCCAGCCTGTAAGGAAAAGTACTGGGACTGTAATCCGTAGTGGCAAGAACACACCTCGGCCTGCCTCATCTCACTGAGCACCGTCCGGTCCTGGTCCGCCTAGAATCCTGTCAAGGGCTCACTCATCTGCATAGGACACGACATGTGTGGGAAAATCCTGTGCATGGGTGAGTATAACAATACCTAGTAGGACACCCCAAAAACCACAAGGAATAAAACAAAGGAAAATACCATGAAGGAATGATACAGTCAGTTCTACACAGTATATGTTGACAAAACATATAACTTGAATATCCAGATATACACATACACGATCGACTATCGCGAAACCACTACTATGATCCATCTCGAAGATTCCACTAAACATGTAACAGGGATAACACACTCCTAGGTCTGAAGAGGGAGAGAGATACAAAGTACTCATTCCAGGAGAAATCCCTCCACAAGTACTTAAGAAAATGATTCTCAGATGAGGATCACAACCAATAGGTGTGGGGTGATTCCAAAAACTTAGTCTGAACTAATCTGCTATGCAGAGGATCGATGCTCGAGTACGGTAGGTCACGTTGATACCAAGAACTCTACCTAGGTTACTAGTAAGGAATAGAGGATTCGGCTCTAAGTGTCACAGAGGGGATTCCAACAACTCTATTCAGGAAGTCCTACTAAAGGGATCATACTTATGTACATAGGAAATGATACTAGAAACTTTTAGGGGAAAGAACAAGGGTATGAACCCTATGAAATCTAGCCCAAGTCACAGAAGAAAAATGGTTCAATCCATGTAAAATAGGTTACACGGTGTGTAGTAGGGTTACATGCCGTGTTCCTTGACTCTGGGTACTACCTATGTAAACGGCCTATGTCATTAGGCTTGACATATAAAATGTAACTACACAACGTGTAGAAGGATTACACGCCATGTCTGAAAGTCCGAGGTCCACTCTGTGTACGTTGTCCATGTGCCCGTACACGACCTCAACCCGTATCGCCCTGCCTGTGTACCAGTACACGGGGTACCCCATTTATCTGGCTGGGCCTGGCCGGGGATGTATATACATGCCATGTCCTTGGCTATGTACCCAACCCGTGTCCATGTACTCCCAGAGTACACGCCAGGTGGTCTACCGATGAACACACGTCGTGTAGCCCATACTACACGCCATGTAGTCAAGATTTCTCCAGAACCATCGTCTTCCTCCTCGCACCTCGACCGGATCTCTGGATTCGTGATCTCTCATCTGTTTGTCCCGATAATTCAGATCTTGGTTAGTTCCATCATACGAACATCGAATCAGGCATTTTCGGGCCTTCGATCAGGTCGTAAACCTCCAACGATCCATCCGAAGAAAAAATTACCTAAAACCTATATCTCTCGATCCATTCCGAATCATCTGCTGAAACCATCCTCATAGCTCCATACCATCATTCCGAGGTTGGATCTATAATCTCATATCATTGCACCGCAGATCGAAGGAAAAATCGATCATTGTTCGTACCCGGGTAGAATGAAGAACGCAAAGGCACCAATGAAGGAAAAAGGGATTCACAAATGAAAAAACTCAAGGAATGAACCTCGGATGGTATTCGTTCCGGCCTCGATCCATTACCGTAAGAGAAATCCTTAAACAATTATCAGATATTTACTATAAGGATCAAGATCTTCCCCAAAATCCCTACAAAAAGAACATCCCCCAAATTAGATTGATCTGTGGGCTAATATGTTCTTGGATTAGTCTGTGATCATCGTAAAATCAAGAACAGGGAAAGGAAATCAAAATTAAAACATCCTACCTGGATCCACGTCATTCGTTGGTGAAGATCCGGTCGTCACATCGTCGCTGTCGACGAAACTCGTCAAGAACGTCATTGCTGCTTTGGGAGGTTTTTTCCAGAGCCTCCTATTGCCTCTAGGGGAAATTCAGGGTTATGTGATTTGTAACCCTGACCCCCTATGAAATCTTTAATTAAAAAGATAAAAATATATTCACTGCAACAAGACTTATAAAATATTTTTATTAAATATTTTATTACGGTTACGTCCAAAAACTAGATTTCACCACCGACCTGCGCCAGCTGATGTTAGGCCTCGCCTAAGGTAAACTCTATGTTCTGAATGCAACAGTGCCCTCAGATTTCTGATCTGAGCAACCTTTCAAGAGTTATTCCACTTTTTCAGGAAAACCACATGTGTGCATTATTTAAATATTTAATTAAATTCTAACATTTGTTCTGGGATCACAGGGCCTCGGAAATGCACGCCTTCTCAAAGCCTGGTTTCAAAATAATTCCCATATAATTTTAAAATAATACATAGAAAAATCCAGAACATTACATGCCTATTGTGAGGTAATTCGCTGAAGTGTTTCCCAATAAATTGTCTGGTATTCTTCCTGGAAGAGATGTTGAATTCTCAATTGATCATATACCTACGGCATTTCCAATATCCAAGACTCCATATAGAATGGCTATTGTGGAGATTGAGGTGCTGAATAAAAAACTACATGAAAATCTGGATAAAGGGTTTATACGGCCAAGTGCTTCACCATGGGGTGCACTATTCCTCTTCCTCAAGAAGAAAGATGGGTCAATGCACCTTTGCCTTGATTATCGTGAGCTTAACAAAATAAAAATAAAAAAAGTATCCTCTCCCACAAATTGATTAATTATTCAATCAGTTGCGTGGAGAAAAATACTTCTCCAAGGTGGATATGCGGTTGGGATATTATCCAGTAAGGGTGAAGAAGAAATATATCCACAAGACTGCTTTTCATACAAGATACGAGCACTATGAATTCATAGTAATGCCTTTAAAACTCACTAATGATCTAGAAATATTCATGGACTTGATGAATAGATTCATTAGGGATTACCTCAAAAAATTTGTGGTAGTCTTTATAGATGATATTCTAATATACTCTAAATCCAAGGAGGATCATCAACATCATCCAAAAATTATACTAGAGACCTTGCGGAAGGAGAAGGTATATGCAATGTAAAACAAGTGTGACTTCTGGTTGGAGGAGGTCTCATTCTTGGTCTATATCATCACAAGCAATGAGATATATGTGGATCCCTCCAAGACAGATGCAATGGAGGGATGGACGAGGCCAACATCGATAATGGATATACGTAGCTTCTTAGGGTTATCTGGATATTATTGACGATTTGTGAGAAATTTTTCACAATTGTTCAACCGTCTTACAAAGATAACTCGAAAGGGAGTAAAGTTTTCTTGGAGTGATGAATGTGAACAAAGCTTTAAAGAGTTAAAAGTAATGCTTATCACTATGCTCGTGCTCACATTACCCACACGTTTAGAACTTTTTGTGGTATTCAGTGATGATTTGAAGAAGGGCCTTGGTTGTGTTTTGATGAAAAATGAAAAAGTCATTTCCTAGGCTTCAAGGCAATTGAAAGTTCATGAGTAAAATTATCCAACACATAACCTAAAGTTGGTTGTAATGATCATCTCTTTAAAAATTTGGTGGCATTATCTCCTTGGGGAGAAGTGTGAAATATATATAGACCAAAAAATCCTCATGTATATATTCACATAGAAAGAGTTGAACATGCGCCAATGAAGATGGTTAGATCTAATCCAAGACTATGACTGATCAATCCATTACCACCCTGGGAAAGCGAACAAGGTGGTAGATTCTCTAAATATAAAGGACCCCATGATTCTATCACTGATGAGAATTTAGAAGGATCCAATCTTTTTAGATTTTATGAAGATGGATGTGGGAACCAAAAAAAGGGAACATCATCAATCATTTCAAAAATGATTGCTCAATCACCTCTCTTAGAAAGGATAAAGGATTCTCAAAAAGATGATGTGGGAATTCAGAAGAAAGTGGAAGCTATAATAAGATAGAAATCCCTAGAGTTCAATTTTAATGAAGAAGGAATTTCGAGGTTTCGGAAAAGAGTATGTGTACTATCAAGTTCAGAGTTGAAGAAAGAACTTTTGGATGATGCACATAGTTCAAATTTCTTTATTCACCTAGGAAACACAAAGATATATCAAGATCTCTGAGAGAATTATTGATGGGATAATATGAATAAGGATATCATTGAGTATACATCAATGTGCCTGGTGGGTCATCAAGTGAAGGTAGAGTGGCATAAGTCTAAGGGGAGGATGTAACCATTGCCCATACCAGCATGGATATTGGAGAACATCACCATGGCCTTTGTCACCGGACATTCGAAGAAATCCAAAAGAAATAATGAAATCTAGGTTGTTGTGGATCATCTTACAAAGTCTGAACAATTCAATGAAATTAGATCAGATTTCTCATTAGATCAACTAGCACAGATATACATTAGGGAAGTGGTATGGCTGCATGAAGTACCACTATCTATTGTATCTGATCGAGATCCAAGATTCAGCTCTATGTTTTGGAAGATTCTTTAAAATGCTATGGATACTGGACTGAACTTCAGTATGGCCTATCATCCTCAAAATTATGGAGAATCTGATCAAAATATTCAGACATTGGAGGATATGTTAGGATCATGTTCTATGGAATTCAAAGGAGGGTGGGACCAACATCTTCCACTGGTTGAATTCTACCGCAATAACAATTTCCACTTAAGAATCAGAATGGTAACTTATGAAGCCTTGTATATGAATAGGTGTATAATGCCGACTTGTTGGGATGAAGTTGGTGAGAGTAAGCTTCTAGGACTAGAAAAGGTCGAAGAAATGGTGGAGAAGGTGGAAACCATTCAGCAACATATCAAGGCATCCTAGAGTCGATAGAAGAGTTATGCAGATAACCATCGATGGGACCTTGAGTTTAAAGTTAGAGAAATGGTATTTCTATATATATCACCATAGAAGAAGGTCCTGATGTTTGGAAATAAAGGGATGTTATGTCCTAGGTACATCTTCCCCTTCGAGATTCATTATCATGTTGGGGTTGTGGCCTATCGACAAGCACTTCCACCTTCCATGGCCAAAGTACATGATGTCTTTCATGTATCCCTCAAAAGGTAGTACATACCAGACCCTTCACAAATACTCTCTTAAAAGGTAGTACAATTAGTGTATGATCATTCTTACGAGTACCATATGGCATCTTTCCATTTTATAACATAAACATTCATTACATTAAACAAAACTGAGGATCTTTAAGGTTTCGTGTCTTCGAAACCAGGAACTTAATACATGAAAACATACAAAATTCTTCTTAAAAACATAAAAGGATTCTCCTAATTTTCATCCTAGGTTAATTACTGCATCTCATAACCTAGGGACATACATCAAAAGAAAGGGTGAGCAGAAGGCCTAGTAAGGGAAACAAGAGAAACATTTTACATGTGAACCTGAGATACATCAATAAGGTCATGATAAATAACTTTAAGGCATGAGAAAGAGATTATGAGGTATATAATAATAAAAATAATGTGTTTCATAACTTGAAGATGTGGCTACAACATTTAACATATACAATCATTTCTTTTTCAATATGGTCCATCCCTAAGGTGTCATAAAAAATTTCCAAGGTTATTCACCAAGGCGTCGTTAAAAATGGTCATCCCTAGAGATTAAGTCTTTACCCAATGCATTGGAGCGCTATCAGGGCGCACCCTTAAATTTGTCTTTATCATCATGTGAGACACATATATAATCATCAATAATTTCATAAAAAACCTATATATCATAAAATAAATGGGTTTGATTTCATAATCATAACATTTTAAAAACTGCTTTAAAGACATGATCTTTATGTCACTTTAAACCCACGGAAAGGGAAAGCGGGTCTCATGTATGTAAATCCCAGAATTTTAAAATAGAAAAGTTTGGTATATATGTGAAAACCCCTATAGAAGAGATATATTTGAGTATTCAGTTAATAAAATAAAATAACTTTAGAAAAAGAGAGAGACATTTTGAGACAGGAATTCTGCAGCATAACTGCTATGTTTCGGGGGTTTAGAAAACATTGAAAAGAAAGAGGAAATGGGTAAAAAATTCATAAATGACCCAGAAAAATTTAGAGAAATAGAATATAAATTATATATGAACATGGTAATGGAATTTTAAGGATATACCATTTGAAATGAAAAACATGGAAGGAAGACAAGATTTCTCTTAAGAAAATTCGGCAGCCTAACGGCGTCACTTAAACTTCAACAAAAATGAATTGAAGAGATCAAATAGGGTATCTAATCCAATGAAAATAAAATTTCATTATGATAGATATAGAGATCATACCCCAACATAGTAAAAAGGACCTTGAAATACTTGACATGAAAGTAGAACTTTGAAAAATGCGAAAGGTGAAAGAATCCCTGAAAAATTCGGCAGCCTAACGACGTCACTTAAACATTCATAAAACAAATTGATTAGAGAAAGATCGGGTCTATCATCATATGAAAATGAAAAGGGAATTAATATTAATATAAAATAACATCCTCCAACATAAGATCATGGAGCATAAAAGAAATGACATAAAAGAGATTACATGCAAAGAAAGAGAGAGGTAGGATCCCTTACCTTAAACGTAACTCTTAAAACTCAAAGGTTGGGACTTTGAGAGGCTTGAGGGAACCTTGGGAGGACTCCTTGGGAGGTAAGGAGACCAGAACTTCGTTGAGAATGATTTTGGAGTCGAAAGGATGAGAGAATGGCTTGGTATTTATAGGGAAATTGAGAGGACAAGACATTAATGGCCAAGGGACACCTCATCAGTGGTATTGGAAAAACCATGGGCTTTCCCATGGTATTTTCCCATGGTATTGGCCACTTGGGAAACCTCATATAATAATTCATCTCCTTTAGTCGTCAATCCCTTAAAATATCTCATGACATCATCATGATGCAGTCATGATGTCATTAAACATGCCGAAACCCTAAAACTGTATTTTTACTATTCACTGAAAATTATTTTTGTTTCAGAAAAATCCCCAAAATTCACCTCAAAATAATATCGATGCTCTGAATTCAAAAATGAACTCCATTTTATAAAAATATTTTTCTAAATGTTTTTTATTTAATTTTTAAATAAAAAACACTATTCACCCCAAAAAAACTAATACTTGACTATTAATCAATGAAACAACTATTTACCTTTTTTATTGAATCACACTACTTAATAAAGGTTCCTAAATTATATTAATACTTTATTTAAGTGAGATTACTAATCCATTTGGTCACATTACGAATCCTAAGCGTAAAATTACTATTCATAAAAAACTATTCACCAAAAAATTAAGTTGATCTTATTAGACACTAAATTTTGTACTGAACACATTTGTAGAAGAACATTTTTTGAAAACCATAACACATCATTAATTATTTAAGGTTTATGAAAATATTTTAAAATATCCCTTTTTTTCAAATATACATCCTCAAATTATCCGGACATTAGAAATTTTACAAACATAACTAAAGGAAGAAATATCAATTTTATTCATCCCAAAGGATTACACAAATTATCTACGGTCTCGTCACATAGCCCCTTATAACACCAGCATATAACCTAAGTTTAATGTGTGCTATGGTGAGAGAATCTGAGGGTGGTTTAGATAACATTTACCTAGTAGTAATCTCCACTAACTTGAACTTCTTCCACAGGAGTTTCTGTTCAAGCCTGACATGCTGGAGTTCGGCTTGGGCTTGGACCAATGCAAAACCCAAATATGCCACCTCTTTCCCAAGCTTTGATAAGTGGGATTCATAAGGTTCGAGTATACTGGATGAATCCATCGACTCCTCTTTCTGCATTAACCATTAACATCTCTATTAAATCGTTAAGAGTAAATTAATATACTATTCAAAAAGTTTGGGTCATTACATTCTTCCCCCCTTAAGAAATTTCATCCCTGAAATTTTAAACCAAAGTCCTAGTCGAAAAGGTGAGGGTACTTTTGCTTCATTGTTTCCTCAGGCTCCCAAGTCGCTTCTTCATACTTATGATTCCTCTACAACACTTTCACAAGGTGGGTAGTCCTGTTGTGTAGAACCTTGTCTCTATGGTCTAAGATCTCCACTGGCTGCTCCTCATAAGAGAGGTCATGTTCCAGTTGTACCACCTCTGGGTTTAGTACATGCGAAGGGTCGGGTATGTACTTCCTCAAGATGGATACATGGAATACATCGTGAACTTGAGCTAGGTTTGGTGGAAGAGCTAGACGATAGGCCCCAGCTCCTATGCGATCAAGGATTTCATAGGGGCCAATGTACCTAGGGATGAGCTTCCCTTTATTCCCAAACCACATGACTCTCTTCCAGGGAGAAATTTTGAAGGAAGACTTTGTCCCCAGTCCCAAACTCCAAGTCCATTCGACGGTTCTTAGCATAGCTCTTCTGCCGACTCTGAGCAACCTTTATGTGTTGTTGGATGGCATGAACCTATTCTGTCATCTCTTTCCCAAGTTAAAGCCCAAGAAGATTTCTCTCACCAGCTTCATCCCAACAAGTAGGAGTTCTAGATCGCTTTCCATACATAGCTTCATAGGGTTCCACCTGAATACTCGAATGAAAGATATTGTTGTAGGAGAACTCAACTAATGGGAGGTGTTGATGCCATCCACCTTTAAATTCCATTGAGCATGTTCTTAGAATGTCCTCAAGTGTTTGAATAGTCCTTTCAGATTGGCCATCGGTTTGAGGATGATAGGCCGTACTAAAATTCAATTCAGTATTCAGAGTATGTTGAAGACTTCTCCAAAATTTTGATGTGAATCTTGGATCACGATCAGACACGATGGATAGTGGTACCCCATACAGCCTTAAAACTTCCTTTACGTATATCTTGGAAAGTTTATCCAGAGAGATATCTTCCCGAATAGAGATAAAATGGGTGGTCTTGGTGAGACGGTCCACTATAACCCATATCGCATTGTTCCCTTTGGATGTTTTCTGGAGACCAGTGACAAAGTCCATAGTGATATTATCCCACTTCCATGCTGGTATGGGTAGAGGTTGTAATACGCCCTTAGGAATTTGTCATTCTGCCTTTACTTTTTAACACACCAGGAATCTTATAGTGTAATCAGCAATCTCCCTCTTCATGTTATCCCACCAATAATGATCACAAAGGTCTCTATACATTTTAGTGCTCCACAAATGTATAGAGAAAGTAGAGCTTTGAGCTTCATCCATCAGTTCTTTCTTTATCTCCAGAATAGATGGAACACATAGTCTTGTACGAAATTTCAATACACCTTCTTGATCAATACAGAAATAAGGAAACTTCCCATCCTTCACAGCCTCAAACTTCTCCTACAACAAAAGTTATTATTTTTGATCATTCATGATCTTCTCTAGTAATGGAGGTTGAGAAATCATTTCGGATAGGGTTGATGATGTCCCTTCCCTTACAATTCCCATGTCCAGTTTTACTAGATCTTTAATCAAGGGATCTCCTAGGATCCTCATTATTTCCAGAACAACAGAGTCTTTCCTGCTAAACGCATATGCGACTTTGTTTTCTCTTCCAGGGTGATAATGAATTGAACAATCATAGTCTTTAATAAGATCCAACCATCTCCTTTGTGTCATGTTCAATTATTTCTGTGTGAAAATATACTTTAAACGTTGGTGGTCAGTGTATATATCACATTTCTCCCCATAAAGATAGTGGATCCATATCTTTAGAGAAAAAAAACTGCCGCTAGCTCTAGGTCATGAGTAGGATAATTCTTCTCATGAATCTTTAACTGTCGAGATTCATAAGAAATTACCTTTTCATTTTACATGAGGACGCACCCAATCCTTTTTAGAGATGCATCGCTAAAAATAACGAATCCTTCTCTAATAGAGGGTAGTGTTAACACAGGTGCAGTAACCAATCTCTTATCCATCTCTTGGAAAATTTCCTCACATTCCTTTGACCAGATGAACTTAACCCCTTTTCGAGTCAACTTTTTTAGTGGATTAGAAAGCCATGAAAAGTTTTTCAAAAACCTCTAATAATATCCTCCAAAACCAAGGAAACTACCAATCTTATTTACTGTTGTGGGTTGAGGCCACTCCTCCACAACCGTTGTCTTTGCAGGATCAACCGAGATTCCTTCGTTAGTTATGATGTTCCCCAAGAAAGCCACTTGTTGTAACCAAAACTCACACTTGCTGAACTTTCCAAAGAGCCTCTCCTTCCACAGAGTTTTCAAAATAACCCTTAGATGATCTTCATGCTCCACACGACTTTTTGAATATATCAAAATATCATCAATAAAAACTACCACAAAGTTATCAAGGTAGTCCTTAAAGACTCTATTCATCAAATCCATGAAAATAGCAGGAGCATTAGTCAAGCCGAAGGGAATAACAGTAAACTCATAATGCCCATATCTTGATCAGAAGGCAGTCTTTGGAATATCTTCCCTCTTCACCCTCAGTTGATGATAACAAGATCTAAGGTCAATCTAGGAGAAGAATTGAGCCCCATGAAGTTGGTCAAATAAATCATCAATTCTTGGAAGAGGGTATTTGTTCTTCACTGTGATCCCATTCAGTTCTCCATAATCAATGCATAGCCGCATTGATCCATCCTTCTTCTTCAAAAAGAGAACTGGTACTCCCCAAGGAGACACACTCGGTTGGATAAAACCCTTCTCCGACAAGTCTTGGAGTTGTTTATTTAACTCTTCTAGCTCCACATTTTCCATTCTATATGAGGTTTTTGATATCGGTTGGGATCCAGGTATGAGTTCAATGGAGAAATCTACCTCTCTCTCTGGGGAAGGTCCAGGTAACTTCTCAGGAAATACATCCATGTATTCCTGAACAATTGGAACATCCTATATTTGTATACTCCCTTTTCCTTCTTCATCATCACCGATTAACTCCATAAAGAATGCTCTAGGGGGTGCTTCTAGATAGGGATCAGTTTGGGATATCTCTCCTTGGAAGATAATTGTAGGTTGTTCATTCAAGACTACTGAGATTTCCTTACTTCTGTATTTTATCTTAGCATTATACTTTGAGAGCCAGTCCATCCCTATTATAACGTCGAATTCCATCATGGGAATGACTAATAGATTTGCGATAAGATTCTGCCAACTAATGTAAACACTAGAGTCTCTAAACACTGTTGATGCATGGATAATCCCACTTGGAGTCTTGACTGACAACTCTAGCTCTAGCAGTTCGGGGATTGATTCTATATTCTTTTCAAACTTGGATGAAATAAAGGAATGCGTCGAACCAAAATCCAACAATGTAGTTGCTAGTTTTGAGAGGACAACAAGAGTACCTGCTACCACATCATTCAGAGCTTCAACTTTAGTTTTTGTGATAGCAAAAGCATGACCTTTCTCCCCTGGCCTTTACTGAGGTTGATGGTGATTCCCCTCCACTGCCCTTGGATTTGGATAGTGATTAGGAAAGTTCCCAAGCTGTCCACACTTGAAGCAATGGACTTCGGGTAGGGCCAGAACCATGTTTCCTCTATCGTTAGTATTTGGGAGTTGAGGCCTCAACTCACTATGACAATTCCAAGCAATATGTCCTCCTCTTCCACACTTTTGTAACTTTCCACTTCCAATCAAGCAGTGACCCGAATGCTTCTTCCCACATTTATTGCATGTGGTAAGTTGTATTTGCTTTCCACCACTTCCCTGATCAAAATTATTCCCTAAACTGGGCTATAACGATCCCTTCTTGTTATTTGATTTATGAGACCACTACGTCTCACCCAACTCTAGCTCGACTTTCATTGCACTCTGCACTTTCTCCTCGTAGCTATCGTAGTCCTGGTTGTATAGATTCTTCTGCAGATGAGGTCTTAGTCCACCAAAAAATCTATCAAACTTCCCACTTGGATCCATGACAAAGCTAGAGGTATATCGTGAAAGTGGGGTGAAGTTTATCTCATAGCTTCTAACAGATTTGTTCTCCTTCTGCTTCAGCTTGAGAAACTATTTCTCCATTCTCGTTCTCATGGAATGAGGGAAATACTTATTAAAGAACATTCCCCAGAAATCTTCCCACTCCATAGCTTCCATCTCTCCTCTATGATTCTTTTTTTTTGACCAGTGACCACCACTGATCAGCTTCTACCTCTAGGCGGTAAACAACATGGGTGACTTTTTCTTGATTTGAATAAAGGAGTACAAAAAAGATCTTTTCAATGGAGCTTATCCATTGTTCCACAACCAATGGGTCAGTAGATCCACTGAAAGTTGGTGGCCATTGAAGCGTGAAGGACTCAACAGAGTGTTTTTCCCTTCATGGTGAGATCGGCCTCTCATCTTGATTCAAGTTATTACTCATAACTTGAGTCAGTTGGTTCATCATTCACATGAATGTTTCCATTCCGGCATCCATCGGAGGGCTGTTAGCACATGGTGCATTGCGGTCACAATATGCACGGTTCCTCTTATTGCCCGCTATTTTCAAAAAGAATAAAACCTTAGTGAGAAACTTATTTCATTTTTGAATTTTTCAACTAATACCTCATGCTTAGAAAATTAAATTTCTCTATAATTCCTTCATAATTATTCATAAAAAGCTTGTGATTAACCAAACATATCCCCCGGGAGTGTCGTAACCAAAAGTGCTGCAAGGCCCGTTATCGTGCACCAGTTCCCATTCGAGTCTATCTCAAAGTGGTGTTTTAAGGTTTTACCCCTATGTACATCTATGCCAGAGTCGCCTCTACCTGCTCGTATCCAGACAGGGATGTATTTGTTTGATAAACCACTTACTCAATACTTACCAAAATACCAGGAAGTTTTCCTATATTTAAAATTTTCTATAGGATTATTCCTAAAGTTTTTATATCCCAATTTCCACAAATAACTAAACCATCCTTTGATACCAACTATGGAATCCCACCTTTTTATAACATAAACTTTCATTACATTAAACAAAACTAAGAATCGTTAAGTTTTAGTGTCTTGGAAACCAGGAACATAATACATGAAAACATAAAAAATTCTTCTTAAAAACTTTAAAGGCTTATCATTATGTTCATCCTAGGTTTATTACTGCATATCATAACCTGGGGACATACATCAAAAGAAAGGGTGAGCAGAGGGCCCAGTAAGGGAATCAAGAGAAACATTTTACATGTGAACCTGAGATACATCAATAAGGTCATGATAAATAACATTAAGGCCTGAGAAAGAGATCATGAGGCATATCATAATAAAAATAACATGTTTCATAACTTGAATATGTGGCTACAAAATTTAACATAGGCAATAATTTCCATTTCACCAAGGTCCATCCCCAAGGTGTCATTAAAAATTACCAAGGTTATTCACAAAGGCGTCATTAAAAATGGTCATCTCTAGAGATTAAGTATTTTCCCAATGCATTGAAGCGCTATCAGGGTGAACCCTTAATTTTGTCTTTATGATCATGTGATACACATATATCATCATCAATCATTTCATAAAAAACCCATATATCATAAACGAAATGGTTTTCATTTCATAATCATAACGATCTAAAAACTGCTATAAAGACATGATCTTTATGTCACTTTAAACCCACGGAAAGGGAAAGAGGGTCTCATGTATGTAAATCAAAGAATTTTAAAATAGAAAATTTTGGTATATATGTGAGTACCCCTATAGAAGATAGAGCTTTGAGTATTCACTTAATAAAATAAAAGAACTTTAGAAAAAGAGAGAGACATTTTGAGATGAAAATTCTGTTGCATAACGGCTATGTTTCAGGGATTTAGAAAACTTTGAAAAGAAAGGGGACATGGGTAAAACAATTATAAATGACCCATAAAACAGTATAGGGAAATAATATAAATGATAAATGAACATGGTAATGAAATTTGAAGGACATAACAATTGAAATGGAAAACATGGAAGGAAGACAAGATTTCTCTTATGGAAATTCGGCAGCCTAACGGCATCACTTAAACTTCAAAAAAATGAATTGAAGAGATCAAATAGGGTCTCTCATCTTATGAAAATAAAATTTCAGTATGATATATATAGATATAATACCCTAACATAATAAAAATGAACTTGAAATACTTGACATTAAAGTAGAACTTTGAAAAATGAGAGAGGTGAAAGAATCCCTTAAAACTTCGGCAGCCTAACGACGTCACTTAAACATTCTTAAAATGAATTGAAGAGAGCAAGAGGGGGTCTATCATCAAATAAACATGAAAAGGTCAGTAAGAGGAATATAAAAGAACATCCTACAACATAAGATCATGGAGCATAAAATAGATGACATAAAAGAGATTAGTTGAAAAGAAAGAGAGAGGTAGGATCCCTTACCTTAAACCTAACTCTTAAAACTCAAAGGTTGGGACCCTGAGAGGCTTGAGGGAACCTTGGGAGGACTCCTTGGGAGGTAAGGAGTGATTTTTGAGTCGAAAGGATGTGATAATGGCTTCATATTTATAGGGAAAGTGAGGGGGCAAGGCATTAATGGCCAAGGGACACCTCATCAGTGGTATTGGCAAAACCATGGGCTTTCCCATGGTATTTGCCCATGGAATTGGCCACTTGGGTCACCTCATACAATAATTCATCCCCTTTAGTCGTCCATCCCTTAAAATGACTCATGAAATCATCATGATGCAGTCATGATTTCATTAATTAATAAAGGTTTCTAAATTATATTAATACTTTCTTTAGCTGAGATTACTAATCCATTTGGTCACATTACTAATCCTAAGTGTAAAATCACTATTCATAAAACACTATTCACCATAAAATTAAGTTGATCTTATTAGTCACTAAATTTCATACTAAACACATTTGCAGAAGACCATTTTTTGAAAACCATAACACATCATTAATTATATAAGGTTTACAAAAATATTTTAAAAATATCCCTTTTTTTCAAATATACATCCTCAAATTATTCGGACATTTAAAATTTCACAAACTTCACTAAAGGAAGAAATCTCAATTTTATTCATCCCAAAGGATTACACAAAGTAGATACAGTCTCGTCACATGGCCCCTTATAACAACAACATATGACCTAAGTGCAAGGTGTGATATGGTGAGAGAATTTGAGGGAGGCTCAGATAACATTTTCCTAGTATTAATCTTCACTAACTTGAACTTCTCCTGCATGAATTTCCGTTCAAGCTTGACATGCTGGAGTTCAGCTTGGGATTGGTCCAAAGAGAAGCCCAAAGATTCCACCTACTTCCCAAGCTTTGATAAGTGGGCTTCATAAGGTTCGAGTCTACTGGATGAAGCCATAGACTCCTCTTTCTGCATTAACCATTAACAACTCTATTAAATCATTAAGAGTAAATTAATATACTATTCAAAAAGTTTGGGTCCTTTCAGAGCAGCCGGTGATGATATTATATCATAAAAAATCCTATGAAATAAGACAATGCCTCTCATGAAGGTGTTGTGGTGAAACAAAAAGTTTGAACAAGTGACCTGGGAATTAGAGGAAATAATGAAGCAGAGTTACCCAAATCTATTTTAGTATGGGAAATTGAAATTTTGAGGGAGAAATTTATTAAGGGGGAAGATTGCAATGATCCCCAATTTCATTCATGGGAATTCTTCTTGATCTGATTAAGTGTCTTATTATGGTTATATAAAATGTTAACTTCATTGGTTTTATGGTTCTAGATTTTAAATTAACATTATGAATTGTTACCATTCCTAATATAGCTGTTGAAAAATGATCACATGATTAGTATAAACATAGGTCTTAAACAAATACAATTTACTCAGACAAAGGAATACGATGACCCCATCCAGTAGACTTTCCCTATACGAAGCCCATTTGTCAGATCTTGTACAGGATGTTTCTTCATTGGGATTCTATCTTGACCAAGCCCAGGCTGAGCTTGAACATGTTAAGATTAAGTAGAACAGACTATGAGAGAAGTGGAAGTTAATAGAGATTACCACTCGAGCAATGTTATCCAATCCACCCCAAGAGTCTGTCACCAACATACACCTTACTCTTAGGTCTTATGTGGGTGTTATAAGGGGTTATGTAACAATACCCTAGCACTATAACTATTTACACAATTTTTGTACGAAGAATGTGCATTCATTTTATTATTGTTACTTGGTAAATAGTTTTTAAATCACAAATAGTATTTTTATTTAATATTAAACTAAGAAATCTATTTTGATGAATTAATGGATTTTTTAATTAAAAAACATTTTAATAATATATTATTATTATTATTAAATTATTTATTTATTAAATATAAATTATCATATAATTTTATGAATGCAATTGTATTTTTTATCAAAGTTTGAACGTAGTTTTTGTCAAAACCCAAGAATTTTCGATACATGTCAGTTTTTATTTTAAAATTAAAAATTCAAATATTGAGGATATTATTTGGATAAAATGAATATAAATTTTAGAATCAGGATGTAAAAACAATCCAACAGTGATTTTTTCATAATTTTCTAAGACAGTCAAATTTTTGGCTAAAAATTAAATACCGTTTAAATATATAATGTGTTTTATGAAATCATAATTACCCAATAGTGATGTAATAAAATAAGATAAACATTATTTTCACCCAATATATGTTTTACCATTAATATAATTTGATTTTGGGTTTGTTTTATTTATTTTACGAAGCTTTAGTGAACCCTTCAAGGCTTATAAAACATTTTATCTTTTTAAATTGTTTCCCTTGAGAGTGTGAATCACCTCCACATAAGCAATACTATTATTTTAAGAAGTTCGGCCATTTTACTTATAAAATATTTTTTTCTACTCACCTTTGGAAAAAAAACATGGGCAAAAACCATGGGCTGGTTTGTGGTTTTGATTAGTTTAATGTGAGGTGTCCCAAACCTAAATAATAAAGAATTCCCTCTTCTTTCCTATATAAACCCATCCAAGCTCCCACTTCCTCTTCACTTAGAGCCTTTGGAGTTAGAAAAAACCCTGACTTCCTCTCTCTATAATCCTACCAAGGTTCCCCCAATCTCCCAACAAGCCTCTCTGAAGACTCTCACAAGCTTTTGTGATTGCACATCTAAGTAAAGGATTCCTACCTTTCTCTTTTTATCCAAGATTCTTAATATTGTTATTCCCTTTTATTTTCAATTATGAATATTGGGGTATGATTATGTACCTCCCCCATACTACCCTCTTTATGTTTTGATTATTTGAGACACCTTTATCTCTTATTAATGCCTCCCATGTACACCCGTTACCATGCTAAAATTCTGGGAGGGATTTCTCTCTCCTCTTTTACATCCAAGTAATTATTTTTTAATATGAATATAAATTCCATTATGTTTGTTGGGACATGTATCTAAATTAACCCCTTTCAGTCCATTTCATGTACATATTATGAGACACCCATTCCTCTCTCATCAACCATTTTCATGAATCTTTATGTCACGCTGTTATGCTGCCGAAATTGCACCGCATTTTTCGAAGCCAAGATCATTGTGTAATGAATACCATACCCATGTTTCAATCAAGGGTATTCAACTTTATGCACATATACATATTTAATAGTAATTTAATGTATTTATTCCACATTAATTAATCCTTGAATAACTTATGGTGTTGATTGATTCCATGTTATATGATCCATGTGGCACAATTATGCATGAAATGAAATGTTTCAAACGGGTGCACCCTGATAGCGCTGTAGTGCATTGGGTAAAGTATAGTATCATGATACGTCATGTGCAATGGGTGTTGACTCATGCTAATTGAAGTTCAATGAGATTTTACTTGTGATTCATTTCCAATGTGGGTTTACTCATGATCCATGTGAAATCATCCTTGGCTCATGCTAACTCCATGTTTAGTGTTATTGCCAAATTTTCATGTTATGATTATCATGCTTTATCATGACTTTATGTTCATGTTTCTATTATTATCCATTGATAGGACTATTGTCTAACATGTATTGTATTTCTCATTTTATTCCATGTTTATTCTCTTACAAGGCTTTATAGCTCACCCTTTTCTTATGCACGTCCTCAGGTTACCCAATTCACTGCTAAGTATGAGGGAATGTAGTGATCATGTAAAGGTAGTTTTCAATAAATATTTTCTGTGTTTTTTGTTCTAAGCTGTTATGTAATGTTCCTAATCCCCAATGACACTAGACCTCTTCATCTTCTATATTGTATCAAGAAAATATTTTATGTAATAAATTAAGTTGATGTGTGAAATAAATAGCATGTTTTTCATACATCTTGCACACAACACCCATTTTGTGTCTTATTATAATATTCTTTATCTTGATACATGAATCATACTCATTATTAATTTGATATTTATTTATAAACTATAATAATCCATGAAAAATATAATCTAGGGATATATCAAAGTCATATTTTAATGGGATAATTATCATTTCAATTTATGAAATGTATACAATATATACAAATATAAATCCAATGTTAAAGAATAGTAAAGTGGATATTTCCTTTGGTATAATATGATAAATTTTATATTCTTAAACAAATTTAATAATAGTTAATAATTCCATATATAAGTACCTATTTAACATATCATATCTGATAGATAGCCATACTATATTTATGTTTGATATAATTTCATGGGTTTTGTTAACTCATTACATCTGTATGGAATTATTACCACATCACTATGTGACCACCAGACATAACCCTCTCACAAACACATTAGTGAGTTACATATATGAAGAAAGTATTACTGAATAATAGTGATATTTTGGAATCATATTCTTAATGTTCAAATACTCAAACATATTCAAGTACCACAACTCCATAACATCAAGTGCTATGATATTAATAACCTATTTCCATATATATAACTTCTTCAAAGTACACTATCTTTATTATTTATAAATAGTTCCATGAAAAATTTCCTTTGAAATATTTTAGTAACCAATATAACTATTTACATTATCACTTACCAACATACCCTGAACTTCTTTAAGATAAAGTGGAATTAACATTGTTATTGTAACTAAATGTAACTAATTAAAATTATCTCCACCACCATACCATAAAATATTTTAGGATAAGAAGTGAAATTAACTTTGATTTTTCATTTTAACAATCATTCAATTTTTAACTTTGAACATGATTGAGTTCAAAAAAACTACCACTAGTATCTTAGTCACTATATTCAATTCATAATATTACTGTAAGATACACAAATTATTTTCTATTTTATAAATATTTCTGATTTTTTAATTTCAAAATATTAAATAAAAAAACATTGTTTCTATATCATATATGGAATTTTATGTTCCTTGATTAGTTTATTGAATGAAAAATTATTCCTTAAAATATTTCATGTATGGGTTATGGGATCATATCCCTCACATTTTAACTAATATCTTGAAAAAAATCATTATCCAAAAAAACATTTTTATCCTTATCTTCTTCTAGAAACATGTCATATAATCCAGTGAATCATAAACCATGAAACTTGAATCAATTATCTCATATTTTTCATAAAAACACTTTTTTAAAAAAAATCCTCTTACTATATAAAACAAATGAATTAAATTTACACATTCTTTACTCATATCCATATGAGCTTGATAAAATCTTTTACATAATTTTTTTTGATGAAAATACCCTTTACATCATCACTGGAATGAAAACTATAAAGTCTATCAATTATCCCATTAATTATGAAGTCATCTATATTTAAAATAGTTGTAACATATAAATTTGGTTTCAAGTACACTTTAAAACTGAAGAATTAATTTCTATGACATCATTAACTAACTTGGAAATTATCAGCAGTTGTATAATACCCTTTACGTATCTCAAATAGTTTCCATCCCATTTAATCATTACTACTCCTTCCCAATAACACTTTTTGGTTTCAATGACCTATATTAGATACATAAAGAATTTTTTTTTGATATTCCATTCAAATTTTCTTCTTTAGGTTTGTACTTTTACCCACTTAACTAGAAGCTCAACACTAGAATCCAGACATAACATGCATAGTTCATTTATGCTCAACATTATGAATATTTCAGGAAAAAAATTCGTAATCTCATTCAAATTTTCAAAACGTTTCTATCAATAGAAATAAAATCAATTCTTTAACAACCACAAACCAGAACTCTCGAATCCGATGCTATTTTATTAATTTATTGAGTTCATACAAATAAACGCATCCCAATTTTATCCATCAAAAAAATAAATCAAAAAATACAAACATTGGATTAATTAAAAACCCAAGGACCATTTATATTAACCGTTTTAGATAATTAGGAAAATCTCTTACAAAAAAATACAAACGTCTTTATGTGATAGTTTTTTGAATTATTTCCTACTTTTATTTTTTCACATTATGTCTTCAACATGTCCCATAAAATTCATCACAAAAGAATCATTTCTCAATATAATTCATTTAACATAATTCATCATAACCTAGGGAAATGGAAAACATAATAAGGGAAAGGTCAACCACTAAGTTAGGGTAAATATAAGTATTAACAGTTAAATGAAAATAGTTTTCATAAGATTATAATAAGGATATAATGACCTAATCAAAGTGAATGATCATAACATATGATAATTAGTTCCCATAATAACATGAATCATTAAATACATTAAATGTAAAAAATATTTAATATAATACATGGGTAAAATAATTCAATAATCACGATGTATTTGAAAACAATCCTCAAGAAAAAGATCCATTAAAACTTAGAGAAATCATTTTTAAATAGTGTTGGTACATCAAAACTTAAATAATTCATCATGTAATCACCAAATTAGATAATTACCATGTTTCTTAGGAGTTACCTATAACTTGAAAACTTTTTTGTCTCTTGGGAGTAACTTATAATTAGTTAATCTTATCATCACTTTGGAGTAACATGACACTATTAACTCTTGAGTGCAACTTAAATCTAGTTAACATCGTCTCATTACCCATTACATTGGTGGGATATAATGGACCCAAAAATAATATATAAGACAAATTACATAAAGAATTTGGGTTCAACCACAAATAATTCTTCTATCAATAATGTTTAAGTAACATATCTCTAAAAAACACATGTATGGTTATATTTCATAAAAACCATCATATACTGATTTACCCAAAAAAATAAATAGGTTTCCAGAATATCTCTTTAAAATTACATTATAAACCATTAATTTAAAGGAACTTAATGGTATCATAAGACCATTTATCCATTTAGTAATATAAAACATTAAAGAATTTTGATAGAGGTGAAAAATACCTTTAAATTATAATTAAAACATTTCATTGAAAACATTAGAATATATCCTAATAAATTGATAGTATCTTGAAAAAAAAATAAAAAATGTCAAAAAAATTCTTTTATTTGAAAATAACCAAGGAAACATGTAATTTAATCTTCAAAATAAAATAATGGTCTTGATAATGGGAAAATCAATTCATGTCATATATGATAAAATAAAACATTATTTTCACAGTTTTGTAAAAAGTCAAATTTGAATTCTTTGGAAATATTTTAGAAATAATCCTTTTTAACCCTTTGAAAATAGATTCAAATTTGATGAAAATGGAAATTTAAAAAAATTTCTAGAATAGATTAGAACTTCCATAAAATAATTTTTAGATCATGGAAATGGTAGAAAAATTTCATCGACCACAATAGAAATAAGATTAGATTTTCTTTGAAAAACATTTACCAATAATTTTAAGTACAATGGTGAGGAAAATAGTAATAATACACATAAATTCTCAGACTAAACAAAGGATAATAAAATATATAATTTTTAAAGGATAATTTCATTAAAATTTTCTTCAATATAAATATATCATAGAGAATCCTGAAAATAAATGAGATTGAAACATAAATCCTAACATCTATGGTAACTATTGAATCCTAACCCCCATAAAAAAAATAAAAAAAAACATTAAATACATTGAAAATATTTATATTAATTATAAAAAATGTAAAATTTTGAGTAGGAACACCTCATAAAATATGATAGGTGTATAATATACCATATTTATCAAATAAGAAAATTTTAGAAGATAAACCATTAACACTTGGTAGAATTAAATTCAAAAACGCTTGGATGAAATCATTTGAATTGAAACTTTAAATACCATGAATTATGAATGATAAATGATATAAAATTTCAAATTTATAATATATAAAACTCATTAATATAATACGGTGTATAACATTAAACATGCCTCAATGAAAAAAATATTGGAATGAAAAATACTTACTATGATAATACAACAGAAGTGAGAATTAATCTTTCAGGTGATTGTGCGTAAAAATTATAAAACCACATAAAAAAATATAGATAAAAAAAATAATCATATGTAATTAAATACATAAAAATTATCTAATATAAAAATTGATGTTGGAGTATATCCCACTAAATAGAAATTGAGTTGCGAAACCTCTTACCTTGAGTCCAAACATGCTACATTCATCCACGTATTACTAGTTTTATAAATATATATTAATTTATAACATTTTAAGATTTTTTTAGGATTATTACCTTATCATTTTACCAATAATTCTATTTATTATAATGAAATATTTAATTACTTTATCGGTTAAGTCCACATCTAGTGTTTTGAGGATGTTCGATTCATAATTGAAAAATGATTTTGGTAGGTTTACCTTGGTCAAAGGGGTCAATATCCATCATCCACAGAATAATTATCATGGAATAATTATCATTTTTATACATAAAATAATATTTCATAATCTCCCATGATACGAGGATGGGAAAAAAAATTCACATCGCTTCGTGATGGTGGTATTCCACACATACGAACAATCAACATTATCATTTTTTAATGGGTGGAAGGCTAAGAAGGTATGTAATATATTATACATAAATAATAATAATTATGTAATTAATATAATATATATTTAATAAATCCACCAGAATGAATAATCTTGGGATATAGTGATGAAAAAATGAAACACGTTGCTTCATCGAGGTTTTTGTGCACTCATACGCACGAACACAGATTTTATTCCTCATATGATGGAAAAGAATATGAAAAATGTCATATCATTAACATAAAAAATATCAGTATATTTTATATAATTATTTTATTATATTTTAATGTTTGTGATATAATTTAATGGAGTAAAAGAAGAAGTAAAATGAAAGTGATCGGTTAAAACGGTTACCTCCTCTTTGAGAGACCTCCTTTGGATTTCTTATTAAGGACCGTAGGGATTTTTTTGAAGAGAAACGAACTATAACATTCTGTTACAATTTACACGTATTCCTAAACCCTCATTTTTAATTGATCATTGGTTTGGTATCATTTTGGGTTATTTTGGGTTGAAATGTTTTTGAATCTTGAATTTTTTGCCTATTGTATGGTTTGCACATGACTAGCACACAGTTTTCCAAACCGTACACCCTGCTATAAGAAAATTAAAATTTTTGGATAGAGAGATCTGTATAGATTGTGAATGATTAGTCAATCAATGAATACTCTTAGGATAAACGATGCGGATCATTTATAGTGGCCGCATGACCAGAGCATAGTTTTACCAAACCATGCACCGATTCTCGGGAAACTGTAGGAACGATATTTTGTGAGATCCGAAAATGTGTTAAAATTCTTGAACCATATTTTTAAGTTTTGGAAAGAACTTATTCGAAAGAAAATCAGTTATCCCTTCCTTATATCTCTAAAGGAGTATTCTTGCCCCCTCAGATCCCACCCAAAAGTAATCCAAAGCTAGGAGAATGTCGATCAATCTCATTCTAGTTAGTTTTCTCCTGTTGTTCTCAATCTACCATGGTCTCTCTATTTACTCTCAGGGTTTTATAAATATCCATTTATGTTAGAGAACAAAATACCCACTTTTATGGTTCTAAACCTAAGTTTAATTTTCATTTCTCCTGGATCTGTTTTTTCATTCTTCGTTGACGAAACTCGG
This sequence comes from Viscum album, assembly GCA_963277665.1. Classification (NCBI taxonomy): domain Eukaryota; kingdom Viridiplantae; phylum Streptophyta; class Magnoliopsida; order Santalales; family Viscaceae; genus Viscum; species Viscum album. The sequence goes on from OY728158.1 coordinate 790,614,414, forward strand.
ATAGTGTTTGGTGATTCAAGATCCGTTGATCCCAAGGTTGTTCATTCTATTATGATGTCCAATTTTTATTAACCCAAATTTCCTTGATTAATTTAAATTTATTTAATTAAATTAAATATTTTTATTTTTTATTAAAATGGATTTGAATAATTTTATTGAAAAAAACCGATTACAATGAATTGGGGTTTTTAATAAAAAATGGGGTTTTGACATGAAATATGAAAAACCCTACTTCTATTTAATTGGTGTGTGTTTATGGAATGATTGTCATTTAAATTTTTATATTTCGATTTTGGTTTTCATGAAAATTTAATAAAATTAATTGTTGAATTTAATTGAAGAAAATTGATTGATGGAAGGATTTATGAAAACTACAACTCTAGTGAATTGGGGGTATTTGATGAAATTGATTGAATTATTTGAAAATTAAAATGTTGAATTTAATTGTGACATGGATTTTAAAATTCCATGACTTGGTTTCAAACTCTTTGTTTTTAGAAATGTCTTAATGAAAATGTTTTCATTTGAACCATAGGGTTTCATCTTGGTGAAAATGTATATTTTTTATTAAAACCCCATTATGGTTATTAAAGAGAAAATTGTCATATTTGATATAAGAGAAGAGATTTAATTGTATTTTAAGAAGTCATGAAATAATTTACCCATAACTGTTTATTCAAGAGGATGTGAAATATTTTGGTAGTTAGTGTGTAAATTTGGGTTGCAGTTTACAGCTTACAACATTCTAAAACATCAAATCTGCACACACATTCCTTAGGCGATGGTTAGGAGTCCCATTTTACATAAACCCAAAAGAGAATATGTTCATACTTGTCATTTTAAAGTGTTGAAACCCTATATCCTAAAACCACCATACCTATTTGGAATAAGACTATGTTGCTCTCTTTTTTTATTTCAAATGTATATCAAAATATTGTAAACTGTTCTACATGCCTTGAGAATTTAGATAAACCATTTTATAGAAAAATGTTTATTTAATTCATTTTGTGAAAACTTCTATTTGTGTAATTTGTCCTTTTAATTAAAGGTAAACTCCATCTTTTGAAAATTTTTTCATCATATGAAATATAAATCATGATTTTATAAATGCATTTCCATCTGTTAAATTGTAGAGAATGACTTGTTTAAATATTATTTTGTAAATTCCAAACTTGTTTTTTTTAAATTGAATACAAATTATTAGTTAATTTGATACTTTAATCTCATTATGTAACCTTTTGTTAAATTCTAATAGGATTTGGGTCACACCCTATTATATGCCTTTTGTTGTTTGCATATTGTCTCCTTTTTGTTTGGGAAAAGGAAAAGGATCTCATGGAGGTGGATCCAGCTGTTGAACCTTGGACTTGGTGAGTTGTGTAGGATTTGGGGCTTAGGTTTCTTTTTTACTATTTCAGTAATTTGATTGTAGAAATTTGGGATTTATTTCTCATTTTACTTTTGGTACATTACTCAAATTAGAGTTTCTTTTTTTATACATACTGTCTTGTTTCTTGTATTTCTATAATTTTTATTGGAAAATCATTCCCTCTTCTATTTTTTATAATTAGAAGTGTTATTCATCAATCCATGGGGATCAAGAATTCCCTTCATGCTATTTGAGGCCCAGCTCAGTTATCGGGTTAACAGGGTACCCAGGCTGTAACACCCTGAGATTTTATGAAAAACATTATTTTAATTTATTTGATGTATTGTGTTGTATGATACCCCAATATTATCTTGAGTTATACGCAACATCGTATTAGCTTGCAGTATATGCAACACTAATCTTGGATCGTGTTACACACAATTTTGAGTTTGTTTGATAGTAGTTATTCTACGCAATATTGAGTATATATATATATATATATTCAATTTATTAATGAAATATGGTTGGATTCTCTTATACGAAACAACGGAGGAGTCTTGCACAACACGCAACCCTGACCTGGCTTGCATTACATGCAATCACGACCTTCCTCGATAGCATGTGTCGTACGCAATACCAGGTTTCACTAAACAAAGATATATTGTTATAATATTATTATGGACTATCCTTTATGAATAGTATTAACTACATTTTGAATTTTATAACATTATTATTCATCTTACACATTTTCTAGAATATGGTATGAGAACAAAATAAATTTTTCGGGTAAAATATGTATTTTTCAAAAATTGTAGTTTTCCCACCTTTTGATGACGCACCCACCTTAAATCTTGTTTTTGAAATGTCTATAAGTTCAATTTGACAAAATAAAATTCTTCTTTGGAATCAGGATATAAAAATTTACTTTGGATGAATTTTTCATATTATTCTGATAACTTTCATATTTTAATAAATAGTAAAAACACGCAATATTTTAATTAAAAACAAATGTTTTCATCACAATAATTTATATGGTTAGATTATATTTTAAATTGGTTTTAAAGTGTAATTAGAATATATTTTTACAATTTAATCCAATGTTGTTCATTGGAATTAATTTCACTTTGAAATTGGATATAAACAAGTATCAATCTTTTGACTGTTTTTGTTTCTTAAAATCCCGCTATTTGTTTGATAAAAAGAATTAAATTTAAAATTAATTAATGAAACTTATATGTTATTAATTTGGAAAAATAGACATCAATTTTGAATTTGTAATATCAAGTAATTATTAGGCTGAATGTTTGGTATTTTTCTGAAAAACTTCAATTTTTGATGAATAGTGAAACCACATAGTGGTAGTTAAAAAAATGAATTTTTTTAATTTAATTTAAAATTTACCACTTCTGTGAATTGAATTTCTAAAATAATAGATACACGGTTAATATCAAGGACTAAAATATGGTTCAATGAGATGAAAATAATTTTTGGTGAATAGTATCTTTTTACTATTTTTACCACGGTTAAAAGTAAATATGGCAATTAAGGGTAAAAATGATATTATTATTACACAAAAACTTGTCCTAATTCTATTGGATAAGTTTAATTCGACCAAAAACAACCTTAGGAATAAAATATGACCATTTAGGCCCACTTAGATTAGATTAGGACATTTATTATTAATTTATTTAAAGAAGGGTTAAAATAGTTAAAATCAATGTTTAATAACTAAATCATTTTTAATATATGGTTATATATAAATTAAATTAGAATATAAATATTAATTAGAAAGATAAAATTATTTCATACATAATGGTAGTTTATTTAAAATTTTTAGACAATAAATAATATAATTTATTTATGACACAAAGATGATGTAGTAATTATCTTATTAATGAAATATTGACATAATTGATGTTATAAATACCCTAATAAATGTAATTTGAGAATTTTTATGAATTTAACTAATTTTATAGGTTAATATGACATGTTAGTTTTTATTTAATTAATTTTTTTCGAACTAATCATTCTATTATAATTTTTACAAAAATCAATTACCAAATAGTGTCAAAATTGACATAAAATAGTTTTTAAAACAAATATTATATTATTAATTGTTATTTTATTCCTACAAATATAGGGTTCAGAAACATAACTTATATAAGTATATATATATTAATAATAAACAACTTGGGGTTCGTTTGGCTTGTTATAGTAAGTTTATTAACCTTATAGTGTAAAAAAACAAGAAGACACGGTAAAAGTAAAATTATTTAACATAAGGTTAAATCTAAATGATAAGGTTAAAATAGAAACCTAAACATGTCTAAATTATATTGGATGAGATGATTTCGACCCATACCCACATTATCTACTAAATAAATCCATTTGGAGCTATTAAAAACTGAATATGACTTTATAATAAAATAATATTTTTAGTTTTTCCAAAGGTGTCTATCTCCTCCCTTATAAAAGGTCACCTCCTCCCTCTCTTCCTCACACCACTTTGAGCCTTAAAGCTCGTCCCAAACCTGAAAAAGTATCTTCTCCACTTCCATAGAAACATCATAGAGGTTATTTCCTTCTTCAAAGACCAATTTTAGTGCCCTAAGAGGAGGTCTCAAAGAGGCGCTTCAAAGAAGAGGTAATGTCTGTTACCGATTATTTCAACTTTATTTATTCTTCCACTTATTATTCTTTTGTTGTTTCATTATTTTCATGTTTTGAAGTTCAAATGTATATGATTTGTTTTATTTTATCCATGATTACCCTTACTGAGAATTTGATCTCACCCTTTATATGTTTTCTTTTCCCCATGATTTAAAGAAAGGTTTTAAGTAAGAAAACAAAAAGGGGAAGATCTTATGGGAGATGTTGAAGATCTTTCACCATGATTAGATGTTTATATTCCGAGTTTCCAAAGGCACTAAACTATTACGATCCTTTTGTGTCTGTTTTTGTTATGTATTATGTATTCCGATAAAGTAATGTAATGTCCATGTACGTCAAGCTTCGGGTCTCTATAGTTGGTATCAGAGGAAAGGTTTAGTCAACCTTTGGAAACTAGGATGCGATAACTTTAGTGAGATCCCTATAGATAATTCTAAGGTATGTCTAGGGATGTCCCTAAGGTTCAGTATAAGTATAGGTTATAGTCTTAGAATTACGGTAACGATCTTATAATTAAACTTAAGATGTTAGATATTGAGGGTACTCACCCTTTACTATGTTTTTTTCCCTAGCATGATTTTTTCCTCTCACAAATTTTTTTTTTGTGTTTTAGTCAATGGAGGGAACCATAAGGAATTCGGTTAACAATGAATCCAATGGAAAAATTGGTGACTATGAGCAAAAAAATTGTGTAATTCCTAGAGAGAAAAATATTGTGATTATGCTGAATCAGTCATCGCGATATATGATTAACAAGGTGAAATTTACTGGTATGCCTAATTCATCAAATAAGAGGAAGGTAGACTTTTATGCATGTTCGCATGTTGAGGTGCATAAAGAAAGGAAGATTGAGATTTCTAAAGAAGGGAAGAAGAACATTGAGGAATACCTCAAATGGAGAGGAAGATGTTATCTGTGTGGAGAAAAGGGTCATAGAGTGACAGACTGTTATGGAGGTCAATGTCTTATTTGTGAAGAACATGGGCATTACCCAACTCAATGCACTGACCAAAAAAGTTACTTCTAAATCAAGGAAGGACTTATTCCAGGACAATCATTAAAGAGGATGGATTGAAGTGTTTATGTATTGGTATTCATGAATAATGTTGTTGAGGTAATTTTATGGTGTATTAAAATATTTTTGTATTATTCTATTGTGGTTTTCAATAATTTTATGGTACCGGTAACCATGAAAAGTGATTCAAAAATTTTGGAAAGCAGATGATATGCTCATAATGAAGGGATAAGGAGAAAATGAAATGTTTGACAGTATTCATGAGCTCATTATTGATATAAGGACTAAGTGATATCATGGTTTGAGTATATAGAATTTTGGGGATTCTGGTATGTGGAAAGTGTTAACTTTTAACTGCATTCATGTTTTCATTAAGGTTCAATGGGTATTCATTTTTTCAAGAGAATACATGATTAAGCCCTTCGAATGTTTGGAATGTGACCAACAAGACATATCTTATGATATATTGGGATCAACGATGGTATTAACATGCTTGTTATATGAACGATTTGGTAATCATTTTCACTATAATATGAGATTGGACAACATTATTTTGGATAAGCCCAAAGATTGGAATGGATTATGTTCAACATATGTTAGTATTGTTTAAGGCTATAAATGTTTCAATATTATTGATGGAAAGTTATAATAATGTATTTTTTGAAGAAAAAAAGGATAACCTACAGGACGGATGACAACCCGTCCCGTCAGACAAGGCTGTGGGAATCGAACCCACAACCGAAGTGTGACTAGTCTTTATCGCCTACCACTGGCCTACAGGAAGTCTCTGTTTAATAGAAAGTAGTTTTATTTTATTAAACGGTATGATATATGAAGTATAAGTTCATTTTTGGAATCGTATATGATTAACCTCACCATAGAAGGACTTATATATATTTGATAACTTTTGCTAACCTTTTGTTTGAAACAGATGTAATGACCCATAATTCTATCACATGACCCGTTAACACTTCACGAATAACAAATTCAACTTCATTTCTTTAAGAGATGAAGTGGAAATTGTTCAAAGCACGAAAAACAGTGAGATTGTACCAAAATCAAGCAAGTATTTCTTCTAATTCAAAATTTTCAGCTTTAGGGAAATGATATTGAAAACCAAAAATGTTGTCCTAGTGATCTTATATCCGATGAATCATATGGTACCTTAGATCATCACAAATTTATGGCTTTGTGATTGTTGGCTTTTTCATAGGCATGTTCTCTACCACTCTCCATCAGAACATGATGGTTAATTTTTTGTCCATATCCATATTCTCACTTAAGTTGTCCTATGTGGAAACCCAGTGCTGAGTTACTTTGGGCGACCGTTAGGATTCTAACTTACTTTTTTAAAATGAATTTTTAGTATTCCTTTTTACGATGTGGGTTTCAATGAAAGAAACTTTCAAATAGTTAATGATTTATAACTCCGACAAATTTCGAGGGAGAAATTCATTTTAAGGGTGGTGGAATGTAACACCCCGATATTTTATGAAAAACATTCCTTTAATTTATTTTATGTATTGTGTTTTATGATATCCCAATATTATCTTTCATTATACGCAACACCGTATTAGCTTGCAGTATATGAAACACTAATCTTGGATCGTGTTACACACAATTTTGAGTTTGTTTGATAGTAGTTATTCTAAGCAACATTGAGTATATATATATATATATTCAATGTATTAATGAAATATGGTTGGATTCTATTATATGAAATAATGGAGGAGTCTTGCACAACACGCAACCCTGACTTGGCTTGCATTACACGCAATCGCGACCTTCCTCGATAGCGTGTGTTGTACGCAATACCAGGTTTCACTAAACAACGATATATTGTTATAATATTATTATGGACTAGCCGTTATGAATAGTATTAACTACATTTTGAATTTTATAACATTATTATTCATCTTACTCATTTTCTAGAATATGTTATGAGAAAAAAATAATTTTTTTCTGTAAAATATGTATTTTTCGAAAATTGCAGTTTTCCCGCCTTTTGATGACGTACCCACCTTAAATCTTGTTTTTGACATGTCTATAAGTTCAATTTGACAAAATAAAATTCTTCTTTGGAATCAGGATATAAAAAATTACTTTGGATAAATTTTTCATATTATTCTGATAACTTTCATATTTTAATGAATATTAAAAACACGCTATATTTTAATTAAAAACAAATTTTTTCATCGCAATAATTTATATTGTTAGATTATTTTTTAAATTGGTTTTAAAGTGTAATTAGAATATATTTTTACCATTTAATCCAATTTTGTTCATTGGAATTAATTTCACTTTGAAATTGGATATAAACAAGTATCAATCTTTTGATTGTTTTTGTTTCTTAAAAACACGCTATTTGGTCGATAACAGGAATTAAATTTAAAATTAATGAATGCAACTTATATGTTATGAATTTGGAAAAATGTACATCAATTTTGAATTCGGAATATCAAATAATGCTTAGGCTGAATTTTTGGTATTTTTCTGAAAAACTTCAATTTTCGATGAATAGTGAAACCACTTAGTGGTAGTTAAAAAACTGACTTTTTTTAATTTAAATTAAATTTTACCACTTCTGTGAATTAAATTTCAAAAATCTGAGAGACACGGTTAATATCAAGGACTAAAATGTGGTTCAATGAGATGAAAATAATTTTTGGTGAATAGTAACGTTTTACTTTTTTTTACCACGGTTAAAAGTAAATAGGGTAATTAAGGGTAAAAATGATATTATTATTACCCTAACACGTGTCTTAATTCTATTGGATAAGTTTAATTCGACCAAAAACAACCTTAGGAATAAAATATGACCATTTAGTCCCACTTTGATAAGATTAGGACATTTATTATTAATTTATTTAAAGAAGGGTTAAAATAGTTAAAATCAATGCTTAATAACTAAATCATTTTTAATATAGGGTTAAACATAAGATAAATTAGACTATAAATATTAATTAAAAATCTAAACATATTTCATACATAATGATATTTTATTTATAATTTTTATACATTAAATTATTTAATTTATTTATGACACAAAGATGATGTAGTAATTATCTTATTAATGAAATATTGACATAATTGATGTTATAAATACCCAAATAAATGTAATTTGAGACTTTTTATGAATTTCAATAATTTATAGATTAATATGACACGTTAGTTTTGATTTAATTAATGTTTTTAGAACTAATCATTCTGTTATAATTTTCACAGAAATCAATTACCAAATAGTGTCAAAATTGATATAAAATAGTTTTTAAAAGAAATATTATATTATTAATTGTAATTTTATTCCAAAAAATATAAGTTTCCGCAAAAGGACTTATATAAGTTTATATATATTAATAATAAACAACTTGGGGTTCGTTTAGCTTGTTATAGTATGTTTATTAACCTTATAGTGTAAGAAAACAAGAAGACACCGTAAAATTAAATTATTTAACTTAAGGTTAAATCTAAATGATAAGGTTAAAATAGAAACCTAAACTTGTCTAAACAATATTGGATGAGATTATTTCGACCCATACCCACATTATCTTTTAAATAAATCCATTTGTAGCTCTTAAAAACTGAATATGACTTTATAATAAAATAATATTTTTAGTTCTCCTAAATGTGCCCCTCTTCTCCCTTATAAAAGGGAACGTCCTACCTCTCTTCCACACACCACTTTGAGCCTTCATGCTCGGCCAAACCCTGCAAAATTATCTTATACACTTCTGTAGAAACATCCTAGAGGTTCTGGTCTTCTTCAAAGTCCAATTTTAGTGCCCTAAGAGGAGGTCTCAAAGAGGCGCTTCAAAGAAGAGGTAATATCCGTTACCGATTCTTTCTACTTTATTTCATCTTCCACTTCTTCTTATTTAGTTGTTTCATTATGAAGTAATAAAATCAGTATAACTAATATACTGATATGTTATTATAATTATGAAACAATCCTATTTCACCATATATTAATCCTATGGAAAACAAAATCACCACGCGTGCGTACGTACGGAATACCGTCTCCACGCCATGGTGAAATCTTTTTTTCCACCAACACCTTACATGGATGGGTATAATGGTGTAAAGAATAACTATATATGGTTTTTATAACATCATACTGATTCTTATATATTATACAATCCACTCCAATTCTATTCAATAATTATGGGAATGATATCATCGCTCGTGCGTACGTACAGACTACCTTCTCCACGACGCGATGAGATTCATTCTCCATGTTAACCATATGTCAATGACCATAAAGTTTATATAATGGATAATAATGAAATATATGAAATAATAATGCTAATGGATTTATTTATATATATATTTATTTCATATATATATTTTCATTCAATTAAATAAGGAAATGAAGACAACGTTCATGCGTACGTACAACCTACCGTCTCCATGAACGGTGTATTTCATTCCTTTTATCGATCTATAATATATATATGTATATGATGAATATATATTATATATAAATAATTTTAAAATTTTTGGGAATTATTTAAATCAGCATATAAGTAATAATATCAAGAATGACAAGTGGAAACACATACGATAAATGAAATGATTTTACCTAAAACGCTGCTTTAACATGGAATTTACAAAAGAACGGGTAATATAAAGTCATAAGTGAAACATATAAGATATCATAACAATGAATATGATTATGTAATAAGTCAATGAAATTATTTAAATCATTATACAGGAGGTTCAGATACGTATGAAAAATATCAGACCTAAGGTAAGGGATAATATTGCAAATCTCATTTTTTATCCGATATTGCTTATTCGTAAGTATTTACTGGGGTTATTGCTATCATCCATGTCCACGTTTTATAAAATTATATTCATGTATGTTCAAAGTCCTTTTTACCCATTTTGACTTTTACCCCATTGTATGGAATGAATCTTTCATTTATTTACCCTACAATGTACTTTTTGACTTTTCCGACAAAAGTACGAGAAGAATGTTTTTTTAATGCGTACGGCATGAAAGGATTTTTACGGTTTTATAAAGACTTATTTTCATGAAGCTTCCTCCAATAGATTTCATGACTATTTTCAACAAAATCCTTTTCTTTTAAAATTTCATGACATTTTGTGAAAAGAAAATGATTTTGAAGAAAAAAGGATATTTTCCTCAAGAATTCATTTTAAGTGTTTTATCAAAACCATTTTCATCTAAGATGAAATTATTTCACTTTTGTATGTTGCAAGTATCATGTCTCTTTGATTTACATGGTTTCACTTTTCTAATGATTAAATGATATCCAATTTTTTTGTATGGATTACGTTGTGATGGAATGATGTTTTTGAAACCCATTTTATTCTTGGGTTATGATGAATGATTTATGTTTATATTGTGGCACACGAAAGAATGATTTCAATATGAGATGGGTGGGACCTATATCTCCATCCAATGTATTGGGTAAAGAATTATATCTCATGAGATAGACATGGCTGGAACGGTATGTTAATCCAGTTCGGTGTTACAGGACTGAAACGAGGAGTGAACTCGATTCAGAAAGAGACTTTGTCCACTAAGATGGTCTTGGCAGCAATGCCTTGGCTACTATGGAAATAATAACATGTTATTAATGGTTTCCACAATTACATATTTAATTCCTATGCTATTTTATCATGATTAATGTTTCTTTATGATCTATGCCTTATGTACTGCCATGATTTATGTCATTGCTCAAGATTCTGATGTTTAAATATTATGTTCATGTTTTTATGTTCAAATGTATATGATTTGTTTTATTTTATCCATGCTTACCCTTACTGAGAATTGGAGCTCACCATTTATATGTTTTCTTTTCCCCAGGATTTAAAGAAAGGATTTAGGTAAGAAAACAAAAAGGGGAAGATCTTATGGGAGATGTTGAAGATATTTCACCACGATTCAATGTTTATATTCCGAGTTTCCAAAGACACTAAACTATTATAATCCTTGTGTGTCTGTTTTTGTTATGTATTATGTATTCCGCTAAAGTAATGTAATGTCCATGTACGTCAAGCTTCGAATATCTACACATGCCAGTTCAAGAAAAAGTGGTATTAGAGTCAAGGTTGATCTTTCGTCTTGAATTCAATAACCATTTTTGAAAAATTATCCTGACATAGGAGGTATTTTTGATTGAGTTCCAAGACATCTCTCACTGCAATGAGCCTTGTGTATCTAGGGTTTCTTAGGGATTTCCACCTTATGGATTAGTTTTCGTTATTTTACTATTTTTATTTAGATAGGTTGAAATCCAAATATAGTGGTCCTATAAGTAGGGATTTATTTTCCCATGTTTCTCTATTTGAGTGTCTATCTGATTTATTACTTTTTCTCTATTGATGTTATGTAGCATCATAGCTTCGAGAAGATGAGAGAATCAAATCCAAGAGGAAGCTACTAGTGAACCTAAGAGAGTAAATCTTTTTTTTGAAACAAATATGACTGAGGTGATTATGCGCACTGTCCAATCTCTGGACCAGGAACCACCTCTAGTCCCTATTTAGGATCCAAATATGGAACCTCATAGGGATGTTCTCATAGCTAGTTCCCAAGATTTCCTTCACCCGAAAAAAGCATCGTTTAAAAGACCAAATGATACTCCAGAGGCTGAGGAGTGGTTGAGAAGTATTGAGAATTTGGTTGGGTTCTTGGACTCATCCGATAAAATCAAAGAGAAGTGTACCAATTTCATGTTAGAAGGGCCAAGAAGAAGATGTTGGGACACTATGGTGACGATGAAGAAGCACGAGGGGTTGGAGTGGATGGACTTCAATGTTAATTTCACTGACCAATTCTATCTAGATTCTATGCTATTGGCAAAGTCTATGGATTTTTTCAAACTCAATAAGTCTTACAGGACCATGAAAGAGTATGAAATCCATTTTTCTATGATCGTGTAGTTTACACCTGCGATAGTATTGAATGAGATGATGAAGGCTTAAAGGTTCGAGTCTGTACATTTTTAGGATATTTTTTATAATGTTTTATTTTTGAAGATGCACTCTTAAGATGATTTACTATATAGAGAACTTATTGTTGAAATGAACCTGGATGGTAATTTAGGATAATCAGTGTTTTTTTATCTCAATGGAAGCATGAGTTCCTCCAAAGGAATGCAGAAGTGTGATGATTCATATGGAAGTTCTCAATAGAAAGGTCATTATATACCACCTTCAGTTCATGGAATAGGTACCTTAGTTTTCTAACATTGTGGAAAGCTAGGACGTTAGAATTAGGTTTTCACTAAGGTACCCAAGAACTATGGATTTCATGGACGTTCAGGGAATTTGTATTGATTTTGTCATATTTATTCCACTCCATGTAATAGAAAGTAATCCTTAGATCCTCCTAAAAGTACGAGGAAATCACATTATCCACATGAAAAAGGTTTCCATCCATAGGTATCCAGAACTATTCTTCTTCACACAGTGGAAGAGTCTATAGAGGAAGTGGATACATGTCCATATATTGTGAGATGTACAATTACAAAAACGTTTTTCATTATTGACTACTCTATTTGATATTGGTGCATCACATTCATTCATTTCTACTCATTTTTAGTCTATTTAATAATTATATAGATATTTTATCTTGTGAAATGGATATTACTATACCCCTTGGTATAAAGAGAGAGCATGGTCTTCGTAGTCCTGCTTGTGTTTTCTCTCTATCAGATGATGAGTTAGCTTATTCTTTTCTTTTACTCAAAATGGAACATCTTGACATCATTATGAAATGGATTAGCTCATCACCAATAAATCACAGATTGATTCTTATCTATGATGGGTCTCCATTAACACACCATGTGGTTTGTCTCATGTCTTTTAGGGAGAATGGGACCCAAGGCTGAGTAGGTCCAAAAAATCTTATCCGGAGTTAGAGAAAGTAATATCTGTGTTTTCCTTTTATCTGGGGTGTATATGTTTGAGATGTGATCTCCCACTAGTTTTCATTCATATTTTATATGTGTTTCCTTATGATATTTATGGTTATCAACAGTTAAAGGAGGTTGAGTTTTCCATTATCATAATTCTAGGTATCCAACTATTTTTTATCCTCTCTTACCACATGGAACTAGTTGAACTAGAAGATATGAAGTCACCATTGGATGGTCTTCTTGAGAATAGATTCATAATCCCAACTATGTCTCCTTGGGCGGCACCAATTCTTTTTTCTAAAAAGGATGATGGTTCACTTATCTTATGCATTGATTTTAGGAAGCTCAACAGAGTTACGATAAAGAACAAGTATCCATTACCAGGTATTAACGATATGTATGATCAGTTGAAATGAGAAAATTGGTTCTCTAAGATTGATTTTCTATTTAGTTACCATCTATGGAGAATAAAAGAATATAACATTCATAAAACTACCATTAGAAGAATGTATGGTCATTATGAGTTCTTTTTTATGACCTTTGGTCTAACCAATTGTCCTTTAGTATTCATGGAACTAATGAACATGATTTTCCATGAGTATCTTGATAATTTCATGGTAGTATTTGTCTATGAAATGCTCACATACTCTATATCCACAGATGATCATGTGAATCATTTGATAATGGTTCTACGATTGCTTAGAAATCACTAAATTTATACTAAGTTCTCAAAATGTGATTTCTGGATTCAAGAAGTGAAGTTTTTGGGACACATGGTGTTAGAACTAGGAATATATATTGATCTTTAGAAGGATAAGGTTGTAATGACTTTGCAACAAACACAATCTTTTTCACGATTTGATGCTTCTAAGGCTTAGTTGGATATTATTTTTAGTTTTTGAAGGACTTGTTGATGTTGGATTCCTTGATGAAAACACTGAATCATAAAGGGGTAAACTTTTCGTGGGATAAGAAATTTCATAATTATTTTGTTGAGATGAAACGTTGTTTGACTACTACTCTAGAGTAGACTCTTCCAAATGTTGGGCATGGCTATGTGGTCTTTTATCATGCATCATTTTTATAGTTGGGATGTGTTCTTAAGAATTTTAATCATTTATTTTCATAATAATATCATCATCATAGGCCAAAAAATAAGAATTATCTAACCCACAACCATGAACATGTTGCTATGATTCACACACTTAAGAGTTGGCGGCATTACCTTTATGATGAAAGGTAAACCGTGTTTTCAAACCCAAACATTGTGAGTTATATCTTCTCTGAAAATAATTTAAATCTCCTCTAGAAGCATTGGGTGGAATGCCAATAGTATTTTGATTTTTACATTGCCTATACCCTAGGGAAAGGTAATGTTGTTCCAGATGACTTGATTAGGAATATTTCGACCCAATCAGTTGAAGAATTATTAGAAGATAGGAACTTGATTGATCTCTTTGCATTGTTGCATATTAGAGTTTAGGAGAAAGGGATCCTAGTTTCTTTGGGCTGTGTTTAGATAACATCCACTCTTCTTGAATTGATTCTTCAAGAAAAAAACTTTATGATGAGTTCTATATCATTAGAGACTCTCTTTATGGTAGAGAGGTAGTTGCCTAGTGGTCGTTCTCCAAAGAGAATATTTAATTCCATTAAAATAGTTTTTTGAATTGTTTAAAGTAAAGAATGTTTTGATGGTGTGTTTCCATAGTTCTCAGTGGTGAGTGCACCCAGGAACAAAAAAAATTTATATTACATACAACTACAATTATGGTGTCCTGGTATGAGATGAGGCATTGTTGATTTTGCTTCTCATTATTATACAAGCAATAAGGTTAAGGTCGAGCACTAGAACCGTTAGGTTTGGTTCATCCACTTCCATTACCTACCTGGAAGTGGGATGAGATCTATATGGACTTTGTGTTTGGGTTTCCACATACACATATGAATAAGAATGTGATATGGGATGTGATTAATAGGCTAAAAAATCATCTCACTTCTTACCCATTCGTGATACACATAAAGTTGAGGAGCTGGGAAATATCTATATGAAATAGATTGTTCATTTTCAAGGAGTCCCATTTTATTTAGTCTCTAATAGGGACCCTTGGTTCACATTTATATTTTGGATAGGCCTTTAAGAGGAACTGGTAACTCACTTTTTTTGAGTTCGGCATAGCATCCACGGTCGGATGGCCAGACAATAAGATCTATACAGGTTCTCAAAGACATGATCTGTGCTTGTGTTCTCGACTTTGGTGGAGCATGGGATGGTCATTTGGGATTGGTTGAGTTATTTTATAATAATATTTACTGGTCCATGATCAGGATAGATCTTTTTGTGGCCTTGTATGGTCGGCCTTGTAAATCCTTGTTATTTTGGTTGGAGATTGGTGAGAGTTACTTGGTTGGGTCGAGCTTGGTCCAAGAGATAAGGGAAATGATCCAGTTGATTTATCAGGTAATTTTAATGGAATAGATCTGATACAAGTCTTATTTTTATCATCTCTATAGACCCTTGGGATTCTTAGTTGCTGACTAGGTGTTCTTAAAGGGTTCCTCTTGGTAGGGTCATTAATGGATTGGGAGGCAATAGAATCTTGCTCCTTTTTCCAGACCTTTTGAGTTTGTTGAGTAATTAGGGAAAGTTTCTTATTTTTTGGCACTAAAACCAAATATATCATTTATACAAAATGTGTTTCATGTATCTCAGCTTCGAAAGTATTTATCTGACCTATCTCATGTTCAAAGCTGACATGATCTTGAAGTGGAACCTGATTTATATGTGACTGGGCGGCCAGTTAAGATTATTGATTTTGAGAGAAAGATACTTCATGGATGGTTGATGACTTTGGTCTATGTGCTATGGTAGCGTGGTTTTTATTATTATAATACATGGGATAGGGAGCACTAATGACAGAGCAGTGGCCTTATCATTTTGACATGGAGGATTCTTCGTAGGCTTTCTGGGGAAAAAGGTTCCTATGATGGGGAGGTTATAACATAAAATTACAATTTTAGGTATCCGTAAACAATCCTTTTTAATTGATATTTGGTTGGGTTCGTTTGGAGTTTTTTCCTGTTGAAAATTTTGTGAATCTTGAATTTCTTGGCTAGGGAACATTTTTCACATGGCAGGCACATAGTTTTCCAAACCATGCACCTAGCTAATTGGAAATGAAAAGTTTTGGATAGGGATATTGGAACGGACTGTGCACATTTAATCAATATGTGAATCCTCTTAAGAGAAACCATGTGGCTCATTTATAATATATGAAAGGCCTATGCACAATATAACCACATCATGCGCTAATTCCTATGAAACTGTGAAGACATGATTTTATGAGATATAAAAATTTGTTAAAAATCCCCGAACCATTTTATTAGGTCCTAGAGAGATATCCTTCAACCCAAACTCAGTTCTCCTTTCCTTAGATCTCTCAAAGAAGATTATTGGCCCCTCAAATCCCTCCTGGAAGCAATCCAATGCTAGGAGAATGTTGATCGATCTCCTTTTTGTTAGTTTTCTCCTACCTTTCTCAATATCCCTTGGTTCCTCTCATTCTTACTAGGGATTTATATATCTCTATTATTATTGGAGGATATAATACCCACATTTATGGATCTAAATGTATGTTTTACTATCATTTCTCTGGGATTTGGTTTTTTTTGTTCTTCATTGTAGAAACTCGACTTGGGATTGGTGATTTATGATTCGTTGTTCCCGAGGAAGGTGGTTCCATTACAATGCCCAATTTATATTAACACTAATAAATTTACATAATTTTAATTGATCAAATTAAATGAAATTGTTTGATTTTTTAATAAAATATATTTCAATAATTTTGTTGAAAATACCCAATACCGGTGAATTTGGGGTTTTAATGAAAAATTGGGTTTTGGAATGAAATTGGAAGACCCCAAATTCCATTGGATTGGGGTGTGTTTATTGAATAGGGGTAATTTAAATTGTTTTAATTAAATTTATGTTTTGATATAAATTGAAACAATTTAATTGTTGAATTTAATTGAAGAATTTTTTTTGATGGAATGATTTGTGAAAAACATAAATTCCAGTGAATTGGTGGTTTGTGATTAAATTTATGGAATTATGTTAAAATTAAATTTTTTAATTTAACTGTGACATAGATTCTGAAATTAGCTAAGGTGGTTTCAAATAATTGGTTATGAGACATGGATTAAGAAAAATGCTTTGATGTGAACCTTAGGGGTTCATATTTGTGAAAAGGAATATTTTTGGTTAAAACCCCATGATTGTTTTTTAAGAGAGAACTAGAATATTTGAAACTAGAGAAGGGATTTAAATGTATTTTATGTATTATTGAAATAAATTTCCCATGATTGTTTGTACTTGAGAACATGAAAGCCTTAGGTAATTAGTGTGTTATTTTGGGTGGTACATTATGATTTAAAACATTCTAAAACAACATATCATCAAATCACATTCATTACCTGATGGTGATGAGTCTCGTTTTCCTTCGACCCAAAGGGGCGTATGTACATGCTTTTTGTTTTAGAGTGTTAGATCCCTATAGCATGGAAATATCTTACCTATTTCGAACATTTCTATGTTTATCTCTTGATGTATTCCAAATGTATATTCCAATGTTGTAAACTGTTCTACATGCGTCATGAATTTATATGGACTATTTTATATAAAAGTGTTGATTTAATACATTTTATGAAAAGTGACATTTTTTAAGGAGAACTTTTATTTAAAGGTAAACTCCATAATCTTCAATGTTT
Source organism: Viscum album (assembly GCA_963277665.1). Taxonomy (NCBI): domain Eukaryota; kingdom Viridiplantae; phylum Streptophyta; class Magnoliopsida; order Santalales; family Viscaceae; genus Viscum; species Viscum album. The sequence goes on from OY728158.1 coordinate 790,632,124, forward strand.
TCTATCATATGCAATTTAAAGCCTGATTTGCTAAATATATTCCCTTATCTTAAATTATAAAGCATGAATTGTATTAATATTCTTTTGTAAATGCGAAATCTGTTTGTTTTTTAATTGAAATTACATTATTTGTTAATTTGATATCAGAATCTTGTTATGGAATCTTTTGCGAAATACTACAGGTCTATGGATCACACCTTCTTGTGCCTTCGGGTGTTTATATATTGTCACCTTCAATGATCAGGCAAAGGGAAAGGATCTCTTGGAGGTTGATCTAGCTGTTAAACCTTCGATTTGGTGATTCTCATGGGGTTTGGTTCTTGGGATGTTTTCCCTATTTTAGTACTTTGACTGTAGTACTTTGGGATTTCTTTCCCATTTAACTTCTGGTACATTAATCATAGTGGAGTTTATTTTGTTATGCATACTATCTTGTTTCATTTATTTCTACAAATTTTAGTCATAAAATCATTCCTACTTCAAGTTTTTATGATTTTAGGTTTTAGTCGCCAACTCATGGGGATCAAGAATGCCCTTCGAGCAATGTTAGGACCAGATCAGTTATCGAGTTACCAGGGTACCTGAGTTGGTTCATGACAATAAAATTTCAAACTTTCATAAGGATGTTTTTATGTTTTTATGGGTTTTTATAGCTAATTTTCTCTTGGTGGTGTGAATATTAAAGTATATATGGTTTCCTACTATAGTGAACGAAATTACACGATTGGAATTACTTAAAATATATAAATATAATGATTTCCTTTTCATTGTAATGTGGTACGAAATGAACTAAATTTGTATTTAATATACATTATGGATGAAATCCCTTATACCAATATTTGTTTTATAAATTAATGTATCATTTTGAACCTTATCATTAGGTTTTACCCCTTTGTTAACTAATTTTAACCTTTAAAGTGGTAAAAAGATTTCATAACTAAAGTGTTATAAATTTAAATCTATATCAAAATTGGATCAGAAATGGAAATGTTATGAAATTATACACTATATTCCATACCCCTTTTCCTATTTCAATATTTTTATGATTTTAAATCATTTAATAATATATTAATTAACATAAAATACACTTAAATTCATTTTTTTATCATTTTATCTTAACTTTAAAAATATAATGAAAGAAACCAATTTGAAATATAATCTATTATAATATCTAATATAATTCATAAATTTATAAAAAATTTATAAAATTTATGAACTCATCAACATATTATTATTTTTATTTTTTTAAATCATTTACACAATTGTTTTCTTAAATGTTTCATCACCATAACACAAATGTTTTAAGCCATTATAATAACATTAAAATGTTAAAATAAATAATTAACAAAATAATAATTTACTTATATTCATTACAATTATTTATTATATTTTAATATGTATATTAACCCATATCTATGTCAATATAACTTATTTAATATATTATTTTGACTTTTCATGCCCTGTGCAAGCATTGTATAAGCATTTGAATAAGTTTCATGTTATATAACAAAAAAATTCATAAATATAGGTATGTTTCATAAATTACACATCATATTAGATAATAAAGTTGATAAAATACCGTTTACTTATCAAATAGTATCTTTAGGACACCAAATTAAACTTTTCTAGTGTTGCACAAACTATCTCTTGACAGAGAAAATAAAATTATTATTTATCATGAAATGAATTATAATTTATATATCTTAAATTATTATTGTATAATAATTTGGTTATATTATAATAAATTATTCTTTCCACATATTTTATAAATTATTATACAATTTTTTTTCCTTACTATATAATAAAATATACTGTATTTCATAAAAACAATATTTTTTTACTATTCTCCAACAATTTAACTTCTTTGAGATAAATCTAAAAAAATAATCCTAGAATCAACTTGAATTTATTAATAAAAATAATTCAATTTCATAATTTAAAATTATTATAAGTTGAATAAATTACTTTTAAAATAAACTCACAAGACATAATGAAAAATGATTTTTCAAAACAAAATGCATTTTTATGTATAAAAATATTAGTATACCCAAATTAATCATTATTTTAATTTTTATAACATTAATTGGACTATTTTTAATTGAAATTAAAAAATTAAATTTTAAAACTAATTCAAAACAAAATGATACTTTCTAAATACTAGGAGACAAATTACAGTTTTCTATAAAATCTATTTTTTCACTATTCAATAGTAAATCAACATTTTGAGAAAATCCAAAAAATTTCATCCTAAAATAATTTTGAAATGATAATTTATAAAATAATACATTTTTTATAAAATAATATTTATAAAATCAAAGAAATAAATTATAATATTAGCTCATGAAGAATAATAAAAACCATTTTTAAAGAAAAAATATTTTTTAAGCATAAAATGACTTTACTAAAACTTGTGTGATTATTTGTTAATAATTATTCAATAAATTGGTAGTGATTATGGATTTTTTAAGGATATTTAATAATTTTGTTATTTCTATTCATATATTCTGATTCAACTACTAGTTTATATCAGCTCTATTTAATTAAAAATATTTTATGGTTTGTTTATATGAATACCCATATATTTAATACACCTTAATTCATGATTTATTACATAAAGGTACAGTTAGTACAATACAAAAAGGTCATGAGGCATGGTGTATTTTGATAATTAGATACATATCACAATACCCTAAAACATCATTATAACAACATTATTTAAAAACATTAAAAAATTCCCTTATATTCCATCGATCTTCTAATACTACATGAGATAACCTGAGAATGTACATAATAAAAGAGTGAGATATAACACCCATTAAGGGAATAATAAATTAATAACATGATAAAAGTGATGAATTTATAAAAAGAGGCATATCAATGTGAAATAAAGGGGGTGAGAATAAAAAAATGAACATTAAATCATAATATAAAATGAAAACGATAAGGAAACATAATAATGTTGAAAAAACATAAAACATGACACTATAAGAAAAAAATGAAGTATAAGTACTGAGACATAATAACATAGTGTTCTTTGCATAACCTAACATGCACTATACATGGTATCTCATGGGATAAAAAAATTACTTACTTTGTTATAAGGCTATATAATTCTTTTTACACATTTCACATTTATATCCTGTACATGCATTAGTCTGCCATATAGATCATACAACAAAAGAAATAATTTCATATCTTTTAATCCTAATATTAAAGAGTGTGGGTTAGATACATGTAATTACATAGAAATTAAGGATAGGTACATATAGGTGAATAACCTTGAGTGACAATGGGTATGGTTAGTCACAATACAAATCCTTGGCATGAAAAAATCATAGGATAATTTCGGCAGTTTAACAAGTGTACATAACGATTAATGGAAGGGTTTATTGAGCATTAAAGGTGTTATATAACTAATTTTATACAACAATGATGTTAAAAAGGATATTGAAAAACATGTTCAAATATGAATAATTGGCTTCCAAATGGTATAATATAATTAATGTACTTGAATAATGAAGGGGAGGAGGAGAGAATCCCTATCCTTGAGGGGGAACTTATAAAATTTTGGGAAGAGATTATTATGAGTATGAAAACACATTATTAGTGATTTAGAGAGGTATGGGGAGAATAAATTCATTCTTATTGTAATTTTAGTGAATATTATTAGGATTTTGGGTGGGTATTATAGATAAATAGTGGGGATTATTTCTTAATTTCTAAATTTAGGTTTTGGACTCTATATGATAAAATAATAAAAACCAAAAAACCTTCCCATGGGGTTTTCTAAATTTTATACCAAAGAGGAGTTTTAAAAAAATATTTTGTAAGGAAAAGAACTGAACATATTAATATAACATCACTTGTGATGTGTAAGTGAGTCCAGTTGATAAATAATTTATTTAAAAACCTTAAAATATAATATATGCTTCAGAAGATTCATTAAATGATTATAAAATTAAAATAATTACACAAAAAAAAATTATTTTAAATAATAAATACATATTTGGTTATTTATTTCTTGTATATAATTTTTACACCCCTTTTGGAAGATTACGGTGTCATAATATAGTTTATATATTTGTACAGTATTTAAAATTTACCAAAAAATTCAAATGTCTCATTTTTTTTGAAAAATTTACAATTTGATAATTTTAACAAGATTATTTCAAAAATATATTTCTTTTCAAAAATATTTTTCAAAATATTAGAATTTTAATTTTTAAATAAAAATATTTATTTACTATAAAATACTTTTCATTACTATAATATTAATTTTCAAACACTTAAAAGGATTAAATTAGACCTATTTAAAATATATTTACATTTTTGTATGAAATATATTATATAATAATAATAATATATGATGGTAATATTAATTAAAAAATTATTTAATTTATCAAAAAATTTGTTAAAACCATATATTTAAAAAAAATACAATTTTATATTCTTTATATCAAAATCTATTTTTCTTCATCTCATATATACCTGTTTATATAAATTAATAATGTAGAGGGATAAGTGTAATCAATATTTTAATACAAATAAAACATAAAAATTCATTACACTATGGTCTAGATACATAACCCCTTATTACACCAGTGTACGCTCTAATGCTAAGCTGTATGCTGGTGGCACTCCCTTGTAGAGGTTTGGTGAAGTTTGTTTTGGTTATGATCTCGATAAGCTTGAAATTATCACATAAATGGTTTTTTTCATGTTTTAGTTGATGAATCGTTTCTTATGCCTAGTAATGGGAAAATCTCAGTGATTCCATCTTCCTTAGAAGCTCTGATAAATGGGATTCAAAGGATTCAATCCAACTAGATATGACCATTGCTTCTTCCATCTGTGTCACTTGGAATTTATCATAAAACAAAATATAATAATACTAATAGTCACTATACAATGAATATATTATCAATAGTTAATATGCTAAATATTATTTTAATTATAAATGGATATATTTTATAATGGTCCAAAATAACCAATGTAGTTCATGTGTTTTCTATAACTACATTACTTAATAAGAAATTTATTCATTCAAAAAGGGAATTTCATTTATAATAGTTTGGGTTATTAAATTCATCCCCCCTTTAGAAATTCATCCCATTAAATATTATTTCATACCCTAAAATAGGCAAGGATACTTCTATTACATCACCTATTATTATTCATATATCGCCTCCTCATTTATATGGTTCCACTACATCATATTGATTTTGTGATTTTTCTGGTTCCATAGAAATTTTCTCTCCATGATATAAGATATTCAATGGTTTCTCTTCATATGAATGATAATTATACAAGGGTAGAATATCTATATTCTAAACATGTGGTGGGTTTGCAATGTACATCCTTAAGATGGATACATGGAACACATCATGTAATTAGGATAAGTTAGGTGGGAGAGCTAGTTGATAAGACAGAGATATAATGTGATCAAGAACCACAAAGGGGATAATGTATCTGGGAATAATATTTCTCTTCTTTCCACACCACATAAATGTCTTCACAGATATATATTAAGAAATACAATATCTCTAACCTGAAAATCCCAGTGTCATTGATGATTCTCTACATATAATTTTTTTATTTAATTTTTACGGATTTTATATGATGTTGAATGGCTTTAACCCTCCCTATCATATATTATATAGTATCAGTTCCAATAAGATTCCACTCTCCAACTTCATCCCAACGTGTTGGAGTCCAAGATCTCTTCCCATTCCAAGCTTTATAAGGTTACATTTGAATTCTATTATGGAAATTTTTTTTCTACGAGAACTCTACTATAGGAAGGTGATGATACCAACATTCATGGAAATACATTGGACATGATCTCAACATATCCTCTAGAGTTTTAATGGTTATTTCAGACAGACCATATATTTGAGGGTGATGAATAACACTAAAACTCATCTCTATATCCAACGCTTTCTAAAGTCTTCTCCATAACCTTGAGGAAAACCTCAGATCTGAATACAATATAATGGAGATTGTAATCCATGACATATTACCAGTTTCATTATGTATATCATGGTGGGTTTTTCAAGAGATAAATGTTCCTTAATAGAAAATTAATGTACTGACATTTTATGTCAATCGACTACCATTAGGATGGATTTATTACCATTATATTTCATGGGGTGTCCTATGATCAAATCCACAGTTATGTTTTCCCATTTCCATACTGGAATGGGAAATTTGTTTCATCATTCCCTTAATACTCTTTCATTTAACATTTACTTGTTTACATACCAATCACAGAGATACAAATTCTACAATATCCCCCTTTATTTTATCCCACCAAATGTTTTTCTTGGGATATCTATACATATTAGTGATTCTTGGATAAATAGAGAATGCTGATATATGTATATCATCCAAAAGTACCCTCTTATGTTTTCATTTTTATGGGTCACATATCTAGGTTCCAAAACTTATAAGCCCATCTTTATCATTGTTGAGATCTATAATATTTGATTTAGTTTTTAATAGATCCTAATCATATTTTTTGGCCTCCTTGATAATTTATTTTATTATGTTATGATGAATATATTTTTATTATTCCCATATCCATACTTCTCATTTCTAAGAATATTTGATCCCTTTCAATCCTAATCATGGATAGAGTTATGTGATCCATTCTACTAAGAGAATCTGCTCAATTTTCACCCTCCTAGGATAGTTTTAGATTGAAAAATCATAATCATTAATCAATATTAACCACCTTCATTGATTCATATTTATATCCTTTTCTGTGAATATATTTTTTTAGGATTTTATGATCTATATAAATGTCACACTTTTCCTCATTGAGATAATTTTTACAAAATTTCATTATGAAGATCACTGAATCTGATTCCATTTCATGGTTTGTGTAGTTAGACTATGGGATATTTAATTAGAGGGGAAAATAAGATATCTCTTTTTATCTTACATGAGTAAAAAACCATGACATTTTATACACATCACTGAAGATAAAAAATCCTTTCCCTCTGGTACATAATGTGAGAACCGTTAATGTGATTATCCTCTTCAATTATTTAATTCTATCCTCACATTTTTTATTCAAGATAAAATTTACTCCCATATAATTTTCCTTGGATAGTGGTATTGAAAATCAGGAGATGTTTCTCACAAATCAATGATAGTACCCAAATATTCCAAGGAAACTATGACTCACAATCACAAATATTGTTTTGATCCATCCATAAATTAATGATATTTTTGAAGGATCCATAGATATCCCTTAGATAATCATAACCTTCTCTATGAATGTTACATGATGCATCCAAAAAATTAATTTTTTGTACTTCCCAGATAACATTTCCTTTCTCAAGGTCATCAGTATTTCATTCAAATACTCCTCATGTTCCGCCTTTATTTTATATTAGATTATAATATCATATATAAAGGCTATTTTTTGTAAATTTAATTTCTAAAGACCCTATTTATTAAGTCCACAATTATATAAGGGTCATTAGTGAGTCCAAATGGATTCCCTAAGAACTTATATTGATTATACATTGTATGAAAAGAAGTTTGGGGATGTCCTGCTTCTTCAAATTTTCTTGATAATATCCTGACCAAAGACCCACTATTGGGAAGTACCAGGAGACACATAATTTATCAAATAAGCCATCAATCCATGGAATATGATACTTGTTATTTACCATGATCTTTTTAAGATCAAAATAATAAATTTATGGGAAAATTTAACCATCATTCTTATTTATGGAAAGGAATATAGAACCCCATAATGAACCACTTAGGCATATAATGTTTTTTGTAGATTATCTTATATTGATTTCTTTTACTCTTCAAGTTCAAAAATGGATATTCTATATAGATAATTGGATATTGTTAAATATCTAGGTAAATGTTTTATTGATAAATCAACCTCACATCTTAGAGGAAGCCTATAAAATTCTTCAAGAAATACATCATCATATTCCCTTATAATGGGCATGTCATAAAGGATGATCGTTTCCATAATACCAATAATTTGAGCTAGATATGCTTACTCATAAAGAAATAATATCCATTACTAAGAAGATTATTCCAAAGTATATCCATCATCCTCCTTTGAATTTTATATAATCAAAGGTTGATTCATGATATATAGTCTAATTTCATTGTCTCAAAAAAAATTGGCTCTATATAACGAGAGAGAATCCATACCCCAAATTGCATCGAATTCCACTAAAGAATGTATCATAAGGTTATATGGGAAGTTTATTCCATATAATTGGATGGGGGAGAAGTTATGTAATTAAGATGAAATTATTTCTCCATTTTCAATTTTATATGATAGATCCACTTTCATGTTTTGAGGTGGTGTTTAAATAGTTCTTCTAAACTATTCATGGAATTATAGAATGTATAGAACCAAAATCAAATAGTACATTCAATGTAATTATATAAATAACTATTATACATTTCACCATGTCCTTGTTACGATCTACCTTAGCAATGGTGATTGAATAATCTCACCCTTTCTCTCTAGGACATAGTGTTTTTATCATTAGTTATTATTAGGGACCCATGTCTTAGTGCATTGATTCACATAGTGTCCTTATTCTTTGTAGCTGAAACATTGGATAGAAAACTGAGGTTTGATTGGATCATTCCTTTATTCCATCACATTAATGGGTTTATCCCATTAGTATTTGTTTATCTTTATTCCCCTAATTCCCAATCCCAAGTCATTTCCCTGTTCCCTTCAATAAATTTTTGGGATGCTTCTTCCTCTAATTTTGACAAGTGGGATATTGTAATTTTTTCCACATTGGGATTCCTCCATCACTTCACTTGAATTAAACTCCATTATTCTCTTATTATATTAATACCCATGAGAAATTTGAGATTCCTTGATCTTCATTTCAATTTTGTGGGAACATCAGACAATTTTATTATATCCATGAAAGTCTTGAATCAAAAAATATTTTCATAGACTCTAAATTATCCTAACAATGATGTTTTCATATTTAATTTGAGGTTCAATGAAAAATAAAATGGTGTATTTTTAAAGTCTCTTGATGTTCACCTTGTACTTCATTATGGATTCATCATCCCTTTTTGGAGGCCATGTAATTCTATCTCCATTTTATGTCAGAGAGTACAAGGAAAATGTTTATTGTATTTTTTTGGAATTCATTCCACTCTATCACTTTTATATCTACCCCGAGCTTCATATTTTTGAAAAATTTCTACCACTGATCAGTGTCTTCCTCCATATGATCAATATCTAGTAAAAAATTATCTTACTCATAGTATGTAAGGTCAAACATGATATTTTCAATGTATTCAATCAATTTTTACATGAATAAAAGACTGAAAGATCCCCTAAAAGTAAGAGGCCTTTTCCGCACAATGCTTTCAACTGAAACATTATATTTCTTAGAGGGATATGGGTTTCGCTCTATTTATAGTTTTATTTCAAAAAAAAAGTCATTTGAGTAAGTATATTAATGAATTTCCCAAATCCATATCTAATCAGTTTGATCAGCTCATTGGGGAAATCTTTATATTTCCAATCACATTGGATATTGACTTGGATCCTCTTATTTATATTCATTGACTAAAATAAGTAGAATATTAGTGATGAGAATTTTCTAAATCTTCATTATATTAATGAAAAACTCTGAAAATTTTATTTATATAAATAAAATACATTCATAAAGCTATTAATTTATATGTTTCAATCTATTTTATCCATGATCTATTTCCTAACAATAAATTTTATGGTCATTTTATCCCCTTCATGATAATTTATAAAGAGATGGAAAATTTACCAATGCATATATCCTAGGAGTTTCAAGATAGTTTTACAAAAAAGCCTATTTATAATGTACTAGGTGAAAAATGAGTTAATACCTAAGGTACCCTGTTGTAGTTATTACCCCTAGGATAACTGTGCTAGAGACGCATCCACATATAGTATCCATACATTGATATTGTCTCCTGAAAAACAATTTTCCATAATTTAGAGATTTGTTCCTATGTTTAGTCTTATCTTCAAGGTTTTCAATTAATGTTTCTAATATTTATCAAAATATAATAACTAGACCTTGCTCTGATACCAACTATGACAACCCATATTTTTAATACACATTAATTGATGATTTATTACATAAAGGTTCACTTAATACAATCTAAAAATATCATAACACCTAGTTTCTTTTGGTAATTAGATACATAAAATAATAAATTGAAACATTGGTATAACCATATTATTTATAAACTCCAAATCATACCCTTATATTCCATCTTTCTTCTAATACTGCACAAGATAACATGGGGATGTTCATAAGAAAGGGGCGAGCTATAAAGACTAGTAAGGGAATAATAAAATTATAAGATATGGAGAGTAATACATGTTAGTTAAGAGGAATATCAAGGTGACATAAAATATGTGAGAATCATAAAAATGAAAATTATGTATGATATAAGATGATAACAACAATTCAATAAAGGAATGTATCAATAACATAAAACATGAGATCATAAGCATAATTCATGGATAATTTCCAAGTCATCATAACAAATTATGCTTAGGATAACCTTATTTTTTCCATACATGGTATCCAGTGAGATAAAAATATTTCCTAATGAAATATACCACTATATAATGCTTGTCCCACTCATCACGTTCATATCATGTACATGTGTTAGTGTTCCACATAGATCACAAACCATAAGAACTTATTTCATCAATTTTAATCCCGTTATTAAGGATTGAAGATTAAAAACATGGATGTAACCAATAAATTAAGGATAATTATATGTATGTAAATACCATTGAGTGGAAAAGGGAATGAGTATTCACTACACAAATGATTAGCATTAAAAAATTCATAGGATAATTCAATCAATATAATAGGTGTAACGACCCAAATATTTATCAAATGAATTTATCCCTTCTTGTAGTAATGTCATAATCATATTAAATCATGTCAGGAAACACAATGGAACATCATCCTTAAAATAATTACTATGTGACATTTAAACATGAATTTACCACTTCTGGGTTTTTAATTTCAAAAATCTGACATACACGGTTACGATTAGAAATTTGTTTGGAGTCTGATAGAAAAACATATATTTTTGGGGAATAGTAACATACCCTTATTAATAGTAACTTAACTTATGAATAGAAATATTACACTTATGAATAGTAACCTATCCGAAAGAATAGTAACCACACCCATGAATGTAAATATAAAATTTAGGCATCTTATAAGTTACAATATGACCATAGTAAAAGTATTTGTATTTTTATAAATTATAATTAATTAATTAATTTAAATGAAAATTTACATTCGTAAAATGTTTTCATAAATTAAAAATGGTATTTCTTCTAGTTTTAGGATAGTTTTATAAGACCTTAGGTAATATTTAAAAGTTTTATAAAATCAGTTTTTATTTTAAAATTTTTTTCCATTAAATTAGGATTTTAATGAAAAATTAAATTAACCATATTTATAAAATTATTTTCCCAAAATGGATTTCATTTTTGGATTATACATGTAAAAAAATGGTTAGGGTGAATATTTGATATTTTTTTGAAAAACTTGAATTTTAGATGAATAACAAAATACTATAATTTACAAAATAAGATAAATAAATTAATTATAGAGTCATGGATGATGTTCTGCTAGTGAAAGACTAGTTGGTTCAAACATAAATGCCCAAGTTACTATATTTAGTCATTTAATCATCACTATTTCTTGTATTGTGGAGAAATAATAAATTAATGAATATCTCATTGTAAAAACCCTCCTCCCCTCCACTATAAATACCATGCCTCACACCTTTATTTCTTCACACTTCTCAAGCTACAAGAATTGTCCAAATTATGCCAAAATATCTTACCTAGCCTCTCCCCAACATCTAGAATCCCTTTTTCTAATAAAAATACTAAAACCTTTTCCCTAAACAGGCTCTCTAAGAATACATATTCAAGAGGTATCTTCTCTCTCTTTTATTTCATTTTCCATTAAAATTTCATTTATTTTCTTATCTTATCCTAAAATTCTCTTATAAAAATGTCATGATAACTGTAGAAAGATTGATATAATGGTATGATATCATGTTAATGTAATATTATTCATTATACACCTCCTCCCTCTCTCTTTGTTTATAAAACTGATATTATTTCTCATGGTGTGCTAATTTACCTACACCATGGGCGATGCACTTACATTTTCCTTAAACTCCTTATATGTTTTCACTGAAACCATTAAGTAGTTGAAAAAATATTTTATTTCTTAGTTTGAAACCCCTTTTATGTTTTGGAAAAAACTTTTATTCAAAATACTAATTGATAAAACGTAACATGTTTGTTGTGATAAAAAACCGCCCAAATTTACGTAAAATGATCATCATTAAATATTAACTAATGATTAATCCACTTGGTATATAAAATAATTCATTATAAGATCATTTAAACTCCTGGAAGATAATTAATAATGTGTCATATCAGTTCTGCATGTTTATCCATGTTCTACATGAACTTCCATTCATGTGTACAGGTGAACTGTTCATAAAAACTAACAAAAAGAACACTCATGAACAATTGTTTTAAACTCTATAACTCATCCAAAATATTATTAAAGAACTTAATTAAACCATAATGAACTATATGATTGTGTAAAAGGTTATATAATTTAAAATTAAGGAATATAATTTCATTATACAGGACATTAATGTGAATAAAGTGTTCATATACCAGGTAAGGGGATATTCTCGAACCCAACATTCTTTCTTCAGTTTATCCCTCTTTCACTCCATTTTTTGAATAGTTAATCCATAAAAATAATTTTTCTATCATTATATTACATTTTTTGGGATATAAATGTTATCCAAAGGAGTTTATGTCCAACAATATTTTTTCAAATTTACTCTTTTTTCAAAAACACACATTTTACTTCTCACTCAAGGTTGATGGTTCTTATATCAAGTATATTATTCCCTATTTATTTTGGGAACCCAAAGATTATGAATGTGTTATTATGAGATGAAAACCATTCGTTTATGTGGTTATTTATGTTCATGATTGATATATGTTCTATGTGACATGTATGATAATTAAATTCTATGATCTGACAGGTGCACCCAGAGTTATATAGTGCAATATGAATGTTTGAATGTGACGGGTGCACCCAAAATTATACAGTGCTCCAATGAATTGGGTAAAGTGATTAATATAATAAGTTAATTTAAAATGATATGTAAAGATTATTCTATATTTTTTCATAGCTATGTGTGGTATTTGACCACTAAGACATGATATTTCATTTTTATGCATCGCCACAATCCATGCCTTTACCTAATGATTTACAGTCACATTTTTTATGATGATAATGTTATACTCAACCAATTTTACATTGTTTTATGTTTTCATCTATCCTATAATTAGGATTTTAGCTCACCCATTTTTGATGTATATCCTCAGGTGACTACTTGTACTAAGGAGAAGTAAATAGACAATAAGAAGCTAGCAAATAACTAATTAAATAAATGTTTCTGCTTTTTGTTGTAAATGTTATGTATGGTCCTAGATTTCCCAAGACATTAAACATCTAGATCTTCTTTTTGTAATGTTTTAATGTTTTCTGTCATTAAAATTATGTAAAAGTAGTGTATTAAAAGCAGGATCTCAATAGTTGGTATCAGAGGTAAGGTTTAGTTAATTTGGGAATCAGGATTAGTGAACCCTAGAGAAAACCTCTAGTGTGAGACTATGTATAAACATGAATACAAGAAGATTTTTTAAACATAGGGACCACATCATATATGAATAAATTTCACAAATTAATAAGTTATTTATTCATGAATTGTTGACTTATGTTTGGTTATAACCTTTTCTATTTTAGAAAAAGGTTGGAGCCAAGAGAAACTAGGACAAAAACCCATGTGTGGTCCAATGAAATGATTGCCTAAATAGCATCCAACACTATTTAGGATGTGGAGTTCAAAATTTTATGGTGATTCTAACCCAAATATCTCAGATTATTAACAATAAAATGAATAATGTGGAACATCCTCTTTAACCTAAGAGTGGGTAACTAGATATCAATTGTTTTATGCAGCAATGACAACCGACATTTAGTAGATCTTGTGATCCACTAGTTTTAGAATTGTGGTTCAAATACTTGGAAAAGATATTTTTTGTTCTTCACTTTTCTAAGATGGAGAAGGTGATTCTGGTCATTTATCATCTAGATAGAGAGGCCAATCAATGGTGGTATTTTATTAAGAACACCAAGCCGGATGACGAAATTGAAGATATGGAATATGAAGACATTAAGATCATTTTTCATAAAAAGTATTTCCCAAGAGCTCTTCATATAAATATGGAGAGAGAATTTATAGAGATTAATAAAAATAAAGGAGAATCTGTCATGTCCTACGAATAAAATTTCACAATGCTTACAAGGTATGCTTTGAGTTTTGTTATCAAAAATGATTTCAAAATTGATAAATTCTTTAGTGGGTTAAAACCAAACCTTCAAAAGGATCTTAAAATTTGAGACATTGAGAGTTATGAAGATTTTGTTCGAAGTGATATATATATATATATATATATATATATATATATAATTTGGAGAATGGCCTCATGGATATGGTGATATGAAATGAACAGTGGAGTTTCAAGATGAAGGATCTAATGATAAAGGAGGAAAGAAAACCCAACTGCCCACATACCCAAAATGTGGAAAGAAGCATCATGAGAATTTCTCCAAAGGGACAGGGAAATTTTTCATTTGTGGAAGATGAGTCCACTAATATATTTTATGTTGAAAAGACATGATAAGGAAGGAGAATGTGGTGGAAGAATGGAAAGAACCACCCATGTTCCAATGATAGAACTATAGGAAGAAAGGGAACTATAAAAGCCATTTCACTAAAGCTATAGCCCTCAAGGGTCATCAGTGTCAACAACCACCAAATACAATGGAACAAGGGAAGGATTATACCATCACTATTGTGGATGTTGAGCATGAAAATTATGTTTTATAAGCTACACTTCCTATTCACTCAAGAACAGAAAAAGTATTATATGATTCTAGTTCTACGCATTCCTTTATATCTATAATGTTTTCTAGAACTATTGAATTAAATCCCCAAATCCTTGAAATAGAGATATATGTAAAAACAGCAAGTGATACAATCATTGAAACCCAAGTGTTTGACCCTTATCCTATTTGTGTATGTGGGATGATTATTTTAGTGAATCTCATAATACTTTCCTTGGTGGAATTCGATGCTATAATGGGAATGGATTGGATTTGATTTTATAGACCACATATTGATTATCGGGAAAAGAAAATATATTTTCATATTCTGAACCATACCACACTCATCTAAAAATGAAAGGAAGATCATGGATATCCTTTGAAAAATCATTCAACGGTGTGGATGTTGATTCCATACCTCTCTCAAATGGTTAAGTCAAAGGAAAGTGTCAACTTAGTATAAATTCCCATATTGAGGGAATATAGTGATGTATTTCCCAAAGATTTAGCCAAACTACCCGAGATCATAAGGTAGAGTTATCCATAGAACTCATGCACAGAGTTACTACTATCTCAATGTGTCCCTATAAGATTGATCCTATCAAACTATAGGATTTAAATAAATAGATGATAGAGAATTTAGACAAAGGGTTCATACACCCTAGTGTATCACCATAGGGTACACTAGTTCTCTTTGTAAAGAAAAAGGATGGATCAATGAGACTCTGTATCAATTATCAGGAACTCAAAAAGATCACCATACAGAACAAGTATCCTATTGGAAGGATAGATGACTTTTTTAATTAGCTACGAGGAGATCAATACTTCTTCAAGGAGGATCTTCAATCTGGATATCATCAGCTAAAGGTAAAGAAGGAAGATATTCATAATACTACCCTCTATACAAGGTTTAGGCACTATGAGTTTTTGTTGATTCCCTCCAATATAACTAATTCCCCTGAAATCCTCATGTTTTTTAGGAATATAGTCTTTAGAAATTAATTGAACAAATTTTTTGTAGTGTTCAAACATGATATTCACATCTAATCCATGAGAAAGAAGGAACTTGAAGAAAATATAATACTCGTGTTGGAGACATTGAGAAAGGGGAAGTTGAACACCATGTTAAGAAGGTCTGAATTTTGGATGAATCAAGTCATGTTCTTGGGATATGTGATCATAAGTGATGGAATTTTTGTGGAGCCTTCTAAAACCAAGGTGATTGATGAATGGCCCAGACCCTATAGTATCACAGAAATCCATAGTTTTATTGGATTATATAGTTACTAACGATGATTTATGAGAAATTTTTCACAATTGTAAAGATCACTAAATAAGTTAACAAGTAATGGGGTCATGTATGTTTGGATTTTGGAATGTGAGGAAAGCATTAAAAAGATAAAGAGACAGATGATCACTACACCTGTACTCACATTATCAAAATGTGCAGAATTTTTTGTGATATATAGTGATGCTTAAAAGAAAGGCTTGGGTTGTTTACTCATGAAAAATGATAATGTGACAGCCTACACCTCATGACAGTTGATGATACTTAGGAAGAACTACTTGACACATGATCTGGAGCTAGCATCTGTGATTTTTTCCTTGAAAATCTAGCAAGACTACCTCTATGGTGAGAACAATGACATATATACTGATAAAAATATTCTAAAGTATATATTCACACAAAAAGAAAAAAACATGTGTCAAAGGAGATGGTTAGATCTAATAAAGGACTATGATTGATCTATTAACTATCATCCCGAAAAGGTGAACATGGTTGATGATGATATAAGTAGAAAAGAACCCTCTACTCTATCCACAATGCAGATTGAGAAATACTCTATCTTCTTCTATATGCAAAGGATGGATTTGGAAATCCTAATGGTATAGAATAAAGTCTACCTTTCCCTAATTATTTCCCAATAATTTATCAAACATAAGATTAAGGAGGCACGAAGGGATGATCTGGAGTTACAAAATAAGTTGAATTACGATTAGGAAGGGAATTTTTAAGAGTTACATATCGAGAATGGTGGTGTGATTCAGTTTGGAATGAGGATTTGTGTGCCTTCATCACCCAGGATAAATAAGGTGCTATTGAGCAATGAAAATAGGTCAACATTCAGTATCCATCCTGGTAGTACCAAGATGTACCAAGATCTCTAAGAACACTTCTGGTGGGATAAAATGAAGAAGGATATTGTGGAATATATCTCAAGGTGCTTGGTATGTCATCAAGTTGAAGCTGAGAGAAAAAAGTCGAATGTGATGATGGAACCATGTCCTATAACCATTTTCAATTGGAAGAATGTCACTATAGACTTTGTCATGGGTATCCCAAATATGTCCAAGGGAAATAATGTGATATGGGTTATGGTTAACCGACTCACCAAGACCGGCCAATTTATCACTATTTGGGAAGATCTCTAGTTTGAACAATGTGTAATGTTATATGTGAAAGAAGTGGGGATATTTCATGGTGTTCCACTATTGAATGTATCTAATCATTAACCAAGGTTCATATCTATATTTTCTAGGAGTCTCCAACATGATTTGAGTACAAAATTAAATTTCATCATGACCTATCACCCCCAAACTGCTTGAAAATTTGAAAGGACAGTTCATTTTCTCGAAGATATGCTAAGAGATTGATATTTAAGATTAAAAGGTGGATGAGATCATCATCTCCCATTGGTTGAGTTTTCATACAATAATATCTTCCACTTGATTATTCATATAGCTCTATATGAATCTCTGTATAGAAATCTATGTAGAACTCCAACCTGTTGGGATGAAGTTGGAGAAAGAAAGATACTTGAACCTGATCTTGTGCACGAGATGATAGAGATGGTTCAAGTCACCCAAGAACATATCAAAGATGCACAGAGTCAGAAAAAGATCTATGACGACAACTATAGAAGGGACTTGGAGTTTCATGTTAGAGATAAAGTCCTCCCTTGAATATGACCATGGAAGAGACTCATGCGGTTTGGAAAGAAATAGAAGATAATACCAAGGTACATTGGCCCCATTGAGGTCCTCGAAAGCATAGGATTCATGATCTATCAGCTTGTACTTCCATCGAATATGGATCAAGTTCATGATGTGGTTCACTTATCACCCCTGAGGTAGTACATACTAGATCCATCACATGTACTGAACTCAGATGTGGTACACCTCGAAGATGATATGTCTTTTGAGGAGTATTCATTAAATATTTTGGAAAGAAGATATAAGGTTATATGAAACAAGAAGACCACATTTTTAATGTGTTTTTTAGGAACTATAAGTATGGAGAAGCAACATGGGAATCATAGTGTACGATGAAGGAGAAGTACCATCAACTTTTTATGTAAAATGAAATTTAGAGGGAAAAATTTCAAAAGTGGGGAAGAATGTAACAACCCAAAATTCTATCAATGAAATTTCTCTCATATTGTTGTAATGTTATAATCATATAAAATAATATCAAGAATCAAAATGCCACATCATGCTTAAATGAACTAATATGTGACCTTTAATAATTAATTTTCTACTTCTATGTTTTAAATTTAAAAAATCCGACATACACTTCCCCAAAAAGTAAGATGGATGGAGTTCGATAGGGAAAAAAATCATTTTTAGTTAATAGTAACCTACCCTTATTAATAGTACCCTACCCTTATGAATGGTTATTTTACCCTTATGAATAATAAATCATTCAAAAGAATAGTAACCTGACCCATGAATGTTAAAATAAAATTTAGGCATCTTATAAGTGAAAACATTACCATAGTAAAAGTATTTTTATTTTTTTAAGTCATAAATAAATAATTATAATTAATTAATTAATTTTAAATAAAATGTATTTTCTTAATTTTTTTTCATAAATTAACAATTTTATGTCTTCTGATTTTAATATAACTTTATAAGACCTTAGGTTATTTTTAAAATCATTATATAATCATTTTTAATTTTATAATTTATATTTTCCATGTATATTATCATTTTAATTAAAAATAAAATTAATCATATTTAGAAAATTATTTTCATGAAATGGAGTCCATTTTTTTATTCTACAAGTCGAAAAATGGTTAGGGTGAATTTGTGATTTTTTTCTGAAATACCAGAATTTTTGATGAATAGTGAGACACTATAATTTACAAAATAAGATGAATACATTTATTATGGAGTCATTGTTGATGTTATTCTTATTTAATCCCATTTGGTTCGAACTCAGAAGATCAAGTTACTATATTTTTTCTTGGAACAATCACTATTTATGGTCTTTTTTAGAAATAATAAATTAATGAATATAGTATTTTGAAAACCATCCTCCCCTCCACTATAAATACCACCCCTCACAACCTCATTTCTTCACACCTCTCAAGCTACAAGCCTTCTCAAACTTCTGCCCAATGATATTCCCTATACCCTCCCCCACTTCCATTATCCCTTTTTCTGATAAAAAGACCAAAACCTCTTCCCTAAATAGGCTCTCCAAAAAGATATATTCAAGAGGTAATTTCTCTCTCTTTTCATTCAATTTCCTTTCAAATTTCATTTCTTTTCTTCTCTTATCCTCAACTACTATTATCCTCAACTTCTCTTATCCAAATGTCATGATAACTCCTATATGATTAATAAAATTGTATCATATAATGTTAAGGGAATATTATTCATTATTCTCATCCCTCTCTCTTTGTTTATAAAAATGAAATTGTTCCCCGTGATGTGTTAATTTACCTGTGTCATGGGCAATGCATATACATTTTCCTTAAACTACTTCAAGTATGTAAATTAAACCATACAATGGTTGAAAATGGATTTTAATATGTATGTTGTAACCCCTTTTATTTTATGGAGACAACATTTATTCATAATATTAAATGATAAAATAAAACATGTTCATTGGTTCTAAAAACCGCCAAAATTATCCTAAAATGATCATCCTTAAATTTTTACGAATAATTAATCCACATAATATATAACATAATTCATTTCAATATCATTTAAACTAATGTAATGTAATTAATATAATTAATATAATTTAATATCAGTTTTGTATTTTTATCGATGTTCTACATTAAATTCCATTTATGTGTTCAAGTGAACCGTTCATGAAAACTAAGAAAAAGAACACTACTGAACAATGGATTTAAACTCTATAAATCATAAAAAGGCCCATAAAAGAACATAATGAAACATTAATAAACCATATTCTTGTATAAAAGGTTATGTAATTTTTAATTAATGAATATAATGTCATTATATATGACTCCAAATTTAATAAAGTGTCTATATACAAGGTAAGGGAAAATTCTCTTACCGAACTTTCATTCTTCGGGTTCTCCCTATTTCAATTCATTTTTGGAATAGTTACTCCCTAAAAATAATTTTATTATCGTTATCTGACCTTTTTTGGGATATACAAGTTTTACAATTGAGTTTATGTCAAACACAAAGTTTTCCAAAATAACTTTTCTCTCAAAAACACACCTTTTACTTCTCACTCATGGTTGATGGTTCTTGTATCAAGTATGTTATTCCCACATTCATATGGGAACCAAATATTTATAGATGTGTTCTTAAGAGATGAAACAAATTCCATTCCATGGGTTATTTATGATCATGATTGATATATGTTCTATCAAACATGCATGATAATGAAAATGTTATGATGTGACAGGTGTGTCAAGAATTATAGAGCACAATATGAATGTTTGAATGTGATGGGTGCGCCTAGAAATATACAACTCCAATAAATTGGTTAAAGTGATGAATATCATGTGTTAAAGTGAAATGATGTGTGAAACTGATTCAATATTTGGTCACAACTATGTGTGATAGTTTACCACTAAGGCAAGATGTTTTATTTTTATGCATTGCCATAATCCATGCCTTTAACTAATGATTTCGTCTCATATTTTTTGTGATGATGATGTTCTTATCACCCCATGTTACATTGTTTCATTTTATTATATATCCAATTAGTGGGATTCTAGCACACACATTTTTGGTTTATATCCTCATGTGACTACATGTGCAAAGGAGAAGTCGAGAGCCAATAAGAATACAGCGAAGAAGGAATTAAATAAATGTTTATGATTTATGTTGTAAATTTTATGTACAGTCTTAGTTCACCTAAGACACTAAACCTTTTAATCCTCATTATGTAATGTTTTTATATTGTTTATCATTAAAATGATGTAGAAGTAATGTAAGAAAATCATGGTTGCTATAATAAGTGTATATAACGATCCATGTAAGTGTTTAATGAGAGATAAATAGAATCCTTAATTACATGTAAATCATATGTACAATAAAATCAATGTGTAAAAATGCATTCCAAAATGAAAAATTAGAAATAATATGGCATAATTCAATGAAAGTTTTTAAATAAAGTGGAAAAGGAAGGAATCCCTTCCATGAGATATCACTTCTACAAGACTAATATAATCTTCTTAAGAGTTTGGAAACACCATGGGATAGATTTAGAGGGGAACATGGAGTTAAAATTATTGATTAATGGGATTTTAGGGAATATGGGTGGGAGGTTATGCAGGTATTTATACAACATTAAAGGGGAATTCTTTAATAATTTCTAAACACAGGTTTTGGACTCCATATTCTAAAATAACGAAAACAAAGAAACTTCTAATGGTTTTTCAACATATTTTATACCGAATAGAAGTTGTTTTTTATATTTTATGAATCCAAGAACTAAAAATATTAAAATATTACTATTGGGGATGTGGATGGGTTTCGTGTTAAAAAATAGTGGATTTAAAAACCTTAAAATATAATATAGGTTTTTTGAAGATTCATTAAAAGATTATAAAATTAATAAAATAACTTAAAAAAAATTATTTTAAAGGGTAAATTTACATTTGGTATTTTATAAATTTTATATAATTTATTTCATCACTTTTTGGTCATTATGATGTCCCGATATGAATGGTATATTTACACTGTATTTGATTTTCACCCAAAAAATTGACTATCTCCAAAAATTCTGAAAAATTGACCATTGGATAATATATACCTACTTATTTGTATAATAATATTTATTTTATCAAAATAGTTATAATTATTAGAATTTACACATTTATATTAAAATCACTATTTATTGGGAAATTCTTGTTTTCATGAAAATAAAAATTTTCTAACACATAAAAAAATTTCATTAGACTTAAATTAATTATATTATCATATATATATAAATAAATATTATTTAAGAAAAATATCATATTAATGTTATATTTGTTTCATAATTCTTGAATTTATCAAAAAGAGTGTCGAATCCATATATTTTTCAAAAATACAATTTTGGTTTCTTCATATCAAAATCTAATTTTCATCAACACATATAAAATTGTATATATTAAGTAATAATGAAAAGGGATAAACATATTTTTTATTATTTTACAAAGAAAACATAAAAATTCATACTAATGGGTTCTAGATACAAAACCCATTATTACACCAATGTATTCCGTAAGGGTAAGGTGTGCGGTGATGGAAATTTCTTGTGGTAGTTTAGTGGACATGGTTTTGGGATGTTGTGTCAAAAAGATTAAACATATCCTATAAATAGATTCATTTATGTTTCATTTTTTGTGTCTTGAATTGGGCTTGATAAAGGGGATTCCATGTAATTTCATCTTCATTTAAATCTATGATAAACTGACTTCATAAGGTGTGATTTGATTGGTCGTGGCCACCACTTCTTCCGTTTGTGTCAATTGGAGTTTATCATAACCATTAATATTTAAATTTTAATATTCATTTTACAGCAACTATATTATTAATGTTTAATTTTCATTTTATTGTTTTAAATCTGACTAGCTATATTTTATAATGGTCTAAAACACCCAAGTAGTGCATGTGTTTTTTGTAACTACATGACTTAATTAGGAATTTATTCCTTAAAATGGAATTTAATTTATATAATATTGGGTTGTTACATTTTAAGATCACCCATTCATGTAATATACACTATCAAATATAGTATTAATTTAAAATCCCAAGATGTTACATTCTCCTACCTTTGTTACATTATTTCCTCATAATTTAAACTTGATCTTAGTGATCATGGGTTTAACATTTTCAAATACAATTTTTTAAAACCCATATCATTAATAGGGTTAATAAAAAATTATTTTTAACATAGATTAATGGAAATGTAAAAGTACTTTGTTATAACACATAAATAGGTTTCCAAATAGTAAAATATTAGTGGTAATTTCAAAAATTTACTTGGAGAAAAAAAGTAATGATGAAATAATGAAGGAGAGAGATAGAGAATATTGATCATAAGAAAGTGAATGATCATGAGAATGTAAATGAAAACAAAATTATAAATCAATGAGGTGTCAAAAGACCATAAATTTATAAAAAAAAATTATTATAAAGGAATTTTTTTTTTCATTTTAATTGTTTTTATCTAAAGGTTAGGGATCCTTTTCTCATGAGCCGCATCCCTATTGGTGAGGACTCCTTAAGTGAATCCAAGAGACCCGGGATCAAATCCAGGTGGAGGATAATTTCTGGGGTACTGTAGTTGTATTGTATAAGTACTATAGTAGTACTGTAGTAGTACTGTAGTAGGAAATGTGCATAACTGTAGCAAGTAATGTAGAGGGAACTGTAGCAGGCAATGTTTTTCACTGTAGCAGCCGGGAATATTTCCTCATTTGGGAATTAGAACCACCAATTTGGTTCTTGAGTCCTTTAAGGCCTTTGGGCCACCCAGGCCTTCGAGACAGCAAGGCCTTCCGGCCACCTCAAGGCCTTCAGGACACCTTAAGTGCATATGCAAACTAGAAAACCTTCATGGAATAAGCTTCAGAATGAGGAGGAGAAATGAGCTTTCACCATAGCAGAAGCTAAACATATTGTAAGAATGTAAGGGTATGGCACCTGCCATTAGGACAAGCCTATGCATGCATGAGAAAGCCTAGCTGAACATCCATGCAGAGGTGGAGAGTTGATTTCACGATGAAGATGCTGGGAAGAGCAGTTCCAAGTAGTTAGTCTGGGTTGTATGTAATGTTTGAAGCCTACGGGCAATGAATTCCTCTAAGGCCTATGGTCCATGTAATAATTATTCCTACGGGCCTTGTAAGGGTCCCTACTCACCCCTTGAATGGTGGATTATCAAAAATAAATAAAAACTAAAGGCCTTCGGGCCATTGGAGGGATCCTTTTACCATTAAAATAGAAAATATTAAGAAATACACTTATTTTTTTCTCAAATCCATAAATTCAATTTCATACTTTGGTTGAATGTTTCTATAAGTTTCCACCATTACCACATATTTTACTTTAACTAATGAGTAGGAACATTTTTTTACCTAAAACAATGTAATCAACTTCTAATTGACCTTGAGGAATATAAAATAATGAAAATATTTTCTTCAAATACTTATAAAAAAAGGAAAAAACAAGGTAAGATAATTCACGAAATTAATAAACTATCATTTTAATAAATAATAAATTAATCACTAAAATTCAATAATAATAACCAAAGTTCAAATCATTCCACAAATAAATAACCATATATACCAAATATCATGAATAAGAATATATTAACCTCTAATGTTATCTTATAACATTTAAATTAAATCCCCTAAATGTAATAACATTCTTCCCAAATAATATTTTTTGTTAAATCACATGATACATATTTGGTTTAGTTATACCTCAACTTTGTAAAATATCACCCAAAATATCATTAATCACTTTAAAATCCTATTAATTAATATCTCAAAAAATGGGCATCTATTAATCTGAACATATGACATACCATAAACATATAAACCCATGATGGTATCCATGACTCTTATGTCAACCTCTCCAAAATAATTATTTTTATAAAAATTTATCTAAACCCTTCAATAATAACAACCCCAAACCCACACTCCCAGATCCCATAGTAAGAATATAATCTTTACATTTTTTAATTAATACAAATAAAAATGACCTAATTTTAACCATATAAAACATACAAGATCTAATGGAAATATTGGATCACTTACAGACCCAAGGACCTTTTATGATTATAGTTATTTATAAGTAGGTAAATCTCTTATATAAAAAACCCATGACTTAAAGTGATCATTTTCCCTCTATAACCCTCTTTTCTTATTTCACAATACATCTTCAACATGTCCCTTAATATACATCACACAATAAACCATTCTTGACATAATTAATTTAACATCAATATTCATAACCTAGGTAAATAGAAAATATAAGAAGGTTGAGCTCAAATGACATGTAAGAGTAAATATAATCATAAATAATTGAATTCCATCTATGAGCATAAGATGATAATAAAGGTATGATGACATAATCAAAGTGTATGAGTATAACATTATATAATTCATACCCATAAAAATTTTGGAACATTAATCACATGAAATGGTGGAAATATTTAACATAATACATGATTCATATAAGTCCAAAATCATGAGCCATGTGAGCACAATCCTTTATAAAATGATATATTAGAACTCATAGCCGGTATTTTAAAACTGTATAGGTATCTCAGAACATAAATTATTCATTTTGGAATCATGTAACCCAATAATTATCATATGTAAAAGGAGTGACCTATAACAAGAAAACTCTGTCATCTCTTTGGAGTAAGTTATTATAAGTTAAATTTATTGTATCTTAAGAGTAACACAACACTGCCATCTCTTAGGAGTAACATCTATCCAGTTAAACCTATCTCATTACCAAATATATTGAAGGGATGTAATGGAACCACCCATCAATTATCATATAAAAACCCTTATGGATTTATTTTCACTCACTAATCATGCTTTCATTAATAATTTTTTTGTACAGTATCATAAAACAAAACACATGGATGCTTGAATTTCATTAAATCAATCATCCCCTGACTTACTCATGAAAAAGATATTATTTTCCTTATAATTACTTAAAACGTAATAATAAAAAATGCAATGCAATGAATTGAATGGTATCATAACATCATATCACTTGTGGATCATAATAATCATTAAAGTATTTTTATATAGATGCAAAAATAAATTTAAATTATAAATCGAAAATTTCATTGAAATTTTTTGAAAATATTATATTCCTTTGAAAAGTTTTTTGATAAAAATTCCCCGAATATCAAGGAAATAATTTTCTTTGAAAACAACAAAGGAAAAATTGAAGGAATCTTTAATTAAAATAATGGTCAAGAAATTAGGAAAATACATTCTTATTGTATATGTTAAAATAGAACATTCTCTTCATAGTTTTTTAAAAACTAAAATATAAATTTTTAGGAAAACATTTAAAATGATTCGTTATAATTACATTGTGAATAAATTCAAATGTACTAAAAATATCAATTTTAAAACATTTGAATTAAATTTAAGAAATTTCATAAGAAAATTTTGAAGGGTGTGGACATAGAAGAAAAATATTATTGAATAAAATTTAAATAAGGGTTACTTTTATTTATATAACATTCATTCAACAATTTAATTACCAAAGAGAGGAAAATTTTAATAATAAAAATAAATTATAAGAATAACCAGATTAGAATAAAATATATGTGGTTTAAAGGATAAGATCAATGAAATTTATATCAATAATAATTTAGCACAAAAAATCATGAAAACAATGTAAATTGAAAAATAAATCTATTCCACTTTGGTAATATTTCAATCAAAACATGTAAGATCTAACCCATTTTAAAGATGACTCATGATCATTTTCAAGTACTCTTTTTACCCAGTTTTGGTTATACCTTTTTGTAGTTTTTGTTTGGGGTTGTTTCTAGTGAAATTGAAGAAATTTGTAATTATAAAAGTATGTGCATGGTTAGAACATGGTTGATGAAAAAACTTGTGTTTTTTACTAGGAAACCGAGTAGTTTACCCATATAAATCATGCACTGTATTTTAGAAAAATAGGAGGTGGCGCACGGTTTGGCCAAACTGTGCGACCGCTCTACCAAAATCGTGCACCCTCAAATAGATGGGATTTTCATGGTGGGTGCACCATTTGTCAAATCATGCACCACATAGGAGAAACGAATAACCCTATAAGTGGATGCACATGATAAAGGTGAATGGTTTGGATAACGGTGAACCTTCACCTAGGAAACTGTGTCTATGGGTTTTAATCACCCTGAAAATTTTATTAAAATTCTTAAACCTCCCAGTTTTTATCAAAAACCATCACAGCTCAACATAAATTATTTCCATCATATTTGGAAGTTCCTAGGAGGATTATGAATATCCAAAATTACTCTTCATGGGGAATTGATGATATGGTTAAAGGATAAGTTCCTCATTGGTTTGTGATTTATTCATCATTTGATTTTCTCTCTCTCATACCCATATTTCCCAATAAGAAGGATAATTTTTCCACTATTATGGATGGTTTAGATCACAGTTTTAATAGATCTCATTCCATGGGATATTGGACTTATGTATTGGTCCAAAATCTTCAATGCCATTGTGATTTTGATCATTCCACATCAAATTGGGGATTTCAGTTTACAGAACGGTCAACAACGACCTTAAGGAGTGTTGTCTAATTTTCAATTCCCATAGTCTTGATTCTATTTGGGTGTATATAATTGTTCAATTGTTATTTACATGTTGGAAAATCATATTTTGAATTGTATTATTTAATTGGTTTATTAATGGGATTATGAAATTGACTGGATAATGAGATTATGAAATTAACTTATTATTGTAATTATGAAATAGATAGAAACCCATGGGGTGAGCCGATAATATTGAAATGATGATTTATAAATTATCCATGGTTGATAAATTAATTTCTGAATAGGTTTGAAAAATGAATTATGGAAATAAAATATAAATGGGTTTTGAATGTGGAACCTTGGGATGCGATATTTGTGACTTTGGTATGGGATAAAGATTGGTGGTCTAAATTCCAATGGGGTGCCACAATACCACTCTAGTCCCCCCCTTGATATATATTATACATGTGATCACTATGTTGAGGGATAGGGATGGTTTCTCTAAATACTCATGGAGAGTGAGACTATAGCTCTAGTCTCTCACTGAATGACTATTAAATTAAAATTAAATGATTAACTAAAACCCAAGATTGAATAAAATGTGATATACCTTTTGTGGATGGTTCATATTAGAGCATGGGCCATATAAGGTATTATTAATATAGGTGTCCCCATGAACTTGGGGACCTATGTGGTTTATTAAATAATAATTTAACATGAGAACTTGTTACCTTTTCATTTTACATTATTATTTATACAAAATACAAATAGTTACAGATTGGATATTGTTCTAGACATCGTTGGTGGTGTCCTACTATGTTATACTCACACCCTACTTGGGCTTATAGAATTACACCCAAATAGACTTCATGTTTATAGTATATGATAAGGTAAAGAGAACTATATTAAATGGTTGAGTTGGGATTCAATATGGATCATGGATGTCGTATCCAGACATGATATTGGGACCCACTTGGGACTTATCAGTGTCTTATTTTGGGTTTAAATTTGACACTTAAAAGTCATATTACATGACATACTTACTACTTTGGTTTTGGATATTGTTTTCCAATTTTTGGATTATCATGCGATGTGGTCCTTCCTTGTTATGGTATCATTTTTGGTAATTTCTTATTATCATTTGGATATTATTTTTTTATTTCCATTGTTGTGTTTTTTGGATAAAGAGGGTATAATCTCCCCACATTACATATTAGACCCTCTCTACTAGTCTGTGACCTTTGCCATATGTGGAGGCGCACTAGAATTCATGAAACTAATTGGATTGGGGGTATGGCATGTGGAACACGAGATGGGATTTTACAAAGTGTTATCAAATGATTTTTCTTTTTTTTTTCATACTATTTGGGAAAGGTATACCTGAGACAAGGATGAGTCGGGCCTTGGTCATGAGCTCGTGTATGAGAGTAGATAACCTATGTGTGGGGGGAAACCCATGTACCAGGGGTTTGATTAATTTTCTTGATGATTGATATTATAATGGAATTTTATTTCACCCTGATTAATGAAATTTTCATGTAATGTTATTTTTTCTGTGAATATAATAATGGCCTAGTATGGCATGGAATTTGATTATACATTAATAAATTGAGTAACTCAATATTTGTTGTGTGACATGACTGATTTAAAGAATGCATATAAAAGTAGGTTTTGGTTAGTGGTTTTATAGAAAATGCATTCATTATTTGATTAATTTAGAAAGTGCAACGGTGCCGAATAAAAAAAAGAAAATTGTAAATAGTGCTAAATGTGGTAATTTGAATTAGATTAAATAAGAGTTTAATGGGAAACCATGAAATATGGATGTTTTTTACCCTATGTTATCCATGAACCTATTGAGGGATGGTTGAGGGTTGTGATAGTGCCTTGTTTTTTACTATGGGGTTATATTTGGTGAGGAATTATTATGTATTTATATGAATCTTTCTTATGAAAGTATTAATGACGACATGTTATGTGTCCTAAATTTTTTTTTTGGGATTGTAGAGATATTACTTCTTGAGGACACTTATTGATATGACAAAAGAGGATATGGATGGGAATGTGCCTCTAAAAGTGGATCTAGTAATAGTTCCAGTTGCAACACCCTCTGAACTTCACCAGAGAGGGTGGAACTAAGGCATACGAGTTCTGGATTGACGCTATCTAGATGATCCTTGATAATTTAGAGACTCTTATTGAAAATATGTTCAAGTTGGAAACTTATATGTTAAGTGGTCAAAAGAATAATTGTTGGGACATTTAGACTCAGTATGAAAAAATGGTGAATTTGGTAAAGACTTCTGTTTCCGAAGCTTTAGTCAGGGCACGCGCGCATCCGTCTGCGGAGGAGGATGTGCTGCACTGTTGCCCCACATTCCCACTTTCCAAAGGCGGGAAACATTCACTCCTAATTCAAGGACATATGCTCCTTGATCGAAACAGGATGATGGGATGTCAGTTCTTCCTTTTGTGGATTCCTCCTCGGAACTCATCACCTAGCCCGGGTCTCCCTTATAGATTTAATACATTGTTCGTGAAACTCTTACTAGTGCCATGTTTCCATGGACACCAGTTAATTAAACTGCTTCTTTCGGGACATTCCAAAGTGTCCGGTCAGGGCAGCAACCTTCAGTCAGGGGAGTAGTCACGTCGAGGCATCATTAGCATGTCTGGATGCTGGGGAACTGGCATGTCTGTCTTTTATCCCTTGTCATACGGCTTCTCAAGGGCGTGGAAGCCCGAGGTATCCCACATCGATTGTGGGGAATTATATTCCATAGACATATATCTAAGGTTTTCCTCAGCTTCTTGTGTTTAACGCATGGTATGTCGCAGGTTTAACGTCCAATGGAGACGGATCAGCCCGATCAGAGCATTAGCTGGAATGGATAGGATTGAGGAATTTCCGTTGAAGGGGTGCCGATACCGGGACCAGCCCCTGAGCGGCTGTGAAGTGGAGCTGAATGGCATGATCTTGCTGGGATATGGCAGTCCGGGTGAGAATCAGGATGGGTGATGGAGAGTTGAATGAAGTTTAGGGGGAATGAATATTGGACCATCGCAAGGGAGATAGTAAAGTTGGGCTTGAGTCTCTAAGAGACCTCCTACGTATCCCCGTGGCAGGGAATCAATGTCCACGTAGTTCGAGATGGTGTAGGCGGACCGACGTGAAGGTGGACATTGGTCCGATGGATGTCGTTAGTGAACCAATGTGAAGGTGAACCTAGGGGTCCACTGGTGGTGGGCTTGAACATCGTGAAGGCTTCCTACGCACCACGCCCTGACATGGATCAAAGTCTCCATAATTCAGATGGAATGTGGAATACAGTTTAACGTCATGCGGGACGGGGGCGGGGGGACCGACGTGAGTGAGGTTGGGAAGACTATGTGATGGGCTTGAACCTTATGGGGGCTTCCTACGTACCAGGCCTTGACATGGATCAAAGACCACATAGTTCGTAATGGTGTGTCGGCGAACCAACACAAGCAAGGATCTTGGTCCAGATGGTGAGGGGCTTACACGCAAGGATACATGGGTGTTGATGAACCTACATGAAGGTGGGTCGGGAAGACCAACGGATGGTGGGATTGAACCTCTGGGAGGCTTCTTACATACCATGCTATGACATGTATCAAAGACCTCGTAGTTCAGGTTGGACGCCAGAAGGCCAACGTGAATGAGGAGGACCAGGGGGGTCCTAGTGGTGGTGGGATTAGACCTCTTGGAGGCTTCCTACATATCATGCCTTAGCACATATCAAAGACCACATAGTTCAGGATAGTCACAACGACTTGCCGCTGGACCGGAATATTGTTTAGCATCGTGCGGGACGAAGGTGGAACCTAACGTGAAAAAATGACAAATGGGCTTGAACCTCGTGGAGGCTTCCTATGTACCATGTCGTGACAGGGATCAAATACCTCGTAGTTCAGAGGGGCTTCTTCGGTGAACCGATGTGAAGGTGAACCCAGGGGGTCCACTTGTGGTGGGCTTGAACCTTGTGAGGCTTCCTACATACCATGCCTTGACATGGATCAAAGACCTCATAGTTTGGGATGGTCACAACGGCTTGCCGTCGGACTGGAATGCAGTTTAACGTCATGTGGGATGAGGATGAACTCGACGTGAAGAAATGACGGGTGGTGGGCTTGAGCCTCAGGGAGGCTTCCTACGTACCATGCCATGACATGGATAAAAGTCCTCATAGTTCAAATGGGTGTGCAGTTTAATGTCATGTTGGATGAGGTCATACAGTTTAACGTCATGCTAGATGAGGGCATACAGTTTAACGTCATGCTGGATGAGGGTATTGTCATAGCCAATGCCAACTCTAAGCCCACGTGAGTCATGTTCGGTGTGAGAAACAAGAGGAAGCAAGGACCTGACGATCACATCGCGAAGGGTGCGTCTGTGAGAAGCGAAGAGGAGATTATGCGTTAGGCGGCCCATGGTGCTATGACTTACTCCAGGATGGAGGCCCGAAGTGCGGAAAAGCGTAGTGAAAGAGGGATTTGAGACCAATGATGGGAGGTGCCTCGTTCCCTATCATGCCCTCCACTGACCTTGGTAGTGGGGAAGTATGAAGATGTAGGGGTGGAGACATCCATTGAGGGACTAGGGGGATTTCACCAAGGTGGTTTCCCTTCTCCTCTGGACATACGACGCTCCGATAAGGAGGATATCATCCCTTTTGGGGGGAGTGATTTCACTCCCATGGAGACGAGTGGTGTAAAGAATGTCCGAGATGGGGGGACCCTTCGTGCGAGGCACGAGGTCGGGTGATTGTTTAACGTCATGTGTTGAGGACGTGATTCTTGGCATTTTAACGTCCCGCAACTCGGACGAGGGGCGTTTACTATGCACCCATAGGACTTACATGATGAACACCCTTTGCTCCTTGGGGGAGGGAAGGTACCAATAAGGTCGTGGTCAAGGGGGCTCGTAGATCAAACCATCGAGGGGTCCACGTTAGCGTGGCTATGCGAAGAAGGAATAGCCGTTAGCGTGCCTATGTGAAGAATCATTAGGCGATGCAATGCTACGAGTGGTGTGGTCCGTGGGACTTTGAAATTACATCGTGGAAACTTGGAGGGTTGCACGGGGAGAGGTATTTCCAAGCAGAGGACTGTGATTCGCGAAGTGGGGGGCCTTGGCCTTAGCATGTGGAAATGGTGTGAGTGGAGAGTGCTTCAAGAAGTGGAATAGTATTCGCGGAGCACTGCCTCACGAAGAGGAGGTGCCTCGCGAAGCAAGGTACTGCGAAGTAGTGTGCTTCACGATGTGTAGCATTCCTGCCTTAACATAGGGATCACTAGTACAAGATGGGTGTTTCGTGAAGCATAAATGCTCCACGGCTGCACGGGTTCCCTAGGGAATCCCCCTCCTTCGCGAATGCCCTTGATCTTCGCGAAGGGCATCCCTCTCGGAAGAGAGTCTCAAAACGAGACAAAGCAAAGGTGTCACGCGAAGTATAAGTACCTCGCAGAGCTCATGATTCCCAGGGAAAAGGGTGCTTTGCGATTCAGGAGTGGAGAAGCCGAATGGTCAGATTGTCCATCCTCTTGGACTCAGGGGAGCCCAGTATTTATAGGCAAGGGGCACCGTGAAGCAGAACTCCCGCGCTTCGCGACGGACTCACGAACGTCAGGCCGTTCACGGAGAGGTACCGCCTCCGGCGCTTTGCGGTGGGCTCTACAACGTCAGGCCGTTCGCGGAGAGGTACCGCCTCCGGTGCTTCGCGGCGCACTCGCGAACGTCAGGCCATTCGCGGAGAGGTACCACCTCTGGTGCTTCGTGGGACCGCGAAGCTTGGGGGTGCTTCGTGTCGGGGCTTCGCGAGGCAGCGTGTAGGGATTCTTTTTCGTCCCATCCTTTCATGCAATATTTTGGTTCCAACAAATGCCCCCCTTAGACTTGGATTCGCGGAGGGATGACGGGTTGAAGACTAAGGTAAAATCGCCAAAATTGTTGGTGGTTCGTGATGCGACTTCACGAAGGGGGACCACAGTGCTGACTGGGGCAACGGGATCCGGACGCGCCGCGATGCTCCGTGCGGGCGAGGCGCGCCTCGAAGCTCTGGGGTCGCCGCCTATAAATAGGGGGTCGACCTTTTTTGTCTTCACGCGATTTTCTTTTCTTTTTTCGCTCTTGATTTCACGAAGCTCCAGATACTCCGCGCCTGCTCTCCGCGACTCGAGCTTCGCGGTGAACCGCGGGTCTCCGACTCCACGACCGCGCCAAGCGAACTCATTTTTTCCGGCCTAGGTCAGACTCCACGTCCTGGTCTCGCAACCAACCTTCGCGATCCGGCTTCGCGATCCAGATTTGCGATCCTTTATGAAAAAATTCTTTTCTGAGTGCCGGAACCGAAATGGCTCATCGAGAAGCTGTATTGTTGGTGCTAGCAGATCTCACCCGTTGGGATGAGATGGACAACTGTCCGGGCCTTGGGGGGATGGTCTGAATCCACTCGGACCACATTTCTTTGACAGAGCTGCTATCGGAGGGTCAGAAGAATTATCCGCAGTGCAAGAAGCTTCCATTGTATGACTTCGGGTTGAGGGATGACGTCTTCATCCCTGAGGTGAGTAGGGACGATCCAGCTTGCTGGTTTAGGAGCATTCCATGTTAGCACCAATGGTTCAGGGCGGCCGTTGGTCATGCGCGGGAGTACTTCACACCTGTGACCACTGACTGTCTCAACAACCATGTGAACATTATTGATGGGAAGCCACTACAACCAGAGATGTCCCCTACTCTCCACCGTACCATGTTGAAGGCAGCATTGCAGGATTCGAAGAAAGGGTGGTCCGATGAGTGGGACCTGTGCCAGGGCGGAAACATTACTGATGACTGGGCCTGAGCCTATTGGGTAGGCGCCTCATGCGAGGAGTTTGGGGCCGAGCTGAGGAGAGTGGGTTTATATGAGGCGGCATGGGCCTCCCAATTCCACATTTACCAACCAAAACAACTGATGTCGGAATTGCTGAGAAGATGGTCATCTAGGACCAATACCTTTCACCTGCACCATGGGGAGGTGGGAATCAGCCTGTGGGATGTCCACCAGATTTCGTGGATTCTGATCTTGGGGGCCATGTATGATGAGTTCCTCCTCATCATGAGCACGTGGGAGGATACAGAGCAAATTCCGCGACTGGCGTCAGCGCTGATGGCACTCGTCCCTGGATAGGACAAGGAGGCAGTAAGGGATCTCCACTTTAAGAAGTGGTTCAAGCGCTTCATAAATTTACCAGAGAATTGAGAGTTCCCTCCGAGGCCTCAAACTTGTCTGAGGGCGGCCCAATGGGGTATGGAGCACTTGTATTAGCGGGTCTGGGAGGACAGCCAATGGAAGACTTGGGGTTTCAGTGTCAGCACTGAACAACAGCCGATAGTCAGGATGGTGGCATTCATTGCGGCTCTCATCTGCGGTTAGATCCTACCGGGGAGGGATACAATCATGGGGGGTGCGGCCCAGCT
This sequence comes from Viscum album, assembly GCA_963277665.1. Classification (NCBI taxonomy): domain Eukaryota; kingdom Viridiplantae; phylum Streptophyta; class Magnoliopsida; order Santalales; family Viscaceae; genus Viscum; species Viscum album. Next base: position 790,667,138 of record OY728158.1, read on the forward strand.
CGTTTATTAGGGTCTCTATGCTGGCCATGGGGTAGCGGGTCAATCTGGGGATTCCAAAGCTCGCCAAGCTGTACAGAATGATGTAGCACATTAGCGAGGTCAAGAAGCTGCCAAGGTTATGCGAGCCCTTCCACCTCCTGTATGGGTGGATTGCGGCGCACATCAGGGGGATCTATGAGTATCCAAACCCTATCTGGACACCGGGATAAAACTTCCGCCCCTCCATCCTGAATGCAGCCAGGAGCTTCCTGTTCAAACTAACCATGACGATGGTGCTGAACCGGGTGTGGAGGGCGGATGAGTTTAACTTTCACCACTTCCCATTGCCGACAGGGATACATACTGACAACGGGCGGGGAACGGAATAGAACCGGGCTTACCTCCTGGCCTTTCGAGGTGGAGTTTTGGTGGCACGAGTGGATCATGAGATGATCTACGAACCGTAAACCCCGCTTCGGTTTGTGAGGCAGTTCCGGTGCCTCCAGTGGCTGACCCCGTAGGTCTACTAGGAGGTGTGTCACGAGGATCACCCATGTGTGATGAGGCTGCTATGACTCATGTTCACACGGGAAGATGCGAAGATGCGAATTGCATTTCCTCCATCCACCACCACTTTCGGATTGGTGAGGGAGTATGCCATTAGTTGGGAGGCTACTTTCCCATGGGAGATGCTGAAGCAACCAACTATTCGGGTTGGTGATGGTGGGCCTCTATCCCGAGGTCGGGGTCGGAGGGAAGCTAGGGCCTCTAGAGGTAGTGGGGCTACCGTGGTGGTGAGACCCGCACCGGCCGAGGGTGTGGCAGCAGCAGCTGATCCAGTGATTTCGGAAGCGCAGGGCCATCCGGAGGGGCGGCCACTGAGGGGATTTCGTAGGATATCCACTCAGGCTCCGGGGAAGCGGCTGCGTTATATTGACATGGCAGAGGATGTCATCTTCCTGGAAGCCTGGGACATTTGGGATGTCAACCGGAAATTCCTCATCCCACCTGAGATATGGGCGCACTTGAATCGCCTTGGGATGGAGTTAATGGGAATAGGCCTAGTCCGGGCTGGTTTCATGGCGTCTCCGGCGGAGGCAGAGCAATACTTGGACGAGCTGGAGGATTACATTCACTCCAATGGTGTCCCTCGCCCAATGATAGACCGGGTGAGGGTACTGCTAGATTGAACAGTAGCCCCATAGTTGTCAGTCGCCGATCTGAGGGAGCGCTTCCCCCTGCTGGAAGAATTAGGGGACTCTTCTCTGAAGGATGAGGCTGGAGGAGGGAGCCCGTTGGAGGAGGGCGAGGTTGGAGATCATGGCTCAGATTTCGACGATTTCGTAGAGGCTCTCGAGGTAGCATTCTGAACTTCTTTACTTATGGTATGTTCTTGGGTCATTATGGACTTCTCACAGATGTTTGATCCATGCAGAAGGAACTTGTACGTAGGTATCATTCTCGCCCCTCGTCGGGTGATGATGCTGGACCTTCAGAACCCATGCTTATGTCTGCGTCTAGTTCCGCGTCTGGTGGGACCAGAGCACCCGAGGTGGCTCCTCTGGAATCTCCAGACCTTATAACAGTATACGGAGGGCCTCGACTCAGGGTCCCGTCAGTATCGGCTCAAGAGCAGCACCAGGAGGTCGAACTCTGTAAGTTTCCTCTACTGGTTTCCTTGTCGTCTTATGTAGACTATGCCAACTAACGTTTATATCCCTCTTTGTCGTACAGTTCTTCGACTGATGTGGGCTGATGCGACAAGGCTAGTCAAGATGTTTGGTGGCATCCCTCCTAGGGGCAAGCCGGTGATGGTGGCGATAGTCCCCCCCATCTCCCCGAGCTGCAACATACATCATCACCGGTGGGACCACCAGTAGGGTCGTGCGTGAGGTCATTGAGATGGACTCCGATGAAGAGGATCGACCGGCCGGTCCCACTCCAGTCACTCTTGCTTTGGCGCCAGATGTCGCACCAGATTCAACGCCAGATGCAGATCCTGCCGAGGACTTCCTGCGGGCGTATCTTGCATACGATCCTTCCAATCAAGAAGACTATGAAGAAACGACCTCCTATGAGGAAGACAACAGCATATTCCGCTGCCAGTCGTGGAAGCTAATCATGTGCTTCATCAAGGACACCCCCCAAGCGCTATGGATGGATGAAATGGATAGAATTTTCTTGCGACTGTGTGAACTGTTCGCTGGGGGAGTGTATGCCCAACGTCCTCACGTGCTCGTCTGAGATCTTGTGGCTGAGATGACCCAGGATCATGATCATGGGCTCAGTGTGGGATGGCAGTGGAGGAAGGCGACAATCATCAAGAAGATTCAGGAGGATGAAAGCGATGTCTAATAGCTACAAACCCGAGCAGATGAGAACTCAGCCTCTCTTAATGCACAATCTGAGCTGATCTCACGGTTGAAGGTCCAGCTGGAAAAGGCAGAGGAGCATATGAGGCAGGTTTCTGGAAAGATGGCTGCCATTCAGGCTGGGGTAGAGAGGGCCAGAGCCAAGCCTGGAGAATTTTGCCCTGCCACTACGAAGAGGAGTGGGAGATGAGTCAGTCGCATCAAGTCTTGGACGCCACAAGCCGATGGGTGGCGGAGCTGCAATTTTCTTTTGATGGGGTCAACCCGTCCATGGGGGGAGTCGACCCTCGGGTACTGTAACAAACTAAAAACCATTTATTGGTACTTTTGCGCTTCAATTTATTCCTTTTTTTTGAATTCCATAGCATGCACAATTTCCCCTGTTTAAATCAGTTCGTTACATCCCTACAATGCTTGCGGTACGTTCGACGTTAATTCCCCATGCTCACGTGGGCTAAGCCGGATGTGAGAAAAAGGAGATAGTTTCCTTCTCGTCCCACCTAACATAAGAGTGGAGACCAAGCTCTAGGCATCCGGGATTTGGATTACCAGTCCGAATTTCCGAAATATGGGAGAGGCTTGGCCGGAGAAGGAACTTCTCAAAATAGCCGAATTACCATTTCTTCAGCGTGCCCTCATGCACGAACGATGCAATGCCAGGGTCACTGAAATCGGTCCGATCAGACGGAAACGGGAAGCGTGAATTTCGATGACCAAGATTCGGAGCACTGTGGGGATGGCGTTACAATAAAGGATAGCCGTTAACCATAGAGGGGAAGTGGTATCCTTACTGCGTTAGCCTGAAATGGGGACACAAAATGTGGGTCAATCGTTGACCATGTTCGAAACACGGGACCATGTCACAAATGTTGTCGGTCAATCTTTTAGGACGTTGACCCAGGATAGTTGGAGGACCCTTGGTCGAGCATCCATATTGTTAGGAGGTCCCTCCACACATGACCAGTCTTCCGGAACGTTTCCCCAGGATGGTAGGTGAGCCAATGCGGCATGAGACCAGGCCGTTAGGGGGTCCCTTCAGACCTGAAAGGGGACGAGGGTCCGAATAAGGGGCATGAAAAGCGTGGAATATGGAGTGATGGTTTGTCTGAACAGAATCCAACACTTAGGTAGTTACACCACTGTGGTGGGAGTACACCAGATGGGTGCATTGGTTTGGTCATGGATCCTTCCTTCTTTGGGACCGGGCCTCTCTAGCGATGGGTCTGACCAGGGGGCCGGAATGGGGAAGGATGGGATTAATAATTTCTATGGGCTGGACCCTCGATAAAATACCAGGGTGTCTCTACATATCCCATGAGTATGGGAATAAATCCATACATAGTTCAAGAAGTGTATTTTAACATCATGCAGGACAATGAGAAGCCTGGTCGTGTTGATACACATCCTGCCAAAACTACTAAGCCCACGCGAGTCATGCTCGGTGTGGGAAACAAGTAGTGGTGGGACATTCCCGACACAGAAAAGGGCAGGTTAGGGTGGAGAGATGCTTGGTGAATATCGGCCCCATGATACTAACATGCCCATGTGGCGCACTTAGATGCGCGAAGAGATAGAGCTGAATATGTTGGAATTCCACTTGAACATGAGGAAGTGGAAGTCTGTGAATCATGACGTTCGAGATTTGGATCACAATAACGGTGGCATGATGATAGAGGATAACTATTAACTGTGGCAGAAACGCAGCGTCCATATCGTGTTAGCCTATAATGGGGATAAACAAATGAGGGTTGACCATTGACCATGTTCGAAACACGGGACCATGTCGCAAATGTTGTCAAAGATCCTTAGGGACCCAAAACGATTGGAGGAACCTTAGTCCAGCATCCATGGAGAGCCCTTAAGCCTAGTATCCATGTCGTCCGAGGGTCCTTTTGGATGTGGAAGAGGATGTGGATCCAAATAGAGAGCTCACTAAGCTTGGTCATGGGACGAGGGGAATGTCCCCATGAAAATTCCACACTTTGGGATCTTTGTCAAAACACATCTGAATACAACAATGAGACGTATTAGATAGAGGGACCAGAGTCATTTTCAAAAGGGAGATCTTAGTTTAGGGTCTTAGAATTCGGACCAAAGGGTGGGAGGAAACATGGGAGGCACATGGTGGGGTATCTCAGACACCTGTTGTGAATGGGAACTGGAGGTTCCGATCACCATGTGCTTCTCAGACAATTTCAGGTCGAGGGACCATAAACGAGAGTTGAGCTGGGACCAAAGAAAAATTCAATGACGTTCCTACATACCCCATGAGGATGGGGATCAAGCTGCACGTAGTTCTTGAGGGAGTCTTAGTTTATGGTCTTAGAACTCGGACCATGAATGGGTAAGGGGAGCAGGGGACACATGGAAAGGCGGTTACAAAACCCGACGTGAATGAGGACCTAAGCCCTACTTACCGTGCGTTCTCTGGGGAAATGTTCGAGTTGAGGGACCAAACCTGAAGGTTAGGCTAGTCCCGCGGGGAAGTGCCCGGGTACTCCTACGTATCTCATGAGAATGATAATGAAGCCATACGTAGTTCTGCAAGGTGGCAAGGTACGATTCCAGTGCTTGGGAAAAAGAGGATTGCGGGCGTGGCCCTTGCACTAAAAGATGCAGAATTTGGTAAATCTTGTTTGTCCTATAAGGTGAGTGGTTTTTTTGTGAAGCGACAGGCCTAGGGTAGTAGGCCCTGGTGTCGCCACAAGAATCAAGTCGTGATAGGAATTAACAAATGCCATGGCACGTGACCAATACCCAATGTGACATCCTCTACAATGAGGTCATCACAATGCAGTGCCGTTTTTCATCGTGCAGCCAGGATGATAATGTCACAGTTTAGGGTCATGTGACAGGACCAAGCATGCATTTTAATGTCTTGCAACGCATACTTAGCAGAGGCGATTCTAGGCGGGGAATGTGCACAGTTTCATGAAACACAATTAATGGAGGCATGATCCCACATCACACAGTACGCCACTACGAGAGGGAGACCTCAGGCCGAGGGGCCTATATAGAGGTAAGGAGTGAAAAGAGGGGGCAGGGGAGGCTAGATCCCTAAAAGGGATGGACCCGAAGACAAGGCGTCCGGGTGGTCCTACGTATCCCATGAGGATGGGAATCAAGATGAACGTAGTTCTAGATGGATCTTAGTTTATGGTCTTAGACCTCGGACCATGAATGGTGAAAACTTCCTGAGTAAGCGTAGATGTCAACCCGATCCCTAAGCCCACGTGAGTTAAACTCGGTGTGGGAAAAAAGGGGGGAATCCTTATCGCAATACTTGGGGCGTCCATCAAAGGGGAGTCGGCAGAGATCCCCTAAGGAAACCTTTGATATGGCTTGTTCCCCCAACGTGAAGACGTGCACGGAGGAAAAGTACCAAGAGTTCCGAGACTCTACTTGGACATGATGAGACTAGAGAAGGATGTGAATCATGTAACTGACATTTTGGGCTTAATGGGGTTGGCGTGACGATAGAGGAAAACTGTTAACTATGGTAGAAAAAGCAGTCTCTATATTGCGTTAGCCTGAGGTGGGAACAACAAACGAGCATCGACTGCTGACCATATTCGCAACACGGGATTTTATCGATTTGTTGTCCAAAACCCTTGGGGGCGTTGGCCCGTAACGGTAGGAGAGCCCTTGGGCGTAGTATCCAAGACATTCTTGGGGGGTCCCTCCAGGTGTGAAAGATGATGGAATCCCTGATGCAGGGATACACAAACCTGGAAAGCGGGTGAGGACGTGTCTGAGTAAAGTTTGGCATTCCAGGAAATAAACTAGAGTACCCTTAGGCACATTGGTGAACCACTGAAAAGGGTCGACGTAACAGCTCGTGAGGGAGAGGTACATGGAGTGGTCATTATAGGGCCGACATGAATGAGGAAATAATCCCATACCACGCCATATACACCCCTCATGGAGGAAGGATAGGCCAAAGAGCCAAGATGGGATGGAGATTCCCAAGAGATGGGGCTGGACCCAAAGCATAGTCATTCGGGTGGTCCTATATATCCCATAAGGATGGTAATCAAGCCACACGTAGTTCTAGAAGATACCCAGGGGTAGGATACCCTAACAAGGATGTGTACGATGCGGCGAGTAGCCTGATGTGAATGGGGATGTAATCCTGCACCACAACGCACGATATTGTGGGACAGAACCTGGGCCCGGGGGCCCGACAAGGCCAAAGGGCCGGAGGCTAGGCCTCAGTCAGGAAGGCCTGATAAGCTCATAGTTTAGCATCTTGTAGTGAGGACGAGTGTCGGGGAATAGGATTCCCTGGATAGAGGAGGTGTATGGTACACTGAACAAACTGATATGAATGTGGATATAATCATTAACCACACCATACACTCCAGGTAAGAGCTTGGTCTAGGGCCCAAAAAGGCCAAGGGGCCTGAGGATAGGCCTCGGTAAGGGAGGCATGAGGCTGGGCCTCGGTCAGGACGGCCTGACTAACTTGCAGTTTAACATCTTACAGTAAGGACGGGGAAAGAGATAACTGTATTTCATCCTGGGATTTGTATGTCATGGAAAGTAACCTGGCGTGAAAGAGGACGCAATCCTACACCACGCCATACATTCCTTATAAGAGAGTTGGGGATGTGGGCCTGACCGCTGGCACCACCTGGAGGGAAGATTGTCACTTCAGGATGGGGTAGAACAAGTTACTGCACTCGATGCTTGGGCCATCTCGGGGTGGACCTGAGGATCCAGGACACTGTTGACCATGTTCGAAACATAGCGTTCCAATGGTTCCCTGATATGGGAGCAACAAATGAGCATTGATCGTTGACAAAATTTGAAACGTGGGACTTGTATCGGCTTGTTTCTTGGAAACCCTCAGGGGCGTTGGCTCGTATCGGTAGGAGAGCCCTGGGGTGTAGTATCCAGGCCGTTCTTGGGGGTCCCTCCGGGTGTGAAAAATGATGGAATCCCAGTCAAGGAGTGGGTAAAGCATAGCTGTATCCATCCACGAAAGATGAAAACATCTCCAGGGGGGACGTGCAGCCGGGTTGAGGCTTGCTCGATGTGAGTTGGGGAAAAAGTGTGCACCCTGCCATATGTCTTGACCTGAGGGGAAGATTTTGGATTTTGGGCTGGGCCAACGGGAGAAATGTCCAGGCATTCCTACGTATCCCATTAGAATGGGAATCAATCCATACGTATCTCTTGAAGGCCATGCAGTTTAACGTCATGCGGCAAGGAAGCAGGAGGATAGAAGAACGGGAGTGGGAACATGGTGCAACCCTTACAATCCTTATATGAGCGGGGCTGTATGAGCGGGGCTAAGAAAGCCTACTCCTCGCTATGCAAGGACCCTCCAAGGAAACTATTCCCAGGGGGGATAGTGGGAGAGAAGAGCTTGTGGTTGGGCTCAAGACGAAGCATCCGAGCGTTCCTACGTATCCCATTAAGATGGGAATCAAGCCAGACGTAGTTCTTGAAGCGCAGTTTAACGTTTTTCTAGAAGAGAAATGTGTCTCAACTGGGTATATGTACGGTACGGTGGGAAACCCGACGTGAATGAGGATGTAATCCCACACCACACCGTACAATCCCATAATAGAGTCCGAGTCGAAGAAGGACAAGGGGCCTGAGGCTGCGCATGGGTCAGGGAGGCCTGACTGGCTTGCAGTTTAACATCTTGCAGTAAGGACGGGGGTCGGGGGGCCGAGGAGGCCAAGGGGCCTAAGGCTGAGCCTCAGTCAGGAAGGCCTGACTGGCTTGCAGTTTAACGTCTTACAGTAAGGATGAGGGGAGATCTTAGTTTAAGGTTATAGATCTTGGACCATTTTGTAGTTTATCATCCTACAGTACGGCGGTGCAGTTTAAAGTCGTGCAGGACCATACAGTATAAGGTTGTGTTAGACCATACAGTTTAAGGTTGTGTTGGACCATACAGTTTAAGGTCATGTTGGACCATCCAGTTTAAGGTCGTGTTGGACCATACAGTTTAAGGTAGTGTTGGACCATACAGTTTAAGGTCGTGTTGGACCATACAGTTTAAGGTCATGTTGGACCATCTAGGATCAGGAGAAGTACTACTTGAGGAACTTGGAATTGGTGGGAGGAGTTACGCGCTCACCATCCATGGTCACCAAGGAGTATGCCCCGTTGGGGTAAACATTATGGATGATATAAGGCCTTTCCCATTTGGGTTCTAGCTTGGGCGGTTTCCTACTGGGGATCATTGGCACTTGAAGGGCCAGCACTAAGTCACCCTATAGAAAAGAACGGAGGAGAACCTTCTTGTTAAAGGCCCTCGCTATCTTATTCTGATGCCTTTCCAGATTGTGCAAGGCACGAAGTCGGTTCTCGTCCAGTGATTCTAATTCAGCTAGACGGATTTCGGCAACCTCATCTGGCGCCTACTAGTCATAGACTGTAGTGCGTAATGATGGCAGCTAGATCTCAATGGGTAGGACAACATCATCCCCATACACCAGGGAATATGGGGTCACCTGGGTAGAGTTACGAGTCGTCGTCCGATAATCCCAGAGGGCATTGGGGAGTTTGTCCGGCTGACTTTTATTGTTCTGACCAACCATCTTCTACAGAATGTTCGAGAGGGTTTTGTTGAATGCCTCGATTTGTCCATTTTCCTGCACGTGATAGTGGGAGGTATGGTTTGAACGGATGTCGTACTTGGCGTACCATTTCTTCAGCTCAGCCGCTCAGAAGTTGGTGCCGTTATCGGTGAGGATGGCATGAGGGACCCCAAACCGGTGGATAATATTGGAGCTCACAAAGTCGATGATGGAATGGGCCTTGACCTTTTTGAGTGGAACGGCCTCTGCCCAATTGGAAAACAAATCTGTAGCAGTCAGGATGAACCTACACTGGTGAGCCGTTGCCGTTGGATATGGTCCCACTACATCAAGTCCCCATACCGCAAATGGCCAAGAGTACTTGGTGGGGTGGACGGGCTCCGACGGCCGATGCAGGAAGTTGGCGTGAACAGGGCACGCATGTCATCTCTTGGCATACCCGATACAATCGTGGATCATAGAGGGCCAGAACTACCCCATCCTCCAGATTTGATGGGACAGCTTCCGCCCATCTTGATGGGCACCACAGGAACCGGCGTGGACCTTTTGCATAACTTGAGGAATCTCTACTCCTTGAATGCAACTGAGGAGGACCCCATCGAAGATCCTCTTAAAAAGGATCTGTTCAAGACTAGGGCCACTCTGGAGGGTAAATTGCAGCACGCAGCGTTGGATTCACTCGCGCTCGTCCCGGTCGTCCGGGAGGCGACCATTTTGGAGATACTCAAAAAAAGGTGCCCTCCAGTCGGGAGTGGCTTCAACCACTGTGTCTGACGAACCCGGGACCCCGAACATAGAGGGCTTGGCGGTGAAATGACTTACCCACAGGCCATCATTTTCCTCTTGGGTGATGGGGGCAATGACTCTCCGGTGTGCCACATGTATGATCAAATCATCTTGCTCGGGTTCTGCGAGTGATGTAGCTAAGCCAGCCAAGGCGTCTGCTTGACCGTTCTATGACCTTGGGACATGGGTAATCTCTGGTCGAGAAGAGAACTGGGCCATTTGGCAGAGGTTTCACTCCAACAATGGTACTAGCTATGGCTTCCTGACAACATAGTCGCCATTGACTTGTTAGATTACCAGCTTAGAATCTCCTTTCACATGTATATGGGGCACGTCGATCTCAAGGGACAACTCGAGGCCGGTGATGAGATCCTGGTACTCTGCCTCGTTGTTAGTACAACCTTCTGACAACAGTAACGAGTATGTTAGGATGACTTGCGCCGGGGTAATGAAGACAATACCCAGGCCCACTCTGTTGAGGTTAGGATCATTTATCCTCCTACCGGTGGGGCTCCAGGAGGCACCGTTGAAGTGCATTTGCCAACATTGGACGGCATGATCGACTGAGAGGATCGTCTCATCAGGAAAATCTAGGTCCAGGGATTGATCTGTGGAGGTTGGATGAGCAGCTAAAAGTCTGCCAACGCCTGTCCTTTAATGGCCTTCTGAGGTACGAACCTGATATCAAACTGATGGAGAATCACCGCCACTATGCTAGTCGGCTAGTCAACATGGGGCTGTTCAAGATGTACTTAAGTGGGTCTACCTGGGAGACCAGTTGTATCTCATGGTGCTGCAGGTAATGCCACAACTTCTGTATGGAAAAGACGAGCACAAGGAAGCTCTTTTAGATAGGGGAGTATCTGACCTCCATATCGAGAAGCATGCGGCTGATATAGTAGAGACTATTCTCAGTACCCCCATTATTCTTCTGGGCGAGCAGTGCAGCGAGGGATCATTCCAGGGCGGTCACGTAAATGACCAGTGGCTTTCCAGAAATGAGTGGCATCAAAACCAGAGGTTGGAGTAGATACTGCTTGATTTCCTCGAAGGCGGTCCGACACTCCTCATCCCATTCATAGGTGATGCCCTTCTTCATGAGTCGGGAAAAGATCTTACACTTGCCGGCCAGATTCGCGATGAATCGGTGTATATAGGCTAAGTGTCCCTGGAGACCTCAAAGTTCCCGAATATTTCTCAGGGGAGGAATTTAGCTGATCGCCTTGATCTTCTCTGGGTCGATCTCAATGCCTCGGTATCTAACAAAAATGCCAAGAAACTTCCTAGAGGTGACCCCGAAGGCACACTTCAACGTGTTCATCTTCCGGTGATGGGAACGGAGGAAACCGAACAATTTCTCACGGTCTCTGAGATGGTCCTGGCACTGGCATGATTTGGCCACTAGGTCATCTACGTAGCATTCCACCAGCGTCCTGAGAATCGAATTGAATATGTGATGAATGTCCCTTTGATAAGTGGCACCTGCATTTCTCAAGCCGAAGGGCATAACCTGGTAGCAAAAGGTACCTTGGGAAGCCCTGAAGGCAGTGGACTCCTCGTCTTTGGGGGCCATCCAGATCTGGTTGTTCCCAGAATGCCCATCCATGAATGAGAGAGCTTGGAAACCGGCCGTGGCATCAATCAATAACTCAGTCATCGGGAGTGGGAAGTCATACTTTGGGCAGTGGCGATTAAGGTCGCGAAAGTGGATGCAAACTCTGATCTGCCCATTCTTCTTCCTGACTGTCACAATGTTGGCAAGCCACTTGGGGTATTGGACTTCCTTAATGAAGTTGGCTTTGTTAAGATTGTCAACTTCGGCCTCAACCATAGCACCATGAGAAGGTTGAATCTTCCTGGGAGGCTGCTTAAACCCACGATGGTTTGCTGGGAGGCCCAGACGGTGAACGACTACCTAGGGATGTAGTCCTGGAATATCACCGTAACTCCGGGCAAACACGTCAAGATGTTGTTTGAGAAAGTCTATGTACCGTTGTCGCTCCTCGGGGGACATGGATGCACTAATCAATTTAGGTCTCAGATCTACCTCGCTACAAAGGTTAACCTGTACCAGTTCATCAACTGTGGTAGAGACACCTTCCTCAAAGGCAGGGGAGCATCCTCCAGGTCTTCCCCTCCACCCGTGGGGGGATTTCCCGCAGCGGGAGATACTTATGGGCTATCAAAACGTGAGGGCAGCAGGGTGCCGGCTTGGGCAGCAGTGGTCATCATATCAGGAGACTCACTCGCCATTGAGACATATCAATGAAGGCAGTCGACCCTATCCATCTAGCCTTTGGCCTAAGGGGCCACATTTGATGACATCAAAGAAGTGGTGACGTGTCGGCCTGATTCGGTTGATTCCAGCTCAGCGAAGAGACACGTATGGAAAACCGTCATTGTCATAAGCTTGACATTCCGGTACCGCATAGTTGTAGGAGGTTCTAGGATCACCTGAGCCTGGTTGGTGTAGGAGTACGAGGTGATTTTACGTCCTCTCTTGGAAATGGGAACATGACTTCCTTTCATACTTGAAATAACATAACATTGCCCCATTTCGGGGGTCGTGGCCTCCAATCAGTGGATCGGGAGGATTTAGGCGTCATCCATGCCTGCCCAGGGATCACTTGTGACTGGGGTGGGTTCATCCTCACTTACTAGGATTTGCTTATCCTTACTCTTTTAATAATCAGCATCCAGATAGCGATCCTCACAATAGGCGAAAGGAGACACATCTACTTGGAGCACGCCTACTCGACCATTGAGGGAGTATTTGAGGCACTAGTGATATGACGAAGGGACTGCTGCATGCAGATGGAGCCATGGCCTACCCATCAACGCGTTGTAGGTGGTGTCCTGAGAGACGACCATGAACTCGGTGCTGGAAATTAGGCCACTGAACTGAGTCTTTAGGCAGATCTTACCGACTAGGGTTTTCTCGGTCCAGTCGTATCCCTGGATTCTGAGGTCAGAGGGAGTTAAATCATCTTCAGACAGACCCAGCTTTTGCAGTGTCTGAGTCGGGATTAGGTTGATTCCGAAACCCGTGTCAACGAGGCAGCTACTGACGTCCACACCATTGAAGTGGCCAGTGATGTACAACGTGAGAATTTTTCCCTATATAAAAGGGTCCTCATCTTCCCCGAAGAACAAGATAACCACATGAAATTAGGCGTTCTCAATTGCCTTGGCATGGAAGGCTTCTGCGTCCGCCTCCTCCGTCTCAAACTGGAGAGGGCTCCTTATGGCCTCAACAAGTGTCTCGCGGATTTCAGACAATAGGAGAAGAAAATCAAGGATAGAAAGCCTTGCCGGAATGCCGGCCAGGTGTTTCAGGACATCATACTTTCGTGCCAGTGCGAAACTCTGCTTACAGGATGTTGTTCAGCAGTTGGAGGCATAGCGGGTCCTGCTAGTTGAACTGGCGGTTGGCTAGGGCTGGGTACATCATGCTGCCTACTAGTTGAAGCCTGGAGAGTAGTCGTCGGACTAGGATCAGATAACAGAGACTGGACGGTAGCTTGGCAAGACTGACTGTGATATGAATGAGGCAGCTCTTCCTGATCTAGTAGCACAAACAACGGTAGAGGTAGAGCCGAGGGTGTCAGATGGGGTTGCGCGTGCTGATTTTTGCACTGAGCTTGCTATCTGGTCTCAGTAGCATGCACGACTTGGCTGAAAGTGCCTGATAACGTTCCTTGATGACCGGCGTGGTTGTGGTTCGGCTGACGTTGACGTCGACTGGGGACATTGGGGAGGCTCTCCTGGCATTCCCCTTCGTCGGGTGTCATATAAGGCTTTACCAGCTCCACGGTGTTAACCGAAGTGCACCCCTAGCTGGTCGCTCAATGAGTCATCCAATACCGGGTGGATTCTGGGGAGGAATACCCATTTTTGGGGGCATAAAGTTGCCAAGAGTACGGGATGACGACGGCACCGGCGGAGCGCGTTGTTTCTTCTTGCGTCATCGCTGCTTACCCTTTTGGGAAGAGGTCGACTGTGAAGGCGATGCAGAGGTACTGGCTACTTCTTTTGAAGGTTTTCGGATGCTTCAGGCGTGCCCAGATGATACCATGGGCACAGACGATGGTTTTTCGAGCCATCCAGTCGTCGTATCGCTGGGACCCGCAGCCGGGAACCTTCTGCCACTCGCCTTCGTTGTCGTTACCGATCTCTGACCCTGCAAAGACACCCGCCACTTGTCGTTGGTGTCGAGACCAACCTGACTATGTTGTTGTTGACCTGGTCATGAAGCCAGTCTTTAAACACATAGCATTGCTTGAGGGTGTGCCCCAGAATCCGATGATAAGGACAGTAGTTGGGGTGATCAGTGAGATTATCCTCTGCCGGGTGATCAGTGAGATTATCCTCTGCCGGCCTTCTGCACTCAGGTAAGCGCACAATCCCTTTCTCTAGAGCACTTCGGAAGTAGCCAGGGACCTGATTTTTTGTTGAATGAATAATTTTGGTGCCTTCTTTCCAGATAGGGGGCCCTGGGGCCCCAGTCCGGATGAGGGCCCGGAGGGGGCCCTGCCGAGGAGACGGCGACACCTGATTGTCTCGCCTAGGTGGAGGTGGCGCATTGCGTGGGGGAACCTGTCGATTCTGAGGCAGTCATTGCAGGGCAGAAGCCTGCGCTTGAGGTGGAGGACCTCTATGGGGATGTGAGGATGGTGCCGCTGGCAGTAATTCTAGCTACCTGGGGGCTTCTATTTGGGCCACCGCAGTGAATTCAGCTCTGGCAGTCCTCCTGGATGGGATCATAGGGGGAAACGACCGTGCCTAACTAGCCTTTTGCAGAGCCTCCTCGAGGCGCTGAACCTTATCTGAGAAATCCTAGAACCCCTCTAGGGTAGTTCTGGGTAATCAGGGAAGGTACCAGCTCCGTTTTAACGTTCCTTAAACACATCATCAGTAATTTCTCCTGAGTCAGTGGCATATCAAGGGACTATGTAAGTCCCTTCCACCGGGTGATGAAATCTGAGACTCGATCATCAGGCCTTTGCTTGCACTTGAAGAGGTCTGCAATGATGGTCTTCTACGTGGTGGAGCTGAACTGGTATAGGAACTGTCAGCGGAGATCCTCCCAACCAGTCACCGATCTGATAGGGGAGCTGGCTGTACCAGACGAATGGCGGGACCTTCCAATGTCTGCACGAAACATCAGAGCTTGGCGGCTTCTTACTGGGCCGGATTCCCCAGGATGGGCCACACCTGGAAGAAAAATGGGCCAAGTGTTGCGGCGGGTCCCCCTGTCCCATTGAAGGGAGAGAAAGTGGGGTTCCCAAAACCCGGGGGTGAGGGCATATCATCCACCCACACGGGATACGGAATGCCATCCAGTGGGGATGGCCACCTGCCACGTTTCCAACGCTTCAAGGTGGGCTATGAGTGCCGCTATAAGATCATACAGGTGGGTGTCCCTGTCTTGACGGGGATCCCAAATCACAAGTGCGTTTCTAGTTTCTTCAACACGGTAGATAGCTTCGGCGGCTCGTGGAGCGACTGGTGGAACGACATGTGGGGGAGACTGGGGGAACCCGGACAGGATTCTTCATATTTCCCCAGTCGTTCAGGAGGGGTTTGGCGAGACGTATCACGCCCTCTTGCCGTAAGTTCTGGGCTTCTGCCCTATCTATGGAAGTAGGCATGATCAGGGTTTCCCAGAGGCATCTCACCGGGGGGGAATTGTTCCTGCCCCTGCTGCCCCAGCTTGGGGTTACCATAATTGGGGTTGCCACTTTGCAGCGCGCTCGGCCAAGAGTTCATCAACCAGCCACTTCTGTCTCAGCAAGCTGCAGGCGTAACGCGGCCTTCTCGGGATCATTGTCCGTTTTCTATACAGAGGCGGACGGGTCGGAGTGCTTGACAGTTCCGATGTGCTCCTTAACCTTACTGGCATTTCGACTGAGTACCAGCGACTCGGTGGGTATAGGGAGGGCCTAGAAGAGTTTTCTCTGCTGATGGGTAACCCTCCTTGATGGGTCCAGCAGTGGAGGTACGCCCTCATGGGGTAAGTCTCCATCGATAAATTCAAGCTTGTCTTCCTTTTCCACTACGTCAGCCATGTGGACCGCGACGCCTCTCAGGGTCATGTCCTCAATGTCTCATAACGAATCGGGCTGTCGTTGGATAGGGCAAAAGAGGAGAGCGGCATCGTTTCCCTAGCCACAAACATGCACATGGGGGGTATCTTACCTGATGACTCTGCGGAGTACTTTGAAACTCTGAACACATTTCCGTTGAAGGGTTATATGATGGCCTGGTGACTCAGGGTGCTCGACCACAGGGAGTGCAGCCAAATCGATCAGGCGGTATTGCTCGCTGATTTCTTCAAAGTTCTCTCGACTTATGGGGTACATCACCCGCTCGTAACGAAGGTAGAAGTGTGTCACCCATAGGTTTCGGAAAAATCACCCCACTTCATCTAGGGTAAGGGACACTGGTGCTTGAATGTTCACGCCGCCGTTGGCCAGGAACTTATCCGGGAAGTGATCCGCTGCGAGAATGATCCAGAAGCTCCTAGGTTCGGACTCGGGGTCTGGCCTTGTATTTCCCCCCTCGTCAACCAGGGTTTCCCGAGAGGGACCAGTAGCGGTACCGAGGCGGGACCGCTGGGGACAGTAAACTTGGCGGCAGAGAATACGACGAACGAGCTGACTGACCGCCGAATTCCGAGCCATCCTATGAAGAGTGAGGTGACCTGACCACGATATCACGATACGATTGGATGATAGCCACAGCTTTAGTCACAGGAGTTGCGGTTTCCGGCAATAGGTCATATCATTTCTCTACCGCCGTTGGTCCCCAAAATAGCTCTCTGTGATCTCTGGTAGAGGTAGAGGGCGCTTCTGGTGGACAACGGTGGTGATTGCAAGGTCGGGACCTACGGAATTTCCACGATTTCTTCCTCCTAGATGTACCTACAGAGAGAGGTGGGAATCTGGTGGACCTCGCATTCTGGGGAGAATGAGGCTAACATGTATGGTTCCTGGCCCATTCTTTGATGCGGAGGAGCGGGGACGGAGGAGCGGGGAGATAGTTCCATCACTGAGTCGCATTCCGCTTCAGAATCTGAGAAACAAGCTAGTTCGATCTCCACCTGCTCCCCCCAGGATTCTTCCCATGGCGGCGACGACCTGCTCTTCTACCCCGGGGTGGCTCTTTGGGATAAGGTTTATTCTCAATATGTAGTCTTGGGTCGTCGCTAGCGCCGTGGCGGAGAGGGCCCCCGCTCGAGGTGACCGGGGTGCGAGGGGCACAAGGGAAAATTTCAAAGGGTACATGGGGAGGACCTCCATGGACGGTGCAGGCGGAGTGAGGCTAACCTTCACTCCTCAAGTTTCTGGGGCAAGGATGACTTTCTCCAGTTTTATAGAGGACGTAGGGAGGACCCCCACGTTGGAGAAGGACTGGATGGAAGTTCCTTCAGATCGGAGGTTGGGGGCAGGAGGAGGGACTCCAAACCCTGTATAGTGGGCGCGAGAGAGGTTTCCGTGCCGAGCGTCACTACCGCGGGGCGGGTCTTCCTTCGGGATGGGGGTAGCATGAGGCATACCTCCATGACGAGCTTCGGATTGGGGAAAGGCCCATGCTCTGTGGAATGGTGGTACGGAGAGGACCTCCGTATGGAGTGACGTTACCGGCGGATTGGTTCCATGGCAATCATCGCCCGGGCTTGCGACCCCGAGAGTCAAACCAGCCGGCCCGTGGGGCGGCTGAGGCCTTGATCCCAGTCGGGTGAAGGAGGGCCCCTACTTAGTGTATTCATGAACTCCATGATGTGCGTTGGCGGTGTATTGCGCCACGGTAGTTGTCGACGTCGACAAATCTTGGTGAGCGTCCTCAGCCCGGGCCTGGCGCTGACGTCAGGTTAGACGAGTTGGCGTAGGTGGTGTAGAGGCATGGCCTACCTGCTCTTCCTGCGAAGCCGGATGGCGGCGCTGACGCGGCCGAATGGGAGCCCTTTCCTGCAGCCCTTGGATCGGGACACTGAGTGGGCCGAGCCAGATGTCACCCGTCTCATCAACATAAGGCGAGGGGTCATCAAGGCATTCTAGGGATAGGCTCCCAAAACGATTGAACGTTGGGGTGGGGAGAAGGGGATCCCTGTGAGACATGTTAGGGCGGCGTTGATGGCGGGGCCTGGATGCCTCTAGGTCCAGGCTGGCCATATCTCCGATTGGGGATGACCCCTTCTTCCTCGTACCTGTGTACAAGGTTGTTGATCACCCTTCGCTGGATGATCTCTTACGGGGAGAGGGATGTGGTCACCCTGTATTAATGGATGTAGAGGTCGTCGTGGCGGTAATGGATGCCATGCGGGGAGGTTGTGCCGGTATTTCCCCTGCCCCTGCGTAGGCGAGCGGGCGGTGATCGTGTCTCCATAGCAGCAACCTGGTTCCTGGGAAACAGAGGGATCAACTCATCAGCACTGTGAGGAAAAGGATTGACAACCAGTTCCCCAGAGTCCTTCAATTCTCCACATATGTAAGAAGTATCCACGCCAACACGTTGCAGAACGGAGTGCCCCACGTTCCACTGCCCCAACTTCCAGTGAGTTTCACACCAGGCCCGCTTTTGCTTGGCAGGACCCACCGCCGGATATCTGGATCTGGTGACACGTCAATCTACTGGTGTTTCGAACGCTACTAATCTCAACTTTGAGGAGAAGAGTTTCACATCGAGTTCACCATTTCTATTTCCGATGCTTTCGCTGGGGTGCGCGTGCATCCGTCTGTGAAGGAGATGCACTGCACTGTTGCCCCACATTCCCGCTTTCCAAAGGCGGGCGGCAATCACTCCTTATTCAGGGATGTCTGCACCTTAATCGAAACGGGATGATGGGATGTCGGTTCTTCCTTCTGTGGATTCCTCCTCGGAACTCATCACCTAGTCTGGGTATCCCTTATAGATTTAATACATTGTTCGTGAAACTCTTCCAAGTGCCATGATTCCATGGACTCCAGTTAATGACACTGCTTCTGTCGGGACATTCCAAAGGATCCGGTCAGGGTAGCAACCTTCAGTCGGGGGAGTAGTCACGTCGAGGCATCAGTAGTGTGTCTGGATGCTGGGGAACTGGCCTATCTGTCTTTTATCCCTTGTCAAAGGGCTTCTCAAGGGCGTTGAAGCCAGAGGTATCCCACATCGAGCGTGGGGAATTATATGCCATAGACATATATCTAAGGTTTTCCTCAGATTCCTGTGTTTAACGCAGGGTATGCCGCAGGTTTAACGACCAACAGAGATGGATCAACCCGATCAGAGCATTAGCTAGAATGGATCGGATTGAGGAATTTCCCTTCAAGGGGTGTCGATACCGGGGCCAGCCCATGGGTGGCTGCGAAGAGGAGCAGAATGGCATGATCTTGCCGAGATATGGCAGTCCGGGTGAGAATGAAGATGGGTGATGAAAAGTTAAATGATGTGGAGGGGGAATGAATATGGGACCATCGCAAGGGAGACAGTAAAGTTGGGCTTGAGTCTCAAAGAGACCTCCTACGTATCCCCGTGGCAGGGTATCAAAGTCCGCATAGTTTGAGATGGTGCCGGCGGACTGATGTGAAGGTGGACCTTGGTCTGATGGTTGTCATTAGCGAACCAACATGAAGGTGAACCCTGGGGGTCCACTGGTGGTGGGATTGAACCTTGTGAAGGCTTCCTACGTACCACTCCTTGACATGGATCAAAATCTCCGTAGTTCGGATGGAATGTGGAATACTGTTTAACATCATGTGGGAAAGAGGGGGGACCGACGTGAGTGAGGTTGGGACGACTGTGTGATGGGCTTGAACCTTATGGGGGCTTCCTACGTACCATGCCTTGACATGGATCAAAGACCACGTAGTTCATAATGGTGTGTCGACGAACCAATGCGAGCAAGGATCTTGGTCCAGATGGTGTGGGGCTTACACACTAGGCTGCCCGGGTGTTGATGAGCCGACATGAAGGTGGGTCGGGATGACCAACGGATGGTGGGCATGAACCTCTGGGAGGCTTCCTACGTACCATTCCATGACATGGATCAAAGACCTCATAGTTCAGGTTGGACACCGAAAGGCCGACGTGAATGAGGGGGACTAGGGGGGTCCTAGTGGTGGTGGGATTGGTCCTCGTGGAGGCTTCATATGTACCATGCCTTAGCATGGATCAAAGACCACATAGTTCAGGTTGGTCACAACGACTTGCCGCTGGACCGGAATGTAGTTTAGTGTCGTGCGGGACAAAGGTGGAACCTGATGTGAAAAAATGACGGATGGGCTTGAACCTCGCGGAGGCTTCCTACGCACTATGTCGTGACATGGATCAAAGACCACGTAGTTCAGAGGGGCTTCGTCGGTGAACCTACGTGAAGGTG
Organism: Viscum album; assembly: GCA_963277665.1. Lineage (NCBI taxonomy): Eukaryota > Viridiplantae > Streptophyta > Magnoliopsida > Santalales > Viscaceae > Viscum > Viscum album. Next base: position 790,687,192 of record OY728158.1, read on the forward strand.
AACCCAGGGGTCCACTTGTGGTGGGATTTTACCTCGTGACGCTTTCTACGTACCATGCCTTGACTTGGATCAAAGACCTCGTAGTTCGGGATGGTCACAACAGCTTGCGGTCGGACTGGAATGCAGTTTAACGTCATGTGGGACGAGGATGAACTCGATGTGAAGAAATGACAGGTGGTGGGCTTGATCCTCAGGGAGGCTTCCTATGTACCATGCCTTAACATGGATCAAAGTCCTCGTAGTTTAAATGGTTGTGCAGTTTAATGTCATGCTGGACGAGGGTATACAGTTTAACGTCATGCTGGACGAGGGCATACAGTTTAACGTCATGCTGGACGAGGGTATTGTCATAGCCAATGCCAACTCTAAGCCCACATGAGTCATGCTCGGTGTGAGAAATAAGAGGCAGCAAGGACCTGACAATCACGCCGCAAATGGTGCGTCCGTGAGAAGCAAAGAGGGGCTTACGCGTTAGGCGGCCCATGGTGCTGGGACTTACTCCAGGATGGAGGCCTGAAGTGCGGCAAAGTGCAGTGAAAGAGGGATTTGGGAAAAATGATGGGAGGTTCCTCGTTCCCTATCACGCCCTCCAATGACCTTGGTAGTGGGAAGTACAGAGATGCAGGGGTGCAGCCATCCATTGAGGGACTAGGGGGGCTTACACCAAGGTGGTTGCCCTTCTCCCATGGACATTCACCGCTCCGATAAAGAGGATATCATCCCTTGTGGGGGGAGTGATTCCACTCCCGTGGAGACAAGTGGCGTAAAGAATGTCCGAGCTGGGGGGACCCTTCGTGCGAGGCACGAGGTCGGGTCACAGTTTAACGTCATGTGTTGAGGACGTGGTGATTGGCAGTTTAACGTCCTGCAGCTCGGATGAGGTGGGTTTACTCCGCACCCCTAGGACTTACATGACTGGCACCCTTTGCTCCTTGGTGGAGGGAAGGTACCAGTAAGGCCGTGGTCAAGGGGGGTCGTAGAGTGAACCATCGAGGGGTCCACGTTAGCATGGCTATGTGAAGAAGCAATAGCCGTTAGCATTCCTATGCGAAAAAGCATTAGGCGATGCAACGCTACGAGTGTTGTGGTCCATGGGACTTTGAAATTACATCGTGAAAACCTGGAGGGTCGCACGGGGAGAGGTATTTCTAAGAAGAGGAGTGTTCTTCACGAAGGGGGGTGACTTGGCCTTAGCATGAGGCAAAGGTGTGAGTGGAGAATGCTTCATGAAGTGGAATAGTATTCGCGGGGCACTGCCTCGTGAAGAGGAGGTTCCTCGTGAAGCCAGGTACTGCAAAGTAGTGTGTTTCATGTTGTGTAGATATCCTACCTTAGCATGGGGATCACTAGTATAGTATGGGTGTTTCGAGAAGAATAAACGCTACGCGGCTGCCCGGGTTCCCTTGGGAATCCCCCTCCTTCGCGAATTCCCTTGAGCTTCGCGAAGGGCATCCCTCTTAGAAGAGGGGCTCAAAACAAGACAAAGCGAAGGCGTCATGCGAAGTAGAAGTACCTCATAGAGCTCATGATTCCCGGGGAAAAGGGTGCTTCACGATTCAGGAGTGGAGAAGACGAATGGTCAGATTGTTCGTCCTCTTGGACTCAGGGTGAGCCCAGTATTTATAGGCAAGGGGCACTGCGAAGCAGAACTCCCGCGCTTTGCGGCAGGCTCGCGAACGTCAGGCCGTTCACGGAGAGGTACTGCCTCCGGTGCTTCGCGGTGGGCTGGCGAATGTCAGGCCATTCGCGGAGAGGTACGGCCTCCGGTGCTTCGCGGCGCGCTCATGAATGTCAGGGCATTTGCGGAGAGGTACCGCCTCCAGGGCTTCGTGGGACCACGATGCTCGGGGGTGCTTCGCGTCGGGGCTTTGCGAGGCAGCGTGCGGGGCTTCTTTTTCGTCCCTTCCTTTCGTGCAATATTTTGGTGCCAAAAACTTCCAAGAGAAGTTATTCAAGAGATTTTATCCTAATTCGCTCTGGAAGGAGAGGTAAGATGAGCTCATACGGTTGAACTTGGGGAGTATATATGTGATGGACTATGATGGATGCTTCAACGGTCTACAATGATATTTTCCAGCATGGGAAGGAGATGAGGAAACTATGGGGAAACATTTTCAGGATGAGATTAAATGTATGATTAAGTCCCTAGTTAACATCTTTTGGCTGATGAAGTTTTTGGAGGTGGTGAATCATGATCTCATATTTATGGGGATATTGAAGGATTTTTCCGGTGGAATGAATTTGGTTCCAACTATATGACCAGGAGGTATGTCTTTTGATATTATAAAGAATCAATGTTAGAATTTCAAATAGGGAATTATCAACTAGAGTGTCAATGGGGAAGGATCAGTTACTTTGAGCCGTAATATAATATAATACTATAAGTGTGGTAGGCCAGGACACTTTCATAGCATGTTTCCTTAACCACTAGTGGGGTGTTGATACTATAGAAGGATGGGTCACCTACAGAGCTATTGTAGAAACCCATGACTGATGGGTAATGATAGAGGATCTAGTAAGAGTTAGAGTATTGGAAGGGGGTCATTAACCCTATAACATACAGGTAGTTGGAGTTCCTATGGATATGGTGATCGAGGTGTTGTATGCTGTAATTTAGGTAAAGATCACCCATATCAGCATTGCGGTGTAGCTCGAGAGGCTAAAACTATAGCACATTCAAGAGAGGAAGGATAGTTTCATGTAGTTCATCCTATTATTGTGGATATATAGGATGGTCCATTAACATTTATAGGGAATATTATTGAAACTTATAATATTTCTAGTACCTTATTTGATAGATGAGGCCCTAATTCATTCATATATTATAAGTTTGTGAATGTTTTGAGTCGTAAGAAGGAGTTATGCATGGATTTATGTGTATTTACACACTATTGGGATTATGGTTTAGGGACATCTATTTATGAAAGGGGTGTTCTCTTGATATTGGGGAGTATCATTTCATTTTGTATCTTTACATTCCTAAAATTTTAGGTTTTGAATTTACTTTTGGTACAGACTAGCTAGTATCGTACCATGTCCAAATTGATTTTTACCATAGGAGAGTGACCTTTACATATCATAAGGGTGACATTTATATGCATCCTGGCGAATGGGATATCTATGAAGGCCATTCAGGGATAGTTCATCAACAACTAGGAGAGATCAGTGCCTAGTTTATAAGTCTTTTGTTGGATAATGGGGGTGGGAAGAATGATATCTTCCCTCCCACAGTGAACTGGTTCGAGGATGAATTTCTTGATAAATTCTCATTTCTACCACCTGATAGGGATTTTGACTTTACAATCATGCTCATCCTGAAGCTAAACCAGTTTTCATTACCCCATATAGAGTGGAACCAATAGAGAATCAAGATCTTAAGACTCTAATGGAATAGGGTATGGATACAAGATTAGTTCAACTGAGTATATCTCCTTGGGGATCTCCAATTTTTTATCTAAGAATGCTAATGGGATGTTTCTTTTTTGTATTGGTTACTAGTATTTGATCAATATAATATTGAAAAAACAATATCCTATTCCATGTATCGATGAACTCTTTAAATATTTAAGAGGATCTTGTGTGTTCTCCAAGATTGACTTGAGTAAGGGGTGCCATTTTTTGAGATTAGACTTTCTGTTATACCAAGAAATTATTCCAAAAGGATTTATTACCTATATAAGTTTGTTGTGATGTTATTTGGTCTAATAAACACTTCATCTATGTGTATGTCCTTAATGAAATGAATATTTCACTCGTACTGTGATCATTTTTTGGTTGTTTTTTTGGATTACATCATGGTGTACTCCAAGAATGACGATTATCATGCCCAACATCATGAAATCACCTTGAATACATAGAGATAACACTGGCTATACATAAAGCTAACTATGTGTCATTTTTGGATTAACTGGTTACATTTATTGGGTTAAATCATATCAAAGTAAGTTGTGTTAGTAGACCTTGAAATTGTTTTGGAAGTGGATTTTTGGGATCATCCAAAGAATGTTTTTTGATATCCATAGATTTCTGGGGTTGAAAGGTTATTATCAGAGGTTCATACAAGACTTGTCTCATATAGAAGCACCACTTTATGTCTTAACCAATAAGGGTATAAAGTTTTAATTCTATGGATATTATGAGAAATGTTTTTTATGAGTTGAATAAGTGTTTGACTACCGCACCTATCTTGATCCTACCCGAGCAGGGTGAGGAGTACAACGTGTTTTGTGATGCACTAGGTGTCAGAATTGGAGTTGTGTTTATACAAGGAGATTGAGTTGTGGAATATGGGTCATAATAGTTGAGGCCACATGATCCTAATTACCCTATGAATGATCTTGAGTTATAAATAGTGGTTTATGACTTAATGTGTTGGTGTTATTACTTATTAGGTTAAAAATGTATTGTGTATAAAAATAAAATGAGATTAAAGTATATTTTTTGCAGTGATAATTGAATCTTTGATAGGGGATGGTTTTGAGTATATAAATTCATTTTATTTTGACTGAGCATATATGTTTGGTAAGAGAAAAAATTATTTCTATTGATTTTAGTAGGATTAAATTGTACCGTACAATTCAGGATTCCAGTTTGACGGAAAATGATGACCTTACTGGCTAAGATGCATGTTGAGGTTCATAAGGGAAAGAAGCATATGACTCATATATCTCTATCAATTATGTGAAAAAATTTTGAGCTTGATCATAGAAGAGTAGTATAAGTATTTGGAGAGTTTTTACTTGAAAAAAATACTTGATGGTGGGGAGTCACCTTCTGATTGGACTATACATGAAGATGTAATCATCTATGTCCAAAACCGTATTATTATTTATACGTGTATACATGAGGAGATGATGCATGAGTTTCATTCATCAATTTTGGTGGTGTATCATGCTTTGGCCAAAACTTTATTATGACTTACAATAAAAATATTGGTGGCTGGACATGAAAAGGGAGATTTAAGGGTTCATGAAATGATTCTACACTAATCTGTAGGTGAAGGTCGAGCATTAACAACTTTCTAGTTTGATAAAGCCATTAAAAATTATAAAATGTAAGTGGGAAGATGTGACCCTGGATTTCATGGTGGGTCTTCAGAGGAAATTAGTGACGAATAAAACTATTTGGGTGATTGTGGACTGATTGAATAAAGGGTCCCACTTTTTTCATATATGGAGACTTTCATCGTATATTAGTTAGGGGACTTAATTGTTTTGGAAATAGTTCATCTTCATGGGTTGATATAGAGTACAATTTCAGACCATTATTTTATATTTACATCATGTTTCTTGAAATTATTATAGATTGTGTTGGTACCTGAGTATTTATTAGTATAGCTCCACCCGCAGATAGACAGGTAGTCAGAGTTTACTATTCAAGTGCTATAGGACATGCTACGAGCATGCATCATAGTTTTTTTGTGGGTATTAGGAGAATAATTTTGGGCTCATTGAGTTATCCTATAACCATAATTATCCGGAAAATATTCTAATGGAACCATATAAGGAACTTTATGGTAGTCTATGTATATCACTACTATTCTGAATGGAGGTAGGTGAGTCTGAGTTGTTGGGACTGAGACTCCTTTAGGAGACATCATAGAAGGTCCAATTGATTCAGAAATGTATGGATACAACTCATAGTGGGAAGAGTTCATATGATAATTGAAGATGATGGCCCATTGATTTTACTATTGGTAATTGAGTATTCCTTTAGGTGTCACCTATAATGGGTCACTATAAGATCTATAGAAAGGGAAAGTTGGCACCCATGTTTTTTGGACCTTTTGAGGTTATGGAGAGAATTGGATAGATGAAATTCCATTTGGCCATTCCAACAAGATGAAATACTATGTGTGATGTTATTAATGTGTATCAGATTCAATAGTATCACCCTGACCCTTCTCATGTGATAAAAATTGATGATGTTGATATTGAGGCTGATGCATCATTTCAAGAGAATATGCTTCATGTTATATATCATAGTGAGAAAGTGTTTTGATGATTGAGTATTCCTATAGTCATATTATCGTGGAAAGATAGCCATGTTTAGGAAGAAACATGAGAGTGAGAAAAATATATGCATCCTCAGTGGCCTGACATTTTTTACCTTGGAATCTTAGAGATTTGTAGGTGTAAAGCTTGAGGATAGGCTGTTATAATGTGGGGAAATTGTATGATACTAAACTTTTTGGTGAAGAATATATCTCATTTTTAGATACTCTTATTTACCTTGATTTAGTTATACTTGGTTGGGTTTTTTTCTAGGGTTGTATTAGAAGAAATTTGAGAAATTTGGATGCCTGAAGGGATGTGCATGGTTGGTTCATAGTTAGGGAAAACAATGAAGTTTACCCTAGAAAATAGTGTGCCCCATTTTAGAGACACGAGAGGCAGATCATAGTCAGTGCACACTTTAAAAAAAAATATGGAGCCTCACTACCCATATCTTGAACTCTCTAACATATTTTATTTTCATGGTGAGAGCATTATCTTTCAAACCAAGTGCCACATAGAAGAAATCGTGCAACCCCTATGTGGAGGCACACAATTTGGAAAACTATATTCCTTCACGCAAGAAACTGGGTCCATGGGTTTTAATCCCAAAAAAATTATTCATATCCCAGGACCCAAAGGTTTTTATCCCAAATCATCTTGGTTCAACCTAAACTAATTTTATTCAGTTTTTGGAAGATCTTAAGAGGATTCCAAGGCATTACAAACACTTTTCTTGGGAAATAGAAGATCTGATTGGAGGATCACCTCTTCATTGGATAGTGGTTTCTTCTTCTTTTTATTTATCATATATCACATATCACTTTCCTAATAAAGAGGTATTATTTTTCATCCATTGGATATGGTATACATCTAGATTTTAATGGATCTTGTACATTTGTATCTTGGTCTTATGTATTGATCCTAGATTTTCTATATTGTTGTGATTGGTATCATTCTACATCAAATTGGGGATATTGTTTTTGAAAATTTTTGTCAAAGACCTTGAGGTATGTGGTATAATTGTCAATTCTTGTAGTCTTGGTTTTATTTGGTTGTATGGAATTGTGAAATTTCAATTTACACATTGGTTAATCAAATTTTGAATTGAATTCATTAGTTGGTTGATTAATGGGATTATGAAATTGATAGAATAATGGGATTATGAAATTTATCAATTAATGTGATTATGAAATTGATTGAAACCCATGGGTTGTGCTGGTATTATTTAAATTATTATTTAAAAATTATTCATGGTTGATAAATGAATTTATAAAATGGGTTGAAAAACGAATTATGGAAATGGTTGATAAATGGGTTGTGAATGTGGAACCATGAGATATGTTTTTTTTGAATGAGTTATGGGACATGGAATTCTTATATAGAAACCCATACAGTTCTAGAATAATACTGTTGACCCCATGATATATATTATTCATCTGATCACCAGGTTTTGTGACAAATATTGCCGCTCCAAATACCAATGGAGTGAAAGTCTATTTCACTAGGCCCCTATTGAATGAGGGTGAAATTAGAATTAAATGATTAATAAATACCCAAGATTCAATGATATGAGAAATCTAATTGGTGGATGGTTCATACTCTGGAATAGGCCAAAGATGGTATTATTGGTATGAGTTTCAAAATAATCTTAGGGACCTATGTGGTTAATTAAATTATAATTTAGCATGACAAATATTTACCTTATCATTTTTAATTTATTATTTATGAATTTTCATACACTGTTATAGACTGGATATTATTTTAGATGCCATTGGGGGTGTTCTACTAAGTTGTACTCCTACCCTAATTGAGATACCAGAATTCTAACCGAATTGAAATCATTTTTCAAGATAGTATAATGGAAAGAGCTCTATGTTATATGGATGAGTTGAGATTCAAAATGGAGCATGGATAAGGGATCCAGAAATGATGTAGGGACCCATTTGGGAGTTGTCAGTGTCTTTATTTTGGGTTTTTAGTTGAAACTTGACACTGATATGATATGAAATATTTAATAATTTGGTTTTGGATATTGTTTTCCTATATTAGAATTATCATGTGATGTTAGTCTTCATTGTTATGGTATAATTTTTGGTTGTTTCTCATTAAAATTTGGCTATTGTTTGTTTATTTCCATGTTGTGATGCTTTAAAAATTATGGTATAGTCTCTCCACATCACATATTGGACCCTCGCTGCTATTTGGCCACCTTTAGCATATGGGGAGGTGTTCCTGATGTCACATAACCAACCACCTTAGGGCACCAACAATTGGCACCAAGGGCATGATGTTACATAACCCCATGAAAGAAATAACTTCAAACAAAACATTAAATACTAAGAATATAAGGATATTAATGATACAATATAAAAAATGGGAACTAGATACACCTCATAAAATAAGATAGGTTTATGGCATAACATGTTTCACAAAAGAAGACAATTTGATACAAAAAACCCTTACCACTTGGTAACTTTCATGTAAAATTCCCTTATATGAAATAATTTGAATTGTAAATTTAAATACCTTGAATATATAATTATCCATGATAGAAAATGTAAACGGTGTAGTATATAAACTTTATAAATACAAATAGATGTTTAAAATTAAATATATATAAATGAAAATAATATTGAGACAAAGAATCATATTATGGATCGTATCACTGAAGTGCGAATAAATCCTTGGGGTGATTATGTATATCAGTTTTAAAACCACAAAAATGAATTGGGGATAAACAATAATATTATTATCAGTAATTGCACACATAATAATTGCATAATGTAATAAATTATATTGAAATTAACCTAATGAATTGAAATTGGTTTAAGAAACACCTTACCTTGAGTTCAGAATTGATATATACATCCATTACTTTCCAGTATAATAATTTATATTATTTATTTAATATTTTAAGAACCCTTTAATGTCATATTAACTTATAATTTAACCATTTATTTCATTTATGACAATAATTTATTTAATTACATCGGTTGTTTTGAGAACATTCGGTTCATAATTGAAAAATGACTTTGGTAGGTTGACCATGGTCAAAGGGGTCATTGTCCCATCATACTCATAAGAATAATAATGAAATTATTTTCATTTTTATACATTAAATTAAATTTTATATTCATCCATTAATGTTTTATGTAAAAAATTTAAAAGATATCTTCATAGACGTGGTATTCCATATCTATGAACATGCGGCATCATCATTTTTTAATGGATGGATGTGTAAAATGTTAATTAATATATTACAAATAAAAAATTGTAATTATGAAATAAATATCATATATACTCATTAAATCCATAATAATAACAATCCTTGTGAGATGGTGATAAAAAATCCCATCACATTGGGAAGGTGGTAGCCCACATATATGCATGAATGAGGATTTTGATCCCCATAAGATGAAAATGAACATTAATATGGTTTTGAGAGACCTCTTTTGGATTTATTATTAAGGACTCTATGGATGGTATTTTGAAGTTAAAAAAATCCTATTTTACTTGGATAAGTATTTTTAGAAGATTTTTATTAATTATTATTTGAGATTAGTGGCTCAAGGTGGTGTGAACAATAGAAGAGATGTGGTGTCCTTTTTATAGTGAAGAAAATGACACACTTAAAATTAATTAAGAGAGTTAAATATAATAAATTATTATTTTATGTGAAATTAGTATCCACATGAAGATATTTTGATTTAAGATAGGGTATGGTTTAAATATTCTAAATAACTAATATTTTTACAAGTTTATATTTTATTTTACGACTTTTCTTTGGGATTAACCCCTACATTAACCAATTTTAGCATTAATTTAGGAAAGAACTTTTTCAATACTAAATGGCTAAAAATTTATATAAAATTAAAAAAGTGGAAAAAATAGTAAAGGGTGGAAATTAAGACCATATACCATCCACCATGTACCCTTTCAATATTTTAATTATTGGTAAATATTTTAATAATATGTTATATATCATTAAATGCACTTAAATTCATTTTCATTTTTATCATCTTATATTGACTTTAGAAATATCATCAAAGCCAATAATATAAAATAGAATCACTTAGACTATCCATTATCCATAAAAATATATATATATAATTCTTTTAATATCAATACTTACCTAAATATAATCATTTTTAATTTTTTTAGAAAAAATTTACTTAATTTTTCCTCGAAGTTTTTAAATTCTGTCTCACTAAAATGTAAATGTATTTTGAAAATTATAAAAAAAATTTAAAATTAAAAATAAATCATAAATATAATAATAAATTATTTTAATTTTCTATTATTATTTATTTTCATTGAATATATATATTTACTCACATCTATTTATTGAAAACTTATTTAACATGTTATTTTGACTTTTCTTGCCTTGTGTACATGCTCTGAAAAAAATCAGATATGTTTCTTTTTACATAACTCGATAATTCATAATTTTTAGTCCAAATCATCACATAGAAATTATATTAATTACAAAAGTTGATAAAATAATTTTTACTTTTCAAATATTTTCTTATGACACTAAATTTATCTTTTCTAATGATGTGTAAAAACTACATCACCACTAAAAATGATTTTCATATTTACCATGAAATAAATTGTAATTTATATGCATTGGGTTATTTTTGTAGGATATGTTTAGTATATTGTGAAACATTAGTGTTTATATAACTTTAGAAACTTTTGATATCATATTTATCTTTTGGATATATCATAAAAGATAATGTATTTCATAAAAACTATATTTTTTACAATTCACCAATAAATTAATTTCTTTGAAAAAATATAAAAAATTAACCCTTGGATAAATTTGAATTTATGAATCCTAAAATTAATTTCATTTAATTATATTATATTCTTGTAAATGGAATAACTTAATTTATGATAAACCCACAAAACATGAAGAAAAATAGTTTTTTAGAAAAAAAGAACTCTTAAGTATAAAAATATTATTATAAAAAAATTAACCATAATGATAATATCAAGGAAATTAATTTATATTTATTTTAATAAAATTAAATTAAATACATTTTAAAACTAATTAAAACCAAATTTTGACTTTTTAGATTCTTTAAAACAAATTATAATTTTCTATAAAATCGATATCTTCCACTGTTCACCGAAAAATAATTATTTTTAGAGAAAACCTAAAATTTAACCATAAGATAATTTTGATACAAAAATTTTAAAAATAAAATCTATTTTGTCAAATAAAACTACGAAAACTGATAAAATAATTATTATAGTATCTCATAAAATGTAATAATAACCATTTTTAATAAAAAATATTTTTAAATCATAAAATGACTTTACCAGAAATGGAGTTCTTAATTCCTAATAATTTATCAATGCATTCATATTTAGTGGTATAATTATATATGTATTTTACAATTTTGTTACTCATAATCACATCAACTGCTAGGTTATGTCGTTCATATTTTATTAATAATATTTTTTGGTCTGTTTATGGTCATTTTTTCGTGTCATATATGCTATCTAACATAGTTTTCTTTTAAAATATAATGGGGTTAAATTATTCACCCATTTATAAATTTCTTCCAAAAAAATTTAATTTAATCTCAGTAATTTATTGTTTAAAATTTGAAAATACCTTTTTTGAAAACACACATCATAAAAAGGGTTAATAAAACTTGCTTTTCAAAAGAGGGAAATAGAAATATGAATGTTATATAGAATAAAAAATATCTAGGTTTCCAAATAAGATAACATTAATGGTATGTGGAAATATATTTATGGTGGTAATAAATGTCCAATTAATGATGGAGATTAAAATATAACATTGATCATAAGAACATGATTGATCATGAGGCTATTAATGACCACAAAACTATAAGTCAATGAGGTCTTTAAATAATTATCAATTTATCATAAATGATTACATGAATTGATTTTTTTAATGTTTATGATTTTTTATATAAAGGTGAGGGATATTATTTCAATTTAGATAAAAAAACATGATAAGATATACATACTTGATTTATTTAAATATTTAAACTCAATTTCATCTTTTAGATTGGTGTTTCAATAAGTTTCCACCATTATCTCATCTTCTACTCCAAATGATGAGTATAAATATTTAATGCTTAAAGAAATATAGTTAACTTATTATTGACCATGAAGTATATAAAAGGAAAAAAATATTTTTTACTATATTTACTAAAACCAAAATAGTTATAATTAGGAATGATAATTCCCAAAATTATTAAACCATTATATAAATGAATAATACATTAATCTCCAAAAATCAATAGTAATAAAAAAATCGGAATAATTCCAAAAATAATTATCCCTATATCCTAAATAACATTAATAATAATATATTATCTTTAAAGGTTATCTTATAACATTCACCTTACATCCCCAAAATGTAATAAAATTCTTCCCAAAAACCTGTTCATGTTAATTCAAAAGATGCAGCTAAGGGTTACATGTACTTCCACCTAATAAAACATCTACCAAAATATCATTAATCACTTTAAAATACAATTTTTTAAATCCCCAAAAGGGGAATATATACCTTTGAACTTATAATTATCCTTAAAATAATAAATCAATGATGGAATCCATAACCCTTAAGTTAAACTCTCATAAAACACCCTAATATCCAAAGTTATTTAAACCCTCTATTCTAATACTAACTATAACTGTTACACCACATGATTTTATAAGATGAATTATTTTTAATTTTTTTGATATCTTGTGTTGTATGATACACCAATATTATGTTTCCCTACTTGAAATGTCGTATTAGATTATAGTATAAACAACACTATTCTTGTCTTGTAATATATGCATGAGCGACCTTCCGCGATAGCTTGCGTTGTACGCAATACTGAGTTTTACTAAACAAAGATATATTATTAAAATATTATTAATTAATGGTATATAAACTAAAATTTAGGAATATTATTAACCATAGTTTAAATTTTATATAATATTAACATTCATATTATGTTTTTCCTAGACATGATATCAGAACAAATTCAATTTTTATGATAAAAGAATTAATTTTCTAAAAATGCAGTTCTTCCACCCTTTGAAGGAACACCAATTTTAAATCTAGTTTTTAATACTTTTAGAAATTATATTTAAAAAGAATTTGGAAGAATAATATAAAAATTTACTTTTATTGAATTTTGACTTTTTTTATGATACAATTCATATTTTAATGAGTAGTTAAAAATACTGCATTTTAATTCAAAACTCCATTTTCATTTAATATATTTATTTAGTTAGGTTATATTTTTAATTGGTTCTAAATTGTAATTGTATTATGTTTTTATAAATTAATCCATTTTTTGCAATTGAAGGTAATTTCACATTTAAATTGGACATAGACACAAGACAATCTTTTGATTAGTTTTTACTTCTTTAAAACATACTTTTTGGTTTTGACAATACTAATTAATTTCAAATTATTTTCTACAAATTAGGCATTTTGAATATTTAAAAATGGATTTTATATTTTTAATTAGATATTCTAAATTATGTTAATAGTTTACTTTTATCTTTTATGATATTATTAATAGGAACTACGATAATTTTTATTTAACTCGATGTAAGGTAAATTAGTTAAATTAGTGTAAAAAATAAATGATAGGGAAAATAAAATGATCCTAAAATGTACCAAAATTCTTTTTGATGAAAAAAATTATACCCTTGAAATATTATTCTATAAAAGAGGTAATTTTTGGTCCACTTGATAATGAAAATGGCATAGATATTAACAAAACCAATGAAAGTGACAAAATGTAAAACTCACATTTCTTATAAGTATAATAATTTTAATATATGGATAAATAGGTTATATATTGGAAAATAAATAATCCATGTAAATATAAATGAATTACCTAAATCATTATAATTTATTTCTAATTTTCAGAAAAATAATAATTCCCTGAAAGTATTATAATTTTATGACGTAAAACTTAATTAATTGATGAGAAATCCCTAAAACAATTATTATTAAAATAAAAATAATGATAAAAGGCCTAAAAACTGGACCAAATCATATTGGTCAAATATTTCTCAACCATAATCATACAAGTTCCGAGAATGTGACTATTTGATGCTTTGTAGATGAGATCACAACATTTATTTTATTTTATTGAAAGTGTTATTAAAGTTGTCACATTCATACTTTAATAAGTATATCATTTTTAATGTTGTATTTTACATGAGATAAATTATAGTACATATATTCTTATGAAATATAGTCAATTTATTTTCATCATAGTATTTTATTTCAAATTTTTATTCTACAAATAGTTATTTATAAATAATTACACAATATTGATGTAGCAATTATTTTAATAATGGAGATATCAAATAAATGTTATTAAAAATATTAAAATAAATATATTTTTGGATAATTTGTTTTTATAATGAATTTTATTGATTACCTTGAATAATTAGATATATAATAAAATATATGTTTTTTGGATAACACCTTATCTTTATATTTCTTAAAATAAATTAAATTAATAGTTTTAAAATTGACACAATTGATATTCTGTTTAAATAATGTTTTATAAAAATATTTAAAAATAATAAAAAATTTAAAAATATTGATTAATTATTATATGTTATAAAATGTCATAAATTATTAATATATGGTATAATTGAAATCTAATAAGTAAATATTTTTCCCTTTTAAAATTGAAACATTTATTATCTTAATTAAAATTAAACAGAATAACTAATTTTCAATTAAAATGAAATTTTTTTAATTGAAATATAAACATGCCTAAATATTATTGTTTGATTATATTTAAATCTTATAATATATTATATTCTAATATATCTCATTTTGAAGGTATTTGGATAAATTTTAAATTATTATAAATTAATATTTATGAAGTTAACAAAAGTGCCCCTCACCTCAATTATAAAAGGGAACTTCCTCCCTCAACACTTGACTTCATTTTGAGCCTTAAAAATCGACCATAACCTGAACATTTACCTTATAAACTTACATGGAAACGTTATAGAGGTCCTTTTTTTCTTCAAAGACCAACTCTTGTGCTCTAAGAAGATATTTATAGGAGGCACGTCGAAGAAGAGGTAATATCATTTACCGATTCTTTCAAAATTCATTCTTCTTATACTTCAAGATCATGAGTCATTCCAATATAAAGTAATAACTCTAGTATTAATTATATAATGATAGGTTATTATTATTATGAAACAACCATATCCCACCTTATACCCACCCTATGAAAAATGACATAACCACACGTGCATACGTACAGCTTACCATCTCCACATCGTGGTCTAATTCGTTTTTCCCCACCACCATACATGGATGGGTATAATGATGGATTTAATAAATATATACCTAATTAATATAAAATTATATCCATTCTGAGATTGTATACACGTAAAACCCCAAGCTTTGACGGTACGTTTCCCTTCGAATAATGCAATGGCGTGCATTGTACGCAACTTCGAGATTCTAACACACCACAACCAATCAAACTAGCCGTTATGAATAGTAATACCTAATTTTTGAAATTTTAGAAATTCTATATCTCAAAATGGAATTCATTTTTGGATTTGGAATATCAAAATTATCCTAGGGTGAAATTTTGGTACATTTCCGATAACTTTCATATTTTGATTAATAGTGAAAATTACTAAATTTTAATTAGAAAAAACTTTTTTAATCAAAATAATTAATAGTGATAAATTATGAATTTGATTGGTTTTAAAGTATATTTAGAATATATTTTTACCATGTAATACAATGTGGGTAATTGAACATAATTTCATATTTAAACCAGACATAAACAAGTGCCAATCTTTTGATTGTTATTATCTCTTAAAAACACGCTTTTTGTTTTAACAACGGGAATTAATTTTAAATAAATTTCTGCCACTTCTGTGTTTTGAATTTGGAATAATAGATTCTATATTTGGATTCAGTATGTTCTAATTGTGTAAGTAGTTAACTTTTCTTTTTAGACATTTTGGATAATTACTTCGGTAAATATTTTATTTATCATGGTTAAAGGGTAAATCTGGTAAATAAGGATAAATAAATAATATTATAATAATATTAAATTACCCTAAAACGTGTCTTAACCCTATTTGTTGATACAGTACCAACCATGGTCATCTTTGGGTCGATTTTGGGACCCCATGGATCCACTTTTAAGTGATAATGACACTTTATATTAATTAAGTTAAAGTAATTACAAAAATGACATAAGCATATATCTTTTAGAAAAACAATTTTTACATAGGGTTATATATGTTGTATTTTAGACTATAAATATTCATTAGAAATCTAAAACTCTTTTCTCCATAATGATATTTTATTTTCAATTTTTAGACATTAAATAATGTAATTTATGTATGATAAAATGGTGATGCAGTAATTACCATAATAGTGAAATATTAGAATAATTGATATTATAAATACCCAAATAAATATAATTTGAGACTTTTATTGAATTAAACTAATTTTCTAGGTTAATATGACATATTTGGATTGATTCAATTAACTTTTTTCGAAGTAATAATTCGGTTATGTGTTTCACAAAAATCAACCATTGAATAGTGTCAAAATAGACATTAAAGAGTTTTTAAAACAAATATTATATTATTAATTGATTTTAAATTCCTAAAAATCCAAGGTTTGTCCAAGAGACTTATATCATGATAGGTGTATCATTAATGAACCACTTGGGGGTCTCTTGGATGTATATGGTATGTTTATTAACCATATAATATAAAAATAAAAAGAGACATTTCCCTTTGAAGGAGGGGAGAATGTAACACCCCAAGCTTCTATGGTACATTTCCCTTTGAATAATGCAATGGCGTGCATTGTACGCAACTTCGAGATTCTAACACACCACATCAATCAAACTAGCCGTTATGAATAGTAATACCTAATTTTTTAAATTTTATAAATTATATCTCTCAAAATGGAATTCATTTTTGGATTCGGAATATCAAAATTATCATAGGGTGAAATTTTGGTACTTTTCGGATAACTTTCATATTTTGATGAATAGTGAAAATTACTAAATTTTAATTAAAAACAACTTTTTTAATCAAAATAATTAATAGTGATAAATTATGAATTTGAGTGGTTTTAAAGTATATTTATAATATAATTTTACCATGTAATACAATGTGGGTCATTGAACAAAATTTCACTTTTAAACCAGACATAAAAAAGTGTCAATCTTTTGATAGTTATTATCTCTTAAAAACACGCTTTTTGTTTTAACAACGAGAATTAATTTTAAATTAATTTATGCCACTTCTGTTTTTTGAATTTTGAAAAATGGATTCCATATTTGGATTCAGGATGTTCAAATTGTGTAAATAGGTAACTTTTATATTTAGACATTTTGGACAATTACTTCGGTAAATATTTTATTTACCATGGTTAAAGGGTAAATCTGGTAAATAAGGATAAATAAATAATATTATAATAATATTAAATTACCCTAAAACGTGTCTTAACCCTATTGGTTGATACATGACCGACCATGGAAATCTTTGGGTCGATTTTGGGACCCCATGGATCCACTTGTAAGTGATAATGACACTTTATATTAATTAAGTTAAAGTAATTACAAAAATGCCATAATCATATATCTTTTAGAACAACAATTTTTAAATAGGGTAATATATGTTTTCTTTTAGAATATAAATATTAATTAGAAATATAAACAAATTTACTACATAATGATATTTTATTTATCATTTTTAGACACTGAATAAAATAATTTATTTATGACACAATGGTGATGCAATAATTACCATAATACTGAAAAATTAGAATAATTGATATTATAAATACCCAAATAAATATAATTTGAGACATTTATTGAATTAAACTAATTTTATAGGTTAATATGACATATTAGTATTGATTTAATTAAATGTTTTTGAAGTAATAATTCGGTTATGTGTTTCACAAAAATCAACTATTGAATAGTGTTAAAATTGACATAAAAGAGTTTTTAAAACAAATATTATATTATTAATTGATATTAAATTCCTAAAAATCTAAGGTTAGGCAAAGAGACTTATATCATGATATTTTTATCATTAAGGGACAACTTGCGGGTCACTTGGATGTATATTATATGTTTATTAACCATATAATATAAAAATACAAAGAGACATTGTAAAAGTGAAACTAATTAACTAAGAGTTAATAATTAAAGATAAGGTTAATATAATGACCCAAACCTGTCTAAATTCTATTGGTTGAGTGGTTTTCGACCCATCCCAACCTTAACCTTTAAATAATAAACTTTGGAGCTATTAGAAACCGAATAAGAATTTATTATAAACTAATATTTCTAGCTTTTCCAAAGGTGCCCCTCACCCCTCTTATAAAAGGGAACTCCTCCTTCTCATTTATTCACACCTTCAAAACCTTTTGGTTAGACCAACCCCTGCCCAAATATTCTCTCAAATTCCCTCAATACAACCTAGAGGTCTTATTTTGATCAGAAAGCCAACCTATGGAGCCCTTTTGATCAAATCAAAAGGAAGAACCCGAAGAAGAGGTAATGTTTTCACCACCCCTTTTCAAGTTCCTTTCTTCTTCCACTTCTTCTTTCTTTGTTATTACCATTATAAAATAATAACTCCAGTATCTTATATATACTGTGATGTTATTATAAATATGGTACAACCATATTCAGTATTCCATCCACCCTTTGAATAACATGTCATCATACGTGCGTACGTACGACTTACCGTCTCCACGTCGTGGTGTAATTATTATTCAATATATTATTATTTGGATGGGTATAATAATGATGTGTAACTCATTTAAATAATAAATATAACATGATAATGATTCTGTATATATGATATACCATCCAATTATAAATTATTTTAATATCAAAAGAATGATATTGTCGCTCGTGGTACGTATGAACTACCGTCCCCACGAACGCGATGAGATTCATTTTCCATCATACCCATTCAAGTATAATTATCATTTGATGATTTAAAAATAATGTTTAAGAACTTGATATCATTATAGATATGAATAAGATACAATCTATCCATGACAAACATGGCTTACGTAACAAAACATATAAAAGAAAATGAGTAAGTTAACACCCGAAACGACGATAATTCTAAGATATTATTAACAAAGAAACATTAAAAGATCATATATGATATCATATTAATGTATATGATTCATGAATAATTTAATAACAAATATTTCAACATTATACAGGAGGATAACCTAATTCCAACCAAGGAAAAGTACAAGGTAAGGGATTTTCTTATCTCACTTTCAATTCCGTGAGATTTCCATTGTTCGCCACTAAATTATTGAAAGTGGTGTATTGTGTGCTGACATTTGATATATATTTCATGATTCTCTTTATATTCATTTTATTCTGTAAATAATTTGGTGGTTATTAAATTTTGGTCATACGACTCAGTTGATTAAAACGTGGTAAGGGGTTTCTTATCTCACTTTTAATTATGTGAGAATTCCATTGTTCACCACTTATTTATTGCATGTGGTGTGTGTACTTCCCATGATTGTATTCATTGTGTAATATAAATTAAATTATGAATATTTAATTCATCATGGTATGATCCTTATTTCATGTGTGTATGTTTCGTAAGTTACCTAATCGATAAGGGAATTTGAAATTTCAATTTCCACTCATTTGGCTTTACGCATATTTCATTGATAATATTACTCCAAGATTATGTGTGGAATCACTATTCATTTTATTATGTCATAATTTCCACTCCCCTTCCTGTGGATATACTTTTGATACACATAATCACTCCATTTATAATATCTCAAGTCATCGATATGAATTTGATAAGAGTAATGTTAACTAATTCTCCATTTGTTGAGTTAAACATCAAATTCATTAGTGTTGTTTTTACAAGATTATGTGTGAATGACCTTTGATTGTTTTACACTAAATATCCAATCATATTTAGTGTATTTATATTTTTCACACATAACTATGTCGTTGATTTATCCTTAACCTAAGGATACAGCCTTTATGAGAGATTTCATCTCAATTTACATTCCATTGAGACTTCTTTGTTGTTATACACCAAATCACTTTTATGTGGTCTATATAATGTACTTTGACATGATATATCATGAATTCCTTTATTCTCATGATATTAAAATGTTTTGATTACCTCAATTATTTGTATTGAAGTGTCTCTCTTTTGGTTAGAAACTCTAACAAAAATACCATTTTTAAATGTTTTAAAGACTTATTCTTCTAAATCTTGCTCATTAATGTCCATGTTTTAAAAATTGTTTTAAGGATTTATTTATATGGACATTAAAGTTTTAAAATTTAAACTCCTTTTAAAAGTTTAAAAGTGTTATGGGACACTTTGATTCAAAAATCTATTTTTAAATGGATTTTTGACAAATAGTGTGACTTTTAAAAGATTTCAAGAAAAGGGGGATATTTCTCTCAAATAGTTTTGATGATTATTTTCATCTATGTCAACATCCTTAATTATTATTGATTGAGGTTAATGTGAAAAAATACAATCTTCCATATTGTATCAAATAAGTTATGTTTTACTGTAGATGTGTTATTTTTATACCATTCATGGTTTTTGGTTAAAGTATTGACAATTCGTATGCTAGTTTTAATACAAATGTTTTTGTTATGTTTAAACCTTTTCATATGGGAATTTATTGGACTTAATATGTGATGGGTGGAGCCCTCTATAGCTCCTAGATGCATCGGTAGGTCTCATAAGACAAACTAGTGTCTTGGCACAAGGCCGTGACAAAATCTTATTTGTAGTCTTGGCACGAGTCCTTGGCTATGTGGTTATGATAGTCTGACATTATGCATTCCATCATTATGAAAGTGGTCATTGATATTGCATGTGATTGTTCAACTAGTATAATATCCATGTGAATAAGTAAATGGAATTATTTAATTTTATCTTTGCCATATTATGATGAAGTTAAAGTTTAAAAGGCTTTTGTTTTAATTATAAATTGCCTTAAGTGTTTATGCTTATCTATGAAATCTTCTGCTATAATGTTATCCTTACTGAGCATCTAATATCACCCATTTCAATGTTTTATTTTTCCCAGGATTATGAAGAAGTAATTTATGAATGACCTGCAGGGATAGTATGAGGGGATATGAAGACAAGATGTTTTTTTATGTAATGTAAAACTTTATGATTGTATCTAGTGTTTCCAAGGCTACTAAACTAATCGGTCTTTAGAGACTTGATCTTTCTTGTGATCATGCAAATGTTATGTAATAATGCACCGACTATGGGTAACTGGGGTCAGGGCGTTACAATACACCATAAAATTCAATACCATTCCATAATTATGGGAGTGATATCATCACTTGTACGTACGTATAACTTACCGTCTCCACAATGTGATGTGATGCGTTCTACATAATCTTCATTAAAGAATGATTGTATAATTGAGTTGAATGAATAAATAAAATATATATTATAATAACACCATTCTTTAAATAATATAAATATAACCAAAAAATTAGTAAGATCGTATTTGATAAAACATGCATAAGAATATAAATAGTTAATACATTAATAACGAGTAACAATGAAATGTTACTAACAAATGAAGGAAAATACAAAAATAATTTTTATCATAAAAATGATTATGATTATAGAATAAATCAATAACATTATTTAAATCATTATACATGAGTTTAGTATATAGACAAAGAATATCAGACATATGGTAAGGGATAATATTTTATTCACATTTTTATCTGAGATTGTTCATACATAAATATTTACTGGGGGTATATTTATCATCCATGTCCATGTTTTCTAAAAATGTTTTCCTAAAATGTTTAATATTTTTATATGTTTATTTGTAGTCATTTTTACCCATTTTTAACTTTTACTACATGGTATAGGAGGAATATTGTTTTTGTTTACCATATGAGGTACTTTTTTACTTTTCCTACAAAAGTATGAGGAGAATGTTTTTTTACTTATACGGAATGAAAGGATTTTTATGGTTTTATGATGCCTTATTTCCATTAAGATTATTCTAAAAACATTTAAGTGTATTTTCAATTAAATTCTTTTATTTTAATATTTCACTACATTTTGAGAAAAGAAAAAAAATTGAATAAGAAAGTATATTTTCCTCTGAAATTAATTTCAAGTGTTTTATCAAAATTATTTTCTATCTGAGCTGACATAGGGTTATGTATCTATCCCTATTATTACATTTATTTTATTGTGTTTATGATTGAATTATTTTGATGAAATATTTTAATTTTATATGGACTATTTTCTGATGAATGATGTTTATGTAACCTGTTTTATTTTACGGGTAATGCTATGATAAATGATTTATGTTTTTATGGAACATGTAAAATGATTTAATTATGAGATATTTGGGACCTATATCTCCCTCAAATTCATTAGTTAAATATTTATATCTCATTAGATAGATACTACTAGAATGATAAATAATTTCAGTTTAGTAATACAGGGTGGGAATGATAATTAATCCAGGTATAATAATGGAATTTGTCTACTATGATGGTATTAGAAGCAATGCCTTGATTACTATAAAAATCATATTTTGTGCATTTTTTACATCATTACATGTTTCATAAAAATTCTATTCTATCAGGGTTAATGTTCCCTTACTATCTATGCCCACTTTACTGCCAATATTTATTTAATAACTCAATATATATTTATGTTTAAACTTTATTTTCATGTTTTCACATTCAAATTCATATGTTTTGTTTTATGTTATCCATTTTTACCCTTACTAAGAATTTTATCTCACCCATTTTATTTTTTCATTTCCTCATGATATAAAGAAAGACTTTAGGTAGGAAAACAAAAATGGAATATCTTTATTAGTGATGTTTAAAATCATTCACCAAGTTAGAAGACTATATTCTGAGCTTCCAAAGACACTAAACTAATAAAGTCTTTGGGAATATTTTTTTTAATGTATTACGTATTATGAAAAATAAATTTCATTTACATGTACGTAAAGCCTGTGTCATTATAATAACAACCCTATACCCACACTCCCAGATCCGGTGCTAAAAATATAATCATACACTTTTGGATTTGATACCAATAAATGTGTTCAGATTGTATCCATCTAAGACATAAAAATTAAATAAAAATTTGGTTCACATACAAAAATAAGAACCTTTTGTGTATAGAGTATTAGATAATTTTGAAAAAAGATTACATAACAATACCCTTATCTTCAGGTGATCATTTTCCCCACTGTTCCCTACTTTTATTATTTCATATTATGTCTTCAACATGTACCATAAAATTAATTTCACCTGAAATCTTTCAATAAATAATTCATTTAAAATCAATCACCATAAACTGGTAAAATGGAAAACATAAGAAGTGTGATCTCAAAACCTCGGCGAGGGTAAACATATGTAATAATGATTGAATGTCATGAGTGAGTATAATGTGTGCATTAGGGTATTATGAAACAAAAAATTGGGCATGAACAATTGATAAGATAATTAGTACCGATAAAAAACTATATTATTAATCATCTGACCTGGAAATAATCATTAATAGAATAAATTATCTATATAATTGAACAATCACTAGTCATGTGAATGAAAAACCTTGACAAAAAGAGGCCTTAAAACTCATAGTAAGAATTGTAAAACTATGAAGGTATCTTGGAACATCCAACATTCATCATGGAACCACCTGACCGAATAATTACCACATATGATAGGATTAACATATAATCGGTAAACTCTGTCTTATCTTAGGAGTAACTTACTATCAGTTGAATTTGTCAACTCTTAGGAGTAACATAACTCTATCATCTCTTAGGAGTAACTATTATCCATTAAAATCTATCTCATTACTCAAGGAATTAGAGGGATATAACAGAAACACCCATCATGAATTTTAAATATTCTCTTAATTATTTGGGATTAATCCCCCATACTTCTTTCATAAATAATTTCCATGTACCATATTATAAAACAATACCCATAGATTCTTTCACTTCATCAAAACATTCATAGCCTAATTTAGCCATGAAAAAGAAATGGGTTTCCAAAAAAATTATTTGAAACATCATTATAAATAAATTCATATAAAGTAGTTGAATAGTATAAAAAGATCATATCCCCATTTAATCATTTGAATCAATAAATAAATTTGATATAAATGAAAGTACCATTAAAATGTCATTAAATATTTATTAAGTAACATGAGAAAAATAGCTTATTAATTTGAAATTTTTTCGAAAACATTCATGAAATGTTGAGTAAATATTTTTAAAAAAAATATCTATGAAATAATTGAAATGAATATTCAAATAAAATGATGGTTTTTCTAGTGGGAAAATATGTTATAATCGTATACATTAAAATAATACATTGTTTTCACAGTTCTGTAAGAAGTCAAAAATGAATTTTTCATAAATTGTATACAATCATTCCTTTTTTAAACAATTGTAATGAAATTAAAAGGTAGTTATAATTTTTCTTTCAATAAATTTATATTATTGGTAATATCTTTCATAAAATATTTTTTATGAGTATGGACATAGAAGAAAATTTTAATTGACCAAAAATAAACTAATTTCAAATTTTATTTAAAATTTTTTTCACGAAAATTTTATTTACCAAATATTGTTAAATGGTAATAATACATAGAAATTCCATTAATAAATATATAATAACAATATATATGAGTTTTAAAGGATAAAATCTATAAAATATTTTTTTAATATAAATTTATCATAAATAATATTCAAAGGAAATGAGTTTATAAAATAAATACTTAACTCTTTTATAA
Organism: Viscum album; assembly: GCA_963277665.1. Classification (NCBI taxonomy): domain Eukaryota; kingdom Viridiplantae; phylum Streptophyta; class Magnoliopsida; order Santalales; family Viscaceae; genus Viscum; species Viscum album. The sequence continues at coordinate 790,712,034 of OY728158.1, forward strand.
CATTTGAATTATAAATATTATGAAATAAATAAAATCAAATATGATGAAAATAATGATATTAACTATACAAAATATCAATGTGGTATTAGATACACCACATAAATGAAGATAGGTGTATAACATAAGTTACGTCTCAAATAATCCAATTTGAGACCATAAACCCTTACCATGTGGTAACATTCAAGTTCAATCCCCATTATTGAAATAAGTTGGATTTGAAAATTAAATACCATGAATTGAGAATTATACATGATATAAAATTTAAAAGGGGTAGTATAAACATATCATAAACATAAATAGGTGTATAATATTAAACATGTCTCAATGGAAAAAAATACTGAGATGATGAATCCTTTAAAGATCATATCAATGAAGTGAGAATTAATCATTGAAGTTATTAAATTTAATAATTTTAAAACCACATGAAACATTTTGGGAAAAATAATAATATTAAATCTCATTTCACTAATAATAATTGAATAATATAGTCAATAATGTATAATTAATACCCAATGAATGGAAATTGAGTTAAGAAACCCCTTACCTTGAGTCCAGAATTTCTATGCATGTCCATTAATTTCCTGTATAATAATGTTATATAAATTATTTTATTATTTTGATAATATTTTCAAGGTTTATTAACTTATCATTAAATATTTTTTTTGATTTATTGCAAGAAAGTATTTAATTACATAATCGGTTAATTCCATGTATGATGTTTTGAGGATGTTATGTTCATAATAGAAAAATGGATTTGGTAGGTTAACCATGGTCACATAGTTCAATATTAAATCCTATATTTGTTAATAAACATGAAATAATCATAAAATTTTAAAATAAAACTGAATTTTATAATCACCTATGAAAGGAAGATGTGAAGAATGAATCATATCTCTTTATGGAGGTGGTATTCCACACGTATGCACGAGAGATGTTATAATTTTTAATGGGTACAATGGTAAGAAGTTAAGAAAAATATTATACATAAAAAAATAATCTTGTCATTAATATAATATATATTTTTTAAAAACATAATAGAAACCATCCTTGTGAGATAGTGATGAAAAATGAAACACATCACCTCATGGAGGAGGTAGGCCACACATATGCACAAATGGTGATTGATTTCACTATAGGATAGAAAAAGAGATGAATAATATTTTTAAATTAACATAATAAAATATAATTATATGATATATAATTATTTTATTAAATTTTAATGGTTATGATATAATTAAACGAGGTAAAATAATGGAAAAATGAAAGGGATTAGTTTAAACAATTACCTCCTCTTTGAGAGACCACTTTTCGATTTCTTTATAAGGGCCTCAGTGATGGTATTTTAAGGAGACCATAAGATATATAACTTGGATAAATATTTTTATAATAAGTTTTTGTTGGTTATTTTCAATAAAACTGTTTCATTTTTGTTTTAAGAATATATAATAGGTGTTTTCATTTTATAGTGAAGGAAATGACACACTTTGAATTACTTAAAATATTTAAATATATATATATTTTTAAAAAAACCTTCAATTTTCCAAAATTCTAAATATAAGATATAATATGGTCAAAATTATCTCAATTCATAAAAATTTAATAAGTTCATGTGGCAGTTTAAATTTTACCTTTTGGTTTAACCCCTCAATTTACCAATTATATCTTTAACCATTATAAAAACCTTTTCAATGCCAAAGGGTTGTAAATTTACTTATAAATTAATAATTAACTCAAAAATGGTAATGGTATAAAATTTTAGACCTTATCACATCCATCTTTTCCTATTTCAAAAATTTTCTGATTTTTAAATCATTCACTAATATGTTATTTAACATAAAATATACTTAAAGTAATTTTCATTGTTATTATCTTATATTGAATTTTAAAATATTATTACCAAAAAATTTAAAATATGTTCACTAATAGTATCAATTATAATTAATAAATATAAATAAAATTATTTTAATAACTAAACTTATCTAAATATCATCATTTTAATTTTTTTCAATCATTTTCATTATTTTTCTTCAACTTTCCAAATCGTTGCGCCATCAAAACGTAAATGTTTTAAAAAATTATACTTTCAAAAAATTAAAAATATGTAATTATCGTAAAAATAATTTATTTTAATTCATCATCACTATTATGAATCATTAAATGTGTTTATTTACTCAAACCTATTCCATGAACACTTATTTAATATGTTATATTGACTTTTATTTCCTTACAAAAGAACTACGCAAGAATTTGGATAAATTTCTTATTATATAACTCCATAATTTAGAAATATAAGTCTATATAATTAATGAAAAGTGATATTAATTACTATATTTTTGAAATTTCTTCTGAACTCTAAAAATTATCTTTAAGACACAAAATTTACCTTTCTAGTGTTGTGAAAGCATTACATCATTTATGAAAATGATTTTCATATATATCCAGAAATAAATTACAATTCATTTTTTTAAAAAATATTTTTATTTTATATTTTTATTATATTATCATAAATAAGCCATTACATAAATTTCATAAACATTTATATTTTATATACATCCTGGTGATATTATAAAAGATACTGTATTTCATAAAAAAATAAATTTTTTACTATTTGAAAAATATATAACTTCTTCAGTAAAATAATAAAAATTAATCCTCATCAATAATTTAATTTCTAAATCCTGAAATTAATTATATTTTGAAAAAAATTCCAATAATTTTTAGAAAATATATTTTCACTTAAACAGGTAATATGCGATGTAAAACTGTGTTCCAAGAAAATGAATATTTAGGTATAAAAATATTTTATTACCATAATTAACCATAATGTTTATTTAAGTGAAATTAATTTGATTATTTTCTTTAAAAAAGTAAATAATAAAATTTTAAAAACAAATAAAAAGGTCATTTTCGATACTTGTAATTATATGATAGTTTTTTAATAAAATTGATAATGTTCACTAGTCACTAAAACATCTATATTATCAAATAATCCTAAATTTTACCCTAATATAATTTTTCTATGATAATTTCAAAAATTATATTCTTTTTATCAAATAAAAATTCTAAAATTTTCTGAAATTAATTATAATATTTTCTCACAATGTAGAATAAAAAACATTTTTACCAATAAAATGAAATTAATAATAATTGAGTGAAAATTTCCTATGAATAATTAAACATTTTTTATAGAGTAGGAACATTGTATTTATATTTAAAAATTTGTTTATTTCTATAAATATACATTAATTAAACTTATAGGCCATATATTCTATGTTTAGAAAATAATAGTTCATGCTTCGTTTAAGATAAGTGTTGTGTATTGTATATGTTATTGAAAAAAGTTATATTTTAAAATATTGGGTTATTAAATTATCCCCCATTATTAATTTTTGTCCTTCAAATTTTAACTTGAGTTACGTAATCAAGGTTCTAATATTTTAAAATACCTTTGTGAAAAACACACATCATAAAATATGTTAATAAAACATCCTTTTGAAAATAGAGAATGAGAAATATGAAGGGCATATAAAATAACACATAACAAGGTTTAAAATGTTAGGACATTAGTAGGAATTGAAAATATTGACATGGAGGTAAAAATTAATGTCCAAGTAGTATTATAGTGATTGATAACATGGATAAAAAGAATTTGAATAATCCTGATAATTACAATAACTAAAAAACCATAAATCATTGAGGTGTGAAAAATACCATCTCTTCATCAGAATGGATTATAATAAAGGAAGAAATTTACATTTTTAAGATCATTTATCTAAAGGTAAGGGGTCCTTCGGTAGTTAAGATAGAAAAAATAAGAAAATACACTTATTTGATATGTAAAAATATAGATAAAAAGTTTCATCCATTGAATGCATGTTTCTATAAGTTTCAATTATTTGCTAAAATATTAATCTAAAGGATTGGTATGAATATTTAATCCTTTAAGCACAATAGTAAAATGTTTATTGACCATGAGGTATATAAAATGATGTAATGATATTTTTTTGGTATTTACTCAAACATAAGTGGTTATCACCATGTAAGATAATACATGAAATGAATAAAACTTAATAGTAGGAAACAATATATTAATCTATAAAATCAAACAATAATAACCAAAGTTAAAATCATTCAACAAATAATTAACTATATATCCCAAATAACCTCAATAAGAAATATTAACCTCAAAGGTTATCATATAACATTCTTCTTTGATACATGAAATATAATAACATTCTTCCCAAAAATAATTCAAGTTAAATCACATTATAAACCAAAGGGTTACTTTTACCACAAGCCAAAAAATGTCTACCAACATATCATTATTCCATTTAAAATTATGTTATTTAAAACAACAAAAGGGGTATTTATTCCTTTTCACTTATGATAAAACTGAAAATAATAAACTCATGATTGTATCCATAACCATTAATTTACCCTCTCATAAACACATTATAATATATAATGTTATATAAACCTTTCTATGATACCAAATATAACTAACCCAAACCCATACTCTCTAATTCGATTCTAAATAAATCATCTTTAAATTTATATATTTGATACCAAAAAATGTGACCAAATTTTATCCATCAAAAATATAAAACAGCAAACTAAAATATATGATCACTTATATACCCAAGGATTATTTGGGATTATTGTTTTTTAAAATTAAGATAAATTATTAAATAAAAATACCAATGTATTCAAGTGATAGTTCTTCCCACTATTACCCACTTTTTTTATTTTAAATTACATCCTCAAAATGTATGATAAATTTTTTCAAAAATGCAACCTTTCTAGACATAAATCATTTAATATCAATCTTTATAAGGTAGGGAAATTGAAAAAATAAGAACAGAGAGTTAAACCCCCCAGTGAGGGTAAATATAAGAATTAATAATTAAATGTCTTTAGTTGGCATAAGATGTGCATAACGGTTTGATGACATAATAAAATTCCATGAGAATAGAATAATAGAGTTCATACCCATAAAATCTTGAATCATTAATCATGTGTTATGGAAAAAAGATTTAACAAAAGACATGGGTAATAGATATCATAAACCGTAATCCATATGAAAACAATCCTTGATAAAAGGATCCATTAGAACGCATATAAACAGTTGTACAACTGTGTACGTATATTGGAACATAAACCATTAATTATGGAATCACCAAACCAAAGAGTTACCATATATCCTATTAATAGCCTATAAGTGAGAAACATTATTTTCCCTTGGGATTAACTTAAATAATTAAACTTTTTCATCTCTTAAGAGTGACATAACTCTGTTATCTCAGAGAAGTGACTTCGATCCTATAAACTCAATGTCACGACCTTATGCATTTGAGAGATATAAAAGACCCACACATAATATACGATGAAATGTGCCTTAAAGAGTTTAGTTTACTCCCCAATCCCACTTTCACTAGTAATTTCCAATATTTGTATCATAAAATATAACACATGGATGCTACTATTTCATAAAACTTTCATAGCCTAATTTACTCATGAAAAAGAAATGATTTTCCTTAAAATTTATTTAAAACATCATTATAAAAGATTCAGAGAAAGAAATGGATCATAAGATCATATCCATAGTGAATTATAAGAATCATTAATGTAATTTAAAACATATAAAAGATATATTTATAATATCATTCGATCATTTCTCTGAAAAAAGGATAAAATACCTTATTCCTTTGATAAAAGTTTGGATAAAAATTCCATGAATATTGAGAAAATAGTTTTCATTTAAAATATAAATGGAAAATAGTAAACTAATACTTACTTAAATTAATGGTTATGATGGAGATAAAATCTATTCTTGTCATATACGTTAAAGGAAAATATTCTTTTAACAGTTTTTCAAAAGTCAAAAAATGACTTGCTTGGAAAAAAATTGGATATATTCAATTTTAATTTTTTTTAAATAAAGTAAAATGTAGTTATGATTAAATTCATAAAAAATTTAACTTATACTTAATAACTTTCATACAACATATTTAATGATTTTAGAACTGGATGAAAATGTTCATTGACCAAAAAAGAAATAATTTCGAGTTTTATTTAAAAATAATTTCTCAGTTATTTTAAATACCAATGAATGGAAAATTGTAATACTATATATAAATTCCAGGAATAAATAGTGTAGAAAAATATATATTATATTTTAATTATATGATCCATAAAATTCTTATCGATGGAAATTTAGTATAAACCTTCCACAAATGAAATGAGAATGCAACATAAAACATTTCCGCTTTAGTAACATTTGAATCATAACCCCTTGAATTTAATAAATTCAGGTGAAAATTTAAATATCATAAACATAAGTATATACAAGAAACAATATATAAAATGGGTAGTATATAAACCTCAAAAAATAACTTAGGAATATAATATAGCATATGTCCCTAAGAAAACAATTTGAGAAAATAAACCCATACCACTAGGTAACATTTAAGTCAATTTTCATTGGATGAAATAAATTGAATTTTTTACATTAAATAAATATTTCAAAAAACGATAAGTGTTATAAAATGTATAATTGGTTGTATATACACTTAATAAAAATAAATTGGTTTATCACATTAAACATGGGTTGAGAAAATATTAAGACATAGAATCCATACAATGATCACATCACTGAAGTGAGAATTGATAATTGATGTGATTGTGTGTAACAATTTTAAAACCACATAAAATAAGTTCATATACAACATAATATAATAATATGTTATTTCACACATATTCAGGGAATAATGTAGTCATTGATGTAGAATTATTATCAAATGAATGTAAATTTAGTTAAGAAAATCCTTACCTCAACTCTGGACAATCTATGTATGTCAATTAATTTCCATTATAATAAAGTTATATTAATTATTTATTTTTCTTAATAAAATTTTATAGATTTATTACCTTATCATAAAATGATTTATTTTATCTGCTACCATGATATGTTTAATTACTTAATCAGTAAAGTCCATGTTTGGTGTTTTGAGGATGTTTGGTTGATAATTTCAAAATGAAATTGGTAGGTTGACCACAGTCAAAGGGGAAATTTTTTATATCATGTAAATTATAATATTAATTAATTATTTATCATTTTTATACATCAAATAAAATTTTATAATCACCCATGAATTTATGATGTGAAAATTGAATCACATCACATTGTGGAGGTTGTATTCCACACATACACACGAGCGTCATTATAATTTTTAACAGGTGGAATAGTAAGAAGTTAAGTAATATATTACACTTAGAGAATCATGATTATTTAATTAATATCATATATATTTATTAAATCCATCATTATAATCTTCCTCGTGAGATGGTGACAAAAAATGAAACACATCTCTTTTTAAAGGTGTTAGTCCAAACAAACGCATGAATGATGATTTCATTCCATATATGATTGTAAAGGATATAAATAAGGTTATTTAATTAAAATAAGAACATATAAGTAGATTATATATACTGATTTTCTAATATTTTAATGGTTATTATATAATTTTTCATGGTAAAAGAAGAAGTAGAGTGAAATAGATCAGTTAAAACGACTTTGTCTTCTTTGAGAGGCCTCTATATTTATTATTAAGGACCATAGAGATGGTATTTTTATGATACAAGAACCTATAGATCATGGATAATGATGTTTATAAGTGGGTTTTTATTCAGTTATTGGTCCAAATAATTGTCTCAAGGTGGTGTGAATAACATTTGAGATGTGGTGTCCTTTTATAGTAACGGAAACGACACATTTGGAATAATATAAAAAATTTAAATATAATAAACTATATTACATGTTTACATGGAACCAAGTGGACAAAATTTAAACGATAATATAGATTATTATTGATGTTATCTCGAAAATATTTTTTTTCATTATTATGTGGAATTTATATTTTTTCATTGGGTTTCACACCTTTATTAACTAGTTTTGATCTTAACCATGATAAAACAAATTGCAATACTAAACGGTTAAATAGTTACTTATAAGTAAGAAATTAAATCACAAATGGTAAAGGAAAGAGACTATAGACCGTATACATGCCCATTTTTGGTATTTAATTGCTTTTATGATTTTAAATATTTTAATAATTTATTATTATACATAAAATACACTTAAAGTCAATATCGTTATTATTATCTTATACTGAATTCAAAAATATCATCATAGGGACAAATTTCAATTAGAATAAATTAAAATATAACTTATCCTTCCTAAATATGTATAAAATTGTTGAAATATATAATGTCACCAAAATATTTTCATTTTTAATGTTTTTAAAATTAGTTACTTATTTTCTTCAACAGTTTTCCAAAATGTTCCACCATCATTGTGAAAATATTTTAGACAATTATACTAAATAAAAAAATAAAAAAATATTATTTAAGATAATAATAATTTATTTTAATTTATCATGGAACATTATTTTCATTAAATATGTTTTTTACTGACTTCAATGTGATGAAATTTATTTAATATGTTATTTTGGATTTTCTCGCATTGCACAAGAACTACACAAGAATTTTGATAATTTTATTATTATATAACTCTAAAATTCGTAATTATTATTCGATTTAGTGAAATAAAAATCATATTAATAAATTAATTCTAGAAAATTTTTCTTACTTCAAAAATATATTCTTTATTACATTAAATTTGACTTTTTTAGTGTCACGTAATCACGATGTCATCTCTAAAAATGTATTTATATTTATAATAAAAAAATAATAATTTATATGTTTTGAATTATTTTTTATGATATTCTTATTAATTTATAATTCCTGATTTATTACATAAGTTTCATAGACATTTATTTCAATTTATTTCTTATAGATATCATAAAAGTTATCGTATTTCATAAAAAATATGTTTTTTTCTATTCACCAAAAGTCCTTCTTCTTGAAAAAAATATAAAAAATCAATCCAATGATAAATTTTCATTATGAATAAAAATACTAATTCAGTTTCATAAATATTTTTTCTATAAGTGGTATAAATTACATTTAAAATACACCTTCAAAACATGACGAAGAAAGATATACTAGAGAAATGTATTTTTATGTAAAAAAATAACTTTATACCAAAATTATGTATAATAAACATTTCTATAAAATTATTTGTATTATTTTGATTAAATTTTTTTTAATTATGTTTTAAAAATAATTCAAAATAATATTTTATTTTTTAAATGCTTCGCATGGAAATAATATTTTTTATAAAATTGGTATTTTCACCATAAAATAAAAATCAATAATTTCAGAAAAATTCCAAAATATCACCCTAAGTGAATTTTGATGTAATAATTTATATAATTCTATGTTTTTTATTAAATATAATTTCTGAATGTGGCATAAATTAATTGTAAAATTCAATCATAAAAAGGAATGAAAACAATGTATTTTAGAAAAAAATATTTTCAAATCATAAAATGACTTTATTGACAATTGAGTGCTTATTTCATAAGAATTATTCTGTAAAATTTTATTAATTGGGAAATTTTTTTATATATCTCATAATTATATTACTCTTATTCATATCATTCAATTAAAATTATAGGCTATATCATCTATATTTAAATAATAATATGTTGTGATTTTTTAAGCTCAAGGATGTATATCGTATATAATATCAAGCATAGTGTTCTTTTAAAATATAAGGGTGTTACAAAATAATTAACTAGAAAAATCTATTTAGGAAATTTTTAGTCACTCCAATTCATTAATAAACTTTTTCATATTACTATATGTGTGTAGAAAAAAAATTAAGTCCCCATTAATCAAATGCCTTTAAAACCACAAGTGAATTATTCCATTCTTCCCACAATAATCTAGACTCAAATTTTGAACAACATCAAAACTTTGTTACTTAGGAATATTTTTCTCTATAAAATGTAATTTTTTTATTCTTAAATTTTTTTCTTAACCAGTATTTATTAAGCCATTAATTTGATTAGGGTTGATCACAAAGTTAAGTTTGATGATGTTGATGACATTTATCTATGAAGAACATTCAATTGATATGTATGATGTTTTACATACATTTAATATTTTTTATTGAATGTGGTTGAAATAAAATCATGACCCCTTTGGAACACATTATACCTAATAGTGTTATGTGATTTATATTCCATCATGGCTTACATTCCTTTCAACATATAAATAATAAATTACCATATTTGGTTGACAATAATTATCTATATTATCTTATTTGATTCTTAGGTAGTTTAGTAGATAAATCTTTATCCATATATACCATATTGATATAAATGAAACTATATTCCCCTATTATCCTAACTGTACAGGTTTCCCAACTAAGTATAACCCAAATTAAATTGAAATAAAAGGGTACCTAACAATTAGGGTTACCTTATTACTTTCATTCCTAACATATTATAATCCATGGGTGCCTAAAAAATATGCTTATCTATACAGAATGATCAAGGTATTGAAAATTTATACTTTGGGTGGAATCTCATACTTCATATTTGAGGAGGTTATCATTTAAAACATCACCCATTTAATATAAATAACATGAATATTAAATCTATAACCATTACATCAGATTAAATATTTATTATCTCATATTTCATTTCTTTATGTACACATGCTTCTAATGATTTAGTTTTGGAATCCCCATTTCGTCCACCCAATAAATATGTTCAAGACATATTAATGTGTAACTCTTTTCAGAAACCATAGATTTCATTACTCAATAGAAAATATTGTCCAATCTTATTTACACACTTCCAAATGGATCCTATGAATAAGTTATATGAACTTTTTATGTAAAGGATTATAATTATATAAAATTAATAATGCCAACACATGTAAGCTTGGTTCCATAGATAGCTAACCACCACCTTTAATGAACAATATATAAGCCTTCAGTCCATTGGTAAGTCTCATATGAAGTCTCTCTACACAAGGATACATTACTATAGAGGGATTCCAATTCTTTGTAACTATAATACCTAATTTATTTAAAATATATTCAATAACTAAACCCATGATAATAACATTAAATATAAACCATGGTTATGGTATATTAAAACTAAATATTTTGATTCCATACCTAGCATGGCAGGACAATTTACCAGAATAAATTCATAAAATGCATTAAAGAATAAAAAATATACACACATCATAAAAAATTTATTAAAACTAAATATTTTGATTCCATACCTAGCATGGCAGGAAAATTTACCAGAATAAATTCATAAAATGAATTAAAGAATAAAAAATATACACACATCATAAAAAATTTATCAACCAGAATATTTAAAAGTAAATAAACAAATTAATAAAAAATTTATTTATTTTTCAAACATGAGATAAAAATTAATGAAAAATTCATAAATTATCAATTTTAAACACTTTATAATTCAACATATACATTCCATAATTAGATTAATATAAACACCATATATTTATTATATAATATGAACCCTTTTATAATATTAATTATAAGGAATTTACATTACATATATTATATTTCATGAAACAAATATATTTTAAATATTATTTTTTATCATGTAAATTTTTTAAATTATCAAAATTTCCTATATTAATATTATTTAAAATATCCAACAAATCATTTATAAATACTCAAATTTACATGGTTTAAATAATTTCCCAATAAGGCCCTTTTAATTTGAATGATTCAAATTAAACATTATAAACTATTCAAAAATTTAAATATAAATACATTATATTATGCTTATTTTTTAACTGTAATCTTTTTATTAATTAAAATTATAATTTTTATATAATAATTTTAATGTAAATAATAAGTAATTATATATAATTCTTAAGAAGTTATTTTAATACTAAATCTTAATATTTGAAATATTCATTAATAAATATTTAATGACCATTTAATTAATCAATTATAAACACATTATATTTAGATAATTTATAAACAATATTATATATTTATAAATATCTAAAAATATTTTTTATCATAACATATAAACTGTTTTGAAATTATATAATTAAATTAAAATTTGAATTAAAAAAACAATTTAATATTCAAATAATATTCAATGATATAAATGAAAAATTAAACTATGATTGATGGGTTGTAGCGCATAAGAAATTTATTTGCTATCTGCCATATTTTATGACTGATAATGAAATTATTTCTTATGATAAGTGATATGAGTAAAAATTTCCAATTCCCACCACTAATGAAAGAATCCTTGCACATTGGTTTTACCCTTACATAACATATCTATCACCTTTTCATATTAAGGGAAAAACCCTTATATATCATATCATATTTAATGATTCACATCAATATCACTAATGAGATCGAATGATCAAATTATAAAATTGTGAAACAACATTATCATAAAATATGATATCTTGATGTCATATGCTTTGACCTGTACAAAACATTGGGATTTATATTAATTTTCTAGGTATGATATCCCATATTGTAAGATGGAACTCAATTGGGTAGAATAAAATTATCAATAATATTTTACGATGAAGAATATGGTAAGAATTATTATTTAAAATACCTTCATTTTCATTTTTATTTCATGAATAAAAAAATTTGATTCCCTTATAACACTATTGGGATTCAAAAGGCTCAATACACTTGTTAATTATAGTGGAAGAAATATAGGAAGTGAAATCTAAGATAAATATTATAATAAACTAAAATAATTCCTATCATAAAATGAAGAAAATATATACTGTTCACTAGAAATAATTAATTTATATATCTTAACCCATGTTCTTGATTAAGAACGCATAAAAAGTATCTAAATATAATCCCTCTAATGAAGGTATCCATGAGTCACGTTGAATCACTAGTCGTATGGGTGGGATTATTCTACCCATAATTGAATTATAGTGGCTCATTGTGTAAATAAGGTGTGATAAGATAGATTTGATATGAATAACATCAACTAAGGATTGGTTAATTTTATGTTAAAGTCATATCATGGTGAAATACCATTTATAAATCATTCTAGGATGTTCCTTGAGTGAACAAGCATTAACTCATAAATTATAAGTCAATGCATGCATCAATTGTAGCCTTCTATTATAGTAACTCTCTCATATATTTCATCTTATAAAATAACTAATAAATGTTAGCTTAAATATAGGAGATTTGAGTGTTAACTCTTTAACACTCCATTATCCTTAGTGAATTATGGTAGTGACAAATGAATCGTGCAATATGACTCATGGAACTATGATGCACTCTATCGTAAAATATAACTGCTTTAGGTAATGTGTATATGATTTCCAAATATACACCAAAGGCATAGAATAACCCTTATTCAATGTGTATGTCATACTCGATGACAAACCATTTCATACAATAAAATATCACATAGCTTTTTGGAATTTTACTTTAAATTCTATTACAGGATACACTATTATCATCAATAGAAAAATAAAATTAAGAATAAGATTATAGATTGAGAATTCAATGTGAAGTATAATTATATCTACATGTGGTGATCAATCTAATTTTATGTTGAGATAATGAAACTAACATGCACACTACTATATAATATTGTACATTGGTTGTTGAAAAATCTTTTAATAAAATAATATCATACCAATTGATGTAGTGACATCATATTGTAGAAAAATGATCTTTTTCATGAGTGGGAGGACCCTTTTTAAAAAAATGGTAGCCAGTATAAAGAAATAGTAGTGACATTGTAAAATTGTAAGAAGATAGTATATGATTTTTAGAATATATATTTGGGGTTAAGAATGAAAAACTAATCATTTTTATTAACTATATAATGTTATTGGATATTTGTGTCTCGATCTTGAACTGAATGAAGTAAAGAGTAGATCACTACATTGGGATCAAAACATATAAGAATACCATGTACTGCTGTCTAGTTTATTTACTTCTTTAAATATATGGTGTTTTATATTGGAAAATTTAATTATATCTATTCATTTTAAATGATTTAGAGGTTCAAATATTAAGGGAAAAAATAAAACATAAAATAAATTTCAAAATGTTTCACACTGATTCACCCCCTCTCATTATGACTATATGAACTTGTTGGGTTTTTCAAAAGTACTCATTTTATAATAATGATCCCAAAACATAGAATATCATATAAGATACATATATAATAATTTATTTATTATATATTACCACTATTGAAAAATGTGATATTTAATGACATAAATAATTTTGTGCATCTTTATACGATATTCATAAAATAATATAGTTATTAAGAGACTAGTATTATTATGTATGGTCTTAAATAAATTTAATGTCTAAATAACCAAGGATTTTTCAGGCAAAAATAAAAAACCAATGTCATTTAATAACTTGAAATTTTTATTTCATGTTCATAATAATGTTAATAATAATAGTTACATTACTTGTAAAAATATATTAAGGAAAATGTTTGAAGAAAAATGTTCCAAGTATTATGATGATGATGATCTTATAAAGATTTCTCATCAAAAAAATTGTTATCATTGAAACATTAGATGTTATGGAGTAACGGAGTTTGAATAGTCCTTAAATGTGTTGGGAATTTTTAATATAATTCCAATTCCAAACCATTGTTTTAAGAAAATATTTATATATGTTACTAATTAATGAGAATTCTTGGAGGTTTTTTATTAGATTGTGTGGTAGAAACTAGATAGATATGTAATCTATTTAAAAAACCCTAAATGTTTAGAAAATATAAGAAAAACATGGTTTTCTATGATATGTAATATGATTCAAAAGGAACTTATATATTATTTTGTTATTACTCCTAAAGAGTTTAAGAATATCAAATTTTTTAGGGTATACAAATAAAAATTTTCACTTTATCATTGTTCCAGGATTACTTCATAAATTATTGAAGTAAAATAATAATTTACCTCTCAAAGTATGACTTTGATTTATCCCTAAATTACTTTTTCATGGGTTATTATTAATTATGATTAAATTTTATGGTTATCAGGATTAAGATTTTATATAGAGATATGAAATATACTCATGAGACAAAAAACAATTTTTTCTAACTAGGTGAGCCCTGAATTATACGACACTCGGTGTTATGCACTATGAATTTTCTATACCAGGGGTTCATGTTTCATATTTTAATTTCCATATATATGCATTTGGAAAGATATCTAATATTAGAACCTTCCAAATTAGATATTTTTTTACATAAGTATTGATGGTTTTCTAATATATGGTGGTTGGGTATGTTGTTGACAGTTTTATTGTTTTGAGCTTAACATATATGGTATTTTTCATCTTATATGATCATTATGATAGCTGGAACATTGATTGATATAGATATTTAATTTTTATTATCTATTTGGATGAGGTGTATGAGATGTGATCATCCATAAAGATGAATTACTTGTTATATATTCACCTACCAAGCTAGTCTATACTCACTGAATCAAGAACATATGAGGTAATTATATAGGATTATAATACTCTATGTCATGTGGTCACTCGATGTCTTAGATAGATGGATCATAAAATAAATCATTCATTCATGTGGAAACAAGTATATAGATACATTAGTTTAATGAATATCATGCTCAATCCCTTAATTTCTTGAGCATAACTAATGCTTTTCTAGAGGTTTCTCTTTTCTTACATTTATAGATTCAATAATTTATACATATTTGAAATGGAACAAAGGCTTATTGGGAAAAACATTATTGTTTTTTCAATGAGGATTGAATTTTACTTTGAGAGATACTAAAAAATTTCATTACAGTTTATTGAAAAGTAATTTTGACGATATAACCAAAAACTTAAATATAATAAGGTTCAATATTTGTATTTTATATTTTATGAAAGTCAAGAAAACCTTTGAATATTTTATGCCTTTTATTTGGGGATATCAAATATTTTTCAATATCTATTTCTTATAGATGAGAAACTATTTTACTTCCAAAAAACCTAATGAAATATAACAACTTGATTTAATTTCTGTTCATATGTACAATATCACCCTTTGGTTGTGTCTTTCTCTATTTCAACTTTCTCTCTTAATCCAATAAATGTATGTGAATTTTTCATTCGTGAGAATGATAATTCATTCTATCTGCATTTAGTTAACATCACAATAAAATTTTTAGCATAGGTTTTCTAATATGCATAAACCCTCATATGTAAATATGACACTTTAATCTCTAAAACCTCATTTAATGTTCAACTTAAACTATTCCATAAATTATTAACCTTGTAATCCTTATAAAAGATTAAAATAAAAAAAATTAGAAATAAGATCACAAAATATTTCAAAAATAACATTACATGGATACTCTATATGTCATAAAGTATCTCTTTCTTGTGACATACCAAATATGTTAATACATTCATCATGTATTCTTTTAAAACATGGCAATAACCTGAATTACCATAGAACCTTATATAAGACGTGACTTCTTTATTATTCTAAATGTTATTGGATAAATTCTCCAAATCCCAAAAAAGTTTTAAATTCATCCATGATAACATGGACCACATTTTCAAAAAATATCATAATCATTTCCCTAGTAATTAGTTCCATCCAGTTTACTCTATCCATATGAATAATTTATTTATCCAAGTTAAATATAACATTATCAACATCAGAAACACATTAAGGGTTACCTTCCCATAATCAATATATCACCTTTCAATTAAACCACTTTTCTAGGTTATCAACACCATTCAATATATTTTTTCAAAACCATAATGGAAAACATACACTTCATGATTTATATAAAATAATTCTTGAATTCTTATACATATACACTTCAATCATCCATATTTAATCTTAAACCATTACTTAGGCTTCATCGTCTTCTTCCTTAATACCATTTTTCTATAATATGAAATATGATTCATGTTTTAAGATTACTAAATCTAAATTTAATCATGATTATTAAATTTAATGTAAACAATACTATTAGAACATCACACACCTTTCACTTGTTATTCGTTGGCTCTATATCTTGAAAAGTATGACCAATACTTGTGTCACCTTCCAAATTCCCTTATGAGATTTCTATTTAGGAAATTGATTTTCTTAATTCTCATATTTTCTACATAAAAATAATTCAATGATAAACCAGTTCCTTCAAGTTCCATCTATTTACTAAGACCAGAAATCATAGTGTTAGAAACACTTATCCTAGAAGAAAACCACATAATCAAGAAAATTTACTTATATTATGTATAACTTATCACGTCTTCTATTAAATCTATTACACCTTATTCTTATGCTTTGATAAATCCATAAACATATCCTTAGAAAAATTCCTATGAAGACCACTAAAGTATTATCATCCTAGTTTCCAAAAATTGTCTAAACTGTTCCTTTGATACCAATCAGGCTTAACATACATGGATATTATGTCATTCTATATTGATATTCATCATATTACAAAATTACATGCTCAAGGACTGTAAAAGTATAATGTCTTTGGAAACATTGAAACATAATCTGCTATCTTAGTTACATAAATTCAATATACTCCTTGAATATACTCCCATTTAGTACCCATACTTAAAAAATTTCATCATAACCTGGGGAAAGGAAACATAATAAATGGGTGAGCACAGATGCTCAGTAAGGGTAAACATAGAAGATTTGTAATCATAACATGAGAATAAGGGTATGAGAACATGATAGTTTCATTATAAGACCAAATACTACGTATCAAAGAATATAATCGAGAGTCATGGTATTAATATTGGCAATTATCAATACATGAATCATATGGTAATCAAGAGCATAATCTAAAAAATCATAACTTATTAATAAGAAATGAAATTGTGGCATACATATAATTCTAAAAAAGCATTCCTTATAACTAATGGATCATTGTGAAAACTTATTAGGGAACTTCATGGGGGATACACCTACTATGTGGGACACATCACTATACCATGTAGTATTCTATTCTATGTAGTGGATCATGTTATACCTTCTTATCATATTATTTTAAGATCATTGACTTGCTCCCATCATTATCTTATAAAATATAAATATTTACCCAATGCATTGGAGAACTATTTGTGCCACCCCATCATATAATCTATAACGGGTTTACCCAACACAATTTTAACCACCCCATCATATAATCTACATTGGGCTTACCTAACACAATATGGATCACCCCATTGTATAAGCTATAATGAGCTTAGTTGATGCTATCTGGGCGACCCCATTATATAAGCTATAACAGGCTTACTCGAAGCCATCTGGGCCACCCCATTTTATAATCAATGTCCATGAACCACAACATGAATAAAGTACAAAGAGGTTTCATATCATAATAAAAATGAATAAAAACTATTATTCTTTTAAAAAATTATTAACCAATGCAAAACCAATTAGTTTTGTGTTAATCGCTTTGAAACTAGATTCTCCTTGGGAAAAAAATCGGTTTCATAAAAATATGTTTGAAACATTATTAGACTTTGGAAAAGAAAAGGGTTCCATATAAATCAGGCCATCAAAACATAAACCATTTAGAGAAATAATATGAATGGTATCCTTATATCATATCCCTATTAAAAAATAAACTATATCAAAGGATACCGAAGGATTTTTAAAGATCACTTGGAATAATTATTAATGAAAAGAACCTTTACTTACAAATAATAAAACATTTTCAAAATACTTTTATTTGAAAAACACATAGAAAACTTATGAGGAAATCTTTAAAAATCATTTAAAATATTTCTTGAGTAAAATATTCGTTCCACATTAAAAAATACATTTCAAAACACAAAACATTTTGAAAAACAATTTTCATTGAAAATAACATGGAAAATGGTAAAATAATATTCAAAAATATATATTTCTATCATGTAGGATAAATTTGTACATACCAAACCCTCAATTTGCGCTATTAAATGTTTAGAAAAGTGCCTTGATCGGAAAATACAAGAAGATTACATTTTTAAAAACTAATTTTTTAGAAAATAATTTTTTAAAAATGTAAAACATGTATAATAATGTATTTTAAAGATCATAGTAAATTAATATAAAATTATTTAAAACCATTTTAGAAAACATGGTCTTGAAAGAACATATATTTCCAACCAAAGATAATGATAAAGTAGGATTTTCTTAAAAACACTTTCTTAATTATATTAAGCACCAAAGAGTGGGAAAATTGTACAATTAATTGTAGATATATTGAATAACCACAGGCGAAGAAAATTAAGGATATTTATTGAGATATTGATCATAATATTTCATCAATGAAATTATAATCATAAACAATCCCAATAGACAATAATATTGTAGCATTAAAATGTTACCACATTGGTGTCTTTGACTCATAATCCCTGTGAAAGAATAACATTACATGAAGCATAAAATATCATTAAAATAAGTAGATTCATCATATAACTTATCAAATTATAGTATATTAACCTCATATAATAATATAGGATCATAAAATAGTGGTTAAAATGGACAGTATATACACTATACAAAATAAACGATTTGTGAAAATGGCATAAGTCTAGTAGAAATAAATGAAGGAATAAAAATATTTTTACTACATGAGTAAATTTTGATCATGATACCCATGTAATAAGTATATCAATTAAAACATTTAATATCATTAATTACATTAAATTACTGATATAACATGTCATAGTTTATTATAAACCCCACACAATAAAAATAAGTTGTGAATATATCATATATCTTAGAGAAATAAAGGTGAATTGAGAAAACCCTTACCTTAAGTCTTGAATTTCCTTATATACATTCAAAACTCTTATATAATAAATATAATTTTATCTTACATATAAAATTAAAACATATTTTTTTATCTCATACCATATAAGATTTTTATGACTTTATGTTTACAATTTATTAACAATTCTATGTTAAAGCTATGTTTTGGGGAATATCCGCTTTATTTTTTGAATATGTTTTGACTTTTTTTTGTTGAACCTATAACATAGTTCGTGATTTAATTAGGTCCATAAATTAAATATTAAATATATATATATATCATATATATTCAGTATATAATTTTTTATAATTATCTATAAATGATAGAAATATGAAATGAAATACACTGTTTATGGAGACGATATGTCGTATGTACGCATGGAAATTTGTTTTCAATTCTCTTGTAATATTTTTTATGAAAGAAAACTAAAAAATATATATGTATATATATTATTTTCATTGTAATTGTTATTTCTTCTATATCACATTTTTTTATTAAACCAATCCTTTAAATTCCATATATAGTGTGAATGAATCACATCGCTTTGATGAGGTGGTAGACCACACGTCCACAAATTAAGATATCATATTCCCATAAAATATAAAGAATAAGTATATTTGTTTTATAATAATTATATAAGAATAAATAAATCATAAATATTATATAAAAATATTAATCCATCATTATTACCAACCTTTAGAGGTCGTAATGGGAGAACAAAAGACATCGATTCACTAGGCGATAGTCCGTGATACAAACAAACGACAACTGCATATCCCGTTTGATAGAATTGTGTGAAATCAAAAGTAATACTATTAACATAGTAAAATATGATTATATTAGGATAATTGTGTTTTCATATAACAATACAATTATAAAAATTTAATTTTTCTAGAAATAAATGATATTAAATTTATCATTAAAAAACGTTACCACTTCTTCTAGTGATTCTTTTGGGTTTGCACCAATGAACTAACATGGTTTGATTTATTCCCAAAGTGAGGATTCAAAAATGAAGGGTGGTATGTTGTAATATTATTTTTTCTGGTTCGTGATGTGCTAAAAGGTATTGAGTGGTGTTATTAAGTGAGGGGTGATTTCACTTTTATAAGTGGGGGAGATGACACACTTTGCATTTTTAAAAATATTTGTTTGTTCTCCATAGTTTTACATACCAAGAGGATTACATGACACACATAATTAGATAATTTATGGTTTAAGGATTAAATATGGCTATAAAATTGGTATTGTAATGTTTTTTCCTTTTTAACCTTATATTTAATTTTTACCACTAAGTACACTTGTTTCTACCTTAATCGTTATAATTTGTTTTAATTACTTTCACTAATATTTTTTTGGTCAAAACCTAAGTTAAGATTAATGTAAATTATGAATTATTGTGAATAAAAATATTTAATCCATTTTTCCAAATTACAATCACATAAGTTGAGAAAATTAATTTAAAAATATTCCCACATACGGGATGAATCAACGAGTTTTTAAAGTTATAATGTTTAGAAGATTGAAATATTTTTAAATCCAATTTCAATGTTAAATTGATTATAATGACATAAATTGTATTAATATATGTATAATTGATCTAAATATACTTTAAAACCAATTTAAATCATAATTTCTCTATGTAAATAAATTAGATGAAAACTCAGTTTTCAATTAGAATTCAACATTTTCATTATTCTACAAAGAATAAAACATCTCAAAAAATTACCAAAAATAACTCAAAGTAAATTTTTTTATTTTATTTCCAAAATTAAGATTATTTTTTGAATTAAAAATAATAAAAGTTTCAAAAATTAGTTTTAACAAAATTATTTTATTAAAAGGTGTTAAAACAGTCATTTAAAATAATACAGTTTTTTATACCTAAAACTAGGTTTGTTCTTATTTTATGCCTACCAAAATTATTTTATAAATGTAAAAATATTTAGTTAAAATTTTAATATATAAACTTCATGAATTTATATCTCTCATTTATTAAGATAAAAAAAAATTTGGCATAAAATTGATTTTCATAAAAAAAACATCTCTTATATTCATTTGGTTTTTATTTTAATTTATAGTTAATTGACAACCAAAGAATTAATTTTATAATTTTTAGTAACACATAGTTTTATAATTTAGTTAATATTATTCTTATCTTACATTCCAATGGATAAGTGATAACTATAACAATACTTAAAGAGTAATATAAATAGTATATTATAGATCAGTAATACTTGATTTTTCATTTAATGCAAGAAATAAAAGGAACTCATCATTTTGTATAATAAAATAATAGTATTTCATGTAGTAAAATAGAATATAATTGGTTCATATAATTAAATCATAACTTATTATAGCATGCAATACAATCCATCAAAGAAATTTAATTTATTTGAAAAGAATTAATTCTTAAAAACTCTTGTTGTTACATGGTTGAGATTTTTAGTAATAAATAGAAGTTTACTCATGGTTTTTTATCCCATATATTTTTATTTTTTTTAGGAAATGTATCTTTGAGTAATTTACCTTATAACGTTAGTCGCATATGCACACTCTAAATCTCGAGTTGTTCTAAACCTTTTTTCCTTTCATTATGATATTTTTTTTTATTAAGGTTAATTTTAAGAGGGTATTGGATTCCATAAGAATTTATTTCAGTTTATTAATCCCTTATGTTTATATATTCCATGATTGTGATGTTTTCACTTCTTGAGAGTTATCTCATAGGGAGTTTTGTGTTTTTTGGTTTTAATTTCTCTTCAAGAAATAGTTTTCATTATCAAACATGAGAATCATTTTATGGGTATATAATGTAACATCCCAGGCCATCATAAACCATTAGATTGTGAATTTGAGGTACTTTATCAGTAAAAATAAGTATGGAATAGAATTATTGGATTTTGGGTTGTGTTTTAAAATTCAAAAAATGAGTCACAAGGTTTCCTAGAGTGTCCTGGCATAAAGGGGTGAATATAGTGGATGGTGTTTCAGTGGTTGGAGAATCATGGTTTGGGTGTGGTGTCACAAAACTAGTGTATAGGTTATGGAGATTAGATATTGTTTTACTTTTAAGAGGAGGCTTTGTGATTTTGTGACAAAGGTGTCTCTCAATGAAATGGGTTTTAAGAGGTATTTTTTGTAAAATAGCCTTAAAAACTACTAGAAAAATCTTATGAGAAGTTTGGAATTTCCTATAATTTTTTTTTGATTATTAAAATTTTTTCCTTTACAAGTTACTAGTAATTAAGTTTCCAGGGTTTTCATGGAATTAATGTCTCATGAGACAATTTCTAGGGTTTTTCTAGTTGAACATCGCAACGTGGCCATCTTTATCCTAGAGTAAGGACCTATAGGACTAGTTTTAGGGATTTTATTCTAGGAGAGGTTACACTATGGTTCTTTAATCGAGTACAATAACTTATTGGTTAATAATATATTTATTAATGAATAACATTTTAAATTAAGAACATATGGGTTGAATATTAATGGATTCATGGGGTGAATTTTAGAGGTTCATGGGAGTTATCCTCATTACAGAGTAACCATTATCTATCACATCATGAGTATTTAAATTGGAGTATTTGTATAAATTCATAATTTCTTTTGAATTATTTTATATTTTATTTTTTCCTAATCCTATGGAGATTATGGGTGTATCCCTGGAGACCCTTGAACCTCCATTTATTAGATTAAGACCTTGTCATCAAGGGATCTATAGGTAGTTATTTGAGATGAGTGTCCTTTCGTTTTCCAATGGTTTTATCTCTATTATACATCCATATAAGGGTTTTTCAATATATTTTTTTTTGTGGCCTTGGGTCATAATTTTTATGGGGGATGATGTGATCTAGGATTTTGAGGTTTCCTTTATATGTTTTTTCCCTTGTGGTTACCTCTTCCACATCTAGTTCTTTTGCAGTGATTATAAATATTCAATTGAGGTATGGATTCGAGAAATATCTTTATTTTGGGCATGAGGTTGATTTAACAATCTTTTTTTACCTTGTATGGGTGGTGATAATTAACAAAATAAAAATAATTAATCAAAATAAGATTAAATATATGAGAAGGGGGTGAACCAGACATTTCTACATGTTATTATGATTATACATAATTGATTATTTTATTCCCCTTTTTTTGCAAAAAATATTTTATTTTATGATTATTATGGAGGTGTTTTTATTTTGAATGATAGAAATTCCATTCATAAAAATTGAATTACATATATATGGTAAGAATATTATTTTATGAAATATATAATTGAGATTTCAATAATAGTGAAAGGGATATGGAATTAATGTGATGAAATATTTAAAAAATAAATTTATGGATGGGCCTTATTAAGAGAATTGGTTTTTGAGTGCAATTGGTGTGCTTATTGTTAGTGATTTGAATTATATATCTATTATGAGGGTTATAGTGTTGTAATTTTTGCAGTTTGTTTTGGGTGATGATATAAGTTACAAAATAGGTTTTGTCAATTTTTTTCTATAATTGTCAATATGAGATGAGGATTGTTGGATTGGAATGATTTTATGGTTGAATGTGAGGGAATAGGAAGTTTTTGTGTGTATTTTATTGTTTTTATTATCATGATATCTATATAGAATTTTATTGTGGCTTTTTGGTTGATAATTTTGTGGATGTGATAAAGTTTCCAAATGATGTGGAACCTATGAATGGTATGAATGAACTCAGTAATGAGAGTGGGATAAAATTTAATGAGTTGTGGTTGTTAATAAATTTAAAATACATAAAAAATACAAGTAATGACTAGAATTAATGTGCTTGATGGATAAATAATTTTTCACATTAAATATGTTATTAAATGGAGTATTTAATTTAATATATTTAATAAATTGTAAATATATAATGTTTTTAATTATGTGAGTAAACAGGAAGTTATGGATAATTGTTGTGGATGCTTCGTGTGGAAGGTGGGGCTGGTTTGTTGTATAGTGATTGGAAATGAGGATGAAATTTGGAAGGTATATTTTTGTGGTTCGAATGGTTGTGATAGTGTTGTTTTTAGTTCGGATCCATTTAGTTTCATCTTGTGTGTGGTTGTATTATAATGTTAACTTCCTTGTGATTTCATATAAACCCCACCTGAGTGAGATAATCTTTTCAATGAGTGAATGTTTTGGGTTCTAGGTGTTTTACCCAGTGTTTAGGTTGGTTATGAAATGGATGGTTTACTACTCCCACTTCCTCAATCTCCATTTCATGGGTTTCATGGGGTGTGATGGCTCAAGGTAGGTATGATCATATGAGGTTAAATGGAATAACATGTAGTATATAGTGTACCTGAACACCATGAATGGTATTAATATGTTGATATATGCTAGGGGTTATACAAGGTAGGTGGAGGGAATGAAGATGACGTCTGTCATGTTTATGATACCCTAATGTATTGTATATATGTTTCATGAATGATATGTGATAGTGGATATGGGATATGATTTGATTTTGATGATATGTTTGATGTATGTGGTATGGTTATGGTCTGATATATAATGTGATACAAAATTATTGTGGAAGGCATTGAGATAAAAAGATGTTTTCCATAGGGGTGAGTGTAAAAAAAGTATTGTGGAAGTGGTTATGAGTATATACATTCTATATTATTTTACTATAATGTTGATACATTGGATATTATATTTCATGATAAATCCATGGTGAATCTTGATGATAATTTTCATAATAGGCTATTTTTAGTTTCTCTATTTATTCATTAAATCATTAGTATGCTGCATCTATATTTTTAGGAGAGATCTTGAGGAGGATCATACGGAGTATAAAAGTAATCTCAGTCACACTCAATATATATATATGTGTGTGTGTGTGTGTGTGAGTATGTTTTTTTTCAGGTTTATACGGTGAGTTTAGAGGTCAAGATATATCATAAGATCTCAAATATTAGAGTTATGTGTGGAGTTTCTAAATAGATTCTTATTTCGATATTTTATTTTAGATACATGTATTTTTATGAAATTTTATATGAATTCTAGGATATTAGTTTTATTCTATATTATGGTGTTGATTGGTGGATTTCATGTCACGTTCTTATAATTCATGAGGGCAATGCCTCACATGTGTGTGATTTATACGCTCAGTGATAGTAAAAACTTGTGTCCTATTGGAGTTAGGATTTTTGGGTAACACTCGTCTTTAGTTTATCCCTAGGAAGGGTTCCTAGGGGTGGTGAATCCCGAACTTTTACCACTAGAACAAAAATTCAATGCCTCTTAAAAATTAGTTATTTTTTTATAA
This sequence comes from Viscum album, assembly GCA_963277665.1. Classification (NCBI taxonomy): domain Eukaryota; kingdom Viridiplantae; phylum Streptophyta; class Magnoliopsida; order Santalales; family Viscaceae; genus Viscum; species Viscum album. The sequence continues at coordinate 790,738,029 of OY728158.1, forward strand.
ATTATAAGAACAATTCACCACTCACATGTGACACTATATCATATATTTTGATGAAATAAAAACCAATAACTCATCTCATACCTTCAAAATATGATTAAAAATCAATAATAAATCATATTCATTAAGAAAAATATTTTCTCATATTCAATTATTTTATATTAAATAACATGTCAATACCTTAATAAATAAATTCAATTCATCTTATTGTAAACTATAATAATATATAATTTTGTTTTTTTGAATTCATTTACTTGTTATCATTCACACTAAGATATACATTGACCCACAGATTTGGTCCCTAATTCATTATAAACCCCAATTCATATAAATTAGGGAAGCTTTTATATTGAATTTATGTATGGTCCTTATATACCTTATCTCAATATTAGAGAGTATTACTCAAAAATTGTTTCCAGTAACACATCATGGCACATAAATAGATAAATATAATTCATTATTGTGACAAAATACAATAAAAAATTACTATATATATAATCTTTTTATCATGTGATATCTTATAAAGAAAGATTCATGCTTTTTTTAATCATTCTTTCATAATGTTTTATATTTTTTTAACTATTTTGGATGGAATTGTCTTCATTTTACATGGTAAGTAGATTTCGTAGAGTAACTACTATCCTAGTAAAATGGCAATTGTTATCTTATTCCTATACATGGAAATAAAAAATATAATCATGATTACTTAATCCATGTCATGCCACAAATAATGAGCATGACACATGATACCTTTCCAAAAACATAAAATATCATCGTTCCCATCATGCATCAAATTAAATGATTAAATGATACACATATATAATTATATCAAGCTGAGAGACAAAAAATTCCTAGGTTTTTAATGATTGAATAACTTTTAATAATCATATTGGAAGTAATTGGAAACCATATCCCATGATAAACCATGAAATAAAAGGAAAAACATATCTAAATAGAAAATGGAAAAATGGTGTACCTTTCATCATTGATTGTGATAACAATAATATTAAATATATGTTTTGATAAAGATAAATAAATATCATCCTTAAGAATCTATTCTCTAGGGTGAGTCCATAGTTTGAAAGAATCATCTGATACTCTGGTGTGATTCTCCTTCACTCAACGTCTGGTAGGTGCCTCACATAGTAAATAAGGAAGAAGAAGAATAGAGTTTTGGAAAGTAACAACATAAAGCAGAATAGTTAAGAATCTCCCACCATTTTCAAGGCTATTAAATGCTTCATATTGACCCTAGGGATGCTCCCCAAGTGATTATTTATTTACTCATATCTTCATGACATAAATGTAACCAACATGCTAGTTATAATCCTTATAACCCCTCAACCATCATGAATTTATCATATAAATGTTTTATCAATTATACCAATTGTTACACATGCTAATGATATCTGGTGGGAAACAATATTAATGTTATTATATAATTCTTTATCCCTGTTATCAATCATATGGAGTTTATTTATATCATACAATATGATTATTTTCCAAACAACTTCCCTTATTTTAAATTATGAAGAATTTTAGAGAGATGTGGGATATCTCCAATCAATCTTTTCCTAATAACATTTTTTCTCTTAAATCAACAGTATTAGAAAATACCATTGATTTATAGATTGTGGCACTTAAAATTCCATTAATAATTCAATTTCTTGTGATCAATGATCTTTATAACTCTCTAGATTTATTTACACTTTCCATCGATGTGCATGTTTTTACTTTACACCTATATTATCCTCTATGAAAACCTAGTTATGAGTTACTTTAGGTATTTTTTATGTTCCCAATTATCAATTATAAAGGAATTTTAAAAATCTATATCTTTTATGTTGTCGGTTTCTATGAAAGTAACATCAATGTATTAAACTTTTAATAACCTAGAAAATTTTTGACAATAAAATTCATTTTAAGGGGGATATAATGTAACACCCCGAATTTTTATGAATTATTATTTTTTATAATAAATTAATTTCCTTTGATGGATTACATTGAATGATACACCAAGTTATTATTTCTTTATATGAAACACCTAGATTATATTTTGGTTCACACAACACTTTTTTTGTTTAGTTTTACACACATATCTGAGTTCCATCGATTGCATTCATTACACACAAGACTGTGTTTTACCAAACTACAATATACTATTAATAAAATTATTACATAATTGTTGCAGTTATCACCTAGCCATTGGAATGGAAAATATGAATATGATTAAATAAATTATGAAATTGTGATTTAAACCATTTTATAAAATGAATTATTTGGCTATCACTTAATTAAAAATGAAAATAAAAACCAAATAATTATAGAGGACGTGTTCCAATGAAAAAACTATTTTTCTGCCCACAAATTCATTTTATTTTAATAAATTAAATTAATAACAATCAGTGAGATATATTAATGAAATTTATATTTTACTAAGAAATGAAATTACATTCACTCAATAAGTTTTATAGGCATAAAATAAAAACTATCCCAATTTTAAGTATAAAAAGATAAATTATTCTAAAAGGATATTTTTCTTCCTATTAATGGAAGACTTGTTTTAAAAATAATTTTTGGAAATTTTTTATTTCAAAAAATAACCTTCCTTTTCAGAATATTAATACCAAAATTTACTATGGTTGAATTGTTTTTATTTTTTTGAGAAGTTTTATTTTTTGGTGGATAGGGAAAATACTAATTTTAATTAAAAATTAACTATCTACCTAATTTATTTGCATATATAAATTATGTTTTATGTTTATTTTAAAGTATATTTAGATAAATAATACATCTATTAATATAATTTAGTTCATTTTAATTAATTTCATATTGAATTTTTTTATAATAACATTTCAAACATTTGAACATTTTCACTTTAAAAATCCGTTGATTCCTCCCGTGTGTAGGGTAATTTTTAAATTATTTTCAGCCACTTATGTGTTCGGAATTTGTAAATATAGAATAAATATTTGGAATAATCATAATTTATATTTTCAAGTAATTATATATTATTTTTTACCAAAACTTTTAGTGATAATAATTAAAATTAATTCTATTTATTAAGGTAAATATGAGTTTACTTAGAAGTTAAACATTAATACTAAGGTTTCTAAATGATCGTAAATTTTTATAATGAACATTGGATGGAAATATTTTTACCTTAAAAATTCATTTATCTAATTATTTTTTCATGGAAGCATGTTAGTATGTAAAAACCTAGGAGGCACACAATTATTTTTAAAAATGTCAAGTGTGTCCTCCCCCACCTATAAAAGCGATCTCACCCCCATCACTTCTTCACAACTCTCAATCCATTTTGGCTCATAAAAACTGTGAAAAAATAATCTTCCAACTTTGAGCCTTAATTATCAAAATCTTACTTTTGGAATAAAGGAAATTAGGTTTGTCTTTTGGTGCAAACCAAATGGAATTACCTAAAGAAGAGGTAACATTCTTCAATGAAATTTTTGTTTCATTTACTTCTCCACCCATTAAATAATTCTTATTACATTATTATATAATTAAATAATTATAATGAATATAATTAGATGTTATTATGTGAATATTATTACCTACAATTTCCCAAACATCTATTAAATGGGATACACAATCATCGTTCATGTGTACGGTGAACTACTACCTCGTGAACCTATGTAATTTTTTCTTCCATTACCACCTTTCAAGTTTGAAAATAATGATTTGAATTTTTTCTTTACATTATATATACGATATTTATAATGTTTTATTCTTTTTAAATTATTATATAACACATACCATCATGATTTACATTTTTTTGGAATACAATAACATCATTTATAGACGTGTGGACTACCACCTCCTCAAAGCGATGCGATTCATTCACACATTACAAGAAATTTATTAAGGATGATATTAATAAAAATATGATATAAATATAAAATAATAATGCTACTATAAATATAATATATATATATATACACTATTTACATTTCATTCTTTAAAAATATGACAAGAAAAATTAAAAAAGCCTCCATACGTACGTATGAACTACCGTCTCGATGAACAATGTATTTCATTTCATATTTATGTATTTTATATTTTATTTTAAATAATTATATAAGAAATATATATGATATTTATATCATGTTTTACATTATTTAAAAATGTAAATCATGATATTAGTAAGCGGATCAAGAATAACAAGTCAAATCATATATGGAAAACAAAGCAGATATTACAAGAAACCTAACTTTATCATGGAATTGTCAATAAATGGGTAATATAAAGTCGTAATAAAATTATATATGGTGTGAGATATAATAATATGGTTAATTAGTATATTTATAATAAACTTATATTTATTATATAGTATATTTGAACATGTATAATTAATGTCAACAGTTAAGGTAAGGGTTTTTTATCTTAATTTTATTTATACATGGTATATGCTCTATTCCCCACTTATTATTGTTGTGTAGTGTATATAATGACCTATGAAATGTTATATAATTAGTTTAATTTATTTAATGATACTAAAATATTTAATTTATGTTATTCTCTCAGGGGGATCGTGATTCAAAAGTTACTCAAGTTGTAATAGGATTTCTAGTCTCACTTTTATTTCTATGAGGCATATTCCATATTCAAAACTATATAATTTTTTATAGTGTATATAATAACCATGAATATATTATAATAATATTATAATTAAATTTAATTGAATTTTCATATCCATTTTATGATCTTACTCTAATGTGGATTATGGTTAAAAATTTTCCAAATCAGTAAAGTAATTTTGTCCCAATTTCCTTTCTTTGATACACATGTCATTTTATGCACCTATATTCTTCTATTAGGTTCATATATTGAACTTTTAATTTTTATAATAGGAATATAATTATGTTCTTGATATTTTATGGTTCTGGAAATTTTATTATTTCACTGTAATTATGATTTAATGTTTTGAAAGTGAAATAATTTATTTCTATGACCACATCTTTTATCAGGATTGTTTATGATTATTATTCCATTGATAAAATATTATGATACATATCTCAAGAACTATAATGAATTTTCTTTGAATCTAGTAATTTATTATATATTCAAGTAATTGTATCATTATTTCACTCTTTAATAGTTAATATAATTAAGAACATGTTTTGAAGAATATTTGAATTTATCTCTATTTTCAAAAGAAATTGGCGTTCTTTAAAAACCATGTTTCCTAATAATATTTTCAATTAAATCCTACTATTATCATACTATATTTGATTGAAATTTTTTTCCCTGTTTCACCTTTTAATAAAAATTGTTTCTAAAAATAATATATGTTTTTCGATCGAGGCACTTTTCTATACTTTTTTAAATCACAAAAACGATTTTTTAGAATATACAGATTTATCCTCTATTATGAACATTATTTATTTGATGTTTATTTTTTATATTTTCTAGGTAATTTAAAATGAAAAAGTTTTTTCATAATGTTTTATGTTTTAAAAATTATTTTACAAACTCAAAAGGGTATTTTCCTTAAGAATTTTTTTAAATGAATTTTAAAGTTTACTTCATATGTTTTCAATGTGGTTTTCAAGGAAAAGGATTTTGAAAATATTTTATGATTTTCAAATAATTTTTTTCCATAAGAAATTTTCAATGTGATATTTAAAAATCCTTCTCTATCTAAGATGATATCCTTTGGTATAATTTATTCATTACTAGGGATATGATCTAAGGATATCATTCATATTATTTCTCTGAATGGTTTATGTTTTGATGGAACGATGCTTATAAAACCCATTTATTCTCCATGTTATAATAACATTTCAAAGATATTTTTATGAAAATAGTTTCTTTTCAATGGTCTAATCATGTTTCTAAGATATTAATATGAAACCCTTTTCTTTTCCATTGGATAATCCAGTTATGAAAGAATATTTGTTTATATATGTTTTTATGATTATATGATATCTCATTATACTTTATTAATGTTGTGGTTCATTGAAATTTCTTATATTATGGGGTGGCCAAGATAGAGCTAGGAAAGCTAATTATAGCATAAACGATGGGGGTGTTCCAGATACCATCAGGTAAGCCAGTTATAGATTCTACAATGGGGAGTTCGAGATAGAACTTGGTAAGCCGATTATAGATTATATGATGGGGTGGCCTAAATAGAGCCAAGTAAGCCCATTATATGTTATATAATGGGATGGCCCAAATAGTGGTCCTATATATTGGGTAAATATGTATATCTCATAATATAATGATGGGAACTAGTTGGAAGGCTTGATCAACTATGGGAATAAGGTATAACCTAATCCAATATAAGGAAACAGCTAAAATTGGTGATTGTGGTATGTCCTTTCTAGAATGGGTTACCCCCATGAAGTTCCCTGATACGTTTTTCCAATGATACTTGACTTATAAACAATGATTTTACAAAAGAAATTCATTTCTCTAATTCCATGTATTATTCCCAATATATTCTTTTATATATAGAGCTCTTGATTTCTTTAATATTTGTGTCTTATGAACTACCTATATATACGCCATGACTCTTGATAATGATCTTTGATATGTTTGTTATAGTTTTTATAATGATACATTCTTTTTCTCATACCATAATTCTCATGTCATTCTTATATATCTCCATTGTTTATCCTTAATGGGAATCTATACTCACCCATTTCTTATGTTTCTAATTATTAAGTTATGAATAATGGGTTTAAGTATAAGTAATAAAGGTTAATATCTTTAAGGGTTCTTTTAAAGATCTTTCACTAAGATATAAGATTATGTTTCCAATTTTCCAAATACACTAAGCTATTATGGTCCTCATTCCCGTAATTTTGTAATGTGATAAATATTCATCTAAAATTATGTAATATCCTTGAGTGTCAATCCTGGGACATTATAAACCATCAAATCCATGAACATTGTTTTAATAATCTATATCAAGATATCCCCAATCAGCCCCAAGGGAGTCATCGTGAATATATATAAAATAATAGATCACATAAAAGACATCATGGATCCAGTATAACAATGGTGGAAGCCCCAAAAAATATTCCACTTCACGAAGATGAACAATAAATCAAAATGACAAAAAAAGGATAAAAATTAATTCATAATCTATGTAAGACCACTAAAATTATAATACGTTAAAGTTACATAAGTATTTTACATGAATCACAGAATTAATAATGAATAATGTTATAATTAAAATATGTTCATTGTAACAAATACATTTAATCAATTGGTATAAGTAGAAGCAAAAATATTATGAAATCAATACTAAAAGTTGAATGAAGATAATGAGTTGGTCAAATCCTCCCTTATGAAGTTCATTTTACAAACATTGGAAGGGAGGTAACTTCTTTAGGGGTTTCCCTGGACCAATCCCAAGATGAACTCCAACAAGTTTGTCTTGTGTGGAACAATATTTGAGATAAGTTAAATTTCTTACAATTCACTAAAAAAAATAATTCTAGTGGAATTTGAACCCATTATACCCACATTTTATTATTTTATCCTTAGACTTTACATGGAAATATTGATGTGTTGCGTTAGTAGAAGTTAATATGATATAAACTTGTAATTATCACTGTAAAAAATTATTTATATATCAAATTTAGTTTTATTCATTTTTCAATTATACTTTTAAATAAAAACAAGTGTTATTTTTTATACAAATTAATTTAATTAATTTAGCTATATAGTTAATAATGTTATTTTATTTTTAAAATTTTAATTTACTAATAATTATCTTTGTGTGTGGTCTACATTTTATTTTTTATGAAAATATATATATTATGGTTAAATGATGATAAAATATATTTTTATATGAGTAATATATCAACATTTTCATAATTAATAATTTATTGTAAATGGTAACAAAAATACTTAATGTATAAAAATATATTTTTATACAAGATAGTTTATTTGTATCTTATGTTTTTATTGAAAAGTTAATTTTATATTATTTATAAATTAAATTATATTGAGTGGTGTATTTATTCTGAGACATAAAATCCAAATTTATTAATAATTTTAATCTTATATTTTTGAAAAAAATAATTATTACCATTGTAAAAATTTAATCATGGTTATTGATGTTAAAAAAAGGTAAGTTAATGTGGCTTGAATTTTACATAATTAATATGACACATAGACCTTATATAAGAACTATGGAAGGTTGAAAATTTATACCCAAATTTCTAATGAAACTTCACTCACATAACATTGTCAACACCCATGTGATTTCTTGTTTACCCCTTACCTAAGATTAGTTTCCAATCAACGTTCCCTTTTCACATAAAAATGGAGATCACTTCCACACAAATTTATCCAAAATTAACCTTTATATTTATCTTTAAAATCATCCCATTTTATCTATACTAGAAACCTATTCCTTTTTTTGTATCCATTGGTTATAATAATGTGTCCCGATTATTCCATTTGCAAGAGGTCTTTCAAGAGAAGATTCAAGTACTATATCTGAGTAGTTTCCACTCACTAAACTTTTATTCTCTATTTTTATCATCCAAATGAATTAAAAACATACGAATATAATTAAAAAATTAAAATTAGTATAGTTAAATGTTATTATGATAATCTAAAACCATTATCTATCTCTCTCTAATCCAATGGGAAATGAAAACGATTCCCTTGTTATGTGTTGACTACCACCTCAATGAACAATGTAGATTGTTTCTCATCACCACCTTACATGTATGGTTATGAAAATGTATTTAATTAATAAAAATATATTAATGAAATTATTATGATACGGTAAATGTGAGGTTATTGTTTAATTTTTTCATTAATATACTACATATTGTTTTCTAAGAAACTACTAAAATGAGCTCATCATTGATTTCATCTTCACGAATCATAACTAAAACTATCATGGAATGAAAATATAAATTTATAAATAATTAATGAAATTTATATTTTTTTATGTTAAATAATCTATTAATTATTTACTTATTATAAAATAATGACGATTGAGATCGAATATACAAAGCGTGTGTGAAATAATTAAAATCGCTAACATCTAATGATAAAAATAAATATAAACTAACTAATAAAGTTATAATGAAGGATTATAATTGAATTTTATAAAAGTTTATTGATATTAATATGGTTCAAAAATATGTTATTAATATTATAATTTTGTTATACATGAGTTTAAATACCATTCATAGAAGTCAATTTTAATGGTAATGATTTTTTCTAACTCAAATTTCATACATTGAGTTATGATCAATCTTATTAATATTTATTCTTATAAATTTGGAACAATATACATTATTTTTGAAATATAATTTAAATTTTATCATATATTTGGGGATTTAAATTTATTTTTCATGAACTACCTTGCGGAATATAGTTACATCAAATCTTTTTCATTTACAAACATCTTTGTTATAAAAATAAGACATTGTTAAGAAAAATCCTCATCCTCTTTAATGGATATTTCTAATACATTTCAATTTTATGTATTCCCAAAAAATATATATATATATATATTATTTTTAATCCAAAATATATATTATTTCATGTGATATTATTATTTATCTTTACCTATTTTAACAAAAACATTATTAACATTTTTACGATATGGGTTTCAATAAAGGAAATTTAAAATATATAAAAGGATTTTCCATTTATGATCATATATTTTATATTTCACTCTATATATCTGATTTATAAAATTTAAGATTTTTCATGGATCTATTATATGTTTTTCTTTTTAATGTGGTTTTTTGGAAAAAAAAATCAAGTAACCTTTTTGAAAATGATCTCTTTTAAAGTGACTCCTTACAATATTTTTTATGAAAATGGTAAATAATATTTTGCATGTATTATTTTATACATTTCAATTCCATTTTCTTCATTATCCCTAATAAATATATCTTATATAGAGTTATGCTTCATGAATATCCCAATAAATTCCTTATAAAAGTTTCATTTTTATGGGATTCAATATTTTGTATCAACTAATCTATCTCTTGAGGTTATTTTATATGACTTCATTTAGAAATATTATAAAACCCATTTTATTTCCATAGTATCTTCATGTTATGATATATGATTTATGTTTTATGAGAAACATGTATATGAAATATCATTATGATATAGGTGGGATCCTATATAACCCCCCAATGAGTTAGTTAATGTTTTATATCACATGTGATAATGATGTTTTGCATGTAAATTATTGTGTTTATCTTCTTTCATAAGATCATGTATCGGAATAATTTTTCATTGTTTTTTATAAGATTATATGTATACATGGTTTCATTTATATTTTTTTATTATATTGTGAATGTGTATGATTTTTTTATCTTAATTAAAAAGTTTTTTCAGGGACATGATCGTGTTTAGATTTATTCACAAGATAATGTGTGGATTGGATTTTTTATCCATAACATAATATGTGGATTGGATTTTTTATCCATAACAAAATATATGGGATTGTATTTATATAGAAATGTTCACATGCATGGACCTGATTTCTTGCCCATAACTTAATGCATAAACTAATTTGTATTTATACATTTCCATAATGTTATGATTTTACAAGCTTATTCTTACTCTACATTCTCATGTTTTTCTAAAATTCTATGTTATGACACTTGTTTATGTTATTTTTCATGAATCATAATTTTTATATTGTGTCTCAATTTTCCTATCCTATGGTATGTCTGTTATCATTTTAAATTACATGTTCCTCTATCATGATTTTTGGACCAATCTTATTGTTCCATGTTATTTTTAATCAGATATTTTTCAATAATCATGTTTTCACATATGATTTTACTCAAAACCATGATTAAATATTGATATTTTTCCCATTAATGAGTGATTTACCTAACACTTTTTGTGTTTTCCTTTCACCAAGTTATTAATATTAATATAATAAATGATATGTCTTAAAGGAGGTATAATATTCTGAGAATGTTGAGATATGTTTGCAATTATATGCAATAATATTTTTATGTAGATAATATACAAGAAATAAAAACTTGTGTTCTGGGAATTTTGATTTTATTTCTAAGGTGTAATGATATATAAAATTATGTAAGTGTTATCGGGTTATTTCATTTTGTATGAATATTGTTTTTTAAAGAATGTGTTTTTACACGATATCCAAGAGTGCGAGTATGAAGCATCTCAGTTGGTATTATAGGATAGTTTAGTTATATTTGGGTGTTGGTCTGGTTCTTTTAGGGGATTATGAATATAGTAAAATAGTGAGAACCATGGGGATAATCCTAAACATAGAAATAAATCCTAATTTTTTTATAAAGTATAGAGCGTGTGGTTTTATATAAATGAAATCCCTATCCAGATACATAAGGTGGGTGAAGCATCTATCAAAAATTTAATTAGGGGAAATTGTCCCTAAAAAGGTTTTTTTGGGTATTAAATTTACATCTAATTTGTGTATAAAAAGTGGGCATAATTTCACACATTGTTTGACACTCTAGGGGATAAGAATTAAAAATTCACATTCTCTTTATAAACCATTATTGTATTTAAAGGGAATTTACTATTGTAATACATAACTAAGATTCTGGTGATGAAAGTCATAGCCAACTCTTAGTGGACTGTTTGGACCGTTTCCAAGGATAAGGTCCCCATAGCCCAAGACGGAAGATGGGGAAAAAGGAAAGCGTGACTCAGGGAAATGCATTGTGACTCAGGGGAAAAAACCCAGGGTATGCAAAGACTATTCTTACATGCCTAATTAGATGGAAACTAGGTCATCCAAGAAAGGTGGGTGCAAGGAAAGAAAACACCTGCAAGTCGGGGAAAGGGTTGATCCAAGCAGAGAACCAAGAGTGATGGAAAAAAAATTAGTGGAGATAGGGCTCATATTCCACTCCAAGGAAGAAATTACAGTGGAAGTTCTTAGGCCCAAGGCCTGAAATGTGGAGATCTTAAGAATCTATGAAAGAAGGTTTCAAGTTGAGGCCTCTGAAGAGAAAGAATCTTGGATAGAAAAACAAGACCGTATCATCACTCGAGGCTTCAATCAAGGGAAAATCACCTTAGAGGAATTCATTCAGACAATGGACAGAATGGTTACCCACCTCTATGAACTTATCCACGAGGATCCAGACATCCAGGTTAGTACTCTACCTTGTGAATTATATAGATTTTCTGAATCAAATAAACTTAGTCTGGTGTTTAATAATTTTGTGGGATCTTTTAACACGTAGCGGTTCTTGTTTGATGGACTATGGTTTCCCACATTCCCTTAAAGTGGATTTTTAATAAAAAATTTATATTTGGTGGTAATATATAACTAATTTGATTAAAGTAACTTATACAAATTTTACCATGGATAACCTAGATTAAAACATAGAAATTAATAACTCCATTTATGCACCCAATTTATGAGTTACTTCCTCAAGGTTTATAGTTTACTTTCATTCATTTATTAAATTTATCATACCTTAACATTTATTTATTTAAATTAATGGATGGATCATGGAATTACTTAGTTAACAATGGGAGTGATGGATAATGTAGAGATCATCCCAAAAAGAAACCTAATGATATAGGGGTCGAAGTAAAAAATCCCATGTTGATACAAACTTAACACTCCCAATATCTAAAAAATATAGTGGAAAGAGAAACATTATATCAAATCCATTATAGGGAAACATTCACCTTCCTTTAGTCTAAATTCAAACCATCTAATTGTTTAAAAATATATCAACCCAATGGATAATATATATTCTATCCTACACTTCTTATACCATGGGAGGTTTATTTGAGCTCATTACTATTTATGATTTGAATCTAACTAATGCTTGGATATTGTTAATAATTCAAAAAATATTGAAGGATTTGACTCTACAGAATCAGAGGAATTAAAGAAAATATTTTTCACTGAAAATTTCCTTGAACACTTTAGAGGAAAATAGATTCATAATTCATAGATTTTAAAAAATGATGATAAATCAATGGGTACCTATAAAGTAATATTTAAGAGACTCAAACATTATATATTCAAGTTTATTAATAACCTTAAAATTATTATTTAATGAATCTTTGATGGAATGAAACCATGTATTAAAAATAAATTAGCTATATGATAGTTTTTCATAGCTATGAATAAATTGTTCAATGTGAACTTATATGGGAAATGGATTTTATGAACTCACACTAATCCAATGACTAGAAAAAGAAGATGTAGTTTAATGGAAACTCAAATAAAAATCACATGGTAGAATGAAAGTGTAATTGATTACATGCCAAATATTTGGAGTGAATCACCCAAGAAATTATCAAAAAGGAACCCCGAAATGTTTTATGAGTGGAAATATTCACTACTAGAAATTTAACCTATACCACTATTTTTTAGAAAACAATTTGCATAAGTGTTACCTAGAAAAACAATTTGGGAGAAATTTTTGGTACAATTATTTCATAGGAACCTTATACTAATGTTTCCATAAAACTATTGGTATGTGTTCCAAAATCTTATTACCTGTAATTTTTTTTTGGAGAACTTTAGTTATATATACCCTTCTTATTAATAAATTATTTAATTAAATAACATAAAAATAATCAAATTTTAAATTATGTTTAAATATATATATAATCATGTTCTTAAAAATGATTGTAACTTAGTTATGGTTAAGTTATTGAAGTATAAGGGCGAGGTGATGGGATCAAAACTAAATGAATGTTTCTTTACATTATCTATACCAGCAGGTCTTCAAAACATTTTCATAGGCTATAAAAAATGTTTCAAATCATATACAAATGTTTCCAAACCATTGGTATTACCTTTTTTCTAGTTGTTCTTAACCCTCAATAATATGATTCTCAAAGAGTGATGAAGAGGATGATCAATCCAATTGAGGAGAAAAAGGATAGAGACAGTGATCCATAAATATTTCAATTCATAAAAATAAATTAGTTTGATAATTAGGTCAATAAATACACCAATATAAGGGATAATCAGGATAACAGGTATCGACAACCTTCTACACCAAGGGACAAAGGAAGGGCCTATTCAATAATTGATGTAGACCATGGTAATTGAGTGGTTAAATATAGCCTTATTCTACACTCTCGATTTACAAATGTATTATTTTATTTTAATTATTCGTATCCTTTCATTTCATTCAAGTTTATTAAGAAATTTTATTCCCCTCCTCAAATATTGAATATAAAATTATCTGTAGAAACATCTATAAAACAATGATTGAGATACCCCAGAACCACACCCCCATATCCTATGATAAAAAATATTTAAACAATGGATTTAAAACAATGTGAGATAACCTAAGATAACCATTCATATATTTTACATTCACATTACATCTCACAATATTATCACACAATATTAAGAACCATAATGATTTAGAGTCTTTGTATACTAGATACATAATCAAATTATTTTTGAGAAACCTTCAACGCCTCTCACAAAAGTTATTCTAACATAGAACCTATCAAGTCTTATCATTATTAATATCATTCCTTATAACCTAGGGAATGGAAACATAATAAAGGGGTGAGTATAGATTCTTAATGAAGTTAAAAATTATAAATAAAAGTTGATGATCATCAGTGAATATAAGATAAACATGTGGATATGGGATCATAATTATGGTCCAGGAATATAACATTTGAAAATCATTCCAAAATAATCATATATCATCATTAATAAATCAATTTATAAGGATCTAACCATAACATAAGATATTATTCCTCATAACATGAAAACATTTCAAAACATAAGATTATGGAAAGAACATAAGCATAAAAAATCATTTACTTTATCAAGGATCACATCCAAGAACATCATCATATAGTGGAAAAAGTACCATAACAGACTGGGTTCACTCCCCATTCCCATAGACATAGTGGACAAAGTGCCACTATGGATTGGGTTCAATCCCCATTTCCAAATTCATGGTGGACAAAGTCTCATAGTGGATTAGGTTCACTCCCCAATTTGTGAAATGTAAGATCATGAGATATTAGTCTTTACCCAATGCATTAGAGGGCCATATAATTCCACAATGACCCATTACTAAATAGATATATTATCATATGGGTTTAGGATAACTCATCATTTCCATTAATTTTCATGACCCATCCTAGATGGGCTCATGCTGTGATTACCCTAATCCCACCTCCAATAGGTTAGGGCTGATGACCTGAACTGACTAGGAATATCCAATGTGTGTGAGGCATTTTCTTATGTACCAGTATAGGCACACACATCTCAAAGACAAAAATAATGAAATTTAAAATCACTGAGAAGACAATTCATGCAAACCACTATATCCCACAACCAGAGTACAACTGTTAAATTACTGGAAATTAAACAAGGACAAAACAAGTCCACCAAATGAAAAGGGTCTGAAGCCAAATTTCAAACTTGTAAAGTAATAGGTAGTAGGACTATAGTTAGAAAAACATTCAGAACACACCATGGATTTTCTGGTCTCACAAGGCATATCTTGGCCCTGGTCTGCCCGGAACTTCATTGAAGATTCGATCATCTATACAAGACATGACATGTGTAGGCAAAGCTTGTGGAGGGGTGAGTGAAACAATACTCAGTTTGACACCCAGAAACACGAAAGGAATACCAAAAATAAAATGCGACAAAGGAAATACATATAAGGAAGAACATAATGGAATACAACAAATGAAATACCACGAAGGAATACCATTAAGGAATACCATAAAGGAATACCACAAAGGGAATACCAAAAATGGAATACCATGAAGGAATAGCACAAAGGAATTTCTCAATGGAAATAACAAAAAGGAATACCAAAAAGTAAATACCACAATGGAATACCCCCAAGGACAACACATATGAATACCATAATTGAACATCATAAAATAATTCATAGTAATATCCACAAAAGATATATGTCTACAAAAAACATATCAAGAACCTCGAGATGCACTCAAACCAATAAAAATCACTGTCTCAATAATATAGATAGTCTCCATAAGACACATAGTGTCCAAGATACACACATTATCCATTATAAATATAGTCTCTATAAGAAAAATAGTCTCCATAAGACACACAATATCAAGGTCAAAGATAGCCATATAAAGATTCTCTCAAATCATGCTCATTATGGGAGAGCTCACTCCTCAATGAATTATGACTTATTAACACTCTAAAAAACCCATATAAGATATCTCGAAATTACCATCTTCTCGTAAGGGTCCCAACAGTGGACATGGATCGTCAAACCGATGTACGTTTTGAAATTTATGGTCATTTAAAAATTTCAGAAGGGGGTTCACGTGGCCATGGACATACCATGGTGTTCGACCTCTATGCGGAAACTCATGAAGCCATGATGGTCAACTGATCCCCATTTTCCATGGTCTTGTGGAATCTCAAGCAACCACGGATCGTGGTAGACCACCATGGTTGAGCGTGGCCAAGTCTAGCCACCCGGGTCCGACTTGGGTCTGCCCTGACCCACAAGGTCCAACCCGGTCCATCGGGTTGACCTGGCACACGAGGACCATCCCACCTCGCCAATACAACCTGATCACTTGACCTAGTCAACATTCCGAGTCAATCTGGCTCACATGGTTTCCGACTATGGCTGTCGCGTCCCTCGCAGTACCGAACGTACTGCACCGCTGCTCGCGCCAGCTACAGAAAACCTTCCTTTTGCGGACCACCATTCTTACTCTAATGTTCCAATATATATAATGAAAACACCTTGGTGATCCTTGTGTCCCATGCTACATTGGTCTAACTTATGTTTCATCTTTCCCTTTATCATAGGGTTTGATTGTTTTCAGAGCCTCTCAAAAAGTCGATCCATGATCATGAGGATACAATGGTAAAGAATGCAATGAAATGTGGAGAGAAAGAAAAAGAATGACCGAATAATGAACCTTATACATTGTTCATGTCGACCTTGATTCATTCTCATTATAAGGGAAAATGAATAGTATAAACTAATCTCCATATAAGCCCACAACAACAACCCATCCCGCAACAACTATCAAACCATAGATTGATCTATTTGTGGATTTACCTCTATTCATCATGGAAATAAAGAAAATGGAAAAGAAATTAAAAATAAAACACCCCACTTGGGATATGGATTGTTCACTTTCAAGCATTTATTTCTGTCGGCAATCCATCAAGAATGATAATCGATCCTAGTTTTTTTCATCACTGCTGAGGGAATTATCCAAGGATTCTCTCCAAGGCCTCCAAGGAATTTCTAAGGTTAAGAACCTTACCCTAGTTCCCAAAATAGCTCTTTATTTAAAAGAAGTGTTGTCACTTTGTTGATGTAATTTCTAACTAAAATAAATTCATAGATTATTTTATTCATTAAAATGTCCGAAAACTATCTTTCACAGCCGACCTATGTCGACTGGTGTTAGGCCTCGCCTAGGTAAAACACCACATAAAAAATTCATTCTTGGTTTTGGAGTTCCTATCCAAGTCACCATTAATGGGTTATAATAATTTTAAAATAAAATAATTTTATTTAATAATTTTGTTTATGGTCAATTCCTTGGTGAATTTTTTTTCAGATGACTAGCATCGACCAATGTTTTGTCATACCTAGGGTAATTCTGTCATTCTGAGCTCAATGATACCCTTATATTTTGGATTTGGGTACCAAATTAAAATATATTACACTTTGTCATAAAATCTATGCACATGTGCTATTAAAAAGATAACATTTTCAATGAATTTTTTTTAGCACACTGGCCCATGGAATTACACAACGTCTCATCGCTTGGTCTCAAAATTTTCCAAAATAATATCTAAAAATAAAATTTTTAAAATACGAGTCATTACATTCTCCCCACCTTAGGGATTTACATTCTTGGAAAATCCTAACAAGGGATACAAAGACAAATATGGGTATTGATAATGAATATGAATCTTCCACTCCCATGTTGCATCTTGAAGATTCTTGTGTTTCCACTAGACATACTCCAAAGGAATTAACGAACCATGAAGGATCCTCTCCTACTGATCATCGACCTCTACTGGGTAATCTATAAAATATTTCCCTTCCCCCATGCCCAACTCGCCCTATTTAATGATGTGTGATGTGTCATGCATATACCTCATCAGTTGTGAAACGTGGAAGACATCATGTACCCGATCTACCTATGGTGGTATATCCAAGCAGTATGTTTCCTTTATAAATCTACAATGTATTAGAAAAAGTCAGATGAACCTTGGGGATATATTGGTTACCTGACCAAATCTCCTTAATCTCTGTTGATGTGAGGCTTTAAGGATCATTTGATCTCTTTCCACACACTCCAACAACCTCCACCGCCTATCAACATTAGAGTTATTTGAGATCTGTGCAATATTCATTCTCTCTTGTATGATCTTAACCTTCTCTGTAGTTACCTACAAAAACTCCTAAACCATGAGTGCTAACTCTCATGGGTTCGTCCAAGAAAGTGGTGACCTATGGGGTCACTCATACAAGGCTTGAATGGTGTCATACTAATGGTAGAATGGTAGCTATTGTTTTACGCAAACTACAACTGGGGTAATTTATCTTCTAAACAGCATCCAAAATCAAACATGAATAACCATATAATGTCATTTAGTACTTATATAGTCTATTATGTGTAGTCGTAATTTTGTGGGTGAAACATTGTGCTCAAGTATAACTAATTCCCAAATGACTCTTGCAATCCCTTACACAACTAGGATGTAATGTGAGAATCACAATATGATACTATCATAGATGTAACTCCATGGAGTCAAAATATCTCATGCACATAGAGGAATCCCAATATATCTACTAAATTCTTCTCCAAAATATCTAGGTAGTGAGCCAAATTGGTGAGTCGGCCAATGATCACCTAGTTTGTATCATGTCCAACATAGGTACGTGGTAAAACTATTAGGAAGTCCATCGATATCACATCCCACATTCATTCCTTCTCCTCAAGGGGTTGCGTCAAACACACTGGAACTTAGTTCTCAACATTCACCCAGTGACAATTGAGGCATCTAGAAACAAACTCTCCAACTTACTTCTTCATCCTTGTCAACCAAAACTGATGTCGGAGGTCTTGGTACATCTTCTCCACAACTGGATGTACCACTAAAGGGGATGTATGTAACTCTCTCAAAACCTCCTCCCACAATACCACTATTACTACTATGTGAACTTTAAAAATAATGATGTAATTAACACCTTTATAATATCCGTTAAAGGCAAGCCCGGTGGAAATCTGAGCTCGTAATGTCTTGCAGTTGGTATCCCCAAGCAGTGCCTCCCATAGACACTATAAGAGTGGAGAGGTAAAAACCATTAAATGGGGGTAACATTATCCATCCATATCCATAAAGGATATATGTAACAATTCCAATTGATCTTATACCTCATTAAACAACTATGAATTGGATCCCTTGCTGAGAGCATCTTGCACCACATTCACCTTCCTAGGAGTATAGATAATATTGAAGACATAATCATGGAAAACCTCTATCCATCTCCTCTTTCTCAAGTTTAGATCCTTCTTAGAGAAGATATACTTGGAAGTTTTCTGGTTAGAGTGGATGATAAACTACTCGCACATCAGGTAGTTTTACCACATATTCAATGATAAGAGTACCACTGCTAACTCAAGATCATGAGTTACATAGTTCTACTCATGTGGTCTAAACTGGAATGAACCATAGGAAATCAAAATTTCCCCTTAATCAGGACATAACCAAGCCTCATTCCTGATTCATTATATAACACTACATACTCAGTACTATCCTCTAGAAATCTCAAGATGAGAGTGCTCATGAATCTCTACTTCAACTGGTGAAAACTCAATTGGCACTTATCCGTCCATAGGAAAGGCTATCCCATTCATGTCAAAGATGTCAAGGATTCTAAAACTCTAGAAAATTGAAGTACAAACCTCCAGTAGTATCCAACAATACCAAGGAGATTCCACACATCAGTAACACTCTTGGATGGCTCACTGGTGGAAACAAGGGCAACACTAACACTTTTATAAGAATGCTTTTATAAAACTATTGGTATAGGAGGACTACAACAATGCTTGGTTCAAATTGTTTGTATTCTATTTTCAGAAACGACCTATCCCAAAATCTTGAGTAAACCATTGGGATAGCCTCACTTTTTATTATAATCCAATGGTTTATAAAAAACCATTGATAAAGGCTATATTTCCCAACGGTTTTTTAAAATCATTAGGAAAGTTTTCCCCTAAATAAAGAATAGATATAGTTGTCTATCCACGCAATTAGAACCCTAAACTGAAGGTCTCTCGATGAGATCACTTTAGCATAGGCTATGAATCACCTTCCACCCGAGAGCTATATTTTCAATCAATCAATTTTTTAGTTATACACTTCAAATATATAAGTTCTACCCTAGTTTTAATGTTATACATCTATTTTTTTTCTTTTCTGTTTTGATTAGGCCTAAATAAGAGGTATGTGTGGTCTGTGGCATGGTATACCCAATAAATGCACTTTGATTTTTTTCTTAAAAGTGTCGAATTTATGTTTATGTTCTAAGACAGATCATGGTGTGATTGTGTAGATTTTGAGAATTTATATATACTCTTCCTAATAATTTTTTTAATATTTTGGTCACATAGAGGGATAATATACCATAAAATATTTTGGTCTATATAGATGAAAAATATCACACAAATGAGGTAGTGTCATTAGAATTTCAATTCCTAGACAACCACTACCATCCTTAGGTTTTGAGTAGTGATGTTCCACACATGGTGTCAAAGATAATGAGACATGTAAGGAACTACATTTTCACTATGCATCATAACTGCTCCTGAGAAAACATAATTTGAATTGATATAAACTATATACCCAACCCATTGATTGGAAATATTAGGATCTATACTGGTAAAATATTCTTCATCATGTATAAAAAGTCCCTTATTCATTATTTCATCCATTCAAACATGTCTACCTTCATTTTGTAAATTGTAATAGATACTTATTAGAAATAAAGTCATGAATAGAACTCATGTATTACTCATAAATCCCAAGGAAACATTTAATTTTAGAAACATTACCTAGTCTTGAATGATATGTAAATGTATTTTCATTACTTAGATCTACTGATATTCTAGGTTGGAAATCCATGTTCCCAAGAAATCAGACCTCAGGAATCTAAAATAGACAGTTTAAACACTTTGATAAAAGTTCATTTTCTCAATTTTTACTGAAGATATTATAAATTTTTCTAGAATATGATTCCACCATCATTGAATATATAAATATTTTATAAAAAACACAACAATTAGTGATTATATGTCTAACTGGAAGATTAAGCAATAAGACAGTGAAAGATGTTTAAATAAGAAAATGTTATTTACTAAATATATGAAATGTCCATGCCACTATTGTTTACATTATTGGTATCCATCAATATAAATTTATCACTATAGGTGGGAGTGAAATTAAGATCCTGTATAGAAATCTTAGATAAGAAAGAGACTACAAAATAACCACATGAGATATATTAGTTAACTCAAGATGAATTCATCAAATCCCCATCAAATTTGTACATACTAATAAAGTAATATAATTTTCAATATGATCCTCTTGCAACCCTGGAAAATATATTATAGATGATGTTTCTTCCAACCAAATAAAACTAATAAATGAGGTCTTCATCGTTACCTCCTTATACTTATTTATAGTTTCCCACTAAGTCTTAGAGTGATCAAAAACACGACATTGAAAAAAAGGAATAAAATGATGAGATCTTGTGGGAATATTTGGCCACTAGCCAACTTCCCATCATGTTCTATCTATCTTCGAATATTTACTTAAACTTCACACTAAAAATATCTTGTAATATATCTAATAAAACCTATTATGGATATCCCAATACCGTCATGCTCTCTATTTGGTATACCGTTGAAACTCATAACACTTTGAGGACCTTGATCCCATGTGATAAAAGGATAATCATTATGACTCTCCCTATGGATCATCATTCTCATTTCAATGGATACAAAAATCATTTATGGAAGGTATATACTAAAATCCATGTAGTACTCTGCTAGATTATCATGGAGGATTATCTAAATGTGTGCATTACATATTGGGGATTGAATGTTACCAAGTAATCTTATCCTCTTATAATATGATAAAAAATTCCCAAAGTGATCACAATAGATGATATAAATGATTCATAACCACTGAAAAAGACCATGTTGAATGTCATCACAACAGATAACCTTGATATGAAGAGCGTGATATCTCTCATGAATCAAGAAAATATATATCCCCATATAATCAATAAAGATAGCATGAACTTTCCATTTTTTTCAATACCCATCACTAGTGAAATGATATGTGTCATAGAATCCGGACCATGATCCATCTCTTAAACAACAACCAATACATTGATAAATGCAATAGTATAACATAATTTTTCAATATTATAGAAGTTATTGACCCCATAGTATATGATTCCACTATCATTATACTCCAGTAACACAAGGTTTATAATCTTTATAGCGTAAATCTCCTTCTATGTTAGTGTATTGAAAGATTAAATTTATGGGAAAATATAAAATTTATCATTGTGTAATCAAAACCAATAACCCTTATCTAATTGATCAGGATTGAGGTAGGGGATTCTTCATATATGAGTTATAAACATGAATTTCTAATATCCCCTCCCTATTTGATTAATAAGACATCATTTTGTTGGTTCTTGGTCTCTCTACCACATAATTATGTGAACTATACTAGGAGAAGGGATGTGAGTATGCCATAAAAAATGAGATGATTATTTCTCCTACCACTCTACTAGAATCTATAATGATGAATCAAGCATTATTATATCCTAAAAATAATCTATACCCTTAATAGACGGACCAAATTCAACCTAAAAAGAATTTAATCAACTTGATATTGGCCACATTCAATGAATTGTGTGAATTTGAGTATAACTTAACCCATTTTCCATCCTGATGTGGCCTAATGTTGGGAAACCATTCTTCCTTCTCTCACCAATCTACATGAATATGTAATTTTATCCTAAAATCTCTACAAGATGCATGAAAAAACATCAAATGCATGATATAAATATATCAATATCATTTGAATAATTAAATATGAACATAAATAAAATGTAACATAAAAAATAAGGAATATAAATTCACATATTTATGAGACATGATGTTCTACAACAACATTCTAGTTAGGAACTTAAACTGTTCCCTATCTCATGTCCAACCAATCCTATCTCTAGCAGCCCCTGTCAAAAATTAAGGCAACCAGATGAAAAAATTCAGTGAAAACTATTGTCAATTTCCATATTATAACATGCTAACCTAAACCATTAGATACGATCTGGTGTCACACTCGACCTCATGCTCACCTCCCCAAATTCAAGTGGTTACCAATGAGCGGCTTAAGATAAAAAGGGAGTTTTGTTGAGAATATTCCCTCAGAACTAATATAAATTATGTTAATTCTATATGTGTGTACCTTCTAATTAAATATAGAACTACATGTATTCTGTATGTTTTCACAAAGTAATTAAATCAAGAACTACAGGTATTTAGAATTCAGTATGTGTGTATTCAGAACTACAGGTATTCAAAACCCTTTATGAATTATGTGTTAATTCTACAAAAATTAGGTAGTTTTTGTTTTTGTGTATTCAGAATTTTGTATTGCATATTGTAGGGAATTGCAGTAGGTGCATATGGGGAGGTAGGCCTGCTGCTAGAATTAAAAAAATCATTTCCCAATGGTTTACAACTACAGGAATATGTGTGAAAACCAAACATAAACTAAATGATTCATGTAAACTGTTGGTAAAGATCCTTAACTTGACCTTTACCAATAGATTCACATAAAATTTTGGTAAAAGTTTATACCAAAAGTTCAGAAATTGTGGGTATAGACTTGAATTTTTATATTTTCCAATGTTTTCAAACTGTTGGTAAACATTTATACCAATGGTTTCTTGTAACTATTAGTATATATTTCATTCTGAATCCATATCCTAATGGTTATAAAAGAATATTTTGGATATTTCTATACCTGTGGCTCCATAGCCAACATATTGGAAAACTATTTGTATAGTTCATACCAACGGTTTTAAACAATTGGTAAATATTAAGTTTACACTAATGTCTCCCAATAAATTATTTCCTTAATATTTGCTGGATCAACTGCAAGTTCATCCTATAAAATGATGTGTCCCAGAAAATGGACATCCTTAATCCATAATTGACATGTCGAGAGCTTTCCATAAAGATGTTGTTCTTATAGTGTGCCCAGGACCATCCTCAAATGTCTCGCGTGCTCCTCTTTGAACATCAAGTACACTAGGATATAATTAATAAAGGCCACCACAAACTGGTCTATGTGAGGATGAAATATTAGGTTAATGAATCTGATGAACATTGACGGGGTGTTCTTTTTTCCAAAAGGAATCAACAATTACTCATAGTGGCCGTAACGACATGTGAAGGCAATATTCAGTATATCCTCATCCCCAACTCAAAGATGTGGCATCCATATCTGACGTCAATCTTCAAGAACAACCACATCATATTCAAATTATCAAAGAGGTCATAAATTCTTAGTTGTGGATACTTATTATTCATGGTCACCTGGTTTAAGTGTCAAAATTCCATATATGGCCTTAGGATACCATATTCCTTATTGGAAAACAGAAAATGGGGCTACCCATGGTGAAACATTGGGTCTCACAAAGCCCTTCCTCTATAATTTCTATAACTTCACCCTTAGCTCACGAAGAACTATGGGATCCTTCTGATATATAGATGTAGATATCTGCATCTTACTAGGTTATAGATCAATGTGTATGTATACCTCATTACAGGGAGGTAATCATGGAACATCCTCAAGAAAGATATCCCCATACTCTATGACCAATTTAGGAAACTGTAAACTCAATTCATAAACTACACCGAGGGTCTGGATAAACAACTGATGAGTGACTAGCTAGAACCTCCTATGTGTGAGTATATCCTACACTACCTTCATTTACATTTCACCAATAATGGAAATATTGGTCCAATATATATAGACACACTACAATCTACGCCTAAAATATTCAATCTGAGCAAGAACATTGGATTACCAGTCTATACTGAGAATGACATCATAAGGACTCAATGCCACTACCAAGAGATCCCAATCCAAACTTACCCCAACAAGATTAATGTCACACTATTAGAAGTAGTGCATGATCATCAAATCTCATCCCTCATGAGTCTCCAAGCGTAAGGTTCATGTCAAGGGTTCAACCAGAATCTCTATGTCTTGAATAAGGTTCATGGAAATAATAGACTGACTGACACCAGTGTCTATAACAACTGTAACTAACATCGAAAAGACACGGATCTTACCTCTAATCATCCCTGTATAATTAGGTTCATATGTCTCCATTGTATATAGATGGCCCTGTATTTATCTACAAGTTCTATGTACCCATCGTGAACCACATGGGGGAGTTGGTGGTAATAGTTTAAACCTATAGAAACCTCTTACCATCCTACCTGCTCCCCTACCACATCAGCCACCTAGCGGACCACCATGCTCTTACCTGCACCCCTGCCTCAGTGTCCCATCAACTGTCTCATGATTGGTCGTAAAATGGGTCATGAAATATCATTCCATCTTTTGACGACTACCACATGAGTAACAAAACATATCCATCGTCTAAATTCAACTACCATGGAATCCACACACCTTTGATCTTTTGTCCTAGGATCATCTCCCGAAGCACTTGACCTGATTGGGTCCCTATGACTACTTTAGACTACCTACCATCGAGCTCTCAGTTATCCCATTCCTGCTGGTAGATTCCACTGCTGGTGTCTACTCTTCTAGAAATCAATCAACTAGAAGGGATCCCTCATGTACCCATTCATAATTATGAATTCTAAGGGATATCATGGGTTCCATAATCTCTCGGAGTAAGACCACCTCGAAAGTATGATATCTGAAGAACGAGTCTCGTAAGATATACATGGAGTGGAATGAAAGATCAGTAAATCTGACTAAATACTATGCCACCATCTAATCAACCTTCTACAGATGAAGAAGTTCATATATGTGCAATGACCACAACATATTCAAAAAGAACTCCTCTCTGAAGAGATACTTGAAGAATTCCCAAGAGAGATTCATCTCATAGTGTGTTTGGGTCACTAAGATTTACCGTCTCTCCACAGAGCCCTGAAAAAGACTCACGACAAGGACTTACATCTGGTCTAAAGGTGTAAACTGAAGAAAAAAGACACCGGTAACTAACTCTATCCAATTGTCAACTGCCTAGGGATCTAGCTTACCCTGGAACCTAGGATTTACCTGCCTCTGAAACTCGTGAAATGGGCTTATTCTGCATGAATCTTTATCTAGTGGTGCTAGTTGTAGATATTTCTCAATGCATGCTGGTATACCTAGTAAACCACCCAGAGGTTCTATCTCTAGTACATGACCCTATACCAATGCCTCATCGTTGGGCGGATCCTCCTTGTGATCACACAATGGGATCCTAGATGGCTATCTGCGTGGAGTAATCTTGTAAAAAAACAAGATGTAAAACCTTTAGTGGAGTATATATGGTGAGATGAATATAGAATTTTATGGAAGAAAAAATTCATTTTTATATAATGCATGTACTATCATTTTCCCTATAGCCAGTGTTTTCATGTACCGATACAAAAAGAAGGATTCAAGAGTCTGTGTTTATGGGTACATTGGCCACCGCTGCAACATTGGATTCCCTAGACTAAAATATGAACTCAAAACACTTAACATTATTTCCCCAAACCAACATCATAAACTCTCAGTCCTAATGTTGAACCAACCTTCTTTGACACGACTCTATCATGACCCATCCCAGAGGGGCCTGTTTCGTGGCTAACCGAATCCCACCACCAATATTCTAGGGTATGGTGACTAGAACTGACGAGACAAATCCAAAAAATGGGAGCCATTTACCGATGTACTATACGCACACACACATCTCCATTCTAAAATTAATGGAATTTAAAGGCACTATGTAAACAATTCATGAAAACCATTATATCTGACAACCAGAGTACAACAATGAATGTACTGGAATGTAAAGAGAGCCAAAACATTCCAACCAAAAGAAAAGAGTCTGCAACCACAATTTGAACTTGTAATGTAAGAGTTATTAGGACTATCTTCAGAAAAGATTTTAGAACACACCTCAGCCTGTCTGGTATCACAAGTCACTTCCAGGTCCTGGTCTGCCTGGAACTCCATTGATGAGTTGATTTTTTGCAAAATACATGACATGTGTGGGAAAATACCATGTCAGAGTGAGTAAAACAATACTCAGTAGGATACCCAAAAACCAAAAAGGAATACCTCAAATAAAATAACACAAAAAATACTATAATGGAATTCCAAAAAACAATACCACAAAGGAAATACCATGAAATAATAGCACATAGTAAATACCATGAAGGATTACCACCATTGAATACCACAAAGAAAATACCATGAAGGAATCCCAAAAAGGGAAAAGAAAAATTAAATACCACAAAGGAATGCCACAAAGGAAATACCATGAAGTAATACCATAAAAGAATCCATAGTTAGCTTCACATAGATATATTTCTACAAAAAATATTTCAAGTACATCTAGATACACTCAATCCAATAATACTCACAGTCTCAACAAGACACAGAGTCTACATAAGACACATGGTCTCCATATGACACACATTCTATATAAGAAACATATACTCTATAAGTCACACAGTCTCTATAAAGCACACAGTCTCTACAAGCCACATAGTCTCCATAATCCACACATTCTGTAGGAACAATCCAGCCACAAAAATGTTTGCTCGAACCATGATCGTCCATGGAGAACTCACACCTCAAGCTACTAGGACACATATAAACTCCCAAAAAACCCACTTAGGATATCTAAAAATTACATTCTCATGTAATGGGTCCCAACTCCATAGAGGACTAGTCAAACGGACATTAGTTTTGAAATTTTTGGATGTTTGAACATTTTAGAAGGGGGTTCAATGGGCTGTGGATTGATCATGCAGTCAATCGCTCGTGATAGATGAAGATTACATGGTGGCCAATTGTGTCCCATCATTCATGGATGCACAGTTGCTCAGTCCACCATGGGACACTTTCGATTGTAATAGTCGACCGTGGCTCGGTCCGGCCTCCCGGGTCCAACCTGGGTCCACCCTAACCTATGGGTTCTAATATGATCCACCAAGTTGACCCTGCCCTCTAGGGTTGCACCTGACCCACCTCACTATCCAGACCCAACATACAAGCCTATCCCACACACCCA
Organism: Viscum album; assembly: GCA_963277665.1. Classification (NCBI taxonomy): domain Eukaryota; kingdom Viridiplantae; phylum Streptophyta; class Magnoliopsida; order Santalales; family Viscaceae; genus Viscum; species Viscum album. The sequence continues at coordinate 790,766,372 of OY728158.1, forward strand.
AGATTCTCTACTTATCAGATCATTCTGGATCATTTGGTCGCTTGCAGTGATCGTTGCTGATCCACGCGGCCACCCTACCGCATCCCACGCGGTGCCGTATTCCCTACGCCGCTATGTGCCTCTCGTTCCCTAAATTTGGTAGTCTTTAGTTCTTCCTATGGATCTACAATTGCTGAAACAAAAACACACTCTATAATCCTTGAGTAATGAGATACAATATTCCAGCCTCTATTTCATCTTTCCTCCAATCGGGGGGGGGGGGTCTGATCAAGTTCAAAGCATTATGGAAAGTTAAGCCATGATGATGAAGATCCAACTATGAAGAACACCAAGAATGGGGGAGAGATAGAAAAATAATTCCCAAAGATCAAAAATTTCCCCTTGTTTGTGTTGTCCTTGATTGATTCTCATTAGAAGGATAAACGAAGAGGATAAACTAATCTCTCAATAATCCCACAAAAAATATCCCCTCTCGCAACAATGATCAAATTGTGGATCAATATATTTGTGGATCGAAATAATTTGATTGTGGAAACAAATAATGGGGAAAATAAATCAAAAATAAAATACCCTACTTGGGATATGGACCGTTCCCTATCAAGGATTTATTTCCATTGGCAATCCATCAAGAACGATCTCTGATCCCAGTGTTTGTTGTCGCTTACAATATAATTCTATAAGGATTATCTCTAGAGTGTCCATGAAATTTATAGGGTTACGATCCTAACCTTTAGTCCCTTTTTAGCTGTTCATTTTAAAGAAATATTATCACTACGTCAATATAACGTTAAAATAATATAAACTCAGAGTTTATTTTATTCATTAAAACATCTTAAAACAATTTTTTCACAGCCAACCCATGTCAGCAGATGTTAGGCCTCACCAAGGGAAAATACACCATTACTAACACAAATTTGGTCTCATATTTACAATCGAAGTAAACATTAATTATTTATTATCAATTTAAAATAATATAATTTTGTTTAATAATTTTGTTTACGGATACATCTTTGGTGACTTTTTCTTCAGATGACCTACACCGACCAATGTTAGGTTGATCCTAAGGTATAACCAGTATTCAAAGTTCATTCGTGCCCTCATATTTCTGATATGATACCTCATTTAAATGATATTTCACTTTTTTCAGGAAATTCATGCTCTCTCTCTATTGAAAACATAAAAAATTTCAACTAATTATTCTTGGAACACCATGCCTCTGTATCATATGCCATCTCAATTCCTAGTCTTTATTGTTTTACAAATAATTTCAAAAAATAAAATCATGAAAATATAGTTCATTACATTAATTTTATTACATATGATATAAATCTTAACCAAATTCATTATAGTGATATATAATTTTAGTTCCACTCATCGCTTAATGAAAGTAATCGATATATGCACCAATATAAGAAGAAAATGTTCATATTTTGAATATCAATTAATTTACCTGGTGAAAATTAGTGGGTTTTATGAAAACATCAATAAACCATTTCATAATCCCTCTAGAGAAACATTATTTATGATATTATAAGAACATATCCCAAATATAACATAAACAATGTCAAAGAATATATACATAGATTAAAAAATACATTTTAATTTTATTGGATAATTATATTTAAAAAAAGAAGAAATATACCTTCTTTTAATGCATGAAAAATCCTTTATAAATTATTTCTCTAATATAAAATACATTGATCTTGATATAAAATTTTAAATGCAACCCTTAAAAATTTTAGATTTTTTTGAAAATAAATTTTATAAATGGAATAAGTTTTTTTTTAAAATTCTATGGGAAGAAATAAAAACACTAAATACTTCTTTTAAAGTTACCCAAGGAGAGCATAAATAAATAAAACATTGAAACAATGGTTTAATTAATACATCCCAAAACAATTCTTACAACCCATGGACATAAAGGATTAGTGTCTTAGAGATGAGAAATATAAAAACACGAATTTGATACACGATGAGAATTTATCCATATATTAAATCCCATTATAGTTATTCCATGATACATAATCATATTCAAATCCGAAGGAAGGAAAAATCATAAAAATAAGTGATCTAAAATACTATATAAGAGAAAAAATATCATATAACACAATGGATAAATCACAAACATGTGGGAAATCATGTATAAGTTAAAATATATAATTTAATATTATATAAATCTATAAGTGATAAACATAATCATGTAGTATAGAAATATCATCTAAAAAGAGACTAAATTTACCATGGAAAGAGAAAACTAAACAAGAAACATATATTATGACCAATGGAAAGAAAGAAATAAATAGGAATAATCATAAACATATGATTTCTTATACTTGTGGACCATGATTAACACTAACCTGGTCACAAAATTAATTGCTAGTATAAATAAAGATCATCAAACTCAACCTTTTGTGAACATAGCTACGTGCTAACTAGTTCAGACATAAAATTTTGATCAGTGGTAAAAACACCATTGCACCCACCCTTTATGAACCTACCTACAAAATAACCTATTACCATTAAATTTAATTCTCATAAGATAAAATCATTTTACTAATCCATTTTTGATAAATATAGGCCCCACCCATCTTATAATCTATACATTTGTGTACCACCTAAAAACAATACACTCATCATAAAATAGCTCATAAAATATTAATAAATTTATAAAATATTACTAACAATTTTACTGGATCATTAATACATTTTAAATTAATTAACATTACATTATATTTCTATTAAATGATATCATATTATTTTTTGTGACATAATCATTATAACTACCTTCACATATGTTGCAAAAAAAACCCCAAAAACAAAAACATTTTTCATAAGATGATGTATTTAAAAAATGATAATATGAATTATTTAGAAGCATAAACTAGTCATTACTATGATATATTATTAGTATATATATTTTTGAACCATCCAATATGGGTGGTGATGAAAAAAAAATTCATTTTTCATAGTGGCGGTAGCCCACTGTACGCATGATTAATGATCTCATTTCTATAAATAATGGTCTGGATGATGGTATATGAAAAATGATCATTTATAATTTTTATTTGTGACATAGAAAATACATTTATTCCTAAAATCCATCATTGATATCATCCTTGATAAGCAGTGATGAAAAATGAACAACATCACTTCGTGGAGGCGGTAATCCGTAGATACAGAAGATTGATGCCATTTTGGTTTATTAGTGGAATGAATGGATTTAATAATTATTTAAAAATTAATATAATTAAATTTAAGTATACTAATGATGCTTGTTTAATTATATTAATATGTTTAGATAAGGGCTGGATAAAAAATATTTAGAAGAAAACACTTAGAATAACTGGATAGTCACATCAGGGACAATAATTTTTCTTATGAATTATCCTTTTAAATAAAGGTCATATGTTCTATAACATTGAATAGTGTATTTTGGATGTGGGGTACGATTCTAGGAGGACAATGGTGGTGGTGTTTCATAGAAAAATTCTATTGTAATGTGAGTCTTGAAGTGGCGGAAGTTTTATCTTTTTGTAAGTGAAGTGATGGGTAGGTTTTGAAGTAACCCATACATTTTCAATAATGTACAATTACTATTCAAGGTTTAATAGAAAACAAAAAGAAAAAAGAGGTGCGTAAAATGGTTAGGGTTGAAATCACCTCAACCACAGATTTTAAAACATTTTTTATCTTGTTTAGGCCTTTTATGATTAGTAAATTACCTTTTACCATTTTTAATATTTAAGAAGGTTACTATTTTTTAACCTTAGAAATTATTTTTAATTAAAAAAAATAAAAATTAGAATCTTTAAATAATTTTAACCTTTAAATTTAAGTTTTTAAAATCATTTTATCATATAAAATTTCAAAAGGATTCAAAATTTAATTTAAAAATACACATAATCGTATAAAAATAGTTTTTAGAAAAATAATATTTTCCATGTTTAAATTTATATATAAGTTAAAATTATCATTATTTATAATTTTAATAATATAAATTCATTTATTATAAATAAAATAAATGAAATGATTATTTTATTTCAAGACACAACTTAAAAACACCTTGAAATTACTTCATACAAACAAAAGAGCAAAAATAATTTTTGTTAAACTTCTATTTTAATTTAGTTTTTCAAACATTATACATAGTATTTATATGCTCAAAAAAAATATTAAAATGAATTATTTATTCCTTAAATATATATTTTATTGTTGAAAATGTTTTTTTATTCTTCTATACCATGGTTACATAATGATGAAATCAAATAAATAATATTTTTTTCAAAAAAAACATATTTTTTGACAAAAAATAATACGTTTTAATAAATGATTGAAATTTCATACTATGTAAATTATAAAATTATGAATTAAAAAATTATGTTTTATGTATTATTTTATTGTTCTAAAACTTGTTGTCTTTTTTTACAATATAATGTCACAGGGCATAGAATAATAATTTTTATTAAAAATACATTTTTAAGCATAATGTAAATGTATTCATATTTACAATCACGGAATATCTTTTGAATGGATGATAAATTTTTTTTATATACATTCATATCTAACAGTGATATAAATTCATTTTAATATAACATCACATAACTTGAAAAAAAATCTAGCATAAATAGATTTTATATTGGTATTCCTATTTCATTTTATAGATAATAATTACAAGTTAATATCATAAAAATTTCTAATTTAAAACCCCATTATATCTTCTATATAATATTTTAAGGTCAAATTACTGGTATTCACAATTGAAGGTGGTGATTTAGTAAGAAAGGATTTTACAACAAGTTATACAGGCTGAAAATTTTTCCATGAATGATTTCACTCAAGTTGAAATTGCTTGATTTCTGCTTGGCATGGTCTAGGGGAAACATTATAAAATATACCTCCCTTAAGATATAAAAAAATGAGCTTTATATAGAATACATACACTTTTGGATTCCATTTCTTCCGACATTAATTTTGTGATATAGTTATTTTAATTTAAACTAGCTAATTTAATGTCTATAATTTAATGGATGTATTTAATATTAAAAATATATATTGTTTTTTAATTACATATAGGGTGTGAAATGTTATATTTAATATATTAATTATTTAAGGTGAAAATATAATGAAATATCAGGTCATTATATTCACCCCCTTAAATAAATTGCATCCTCGCTTTTTTTTAAAATTACGACCTAATAATGAATCTACCTAAGGATATCAATCAAATTACTCAAGATTTCATTTTATAATTAAGAATCAATCATATATATTCCCTTATAATGAGAATAATCCCAATATTGTGTTTATAACTTACCATTGGAGTTAAGTATCTCCCATGTCTTGGTGTTAAGACCTATTTTATTTTCCCTCAAGTTCATAGTTCAGAACTACAATCTATGATTTTTATAAACAGGATTTAGGGATGAAAATTGATTTCCTATTTTTAAAATAGGTAAACTACATAGCTATATATCATCAACCATGTTTATTTAACTTGGAATTACTGGTGTAAATACGAGGTCCAAGGATGAAGTCAAAAAAGAATCATCCCTCTACTTATAATGACTATTGAGATCCACATTGAGACCCCTCCTGATTTTTTAGTGGTCACCTATAGCACACTGTCTTGTACCCTATGCATCTTATCCTTCTCATACACTACTAATTTTAAGATATCACCCCCAATATATTTTATTTATTATTCCACCAAACTTTTTGTTACTTGATTTATGAAACCCTCTTGGAAAAAGGATTTTAGGGGATAGACACCCCACCACGTTTGATCTGGGTGTCTCTTCTTATTCCCAAATAGGGACTTCCAATGTAACGACCCAATCATTTATGAATAATATTCCCTTTCTTTAACACCTTATAGATATAGAAAACACATGAACTCTTTTTTTATTGGGTTTAATTGACTGTTAAGTATCATTACTATTGATAATATAGTATTTGAAAAGTTATCACCCAACCGATATAAATATATCATTTTTAAAAAATCATTTTGACACAGTCAAAGGAGAATATTGGCTCATCCAGCAGAGTCGGCCCCCACAAAGCTCATTTTTCAGAGCCCAGAAAGGAGTTAGCATCACTGGGTTCACTCTTGACCATGCCCAAGCTGAGATTTAACATGTTAAACTTGAAAGGAATCGCCTATAGGGGAAGTACATGTTAATAGAGATTAATACCTGAGAAATATTCTCAAAGCCACCCTAAGAGTCTGTCACCATCACACACCTTACCCTTAGGTATTATGTGGGTATTATAAGGGGTTTTTAAATAAGGTATTAGTTACTTATTTTTTAATCCCTTTTTATAAATAAAATTCTTATTCCACAAATTCCATTATGAGAATAGTCTTTCTTAAAAATAATGTTGAATTTGATAAATTCATTTTTAGGTAAAAATAGAACTTTTGGAAAATATATAAATTAATTTTTTTTATAAATAATATTATAAAACAATTATCATAAATGATGATTATATCAATTCCTTGCCTATATATAAATAGAAAATCAGTTTGATAAGATATAAAATTTTATAGGATAAAACAGAAAGTGTATTTTTATAATTAAAGAATATATTTTAAGGAATTAATTAATTTTTGAAATAATTATTATTTTAATATTATTATGAAATTAATTTTATTAATAATAAATGAGTATATAATTTTTATGTAGTCAAGTGTAATTTCTAATAGGATTTAAAAATGGTTTTATTCAAAATCCATCAATTTTCACTAAATGCCGGTTTTCATTTTCAAAGTGAAAATTAACATATTTAAAAAATAATTAAGATAAAATGGATATTTTTTGAATCAAGATGTCAAAATTATCCAATGGTGTATTTTTCATAATTTTCATATATAGTCAAATTTTTCCGTAAAAATTAAATAATATATAAATATTGTGTGTTTTGGGACACCATAATGACCTAATAGTGATGTATTAAATACCATAAAAGAAATATTTGACCGAATATATATTTTAACTTTAAAATAATGTGATTTTAGATTTATTATAATTATTTTTTAATGTGTTAGTGATTCCTCCAAAATGTAAAATATATGTAATGATTTTAAATTCATTTCCTCGAGAGTGTGACTCGTCTCCACAAAAGAAATGTCAATATTTTAATATCTTTGGCCCTTTTCTGAATAAAATAATATTTTTCACTCCCCTTGTATAGAAACCATTGTAAAAACCATGGGTTGGTTTGTGGTTTTGAATATTTTATTGTGTAGTGTCCAAAACAAAAATAATAATGAATTCCCTCTCCCTTTCTATATAAATCCACAAAAAAAATACCCATTTCTCTTCATTAAAAATCCTTGAAGCTCACCCTCTCTCCTTTATTAACTCTCTATAGCCCTCCCAAGGGACCCCAAATCTCTTAAGAAGCCTCTCCCATGAGTTTGAGATCAGACACCCTTGTAAGGGATCCTCACATTCCTTCCTTTCTCATTTTTGTCCAAATTTCCATATATTGTTATACATTTTTATTTTTCAATTACAAATGATAGGGTATGTTTTTTCACCTCCCACATACTTCCCTTATTATTTTTTAATTATTTTATTCCCCTTTCACTCTCATTAATCCCTTTTATGTGCACCAGTTACCATGCAGAAATTCCCTAAGGTATTTCTCTCTCTTCATTTCCATTCAAGCATTTATGTTATATTATGCATCTCAAATTCCATTACATTTTTTGGGATATTATTATCCATTATCCACTTTCTTCCTATTTAATGTATAAAAGATGAGATACCCCTTTCTCTCTCATCAACCCATTTTATGAATCCCTATGTGATGTCGTTATGTTGCCAAAGTTTCACCGTGATTTTCCATGCCAAATATCATCAGGTAGTGAATACCATGCCAATTTATATATCAATGGTATTCACCATTATAAACATATACTTATTGATTATATACATTCATTTATTTATTCCACATTCCATTATTGTGTAATAAATGATTATGTTGAATTAATCCATGTTATTTGATTTATGTGGCACACTTAAGAATGAGATTAAAATGTTCATGATAGGTTCACCATGATAGCTCTAAAATGAATTTTGTAATGTTTAGTGTCTTAATACATCATGTTGAAATAGGGGTATACCATATTTCTTTTAGGACATTTTTCCACCATGTTGGGACATTGATTTACCTACATCCTTTATGTTTATGATGTTATGTTTTAAGTTGTTGCCACATTTCTAGGTTATGATAAATATGATATATCATGACTTTAAGTTCACATATCTATTGTTCTCTATTGATATACTTATTGCCTAAAAATTATTATATTATTCATGTTATACCTTGTTTACTCCATTACCGGGCTTTATAGATCACCCTTTTTTTAGTTATGTCCTCAGGTTATCCCATGCAATGCTAAATATTTATGAATGTTGTGGTCATGTAAAATAAGTTTTCAATAATGTTGTTTTATTTTTGGCCTAAAGTAGTCATTTAATGTTACTAATCCCAAAAGACACTAGAACTCTTGAACTTATAGGTTGTATTAAGTGCAAGTTTATGTAATAAAACATGTATAAATGTGTAATAATGACCAAGGTTTTATAGTTGGTAACAAAAGATGGGTTTAGTAATTTTTGGGATTAGGAATAGAAAACCATAGTGAAATCCTTTGGGATAAAACTAAGTATTTGAAAAGAATCAATAAATTTTTTGCATATAGAGTAAGTGTTTTATCAATAAAATACATCCATGTCTAGATATAAACAAGTAGAGGTGGCTCCTGCATAGATGTTTCTTGTGGTAAAACTCGAAAACACTGCTTGGAGCTAGACTTAAATGAGAACTGGTGCACAACAATGGGCCTTGATGCCCTCTTGGTTCAATACTCATGGGATATATTCTTTGGTAAATTCTTAATCTTAGTATAAACCTTAATTAAGGGAAAAATCCCCTAAGAATATATGTTTGGAATTAGATCACGGATAACATAGATCGAAGCTTATAAATTCATAAGTTAAGGAGATAAATGTAATTTATAAGTTAACCCCTTTTTTATTGGATTCCCCTTTATGTGTTTAATATTTTTAAATACTTACCCCTAATTTTATTTTTATTCTATCCAATTACTAGTAATAGGAGAAATCAAGCTATCAATCGATGTGAAGAACAATGTTATGACTGTTATAATGAGATTCCTCAATCCTATTAGAGCATGAATTGAAAACTTTTTCACTGTACTATATTAGTTAACTAATGTTTTTAATAGATACATGGGTCATGTGTAACGTCCAACCCCCCCCCCCCCCCCCCAAGAAAGAACAACTCACAGTTGAGAGATTCATGATACAAATACCACCAACTTTCAATGGATGATCTGATCCATCAATCGTTGAACAATGGATCAAATACATTAAGAAAATCTTACCCATCCTTCAATGTTTCCAACAAGATAAGGTCCTTATGGCTGCTTATAGTAACCAGATCAATGGTATACATTGATCAAAAATATGAAGCCTGGGGAAGAGATCAAGGTGATGGGATGGAAGGATTTCCAGAAAATGATTTTCAATAAATATTTTTCAAGCACCCTCGTATTAATATTAAAAGACATTTATTAGCACTAAATAAAAAGGATGATGACTCTATTGGGGAGTAAAAAGAAAAATCCACCAGACATTCATGATACGCCTATGGTTTTTTGGTTACCCCCGAATACATGGTTTACCACTTCTTCCATGGGATAAAACCTAGCCTATGGAAATACCTATAGATCCATGACATTGACAGCTATGAGGATATTTTTTGATGTTCCCTAAAAGTTTAGATAGAGGTCGTTGAATTTCAGGGGTATCATGGGGATAATAATTAGAATGTGTACTTTAATTCTATAAGTCTGATCGATAAATCTTGTGGTTCTAAAACATTCTAGCATCCCACTTTGCAAAGGTATGGAAAGAAGCACAATGAAAATTTCTTGAAGAAGATGAGGAAATGATTTAGGTGTAGGAAGGAAGGGAACCAAGCCAGCGATTGTCGATAAGAAAAACCCGCTACTTCAAAAGAGGAAAGGAACTCTCTATTCATTCCTCAGCACATTGTTCATTTCTACAACAAAATATAACCTGGGAAATTTTTGAACTAGTTCCCTAATAAAAGGGTTTTTGGAGGCGACCAACAACCTATAAGAAGAAAGGGAGAGTATTTTCCATCACTACCACTAAAGAGAATCCTGAAAATGAATTTGGGATAGGTACACTAGTTATTCATTCAATAATAAAAGATGTACGTTTTTTTCTGGTTTTAGGCATTATTTTATATCCTTGATTTTTAGTAGAACAATCCAAACACCAAAAAAAATCATGGAAGTAGATATGTTTTTGTGAATGGGAAATGGGGATATTATTTCATACCATGAATAAAACTCCTCCCTATCACAATTTTTGGATTAAACATCAAGAAAAACCTCATAATACATACCTTTGTGGAATTTTATTCAATTCATGGAATGGATTGGCTTTACCTATATAAATCCAACATAAATTATCGCTAGAGCGAAATCACTCTTCATATGGTGAATCAAACTTTGATTCTGTACAAGTGAAATAAAAAGGTTAAATATTCTCTATAACAATCTTCTAAATAATGAATATTACTTCTCTATTAGCATGAGTATCTTTCTTAGATGATTTAGTCTAAGGAAGGAACCATTCTCACAGACATGCCTATTGTGAGGGTACTCATTGATGTGTTTCCAGAGGAACATCCTAGACTTTCTCCCAGAAGAGATGTTGAATTTTGGATTGACCTTATACCTGGAGTGTTTTCAATATCCAAGACTCCATATAGAATGGATGTTTTGGATCTTGAGGAGATAATGAAACAACTACAGGATAATCTGGATAAAAGTTGTATATACCCAAGTGCTTTACCATGGGGTGTACTAGTCCTCTTAGTTAAGAAGAAGGATAAGTCAATGAACCTTTTCATTTAATGCCGTGTTCTCAACAAAATCGTGATAAAGAACAAGTATCATTTTCCAAGAATTCATGACTTGTTGATCAATAATGTGGAGAACAATACTTCTCCAAGGTGGATCTATTGTCAAGATATTACCAAGTAAGGGTGAAGAAGGGGGATATTCCTAGGATTGCTTTTTATACAAGGTACGAGTAGTATGAATTCATAGTAATGCCTTTGAGATTCAAAAAAACTCTAGTAATCATCATGTACTTGATGAATAGTCTTTAGATATTACCTCAAAAAATTTGTGGTAGCCTTTATAGAAAACATTTTATTATACTCAAAAACCAATGAGGAGCATGAGGAGCATATACACACTATACTAGAGACCATGCAGAAGGATAATATCTATCAAAAGTACATTAATTTTCACTTCTAGTTTAGGTACGTCTCATTATTGGGGCATATCATCAAAAGAAATGGGATATATGTGGATCCTTCCAAAACAGAAGAAATTGATGGATAGATGAGGGAATCATCTCTGATGGATATCCATAGCTTTTTGGTGTTAGCTATATATTATTGTTGGTTTCTAAGAAATTTCTTATGATTTTCAAAACCACTTACCAAGCTTACTAGGAAGGGAGTCAAGTTTTCCTGGAATGATGAATCTGAAGAAGGCTTCATGGAGTTCAATAAGGGGCTTATTACTGCCCCTATCCTCACACTACACACAAGTGGGGATCTTTTCATAATAAAGTGTGATGATTCGAAGAAGGGACTTGGTTATGTGTTGATGTCGATGACAAATTCATCACCTATGCATCAAGGAAGTTGATAATTCATGAGAAAAACTATCTGATGCATGATCATGAGTAGGAAGCTGTGATCTTTGCATTGGAAATATGGAAACATTATCTCTTTTGGGAAAAGTGTGAAATATGTATGGATCACAAAAGTAAAAATTATATATTCACACAGAAATAGATGGACATGCACCGATGAAGATGGTTGGAGATCATCAAGGATTACGACTTCTCAATCAATTACCACAATGGGAAAGAAAACAATGTGGCAGATACTATTAGTATAAAGGACCCAGTGATTCTATCATTGTTGAGAATTGAAAAATATCCAATCTTTTTAGATTTGAGGAAGATGGACATGGGAATCATAAAGAAGGGAACATATTAAATCCTTTTACAAATGATTTCTCAAATGTCTCTTTTGGAATGGTTAAGGATTCTTAAAAAGATGGTGGGGGATTTTAGAAGAAATTGGAAGCTATTAAAGGGAAATCATCGAAGTTCAATGTTAATGAAGTTGTAATTTTGTGAATTGGGTCAAAACTATGTGTTCTATAAAATCCAGAGTTAAAAAATAACATTTATATGATTTACATAGATAGAATTTCTACATTCACCCAGGAAATACAAATATGTATCAGGATCTCTAAGATAATTATTAGTGGGATAACATGAATAAGCATATCACTGAATATGCATCAAGGTGACTGTATGTTAGCAAGTGAAGGCTAAGAGGAAGAAGTCTAAGGGGATTATGTTAACATTACCCATACCAACATGGAAATGGGATAACATCACCATGTACTTTGTCACTGAACATTCAAAGTTATCCAAAGGAAACAATTATACTTTTGTTTTTGTGTATTTTCTAACAAAGTCTACACACTTCATTGAAATTCGATAAGATTCCTCATTGGGTCAACTAGCACATATATACATTAGAAAGGTATTAAGGATGCATGATGTACCACTATCGACTGTATCCGAATGAGATCCACGATTCACCTCTGTCTTCTTAAAGAGTCTCCAATATTCTCAGAACACAGAGTTAAAATTCAGTACAACCTATCGCTATCAAACTGATGGCCAATATGAATGGACTATCTGACACTTGAGGATATATTGAGTGCATGTTCAATAGACTTCAATGGTGGATGGGACTCATCTTACTTCGGTGGAGTTATCTTACAACAACAGTTTCCAATCAAGAATCCAAATGGATCTTTATGAAGCCCTTTATGGGACGAGGTGTAGAACACCGGAATGTTTCGATGAATTTTGGGAACGAAAACCACCATGCCTATAAATGGTCGAATAAATGGTGGAGAAGGTTAAGACCATCCAGCATCACATCAAATCTGCTCAGAGTTGACAAAAGATCTATGCTGACAATCATCGATGAGAATAAGTGTTCGCTGTTGGAGACATGGTTTTCATCCGCATATCACCATGGAAGAGAGTTATGAGATTTGGGATGAAGGGAAATCTTAGTCCAAAGTACATCGGACCTTTCTAGATCATTGATCACATCAGAGTAGTGGCTTATATACTATCACTTCAATCAAACCTGTCTCAAGTACATGATTTGTTCCCTGTATCACTCTTGATGAAGTATATCCCATGACCATATCAAGTACTCAATCCAGAGGTGGTACCATTGGAGAATGACCTCTCATATGAAGAGAAGCCAGTGAAGATCTTAGACTGTTGGAAAAACATTCTATAAAATAAGATAATGGCCCTCGTAAAATTGTTGTGGATAAACAACAAGTTTGAAGAAGAGACAGGGGAACCAGAGGAAGTGATGAGGAAAAGTTACCATCATCTGTTTTAGGGTGGGAAAAGAAAATATCAAGGGAAAATTTTCTTAAGGGGAGAAGGTTGTAACAACCAGATAATTTGTGAATAAAATTACATTTCATTTAATGTCTTATGGATATATATAATTCATGAAATATATTTATTATTGTTGGGTTTAAATAGACATTAAGTATCATTACCATTGAAAATATAGACATTGAACAATGATCACAAAACGGATATAAATATAAGGTTTTAAAAAATACTTTCAACATAGACAAATGAGAGGATGACCTCAACCTGTAAACTAGGGACGTACTAAGCTCATTGGTCAAATCTCAGAAAGGAGGTAGTTTAACTAGGCTTTTCTCTTGATCAATCCCAAGCCGAGCATTAACACATTAATCTTGAACTGAATTGCCTATGGGAGAAGTTCAAGTTAATAGATATTACCACCTCGATGATGTTGTTAGAGCCTCCTTAAGAGTATTTAATCATCGCACACCTTACCCTTAGGTCTTATGTAGGTGTTATAAGTGGTTATGTAATAAATTATTAGTTACTTATGGTATAATCCCTTTTATAAAAAAATCATATTCCATCAATTCCTTTAGGAAAATAGCCTTTCTAAAAAAATGACAAATTTGATAAATTGATTTTTTTGGGTAAAAATGATACTTTTGAGAAATATATACATAAAAGTTTTTATTAATAATTTTATAAAAAAATTTCTTATAAATGATTTTTATATCAATTCTCTGTCTTTAAATGATTATGAAATCAGTTTGATTAAAGTTGTATTTTTATACCATAAAACAGAAAGTGTATTTTTTTAATTAAAGAATTTATTTTAACGAATTGATGAATTTTGGAAATAAATAATATTTAAACATTATTATCTAATTAAATTTTTTAGTAATAAATTATTATATAATTTTTAAGAATTCAAGTGTAATTTTTATTAAGGTTAAAAAATTGTTTTTGTCAAAACCCATCAATTTTCAATAAAATTTGGTTCTCATTTTAAAAGATAAAATTCACATATTTAAAACATTATTTAGATAAAATAACAACTATCTTTGGAATCAGGATTTCAAAATTATCCACTGGTAAATTTTTCATAATTTTATGAGACAGTTTAATTTTGGGGTAAGAAGTAAATAATATATATTAATATAGTGTGTTTAGGACATCATAATGACTAAAAAGTGATGTAATAAATACCATAAAATAGATAACTGACAAAATATATTTTTTAAAATTAAAATAATGTTATTTTAGATTTTTAAATTATTTTATAATGCCTTACTAAATCCTCCAAAATGTATAATATATTTTATGATTTTAAATTTTTTTTCTTAAGAGTATAACTCACCTCCCCATAAGAATGGGAAAATTTGTAATATCTTAATCTCTTTTCCAAATAAAATATTTTTTTCTACTCTCTATTTCTAGAAGACATGTTCATAAACCATGGGTTGGTTTGTGGTTTTGAATAATTTAGTGTGTAGGGTCTAAAACCTAAATAATACATAATTCCCCATCCATTTAAATATAAACCCACACAACAACCCATTAGTAATCAATAAAACTCATTGTATCCAATAATAACTCTTCTATCCACTCCCTAGAGTCCCCCGAGGCACTCACAAGCTCCCATGAATCCTCTCTCATGCCTTTGTGATCACACATTTATGTAAGGGGTCCTCAATTTCCTTTCTTTTCTCATTTTTTCCATGATTCATTACATCATAAAACATTTTATTTATCTATTAAAAATGATGTGGTATGTTTTATATCCTCCACCATACAACCCTTTTAAGTTTGATGATGAGATAACCCTATCACTCTCTTTATTCCCTCCCATGTGCACCTGTTACCATGCTGAAATTCAGTAAGGGATTTCTCTCTTCTCAATTCCATTCGATCATTTATCTTATACTATGTATATCAAATTCCATTTAATATGTTGTTATATTATGATCCATGATCCCCATATTTCCCATTTCATGTATAAATGATGATATACCACTTTATCTATCATCATCCCATTTTATGAAATCCAATGTGATGTTGTTATGCTGCCGAAATTGCACCGTGATTTACCATGGAAAAATCATCATGTAGTGAATACCATTCCCATTTATCTATCAAGGGAATTCACCTTTATGTACATATAATTATTGATTTTATAATTTCATATATTTACTCTACATTCCATTATCATAGAATAAATGGTGACGTTGAGTGAATCCAGGTAATATGATCTATGTGGCACACTTAAGCGTGATATTAAAATGTTTATAAAGGGTGCACCCTAATAGTGCTCCAATGTATTGGGTAATGTTTAATATATGGATATGTAATTTTGTGACAAGTTTTACTTTATTCCTTTTAAAATATTTTTCCACCATGTTGGAAATGGGTTTTACCTAATTCCTTTATATTTATGATGCATTGTTTAAATTTGTTGTCATATTTCCATGTTACGATTATCATGCTATATCATGAATTTTTGTTCATGTTTATATTTTTATCCATTGATATGAATATTTCCTACAATGTATTGTATTATTTATGTTATTCTTTGTTTAGTCCCTTACTTGGATTTATATCTCACCTTTTTATTATGTCTGTCCTCAGGTTATTCCATGAAATTCTATGTACGAAGGAATGTTGTGGTAATTTAAAAAAAGTTTTCAACAAAGATATTTATGTATTATGTTGTCATAAAATGTTACTAATCACAAAAAGACACTAAAATTCTCAATCTATTGGGTTGTATTAACTGAATGTTTATGTAATAAAGCATATTTAAATGTGTAATAACGACTAGGGTAGTTATATCCAAGACCTGAACTGTTTCCCATACACACTGTATGGAATCACTTACACTACAGTGTCAAAACTGAATCTTGACCTAATCCTAGTATTTAGGTCACAAGGAATCCTCCTCCTTTTCTATTTACCCACTATTTCCATTTTCACTAGTGGAAATGGTGGGGGATTTCATTCTACATCATCCATTGGCATGTTGATTTCAACTTCTCTAGAAACATCATGGCCAACACATGAATATAGTTCATTGATGGATCATAATGAAGATGATTCATTGCTATCATCTATTATTTTATTGATAATAATATATCTTCAAAATTTCTGTTGGTTTTTGTTTTTGTGCCCATCCATTTTTCCAAATAGTGAGTATGTTACAAGTAATCTATCTATGACTAGTAAATATAGAGCTTATTTTTAAATTGTTAATCTATTACCATAATTAAAGAAAATAAATCTAAATGACCGAAACTAATATTTATATTCACATAAAATAAATTTCAAAATTCATCCATAGTATAACGAAATATTTTATTTGATAAACAAAACATCCGGGTGGTATACTTTGGAATGGATCTTGGAAACTAATAGTGGATAGAATATGGATCCAAAATTCAAAATTTTGAAGTTGAAGATTTAGTTATTATAATCCATTTCATCAATAGTTATTGAAAAATATCTTCCTTATTCCATTAGTTATGGCAGTTTTTCATTCTTATAAACCCTTTCATCCTTGGGATTATGAAACTTCTGTAGATAATTTTCATGTTTTCTACACTTAAGGCATTGTACTTATATTGTTTTTATAGGTACATGTTTTTCACTGACCTCATGTTAATAGATCCCATCATTTTTATACAATAATTTTATTCTTTATAGCCTCCTATTTTACATGTAATATATGTTTTATTCCCCATGTGGTAATTCCCTTGGTTATTCTTTCTTCATGTTTTACTTATAGAAAATTTACTATTCTTTCCTTCATCATCTTTATCAATTTTTCTTTTATGATACTCAATATTTCTATTACTATGCATGTTTGGTACTTTGACTATGTTCACGTTGTTAATCATATTCTCTGATAACTAGTTTTTTATTATCACAAGTTGTAAAAATCCATATCACATTCTGATGTTTTTTTCTTTAGGTAGTCTTCGCATTATTCCTCATACCAAATTTTCATTCTTAATCCATTAATTATTGAGACCAAAAGGGATAACATTAGAGATGAAATATTAATAATACAGGGAATTATCATAATCATAAAATGAATTCAAATGTAAAATTTAACATCATTTTACATTAGCATGATTTCCTATAGGTTTATTAGTTCAGCATATATCGATCTTAGTTTGACCTAGGTTACTTTAAGTTATGTTATCTTCACTTATCAACATAATAACTCAATGTAACTATAAAATAAATCCTTCATATTAGTCTGTGAAGAGAATATGATCAACCAAATCATATCATCTAGGAGTTTTTATCCAGGTCTTTAGTCTTATTCCAACTTATTGTGCATAAAATGGATGATTGATTGAATTATCAACTAACCCCTTCAGAGAGGTTACACCTAGGATAATCTATTCCACAACAACATCCACCTTCTTGTATCTAGATATAGATTTCATTTCTACAAAAACCACATAATAAAAACAATACTAATATTTCAAGAAAACATCCTATATATAGACTCACCTATATGGTATCCACTAATATTCTAAAACATTAATATCATAGCTAACTAAAATAATATCAAAAAACAATTAAACCCTTATCTATTACCAACTGATGCGACACATGATAAACATACAAAAATAATAAATTGATTAAATGGTTTAATTAATACTTCTCTCAAAATGTCTCACAACCCAAGGACATATATTTTTAGTGTCTTGGAGAATGGAAACATAAAAATACTTATTTTATATGATATTAACTTTTCTCTAAAAACCAATTCCCCTCTTAGATATTCCATGAGAAATAATCATCTTCAAATAATGGGGATGAAAATAATATAAGAAGTGGTGAGATCAAAATCTTAGTAAGGGAAAACATATCAATAAATCATAGCTATTATCATAAAAATAAATTCATTATCTCAAAAAATAATACATTTACCATGGAACAAGAAAATAAAACATGAATCATATATCATAATCCATGGAACATAACAAATAAAGTTCAAATAAACATAGGATTTTTTTCATTATAAACCCAGATACCTAAAAACCTATTCACACAAAAAAATTTGATTACAAATATATTCCATGAAACTCTCCCTTTGGGAACATAGTTACTATCTAACCTGTTCACACATACAATTGTGATTAGAGCAAAACACCATCACACTAACCCTTTCTGAACCTTGCTACTCGCAGACCCATTCAAATAAAATTTCGATCTCATGAAATATAAAACATTACCAAATGAATTGGGTGGATAAATAGGTAAAAATTATCTCATAATATATACATTTGTGTTCCACTTGAAAAACAATAAGCACGTCATAATATAACCCTTAGATTGAAAAATTAGTTTCATGACATTTTCTAACCGCATCTCAAAAAATAGCTTTGAAATTAAAATCAAATGATAAAAATAATTTCACACAAATGAATTAAATTATTATAAAATATAAAAGTTGAATCCTTAAACAAAACACTATTATAGGTGAATCTTTTAGATATCAAGAAGAAATTAGAAGGATAACTTTTAAAAATGTATTTCTCTAAAACCCATGTAATTTTTTTTACAAAAATAAGTTTAAAATAATATATAAAATTATTTTTATAATTTATTGAATATAATTTTTAAATGTTATAATTTTAAATCAAAAATTACCAAGGAAATAATTTTCTTATGTAATATAATGTGGGTTCCAATATAAAATATAACATTTTGAAATTATTCCATTTATATAAAAATTTATACTTTTTCAAAACACAAAAAAAATTAGATTCAATAAAACATAATTTAAAAAATAGATAATGATAAATATAAAGGAAAAAAGAGATAAAACATAATATATTTCCAAATGATAAAGGAAACATTACATGGACGTAAAATATAGATATGGAAAATAAAGGCTCATTATAAAATATTGGAATTATTCTTTGTAATCTCACAATTTATAAATGAAATCAACCAAGAAGAAGACATGTATATAAAACATAATTACATAGAAAATAAGTAGGTTTTATAACATAATGTAATCACATGGATAATTAGAATAAACATTTAATTATTGTTTTCAATAAATTGGAGTATAGTTCAATAAAATGTAATTGAGTTATCAAAACCCATATGACTTTAGTATATTTTTTAATAAAAATTCATTAAAAGATTTTAAATAAAATTTATCTATAAAAATAATTAATTAAATCATTTATTATTCAAAAATAAATTATTGGGAATTATATACTCAATATAAATAAGAAAATTGTTCATAAAATTAAAACATGGATCAATGAAGAGAAATTAAGATGAAAAACCATTTCGTTGAGTTTTAACTAACCCGGCCTTACTCTTACCTTCTATATAATGAAAATAATTAACCTATGTATTTAATTCAAGATATTATTCAAATTCATTAACCTTTATTAACTTTATTTATTATCCTTTATTACAAATATATTACTTAGTTATAGTTATTTTCAATAATGAAACTTAGATCATTTATTTGTTTGTCTCATTCAAATATCCTGGTAACAGAGTTGATTCTTTATAAGCGGTATCAAGTTCACCATTACCTGATTATTCAAGATAATTTTTTTAAAATTATTCATTAAGTGTTATTTTAATTATGTCAAAGAAAAAAAAATATAATTTTAGAAAAGAACAACAAAGTAGTTTCAAAGTTCCTAAGGATCGAAAGGTGGTATAATAATAAATATTTAAAATATTAATAAAAATTCTCTAGGGTGATTAATAAATCATAAATTAAAAATTATTACCTTATATCACCATTATATGAAATAAAATAATTGATTTTGGCATAAACATTATTACACTATTGATATAGGTGTCAGAACCAACAAAAAACAGAAATGGTTTATAATATTTTCATGATTATGGTAATGTGTTTAGATAATGATAATATGAAATGTTAATAATCTTAAAATATTAAAAATTAATATATATATTCATTAAATATATTCATAAAAAATTCAAGATAGGTTGGTCTGAAAAACTCAATTCATTGTTTTTTGAGGCAGTGGTCTCTCAAACGCATGATTAACGAACCCATTTTTCAATGAATGGATAGAATAATGGTATATAAAATATGATCATTTAATAATTTTATTTTTTAAATAAAAAATATATTTATTCATAAAATTAAACCACTTTGGCTTCCATATTACTTGGTGATGAAAAATGAAAAACATAACTTCATGGTGGCGGTAATCTGTACGTACACACGATCAATGAGATTTGGTTTTATTTATTGATAGAAAGGATTGAATAATTTTTGTTAAATTAATATAGTTAAATTAAAGTATACTAATTGTAAACTATTAAATATATTATTATGTTTATATAAGATCAGTATAGTAAAAATTAATAAGGGAACACTAAGAAAAAGTGGAGACTCGCATTGGGGTTAAGAATTTTTGGTAGGAATTATCATTTGAAGTGAAGGTCTCATGCTTGAAAATTTTGAAAATTGGATAATGTAATTGTGATAGGGTTCTATGAAGATAAACATGGTATATTTTATATGATAAATTATTAGGTAATTAGAACCATGATGTGGTGGAAGTGTTATCTTTTTATAAGTAACGAGAAGGGTAATTTTGGAAGAAACCATTACATTATCAATATTATATGGTTACTATTCAATGTTAAAGGGCCATAAAATGGGAAATTTTCATGTTAAAGTGGTTTTACATCTAAATAAATACCCTAATTAATTTTAAAACACTATTTTATAATTATTTTACATTTTCTCCTTGGTGACATGCCTTTTACAATTTTAGCTTTTTACCGGGGCAACTGTTTTTTTACCTTAGTAATTAATGTTAATGAACACAATTAAAACTGTATTTTTTTTACCAAATATGAATATTTTGTTTTAATTTTTAAAAATAATTTTACCATATAGTATTTCTTAAATATATAAAATATAATTTAAAATAAATAAACT
Source organism: Viscum album (assembly GCA_963277665.1). Lineage (NCBI taxonomy): Eukaryota > Viridiplantae > Streptophyta > Magnoliopsida > Santalales > Viscaceae > Viscum > Viscum album. Next base: position 790,787,909 of record OY728158.1, read on the forward strand.
TAATTAAGTAAAATTGTTTTTAAAAAATAATGCTTTCTAGCTTTAAATTTAATTATATGACAAAATTATCATTGTCACTGATTTTAAATACATAAATTAATTTATTATAAATAAAATAAATGTTTAGAGTCTTTTAAGTCAATATTAAAATGAATATACCCTTTAAAATAATTCATTGAAATAAAATACCAAAAATAGTTTTCATTAAACTAAAAATTTAATTCGGTTACAAAAATGATGGATATTGAATATATGAGCTCATGAATATACTAAAATTCATAATTTTGTTACATAAATAAATATATTAATACTTAAGAGTTTTTTTAGTCTTCTAGGTCATTCTTCCATAATGAAAATATCACATAAATTGGAATTTCTCTAGAAACCACCTTTTTCGACAAAATTCATCTTTTTTAGAAAACCAAAATATGTATACTAATAAAATTTCATGTTATAAATTAAAAAATGAACTTTATTTTTTTTAATTTGAAATTATAAAATACTTTTAATTTTTTTACAAAATAAAGTCATAAGGCGCAAAATAATAATTTTTAGGAAAAATTATTTTTATGTATAATTTGAATATATTCATTTTTATTATTAAGGTATTTTTGTTGTATGGATGATAAATTATTTTTAAATAAAGTCATAACTAATAATGATATAAATTCATTTTAATATAAGAAAACATATATCATAAAATTAAAGGATTTAATCATAAATGGATTTTATATTGATATACCTATTCAATTTAGTATATTATTATTACATGTTGATATGGTATGAATTTATGATTAAAACCCACTTATAAAATTCCAATAATATATAAGGGTTTGATAACCAGTAGTGATTGTTGTGGGTGGTGATTCAGCTAGAATGAACTTTAATGTGAGTTAAACAAGATTAAGGTTTTCCCATGAATGATTTCTCTTAAGATTTTATTGCTTGAGTATATGTTGTATTTGGTTTAAGTAAAACCATATCAAAGATACCTCTATTAAGAGTTCAAAAAGATGGGCTTCGTTTTGAATACTTCCACTTATGAATTGCAATTATTTTTTAATTTGATTTTACGATATGGTTACTTCAATTCATACTAGCTAATTTAAGAGTTATGTTTTATCATTCATATTTAATATACAATATATATCATGTTTTTTATTTTAATTTTTTATAGTTTCTAAATATGATAATTAATATATTATTTATTTAAAGATAAAATATAGTGAAATATGAAGTTGTTGAATTTAATAAAATCACAATTCATTAAAATGAAAAAAAAAATTAACAAAATTTTATAATTTCAAAATATAAAAATAGATCATTTTATTTAAATAACCATTAAGAATTAAAATTATTTGGAAAAAAATTTAAAACGTGGAAGGTAAAATTCATAAAAAATAATTCTCATAATAAAAACACAATTCATTAAAATGGAAAACATTAAAAAGGGATTCATTTTTCATAACGACGCGTGTGGAAAACATTAAAAGATTATTTTAAATAATTTTTAGAAAAACTCAATTTAATAAATATGAAATTATTTAATAATTTAAAAATAAATAAGGATATATATAAAATCATCCATTGAATACAAACATAGTGGTGGAAACCTTATGATAAAAGTGAAGTGGTTGGGTCACGTTATATCCTAAAAACCAAATAAGGTAGATTATTTAACAAGGAAAATGAAATTGGGAGAGGAGATGTAATATTATACAAAATTCTAAAGAAGAATAGAGTGTCTAAGGTTTTTAAGATAAATTTCACACACCTTTTCCAAATATATAATCTCATTCAAGACAATACCAATTTTAAAATGAGATTAGAAATAAACCCTTACAATTTCATTACCTTTATAATAAAAAACCCATAACATGTAGAACATAAGATGGATTTTTAATCCCTTTAGTTTTATTATAATATATTAAAAATTAATTAATGGGTATTACATACATCAACAAATAAATTAAGTGTTTAATATGAATCACATCTTAATAAAGCAAACTTTATATGAGGAAATCCTAACATTAATTATAATCTTCCATGAAAGTGAATTAACACACTGTTTAATAAACAGAACTATAATAATAACTCAGTTAATAAAATTATTCATATCTATGAAACTTTTTAATCTTTATTTATAATCATTAATAATACATTCATTTGTTATTTATAGATTATTTTTGTTATCAAATTTTTTTCTTCTGAGTGTTCCAAACATGTTTCGTAATGCTGAGACAAAACCCAATTATTTGATTCAATGTTCACTATTTCCAAATTATGAAACTTATTTAAATCATTATGTTTTAATTGTTTAGTAATCCTCATTTTCCCTTTATGAAAAATATTTTAATGCTTTTATAGAACATGTTCTGTGGCGATTTAGTTTTTTTAATGTATCGATATTAATGAATTCATAATGATCATAAATTTTTGTGTCATAATTTTATAACCCGATTAATGAGATATATATTTCACCTTGATATCATATATATTTATTAAATATTTTTTATAGCCTGATATGTAGGAAAATGATGAAAAATGAAATATATCATTCCATGGAGGCGAAAGTCTACACCGACACACATTCGAAGTTTTCATTCTCTATAAAATGGTGGAAGGTATAAAATGGTTTATGTTTTTACAATATTAAACATGATATAAATACCATATTTATTTTTTAAATACACTTTTGTAACTATCCATGGAATTCGATGATTTGAAATAAAACACAACGGTCTTGGAAGGTGTCGTCCACTAGTACACATGGATAACGTTTTAATTATTCTAAGGACAATAGCGGAAGTTGGATAATGAATGTTTCATCAATATAAAAAAATTTAAGTATACTAATGATACATATTTTTTTATTAATGTGTAAAATGATTTTATGTAGAAGAACAATCCTTAAATAAATAGAAATTAAAATGAGTAATTTGATAATTTTTATTTTAATCATTGGGATATCTCCTTTTAAACATGTATTAATTCATTTAGGGGTGATATTTTGAGGAGAAACAACATATATGAAGTGTATAGAGGTTTTGGGGATGTATTTGTTCATATATTTATTGAACTAATTTTTTTGTGTTTGGTGTAGTGGGATGGTGAAATTCACTATTTATAAGTGAATAGAGTGACATTGTTTTAATAAGAGGTGCACTATTACAGGATAGTGTCTCCAAAAGTGCGAAATAATGGATAGGGGATGATTTTGGGTTGATATAAGTCTTCACAAAAAACATGGAGATAAGTTTTGAGGAATTTTAGCACTTTTCCCATTAGTTTTAACATTTACTATCATTTATGTTTACCACCATAATTGTTTTACCCACAATTACATAATTTTCTAACTAAAAAAATTTAACATTATTATATAAATTGATTGTAGAAATTAAAATATGAAAATAATTTCATAATATGAAATTTATTAAAGTGATAAAATTTATTTTTAAATTAAATAATGTATAACCCATACAAATAATTATAGAAAAATATATGTTATAAAATGTCAAATATATGATTATAAATTAAACCCAATATTTTTTAATTTATAACTATTTTAATAAAGAAATATTTGGTCATGAAAATTGATGCATAATTTTTAATTTATGTACATATTTTAATTATTCTATAAAACTCATGATATTTATAAAAATTGTATTTTTCACTATTCACCTAAAATCAATATTTTCATAAAATTCCAAAAAATTCATCCAAATATAAAAGATTTGTAACACTCTGACCCCAGTTACCCAGAGTCGGTGCATTATTACATAACATTGGCATGATCACAAGAAAGATCAGATCTCGAAATACCGATTAGTTTAGTAGCTTTGGAATAACTATATAAATTAATAAAGTTTACATTACATCATAAAATGAAAACTACAACACTATAGTATCCATAGTCCACACTCTTATCCCCTCATACTATCCCTAAGGGTCATTCATAAATTACTTATTCACATCCTAGGAAAAATAAAACATAGAAAAGGGGTGAGCTCAAATGCCCAGTAAGGATAACAATATAGTAGAAACTTTCATAAATAAGAAAAAACATTTAAGGAAATGTCTAACAAAAACAAAATCTTTTTAAACTTGGAATTAAACATAGTATGGAAAAAAAATAAAATGAAATAATGCCATTTACTTATTCACATGGATATTCTACTAATAGAATAATCACATGAAATATCAATAACCACTTTCATAATGATGGAATGCATAATGCCAGACTATCATAACCACATAGCCAAGGCCTCGTGCCAAAACTACAAATATGATTTTTCCAAGGCCTTGTGCCAAGACACTAGTTTGTCTCATGAGACCCACCGATTCATCGAGGAACTATAACGGGCTCCACCCATCACATATTAAGTCCAATGCATTCCTTATATGAACAGGTTTAAACATAACATAAATATTCATATTAAAACTAGTATACGAAATGTCAATACTTTCTCCATAAACCATGAATGGTATAAAAATAACACATCTAGAGTCAAACAAATCACAAAACATTCAATAAAATATGGAAGTTTTGTATCATAATAAATCAACTTCAAATAAGCTTAAAATCCATCAAAGGATGTTGACATAGATGAAATCAAAACTATTTGAGAGAAATATCTCTTTTTTTGAAATCATTTAAAAGTCACACATTTATTAAGGAAGTACTTTAAAAGATATTTTTGAATCAAAGTGTCCCATACCACTTCGAAAATTTTGAAAATAAATATCTTTTCAAAACATTAATTTCCATATAAATAAATCCTTAAAATCATTTTGAAAACATGGACATTAATTAAAAATATTTAGAAAGCTAAATCTTTAAAACATTTAAAATGCTGATTTTGATAAAGAGTACCTTTCAGAAAATCTTAAAATATTCATTTTGAAATCATTTAAAACTCACATAATTATAAAATAAAACATTTACTTTGAAAACATCCATATAAGCTTGTAAGGGAAGCTTCAAAAATTTTATAACGGCAGAAAATAGTTGCACCCGCCGTATAAGTTAAAAAAATTCATTCTTACCTTAATTCTATCAAAAAATTTAAAAATGACCTTGTTTGGAAAACGAAGAAAAGATTCCTTTATAAACATCTTATAAAAAGTCAAACAAGGGTATAAATGACTTTAACCCATATTCTGTAAAATCGTAAGAATGTTTTGAAATACACTATCAAGAAATATGGATGTGGATGACAAAGAGGTCCCAGTAGATAATTATGTATAAACAACCTCGGCTAATGAAGAGATTGTGAAATAACCCTTACCTTGTACTTTTCCATGGTTGGGGTAGGTTAAACTCTTGTATAATGGCGAAATAATTGTTATTAAATTATACAAGAATCATATACATTAATATGATATAATATATGATCTTTTAACATTGATTTGTTAACAATATCTTAGTATTATCGTTGTTTCGGGTGCTAACTTAATCGTTTTCTTTTATTTGATTTGTTACGTAAGACATGTTTGTCATGGATAGGTTGTATCTTAATCATATCCAGAATGATATCAAGTCCTTAGATACTATTATTAATCATCAAATAAGAATTAGACATGAATGGATACGATGAAGAATGAATCTCATCACGTTCGTGGAGACGGTAGTAAGTACGTACGCACGAGCGACAATATCATTCTTTTGATATTAAAATAATATAGAATTAGATGGTATATCGTATATAAAGAATCATTATCATGTTATATTTATTATTTACATGAATTAGATATCATTATTATACCCATCCAAATAATAATTTATTGAATGAAAATTACACCATGACGTGGAGACGGTAAGCCGTACGTACGCACGAATGGTGACATGCCATTCAAAGGATGGATAGAATACTGAATATGGTTATACCATATTTATAATAACATCACAGTATATAGAAGATACTGGAGTTATTATTTTAGAATATAAATAACAAAGAAAGAAGAAGTTGAAGGAGAAAGGAACTTGAAATAGGTTGGTGAAAACATTACCTCTTCTTCGGGTTCTTCCTTTTGATTTGATCAAAAGGGCACCTTAGGTTATCTTTCTGATAAAAATAAGGCCTCTAGGATGTAGTGAGGGAAGTTGAGAGAGTATTTGGGCAGGGTTTGGCCGAGCAAAAAGTCATTGAATGTGTGAATTAGTGAGAAGGGGGAGTGCCTTTTTATAATAGGGGTGAGGGGCACCTTTGGAAAAGCTAAAAATATTATTTTATAATAAAATCATATTCGGTTTCTAATGGATCCAAATTGGATTATTTAAAGTTTAAGGTAGGGATGGGTTGAAAACCACTCAACCTGTAGAATTTAGATAGGTTTATGCATAAGCTATATTTGATATTATGAATTCAAAAATGATTTCTATTTTACCAAATTCAGAACATATAAGTTGCATTAATTAATTTAAAAATTAATTCCCGTCATCAAAACAAATAGCATGTTTTTAAGAGATAATAACTATCAAAATATTGACACTTATTTATATCTAGTTTAAATGTGAAATTACATAAAATGACCAAAATTGTATTAAATGGTAAAAATATATTCTAAATATACTTTAAAACCACTCAAATTAATAATTTATCACTATTAATTATTTCGATTAAAAAAGTTGTTTTTAATTAAAATTTAGTAATTTTCACTATTCGTCAAAATATGAAAGTTATCCAAAAAGTACCAAAATTTCACCCTAAGCTAATTTTGATATTACGAATCTAAAAATGAACTCTATTTTGAAAGATAAAATTTATAAAATTTCAAAAAGTAGGTATTACTATTCATAACGGCTAGTTTCATTGGTTGTGGTGTGTTAGAATCTCGAAGTTGCGTACAATGCATGCCATTGCATTATTCAAAGGGAAATGTCCCGTGGAAGCTTGGGATGTTTCATTGTAAATTTTTGAGGTCCCCATTCTAAAAAGTAAATTTATTTAGTCAAATTGAATATATAAAAGTTTAAAATATTGGATTTAAAAAGGTTTCACTATTAAATTTTGCAAAAGTGAAATACTGAAAATGAATTTGTTCTTACATTATGTCTAAGAAACTCATAATATGGATTCTAAAATTATAAGGATTATATAAAGTTTAAAATTTAGTTAATACTATTCATAACCTCTTTTGAATGGCTTGTTTGGTAAGTCATGGTGCGCTTGAACTCGGTGTTGCGTGTAGTGCAAGTTATTGAATTATTTTGAAGAAATAACACACTATGAAATCTTGGGGTGTTACATTCTCCCCTCCTTCAATAAATTGCATCTTCACAATTTGAAATTGTTCTTCGAAAATAAAAGGTTGAATATAGAAAATATCTTTGTGGGAAAACCCACATCAGAAATTGGGTTAATAAAATTTAGTCTTAATAAGAGGAAAAGAAAAATGAAAGCATCACCACCAAATTATGATCTCTATTCAAAGAACATTAGTGGAAATTAGAGAAATATAATTAGAGGAAAAATGTAAATATTTATAGGTAGTGATTGAGGTCATAAGTCACAAACTAGTGTAAAATTGAGGGCCTTAAATTCATCAATCTATGATGATTTAAAATACCATCGGTTCAGCAAAACATATGGTATTAGGATAACACATTTTTTGTTTTAAGATACCTTCACTACATTATAAGAATTAATTTCTTCATTGAATAAGTGAAGAAGAAAAATATATACTTGACAAGTAGAGTCTCATCCTTTAACTATGTTCTACCCAAACTCATCTTTCACTCTAAAAGAAAATAGAACTTAAAAATAATATTCTATTTATCCTATTAGTATAGGGTTAAAAAAAGAATTTATAATTCATCTATAATAACCATTAAAAATGACAATATTCAATCCAGGACATCATGTGGGTCAGTGGTAGGTGATACACCCTTGTCGCCCTTCGGTTGTGGGTTCAAGTCTATCGGCCTTGCCGGACGTGATGGGTTGCCGCCCGACCTCCGGGTTGTCATTTTATGGTAATCCAAAATAATCCAAACTAAAACTATCCAAAATACTTTAGTCCAAAATTTATAAGGAAGGTAAACACAATGAAGATCATTTTTTCCACATAATAACATGTGAACACCTTCATCATGTATTCTTTTAAAACAATGCAACATACTGAGTTACCATAAACCTTTATTGATTACATTCATGATCCTGTATTCCTTAAAGAATAATAGATATACTCCTTCAATCCAAAAATGTTGTAAACCCAAAAGATGATAGAATATACAAATCATTAATCAATTTCAAGGTGGTCAAGAATATCCAATGTAATTTATCCTAATCAATCATGTATTATTCTAAAATCACTACCTCAATATCATAACCATATTATGGTTTATCTTTTTCTCAACCATATATTTTCCAAAAATTTAACCTGCTATTGAGTCACTTTTATTTGTTCCACACAATCTTAAGTCCTTAATGAAATAGTACTGCAGTACAATCCTTATATACTCCATAATTATTATAACAAGTATATTGTTGATACAACACTCAAATGACACAATCAACATACGAACTCTAATCATTCCTCTTCATCTTTGGTAGTATCATAACTTGATTATTATCCAATATCATCATTTGCGGCATAGTCTGATGACTGGGACATAGGTTCACGTAGTGTCCAAACTCCTGTAAAAAGAAGCATTGTACATTTGAAACCGTTTTCTTACCCTTGCAGTCAGGTACTATGTGCCCTTTTCCTCCACACTTATAACAAACTACCATTCCTTTCATGAAAGTTCCAGGGTGTTTCTTCCCACAGTTATCACATATGGGAAAATTCTTCTTTTCCCTCTTCCATTTATCCATCTTTCCCTCTTCCATCCTTTTCTTCTCTTCATTCCCTTCAAAGCCATAGGACTCAGTAAACTCTTTACTTATCTTATCAACACATGATATTATTTCTTAATATGATTATAATACATGGGAGACTATTTCTCTTATAAATTCTGGAATAAGACCATGAAATATATGATCCTTCATGCTCTTTGGATCATGAGAATTGCTGGAGTTCTCATTCCTTCTACTGGGTGCCATTTCTAAACAATGGCATACAGTATATTAGTTTATGAATAACAATACCTAATCCCAAACTTGTAAAACACATAACATAAATTAAATATTTTATGGATATAATCCATAATAATAAAAATGTCTCCTTTGAGGAAGTATATACTCATAAACCCTTCATAATGGTTTGTAAAGAAAATGAGAATTATTCTAAGCATATCCCCAGGGAGTGTCGTAACCAAGAGGGAAGCAAGGCCCGTTGTCGTGTACCAGTTCTCGTTCGAGTCTAGCTCAAAGCGGTGTTTTCGGGTTTTACCCCTAGGTACATCTGTGCCAGAGCTACCTCTACCTGCCCGTATCCAGACAGGGATGTATTGCTCGAAAAACTCACAATATCACTACAATACCAAAATTCTAGGAAGTTCTTCTATACTAATCCTCAAAGTTCATCTTAGGTCTACATGCTATAATCAGAGTTTATCTAAATCTAGCCTCTAAGGTTTGTACTAAACTTCCTCTGATACCAACTGTAATGCCCCGACCCCAGTTACCCAGATTCGGTTCATTATTACATAACATTGGCATGATCACAAGAAAGATCAAATATCGAAAGACCAATTAGTTTAGTAGCCTTGGAATAACTATATACAATAATAAAGTTTAAATTACATCATAAAATTAAAACTACCACAGTATAGTCTCCATAGTCCACACTCTTATCCCCTCATACTATCCCTGCAGGTCATTCATAAATTACTTCTTCACATCCTAGGAAAAATAAAACATAGAAAAGGGGTGAGCTCAAATGCCCAGTAAGGATAAAAATATAGCGGAAACTTTCATAAATAAGAATAAAGATTTAAGGCAATGTATAACTAAAACAAAAGCCTTTTAAACTTGAACTTCATCATAGTATGGAAAAAATAAAATCAAATAATGCCATTTACTTATTCACATGAATATTCTACTAATAGAATAATAACATGCAATATCATTAACCAGTTTCATAATGATGGAATGCATAATTCCAGACTATCATAACCACATAACCAAGGCCTCGTGCCAAGACTACAAATAAGATTTTTCCAAGGGCTTGTGCCAAGACACTAGTTTGTCTCATGAGACCTACCGATGCATTGAGGAGCTATAGAGGGCTCCACCCATCATATATTAAGTCCAATGCATTCCTCATATGAACAGTTTTAAACATAACATACACATTCGTATTAAAACTAGCATACGAAATGTCAATACTTTCTCCATAAACCATGAATGGTATAAAAATAACACATCCACAGTCAAACAAATCACAAAACCTTCATTACAATATGGAAGTTTTGTATCATAATAAATCAACTTAAAATAAGCTTAAAATCCATGAAAAGATGTTGACATAAATGAAATCAAAACTATTTTAGAGAAATATCTCTGTTTTTCAAATCATTTAAAAGTCACACATTTATTAAGGAAGTACTTTAAAAGAGATTTTTGAATTAAAGTGTCACATACCACTTCGAAACTTTTGAAAAGAAGGATCTTTTCAAAACATTCATGTCCATATAAATAAATCCTTAAAATCATTTTGAAAACATGACCATTAATTAAAAATATTTAGTAAGATAAATCTTTAAAACATTTAAAATTCTGATTTTGATAAAGAGTACCTTTCTGAAAATTTTAAAATATTCATTTTGAAATCATTTAAAAGTCACATAATTATAAAATAAAACATTTACTTTGAAAATATCCTTATAAGTATGTAAGGGAAGATTAGAAAATTATATAACGGTAGAAAATAGCCGCACCCGCCGTATAAGTTAAAAAAGACATTCTTACCTTAATTCTGTCGAAAAGGTTAAAAATGACCTTGCTTGGAAAAAGACCGAAAGATTCCTTTATAAACAGCTTATAAAAAGTCAAACAAGGGTATAAACGACTTTAATTTATATTTAGTAAAATAGTAAGATTGTTTTGAAATACACTTTCAGGAAACATGGATGTGGATGACAAAGAGGTCCCAGTAGATAATTACGTATAAACAACCTCAGATAATGAAGAGATTGTGAAATAAACCTTACCTTGTAATTTTCCTTGGTTTGGGGTAGATTAACCTCCCGTATAACGGTGAAATAATTGTTATTAAATAATACAAGAATAATATACATTAATATGATATCATATATGATCTTTTAACATTGATTTGTTAATAATATCTTAGTATTGTTGTTGTTTCGGGTGTTAACATACTCGTTTTATTTTATATGTTTTGTTACGTAAGTCGTGTTTTTCATGGATAGGTTGTATCTTAATCATATTCAGAATGATATCAAGTCCTTATATACTATTATTAATCATAAAATGAGAATTAGACTTGAATGGATACGATGGAGAATGAATCTCATCGCGTTCGTGGAGACGGTAGTCCATACGTACGCACGAGCGACAATATCATTCTTTTGATATTAAAATAATATATAATTGGATTGTATATCATATATAAAGAATCAATATCATGTTATATTTATTATTTACATGAATTAAATATCATTATTATACCCATCCAAATAATAATTTATTGAATGAAAATTACACCACTACATGGAGATGGTAAGCCGTACGTACGCACGTATGGTGACATGCCATTCAAAGGATGGATAGAATACTGAATATGGTTATACCATATTTATAATAAAATCACAATATATAGAAGATACTGAAGTTATTATTTTAGAATAGAAATAACAAATAAAGAAAAAGTTGAAGAAGAATGGAACTTGAAAGAGGGTGGTGAAAACATTACCTCTTCTTCGGGTTCTTCCTTTTGATTTGATCAAAAGGGCTCCTTAGGTTAGCATTATGATCCAACTAAGGCCTCTAGGATGTAGTGAGGGAAGTTTAGAGAGTATTTTGGCAGGTTATGGTCGATCCAAAAGGCTTTGAATGTGTGAATTAGTGAGAAGGGGGAGTGCCCTTTTATAAGAGGGGTGAGGGGCACCTTTGGAAAAGCTAAAAATATTATTTTATAATAAATTCATATTCGGTTTCTAATGGATTTAAAGTAGATTATTTAAATTTTAATGTGGGGATGGCTCGAAAACAACTCAACCAATATAATTTAGACAGGTTTGGGTCATTATATTGACCTTATCTTTAAGTATTAACTCTTAGTTAATTAGTTTCACTTTTACAATGTCTCTTTGTATTTTTATATTATATGGTTAATAAAGATACTATATATATCCAAAAGACCCAAAAGTGGTCCATTAATGATACACCTATCACGATATAATCCTCTTGGCTGAGCCTTAGATTTTTAGGAATTTAATATCAATTAATAATATAATATTTGTTTTAAAAACTCATTTATGTCAATTTTGACAATATTCAATAATTTATTTTTAAAAAATGCATAACGGAATGATTACTTCGAAAACATTTAATTAAATCAATCCTAACATGTCATATTAACATAGAAAATTATTTTTATTTATAAAAAGTCTAAAATTACATTTATTTGGGTATTTATAATATCAATTTTTCTAATTTTTCATTAATTAGGTAAATATTTCATCACCATTGTGTCATAAATAAATTAAATTATTTAATGTCTAAAAATTAAAAATAAAATACCATTATGTAGGAAATATTTTTATCTTTCTAATGAATATTTTCAATAGAATTTATCTTATGTATAACCATATATTAAAAATGTTTTAGTAAATAAATTTGGATTTTAACTCTTTTAACTCTTCTTTGAATTAAATAATAATAAATGTCCTAATCTAATACAAGTGGACCTAAATGATAATATTTTACTCCTAAGATTGTTTCTGGTCGAGATACACTTCTCCAATAGAATGAGGTAATGTGTTAGGGTAATATTAATATCATTTTTACCCTTAATTACACTATTTACATTTAACCGTGGTAAATAAAAGTAAAAATTTACTATTCACCAAAAATTATTTTCATCTCATTGAACCACATTTTACTCATTGATATTAACTGTGTCTCTCAGATTTTCAAAATTCCACTCACAGAAGCGGTAAAATTAAGTTTTATGAAAAATTCAGTTTTTTAACTACCACTTAGTGGTTTCACTATTCATAAAAAAATTACAGTTTCTAGAAAAATACCAAAAATTTATCCTAAGATATATTTGATATTATCAATTAAAAAATGATGTCTATTTTAACAAATTCAGAACATATCAGTTGCATTAATTATTTTATTTACTAATTCCGGCCGTCAAAACAAATAGCGTGTTTATAAGAGATAATAACTTTCAAAAGATTGACACTTGTTTATGTCTGGTTTAAATGTGAAATTACATCCAATGACCAACATTGTATTAAATGGTAAAAATATATTCTAAATATACTTTAAAACCACTCAAATTAATAATTTATCACTATTAATTATTTTGATTAAAAAAGTTGTTTTTAATTAAAATTTAGAAATTTTCACTATTCATTAAAATATGAAAGTTATCCGAAAAGTATCAAAATTTCACCCTAAGCTAATTTCGATATTACAAATCAAAAAATGAAGTGCATTTCGAAAGATAAAATTGATAAAATTTCAAAAATTAGGTATTACTATTCATAACGGCTAGTTTGATTGGTTGTGGTGTGTTAGAATCTCGAAGTTGCGTACAATGAATGCCATTGCATTATTCAAAGGGAAATGTACCATGGAATATTGGGATGTTTCATTGTAAATTTTTGATGTCCCCATTCTAAAATGTAAATTTATTTAGTCAAATTGAATATATAAAAGTTTAAAATATTGGATTTAAAAAGGGTTCACTATTAAAAGTTTGTAAAAGTGCAATACTGAAAATGAATTTGTTCTTACATTATATCTAAGAAAATCATAATATGGATTCTAAAATTATAAGGATTATATAAAGTTTACAATTTAGTTAATACTATTCATATCCTCTTTTTAATGACTTGTTTGGTAAGTCAGGGTGTGCTTGAACTTGGTGTTGCGTGTAGTGCAAGTTATTGAATTATTTTGAAGAAATAACACACTATGAAATCTTGTGGTATTACAAGATTAATGATGAATCTAAAAATTAATTTCATTTTACAAAATTTAAATTCTAAAATTCATTAATTTAACTTTTAAATTGAATCATAAAACATAATAAAAACTATTTCATGCATGCACATCCTATAGATGGTGATAACCAGGTTCCCCCAATCTCAAGGACATCTCTAATTATCCATCTAGTGGAACTGTGTGACTGATCCTAAAAATATTAGTCCCAGCTAGCGATCCAGCACCAGTCTATGTATTTTCGAATTTCTATGATTATATCTGCTTAAAATCTGATGTTTTCCACCAGATCTTGTTAGAAGTTCTTCTATGATATTGGAAATTCATGGTAGTGACAACATGGTCATGGGGTCGATGATGGAAAATGTTTTCGGAATTTGTTTCTCCAAGATATATTGGTAACTATTTCTTAGATCAGAATCTTTAGTGTTGGTGGGAGAGAGGGATACAGTGGCGTTCCATGTCTTTGAGCCATGATGGATGTATGGATCCTTTTGGTGACACTAGCATGGAAGGGAGAAAAGTGGTGGATGTTGGAGGCCCCATGGTTTTAGGAAATAATTGAATTTCTGCTAGATGGAAATAGTTCTGGATGTGGCACTAGTTTCTTTGGGTAGTGGAAGAAACATTTCCATCGAGGTAGCAAAAACCTCTTCTAGAATAAGAGGTAGGTGAGATGGAAATAATGCCATGGGATTGAATTCGGCATCCAATTTGGTGTTCTCATTTCACCAAGGCCTTTAAGAATTTTTTTTCTTCGACCACAAGGCCTTCAGGATACTTGGCCTCTAGTACATTCTAGGTTGTAGGTGGCATGACAAGACTATACCAAGTCTTAGAACATTTCGTAGGTGGTACAATATGTTTTGAAAGTTCCCCTGAGTGGAGAAACTCAAAATATGGATGGGTGTTCTAACACCCATCATTTGGACTTCTTTCTTGAGGGATGGATGAGTGCCAATATATTTGGTTTTATACATTGGGATTCACTAAGATAATGAAAATCAAAAGGTTGACATCACAGTGTGAACACGAGCATCATCAGGTAGGTAGATCGAAAGAATGATGGGTGTGCTGGAACCCATCATCCGATCCTCCCATAATATAATGTGCAATGGATGGGTTCCCCCCCACACTGTTTTAGACCACCAAGACACATCTTTTTGAAGGGTGTCGTACAATATCCTTGACTGAAAATGTTGACGTAGTATTTTTTGTGTGTGGGGGGGGGAGTCTGAATTCTACTTTTTGGGAATCTTTTCACCCCTTGGGCCATTAGTTCATTCCCATATTGATGAGTGTTTTCCATACTTATGTGTCACTTGGTCCTCTTGACCTTATTCAGGACTTCAGGACTTGTATCTCTATTGCCTATGTGCCTCTTGTCCCAGTATCTGTGCATTATATTCACCATTAACCAAGTTTAAAAGGGGTTGTTCTTTTTTTAATAAAATTTGTCTTTCCCTACACTTTTTATATAAGAAGTTTAGTTTTTTAAATATTAATTATTCTCAATATTATTTTTAACAAATTTATGATTAAATTAGATTTAATATTTTTTTTATTAATAATTTTTTTTATCATCTTCTAACCATAATATAACTAGTTACTTGAAATAAAAATGCAAAACACATAAAAAGATAATTTTATAAGGAATATATATTAGCTTAAAATGATCTAATTAATTTTTTAGATATACTAATTTAATTTTATCTATGTATTAGTGTTGAAAATGACCTTTATAATTATTTCTATATGTATTTTATAATGCAATTACCTTTTTTATACCCTCTAATTCCATGAATACTTGATAACGATTATATTTATCTTAATAAAATATATATCATTTTTATTTTGTTTAATGTTTCATGTGAAACAAGTTATCAAACACATTTATTATAGAAATGAATAAATTTTAAAAAAAATTTGTGGAATCACATTCTACCCCCTTAAAAAATTGAATCCTTTCAATTTTTATTCCTCTCACTAATAAAAATAGAGGAAAATATTCTTAATATGATGATCACTCTATATAGAAAATATAATGAAATATCAACCTCACTAACTTTGGAATGTTTAGGAAACCCATATCATGACTGAATATTATGATATTTATAATTTAAGTAATCTCCACTAAGATTTCATAGTTATCCTTACATTGATAATTGATCATAGGTTGGTTAAAAATAAGAAACGTGAATTCCTTATTCCGGATATCGAGATGGGTTCTATGTAGAAAGGGATAATAAATTTCCAAAATCACATAATATTACTTTAAATGAATAACAATATGATCTTCAGAAAGTAAATTCCCAAAAAATTGAGATTGGGATGAAAAAAATAATATATGTAGAGGTTTTCTATGATAATAAAATCATAGGGGTGGTTATTTTATGCTCTTAGAAAATTTCCTAGATGTAGTGGAATGTATAAAACTAGAATATATTAATTAACCATTAAATATTTAGTGGGGAAAATGTGTTCCTTAATTATCTTGATTCACCTTAATAATTGTCATAGTGTAGGCTCTTTCTTATTCCCTTGATCTATGAGGCTTTTGATGCTTATCATCATTGTTTTCCCTTAGGTTAGGGAATATACATGGATAATTCAAATGTTTCCCAAATTTCAATGCATTAAACTATTAGTGGTATCATAGGATGAACGTTATTTCCCTCCAACATGTTAAATGAACTTTGTATTTTCCCTCAACAATTAGTTTCTTTATAGCCAACTTCTCTACACATAATCCATGTTCATGTTCCATTGATATATTTCTATGGTTTATTCTTCTTAAATTCCTAACACTTATAAAATTTAATCTTCTTTACTCCATGCTATTTACCCTCTAAATAACCATGAAACCATATCCTTACCTTCTTTAATGTGTTTGGAGATTTATCATGGTTCAAATGGTTAGTCATAACTCAATATATCTAATTTCCCATAACCACTAGATTTTTCACTCCAAATCCTATATCATTTTGTTCCCTATTAAAAAGTTCTCCCAATTGTCCATCACATCCATTATTAAATAAGTTCCACTGGGCTTTATCTAATACATTAAATTATGTAATGTTGTGGTGTAAGAAAATCATCAATTTCATAAAAATAAACTGTAAACTTAGAAAAATTAATTCTTAACTTATGTCCATATCCTAACTTGTGAATATCTATGTTTACATCTAGGTTATCTATATTAAAATTCTTATTAGGATCTCTTAACTAACTATTTATATTTTATATCATTAAATTACATTTAAATTATTCATAATGGTTTATTGATATCATGTTAGTCAATACAAGAATACCCCTAGGAGTGTTAAAGAAGGTGTACATTTAGACCCACTTTTCATGAATTGAGTGAAGATTCATTTAATACTTAACCATCCTTTTTAAAATTTATTACCCCTATCTACATATGTACCAAGTCATGAATCCAATTTTTTTTATCCAAATAGGGAAGTAATTGCAAGGAATCCACACAATATATACTTTACTAATTTGTAAAGATGTATTCATACTCTTAGACTTATCCTTATGATTTTAACTAATTATTTCAAGTATTAATTACCAAAAAAATAAGTAAACTGATATTTAAAAAAAACATAACACTACATTGTTTCCAATTGAGACATCCACAATGCTCACTAAAGGATCTCGTGCTAAAAACATAGTTTTTAAACACTAGATATGTAAAACTCATGATTATATAAGAAATCATTTCATATATTTCACATTAACATTAAATCTCACAATAATTTCACATAATCTTAAGAACCTTAAAGTTTTATAATTGTTGGAGACTGGATACGAAATAAAATTATTTATGATAAGTCATCAAAAAATTTCATAAAATATCTTCTCACGTGGTAATCTTCAAGTATTATCATTATTAATTCTTTTCTTCATAACACGTGGAATAGAAATATAACAAAGGGATGAGCTAAGATTCTCTGTAAGGGTGAAAATAAGAGATAAAAATTGATGATCATAAGTGAGAATAAGATAAAAATTTGGGTCTGACAGAATATTAAATGTTCATAAACATAACATTATACAATCATACCTAAATAAACATGGATCATCAAATATATTTACAGTGTAATGTTTTGAGTTTAACATAATACATGATTCATAATAACTTGATAATGTTGAAAAATATCAGATTATAGCATAATCATAAGTAAAAAACTCATTTCCTTTATCAAGGATAACTGTCAAGACCATAATCATATAGTGTATAGAGTCCCACAATGGTTGTGTTAAGTGCATAATTATATGATCGTAGTGGACAGATTCCCATGGTGGATTGAGTCTGCTCATGATTATTATAATCCTTGTAGATAGTGTAACTTCTTGAGATAGATTCCATTAAATGGTTCCCACGTAGGTGGGTCACATGGCCTCAAAAGAATCTCCAAGAATGCCATAGGTCATCAACTAACAGTGAGGTCCTAGGTTGTTTCGATAGAGGGATTATTCCATCATTACCAAAGTTTATCCTATTGGATATATAGTAACAGTTAATAGAGGAAGAAGTGAAAATAATGTATAAATAGTAGGAATATACACTAAAACACTAGACTAGTAACCCACCATAGAAGAAGCAATATAAAAATGGATAATAACTCAAGAAACTGATAATAATAACCAAAATATGGAAATTTAACCATATACAAAATGATGATGATACATATAATATTTAAAAAGAATACAAAATAGGTATACAAAAGTCTATCCAATACTTGTATCAAAAAACCAAAAGGCCAACAATAATTATCTTATGTAGAATCTAGAGCCACATCTCGGTCTTGTGCTCCCCCACTCCTAATTATGGCACCAAGTGAAGCATCGAATTTTGAAAACTTTTCCTTATCCCTGCATGCATCTATATAATCTCTATGGGTACCCAACGATACCCTAAGGTAGGGTGTGAGGTAAAATCCCAGTAGGAACCCACCTATTATTTCGATAACAAGTCTTGGTTGGGAAATAAAATCTAAAAGGGGTTTCTAAGTATATAATATTTATAAAATTATTAGAAGTAAAATGACCATATAAAAAGTAGTAACTATAAATGATAATTTCAAGCCAGGGAAGGATCATGGGAAAACATGTTTCAAGATCATATAACAAGGCATCAGTAAATATAAAGGAAGTAAACACAATTTACATGCCATATACACAATATCTATATCATCCACATCCATTTAATATAACTTGTAATTTCATATCAACCACAACAATGTTGTATTATCAAGAATTTTTCCTTTGTCATAGTAAAGGTATATAATCATAAGTTTCAGATCTCTCAGGGTTGGATCCAATATATACTAAACCATGATATCCATATTGAGTACCGGGAGCATCTCGATGGAATCTTAGCTAGGCCTGAGTTGGGGTCCAAGGATCATGTCAACATACTACATCCACTGTGAACCCAAACAAACCAGATTCAAGGGCTATCAAGGCCCAAGGCATCCCAGGAAATCATAATCCAAGAAGCAAATAAGTCCAAGGAATTCTATACCTCCATCAGGGCCCATGGTGTAGAACACCCATGCATTTCTATGAAATCATTCACCATTCAGTTTATTCACCATTTATATTCCATGAGTTTACCAACTTGTATATTAATTCTTATTCAATTACATTCCATGATATAGTCCAATCATATTACATTCACATTTAAAAAGTCAAATAATTCAAATTATGTATAGTTTCATGATAGCTATTGTTGTAGGAAAACTCAACTAGAGGTATATGCCTCTACCAAGATCTCGAAAAAACCATGACACAAGATTGCAACGCATCCTCAATCACTTGTGTCATATGCTCTAATTGACCATCAGTCTGTGGGTGGTATGTCAAGCTCAGAAGCACCTGTGTATCCAACACCCTATAAAATATATTCTATAAATAAGACATAAATAGGGAATACCTATATAAAATGATAGATAGAGGGAACCCATGAAGTCTTAATATCTCACGGATATACAACCTCCCATTAATATTAGCACTGAAGGTCTACTAGCGAGTCATTTTACCGAAGTTATGTTATTAGTGTCCCAAATTGTTTTACCCTAATGAGTATAGTATTAGTAATGAGTCGATCCATGGGGAAAAAGAAATTAATTTTTTATCACTTATCATAGATTTTATTTTTTTATTGGTGAAGTGTACTGAATTTAGAGTAGATTATCAATGTTTTTATTGAAAGGTAATTAGATTTAATTTTTTTAGAAAAATTACATAACGGATAAAGGAAAATACTGGAAATCAGTTTTGATGAAAATATGGAGGAAAATGCATTGGGGTTGTGGATTCTTAAGCGTTTGTTTATTAAATATAATTTCTTATGAGGTTGTGTTGTTCATAATAACCCAACACTCTAGGTTTCAATTTGTAACAAGGTTTACTTGGTCCGGTAAAATTTTGTCTTGAGCTGAGGAAACTGACTCCTTGGTCTAGTAATCAGTGTTTCACAGTACTTTATTTGTCTTAGTTTATTTTTGATTAGATGAAGACTTCCAATGATCATGAAAGTATTCATCATTATTCTTCTTTTGAATCCTGGAAAAGTCTTCCCATGGCCTGTCTCATAATTTTTAGTGATAAAATGAAGTGATTAAAGAATAATAAGAAGAGGTTAATCGAACAAACACATTCATAAAAAATAATCAAAATTACAACTCTTTCATCTCCCATAACCCCAACACTCTGGGTATTTAGTTACACATAGAAGAAAAGATAAAAATAGAACCCTTTATACCTGATGAGATCATCGCTGAAACTTCGAGGGGAGATTGGCTCTTTGGTAGAATGGTAGAATGGTGATATATTTGAATAATGGTTGCATGGCTGCTGATCTTCTTTCCTTCCGACCTTCACCCCCTTTTACTCTCTTTGAACCGGAGGCCAAGGCCTCTATTTATAGAAAATAAAAGTACACCACATTTGGAAAAAGTAACCATTGTGTAATTGTTTCAACTGGCTTTTGTCATATTTTTCTCCACCAGTTGGTAACCTAACACACCTTCTTTGACTTGGAACACAGATCCACCATGTAGGTGGGTATACATGGTGTGTATCCCCACCATAAAAGGTGTGTACTCTCTTTTACTGACCACCAACCACTTCTATAAGAGAAGATATGATGTATAGATTATGTACACGGTGTGTCAACGTCTGGCGGCCACATGTTCATGTAGACTTCTTATCAACCACTAACCACTTTAAGAATACTATACATGGTGTGTAGTTTTTATACACGTTGTGTACATGCTTCTGGTAACTTGGTAATCTACATTTCCAATCCAATTCATGTCTGAGTCTGACTGTACAGGGTGTGTAAATATGTACACACCGTGTAGTTGTAAATTTTGCTTAGCTTTCCCCCGATTTGTGTTTTTGGCCAGAAATCCCCTAAAAATGAAAAAGATCACCAAAATCAAATTATTTTTCCACTAAGTAGTAGGTTTTTTTTAATACATTTTCTTGTTTTCAATGAAGTATGTTGAAATGTATAGACAAATCGGGTGCATCAAAATCCCACAAACTTAGTCATTTGCTTGCCCTCAATCAAATCTCAACATCTAATTGAAATAGTCTATATTTTAAAAAGGATGGAATTCAATTAATCATAAATGTAAATGATACAGTCACAAGAGAAAATTTTAAAATGTTATAAAATAGTTTCAATTCCTAAGATATTCTAATCATGCCTCATATAAAATTCAATTAACTACTTTCATCTTACTTTAAACACATGTTTCAACCTTTAAAAAAATAAGCAAGCCACTTGATGATCTACCTCACCATTATTATTCTCAACACTAAAGATATTTTAAATCAATATTATTCTCAATCAAAGATATATACACTCTACCCATAGCTTTGTAGTAAATATAGTTCTTTACTTTAGAAAATTTATTTACAAAAATATTGAGGGCTTTTTAATAAGGGTCATATATCTCTGTGGCTAAGGGTTTGTAGATAAAGATGTGAAAAATTAATCTAATGCTTGAAAAAGGAGGTGAAATTATTTAAATAACAGTTCATGATATTTAAAATTAATCTTAGTGTAAATGCATCATCAACAAACTCTGTCAAATGATTTCATCACCACCATATCCATTAGTTAGGTAGGGTTCACAAACCAATAAGTGAGTATATAGTTCCTTTATCTGTATATTTTCTTATAACAAAGGGGACCTTTTTATAAATTCCAAAAATATGGGTTTTGAACCCTTTTTACTCAAAATGATCAAGAGGCTCTCCCCCATACTTAATTTTATTATGATTCACAAAAATATGTCATGTGCTTCCAATTCCTTCTCTTAATATCGAGTAAATAATCATGAAAAATTATAAAATAATTAGGGTAGGAGGGGAAAAACCTTGTAATATGGATTCCTATAAAGGTTGTTCATGGTTTCTAATAGCTTCATGTAGATCAGATGTAGAATATGTCTCAAGATAAATGGATTGAAACAATATAATTACTTAATCATTTTAATGTAATTCAAATATTCATCTTTTTCTAAAAAGAAAATGTGGAAATTATGGTAGTTATGTATATCCTAAGAATCTCTAAAGAAAAATAGTATTTTAATGAATATGATGAAGGGTTTTGAATACCTCTCAGGAGTGGGAAAAACAAATAATGAGACAATCAGGTCATGACATTCATATAAATGATTTTCCTAAACAATGTAATTATCCAAGGATTATAAGTAGCAATTTAAACTATATCAGCAATCATTTTAAAACACATAAGAACCAAAACAATAAATCAACTTTTAAAAATTTCCCACTTTCATGTTTTATTATTTAGAAATTTTATTAACCAAAATTTCTTCAGGTTTTAAAATATATATTCCAATAATGTTGTCTATTAAATGATGATAAAGACAATGACTAAGGTGGTCAAGGGACGCTCTCCCATACGAAATATCACAGATGGTCCACCAAGTGCCATATAAAGGTAGAGAAGGGAATGTGGGGACAGAATAGTGGACTACAACGAGGGGATGTAGGGAAATATGTAAAGAGAGAAAGAAAAATAAAATAAAAGAATATGTGAAAAACAATACTCTCCTCATGTCTAAGTGTAGAAAGATGGGAAGTTGTGGATAAGTATAGCCCAAATAGTGCAAAATTACATGTGAAGGTCGTAAAGAGAGAACACTACAAGTATACACAACATACACATGCACAAGATATCTCTAAAATATATATAATGGATAAAATGTGTCCAAAAACCAGTCAGGGGGTCACCTCAGAAGAGGCTTCATCCGGTACAGAAATGGTTGAGAGTGAAGGATACATAGCCATGGAAACTGGAGGCTTGGAATCTGCACTCGTAAGAGAATCCATAGGATTCGGAGCCACATGAGATGGACTCGAAAGAGAAGGCTTGGTAGCGATCCTTGGACTGGCAGCAGTAGAGGCAACAGGGGGGGGGGGCTGAATCTCTGGCCAGTGTGGTAAACGGATATGGAGCTGCCGAAGATGGTCTATGAGCCAAGTTAGGGGTAGGTGGTGGGGGTAGTGGAATACCATGATGCTAAAGAATAATCCCCAACATCTACTCGAGTCGGTCATGATGTCGATCGAGATGAACCACGTGCTACTCCACCGCAGCTAGGTAGAGATAAAAGGAGAGATTGACCGAGGGTGTGAAGGTAGGGAAAGTATATGGAAGAGTAGAAAGAAGTTCTGAAGAAGGGGGTGTGGTGGGGAAGCCGAAAGGGGTGGGGAAGGATGATCAGTTACATCGGTAGGGGCGGGAGGGTCGACAGGTGGTCAGGGTGGTTCCTGTTCAAGGAAATAAGAGCTCCGGCTTCCAGACCAATCCCATGCGAATAAGCATTAGAAAGTCCATCCTCTCGGGGGAACCTAACCGGTCATGGAGAAGAGAAGGCTCAAAAACCCCAAGGTGCCATGCAATGCGGGTGACATAAAACCCACCATTCAGGTTTCCCTAATGGCTGGTAAACATCATGTAGAAATAGGAGGCAACAAGATAAGGGAGGTTTGGGTAGTCCTGTCGGATGACATAGCTGAGGAGCTCCATGTCACAATCGGTTACAACCCCCAAATCCTCATGGTGGGCAAAAAAGATGGTGCTAAATCACCGGTGGCTGAAGCGGAGGATAGGCTCAGAAATAAGGGTACTCTTTTGGGAAGTGGTGGGGTATCGATGGTCAGGACCAGCGATATCCCGCCACATGGTAATGAGCTCAGAGCGATCAAGGCGGGTCAGGGTGCTGACAGGGGGTGGGGTGACGGGATGAGGATAAAAACCACACCCTCAGTAAAAATCAGTCATATTAAGGGAGAAGGTTCTTTCTCCTAGCTGAAACTAGACCACTAGGACCACATCTTTAGGCATCTCCCAGTACATGGGCCTATCGATCTCAAATGAAGTAGTAAACACCCAAAATAATTCTCTGAAAATAGAAGTGTTGACCTTGAAGATCGTGAGTAACGATGTCTGGCCAAGGAGATCCTACAACTCTCCCTAGATACCCAACTGATGAGGGACACTGTTGTCAAGATACTGTCTGCACAATGGGATCAGGCGGTGAGAGAAATGCCAGACTCTATCATGTGCCAAGTCAGAAACTGGGAACACCATGCAAGGGTAATGGACACCTACATGGGTCATCCTAGGTGGTACAACAGTAGGGGTGGGCTCTTGGGGGCGTAGCTACTGCAGTATATGGAACCCACTGGATGGGGTGGACAATGATGGAGCAGCTACGATTGAGGAGGGATCAGGTAGTGTGGTGGCTAGTGGGGAAGGAAGGGTAGTGCTCGGAGGATCTATGCGGGATTTTGGAGGTGCGGTTGTATTAGGACCAACATCGGTCAAGGTGGTGAGTGGTGGAAGGATGGCCAGTGGAGGAGGTTGGTACATTGAATTGTTTGGAGCTGGTGTCGTCGATGGCTAGATTCGGATCCAACAAAAAGTGGGCCTCTCACCCTCAGTGGAGGATGCGGGATGCTTCCCATGAAAAGGTTCTATGTCTAACATAACATGAAAAAAAAGAAAACCGAAGAAAAAGAAAAGAAAAAGGAAAAGAAGGAAATGTGAGAAAACTATAAAATAAATAAGTACACAGCCTGTATATTTAGAGTACATGGTGTGTAGTTGAAGTGGGTTATCATCTCATGTTCTTTGGATAGACACGCTAAGTGAAAATGGAGAAGGGTAGACTACACAGCATGTACCAAACATACATGTTGTGTACGCGAAAAGTGCTCATAGTCATGTGGTTCAAAGACCTGACCACCGTCTGAGTAGAGCTAATAATACAGTATACGCCATGTGAAGGAACAACATGGCATCTGTAAGAACATAGGTCATACAGCCATGTGAAGTGATTGACATGGGATGGCCGACAGAAATGGTATACACGACGTGTACCGAATAGACATCCATGTACAGGAACATGGTGTGTGTGTCCGTGTGAATAAGGTATCCGGGAACGATGTGGGTTACTACACAATGTGTACCAAACATACACACTGTGTATTTTCGAATTGCGAATAATTCAGTGTGTGGCTGTGTAAAAAAGTACATGGAATGTGTTCTTCAAGTCATGCTTGTGTATCGCAGAAGCTGAATGGTCGTCCAATCCAAAAATCACCCTAAACGCCTATGAAAGCTTGAAATAAAGAATGTATAAGGGCGTACCAGGACTGAGGATCACAATGCAATAGATATCGAAAGATAAAACACACAAAATCCACAGATTTGGAATTGGGGAGGTCGAACGGTGTGCCAGAGGAGAAATAGGGAGGGGGGTTCTACGCTACACGGGCTCAAGCTAGGTGTGGCGTGGCTCTTATAGCCTTGGTACACGATGTGTATCCGTGGCCTACATGCCCTGTACCACAAAATTTAGGGTTATATATATATAATTATTATAGTAAACTATATAATAATTAATATTAATTATTAAAATAAAATAAATATATATATACTTAATTTAAAAATAAAACTATACACGTAATGTATCGGGAAATACACGTCGTCTGTTCTAAAATTGGAAAAAGAGAAGTACAACCTTTGGTCTGGTGCAAGGGGAAAGATTCGAACCGACAATCGGCCATTTCGAACAGAAGCCCTCAACCACTGGTGTAATGGTTTTACTACTTATCCTATTTATTATTTAAATATATTTAATGTATAAGGTATATAATACATGGGAGGAAGGGAATTCACAATGTATGGTTTTTAATTATACAAAAAGGGATGAAGCTAGGAGATTAACCGAGTTTAAACCTGGGTCTTTTGGATCCAGGTCTGAGACTTTGTCATCCTACCAAATTCACCTACATGTATTTATTTAAGTTGAAAACCCTTTCAATTTAGTAAGGAAAACATGGTGCACATGATGTATATCAGAATACACAGTGTGTGGTTTTATTAAAAGGTTAAATGATAGAAATGGAGCGGTTGTCAGGATTCAAACCTGGGTCTTTTGGAGCAGGGATACGAACCTGACCAACTGGTTAATCCCCATAATGTGATTTCTTATAAGGATATATATATATATATATATAATGGAAAATACCACACACGTCGTGTAAGAAAACACGAAGATAAAAAAGAGGAACCCCATGCCGAAGGTAGGTTGGGAGGGATTCGAACCGGTGATGGCTCGAATAAACTCCAGTGATGTTACCATCGACACTGACATAATCCCTATTTATTATGTAGTTAAATTATATATTTATAATAGTTATAAGATAAATGAAAAGAAATAAGTCCATGTTGTGTGGATAAGTGGTACACAACGTGTATCCGCTGGGTTACCTCCCAGGAAGCGCCTTTGTTTTAGGTCGTTGTCTTGATCGACTTACCTATACTTACCTAAGATATATGGTAGAAAATGTTCCCACTGTGTCCTCATTGTGATGGTAAATATTCAGTCGTTTTCCATTCACCTCAAATGGTTGACCATCCTCTCTATAGTTTTCCACCGCACCATGATGGAATAATCGTATGACTCGGAATGGTCCTGGACATCTGGACATTAATATCCCTTGGAATAATCAAAGATGAGAGTTAAAAAGAAGTACCTGATCATCGAGTTGGAATGTTTTTAATGAAATAATCTGGTCATGGACTGATCTTGACTTCTTCGTGTATAGCTTGGCGTTCTCATATTCCTCTAAACAGATTTCATTATTTCCAAAAGTTGGAACTTATGATTTTCTTCAAATGCCTTCAGATCAAAATTTAGGGCCTTGATGGCACAGTAGGATTTTTTTGTCCATCTCTATTATCAGATGGCATGGATTTTCATAGATGAGGAATAATGGGGACATCCCTAGTGGTGTTTTGAAAGTTTTCTGATATGCCCACAAAGCATTATCTAACTTCTTATACCAAGCTTTTCGCGAAGTGTTCATAATTTTCTCTAGAATCAGCTTGAGATCATGGTTTAATATCTCCACTTGTCCAATGGTCTATAGATGATATGGAGTCCCCATATGATGCTTCACTCCATACTTTGACAGTACTCCTTTCATCAATGTGTTGTCAAAATGGGTCCCTCTATCACTGATTAGTATACAGGAAATGTCAAACCTGTTGAAAATATGTGTCTTTAAAAATCCCATCACTACCCTGGCCATGTCGTGTGTTGTATCAGTGGCTTACACCCATTTGGAGGCATAGTTGATGTATACCAGGATGTAAGTATTCTTGAAAAATGGGGGAAATGGTCCCATGAAATCTATTCCCCAGACATCAAAGTTCTCGACCTCCAATCCGGGGTTCTTGGGAATCTCATCATGACATCACATATTAGTTGTTATCTAGCGTCGATCAAAATAGGAAACAAAGGCTCAGACATCTCTATGCATGGTGGTCCAAAAAAAACCAAACTAAAAGATCTTAGTTATAGTACAGTCAGGCCCATGATATCCCCCAACTGGCGAGGCATGACAGAATTCCATGACTCCATGAACTTCAGTTTTCGGGATGAAATGAAGAATCACCCCATCTTCATAGGATCGGAACAGAAGAGAATCTTCCTAGAATTACCTCTTGACTTCAAGGAGAAATCTCTTCCTTTGCTGGAAGGAGTAGTCGGGGTGAAAATCAGTTGTAAAAAAAATAGCAATATCATCATACCAAGGTCTAGGTTTTTTGTCGACTGAAAAGAGGTTCTCATTAAGGAAATCCTCCATAATCTCTCAATATTCCTCTTTCTCTAAATGAGGTAGATCTAGAAGGCAGAGATTATCATAAACAATGGTCTTGCTCCCTTTCTTATCTTGTATCTCCAAATCAAATTCTTTTTGGAGGAGTACTCATTGGATAGTCGTGGCTTCACATATTTCTTGTTCAGCTAGTACTTGAGTACTTCATGGTCAGTGTAAACAATAACTTTAGATATCACTAAGTATGAATGGAACCTGTTGAAAGAGAACACCACTTCTAGAATTTCCTTTTCTATGGTGGTGTAGTTCATATGTTCTTTATTTAGCATCCTGCTATCATAATAGATAGGTCAGAAAATTTTGTCAAGCTGCTGGCCCAAGCCTACTCCTACTGCGTAGTCACTGGCATCACACATCACATAAATTTTTTCCTCCCAGTTGGGAGAAACCATTATTGGAGCTTCCACCATGCACTGCTTCAGGTACTCAAAGGTTGTGGTGCATGGCTCATCAAACTCAAATAAAACATCCTTAGTCAGAAAGTTGGTGAGGGGCTAGGCTATATTTGAGAAGTCGCAGACAAAATTCCTGTAGAAACCTACATTCCCCAGGATGCTTTGGATGGCTATGAAGGAAGTTGAAATAGGAAGTCATGAAATAAATTTTATCTTTTCCAGGTCCACCTCTATCCCCTTCACTGTTATTCTATGGCCAAGGACGATTGCACTTTTAACCATGAAATGACACTTTTCCCAGTCCAAAACCAGGTTAGTGTTCTCACATCATTCCAGAACTAGATTTAGGTGTCATAAGAAAGTTTTGAATGATTTTCTATAAATGGAAAAATAATCCATGAATACCTCTAGGATATTTTCCGCCATGTCATGGAAGAGAGCCATCATACATCGCTGGAATGTGGCGGGGGTGTTGCACATGCCACAGGACATCCTTCGTTAAGAAAACGTACAATAGGGGCAAGTAAATGTGATCTTATGTTGATCCTATGGAGAAATGGAAATCTGATTATAGATGGAATAGACGTTGAGGAAGCAGTGAAAGTTGTGCCCCTCTAGTCTCTCTAGCATCTAATCCATGAAGGGTAGGGGAAATGATCATTCCTTGTGGAATCATTTAACTTCATGTAGTCCACACATACTCTCGGCCTATGACAATGTGTGTGGGGATGATCTCATACGTAACATTTAAAATCATAGTGATACCCCCCTTTTGGGTACCACTTATAGGGGACTCACCCACAAAATATCCAAGATGGGATAAATTATGCCTACATCTCACAACATAGTTAGCTTGTTCTTCACAACTTTTTTCATGGGGGGTCAAGAATTGTTGTGGTTGCTGATATTGCTTTTCACCTTCTTCAAGAATCACCTTGTGGGGGAAAATTATAGGGATTATGCCTTTCAAATCTGCATCTGTCCACCCAATTGTGTGCTTGCACTGTTTCAAAACCTGCAGAAGTGCATCCTCCTACTCCTGTGACATTGTTGCACTATGTATGATAGGCAATGTTTGATTGTTTCCTAAATACCGTCACTTCATATAATATGGAAGAGGATTCAGTTTTATTTCAGGTGCCTTTTGAATTGAAGGTACAAGTGGTTTCACCTTTGCCCACTCCAGAATATCAGGTATAACTACATGTTTCCTATAGTGGCTACCCTGGACTTCTAGGAATTTCAAGTCCTCTGGTGGTCCGTCTTGTTGAATGTCTAGAATAATCAATTCATATGAGGTAAAAGAACATACCAGATCACCCCATTCTCTACTGAAGTGGTCATCCAGGGTGGTCACTGCAAAACAGCCCTCACGCTCAAACAATGATGCATACTTGATGACTTTGAGAAAATTGTAGGAGACTCTCCCATCTCCTACCTAGAAAATTAGCTCCCCCTAGTGCACATTGATCAGTACCTTCCAAGTGACCAAGAAAGGCATTCCCAAAATGAGAGGTTCCACTTGGTCTTCCTCCATGTCGAGGATGATGAAATTTGCTGGGAAAATTAGCCTACCCACCTTTAACAACACATCCTATGATAGCCCTTTAAGATGTTTTATGGATCGGTCTGAAAGGTGAAGGTATACTGAGGTAGGCTTTATATAATTGAGCCCTATATTCTTAAAAAATCAGAGGGTCATGAGGTCTAAATTGGCCCTTAATTCATAGAGGGCCTTCCCAAACTCACATGGTCTTATAGTGCATAGAATAGTGAAGATACCTGGATCCAATAGTCTGGGAGGAATTGAATGTTGGACGACCACTGAGCACTCCTTATTTAGTGAAATGGTTTTTAGATCCTCTATCATTCTTTTATTGGAGAGGATCTCCTTCATGAATTTCACATAAGAGGGCATCTGTGTCAGTGCCTCTGCAAATGGAATATTGATGTGCAGCTTCTTGAAGACATCCATGAATTTGTTGAACTGGTGGTCCAGATTTCTCTGCTTCATCCTCTCCAGAAATGGTAAGGTAGTCTTAAAGGTTTTGGAAACCTCCTTTCCTTTTCTCTGTTAAGCCTCCTTCAGTGGGTTTTTAGATTAATAGGGGTGTATAACTGTACCTTAATAATCATCATGTGTTGTAGGTGCACCTGGCGGTACTGAATGGTTCTGTTGTAGCTCCCTTCCACTCCATTGTGTGATGACATGGGCCACCTCCCTTGGGTTATTCTCAGTGTTACCCGATAGTGTACTGGTCTACTTCCCTGAGAGTTGGTTTTAATGCTGACCAATTTGGTTCTCCATTCTTTGAAAGGAAGCCTCCTAATTATGGAATCTGGTCTTAGTAGTAGATATAAATTTGTTCATGAGATCCTCTAACCTTGAGGTATTCTCATGCTGAGGTGGTTGTGTATCTTGTGTAGGTGGTAGATGTTGTGGCTACTGTGAGTGAGGGTTTTGATACCCTGGCAACTGATAAGAGACCTTCAGGGGATATTTTTTCCTTGAGTACTAGTTCAGATAAGGATTCTGACCGTATCCATGTGGTCGCTGGGGTAGAGGATTTTGTTGTTGTTGGCCCCAGCCTATGTCCTATTGATCATGCCATGCTGGGTTCTGGTTCCTCCGGTACACGTTTGGCCCTCCGTTTTGGGCAATATAGCTCACCTCGATTGTCGAAGGTCCCCCTGTAGGTCCTGGGAATTCTCCCAAGGTGTGGTTATCACCACATTCGTTGCATGATGGATGGTTTACCGCATTTACTTAGGACAAACCATTTAGACAGAATGCGTCAATATTTTTGGACACAGTGTCCAACAGAGTAACAAACATAGTTTTGGCATCAATATTATGCATACCTCATATCTGGGTTCCATGCTCAGAAATCCACTGGAAACTGTTCGTAGACATGTATTCCAGTAGTTCAAAAAGACCTTCAAGAGACTTCCTCATAAATGTACCCCCAATAGCAGCATCCACCACAAACATTGTATTCATTGTCAGTCCTCCATAAAAGGTTTGGATATACATCCAAAGTGGGAGTCTGTTCTCTGGTCATTTGCACAACATCTCCTTGAAGTGGTCCCATGATTCGTATAATGACACCAAGTCATGTTGCTAGAAGTAGTGTATTTCGTTCCGTAGAGTCATCATCTTTGAGGGTGGGAAGTATTTAGACAAGAATGTTTTGGATAGATATTCCTGGGTGAGGATAGATCATTGTGAAAAACCTTTAATCAAATCTTTCACATTATCCCTTAGAGATAAGGGAAAGATGCAAAGACAAATGGTGTCCATGGACACTCCGTGGTAGAAGAACCTCCCGCAGACCTCCAGAAAATTGGAGATATGGGCATTGGGGTCCTCGCTAGGCAGGCCACCAAACTTAATGGTATTCTGGATTAGCTTCATAATGATAGGCTTTATCTTGAAGTATTGGTCTTGCACCAGTGGACAAATGATTCCCATATTAGCTCCGTGTATAGAAGGCAGGCCATACTCTATAAGAGTAAGACCTGGAGCTGGCTGCTAATGGGGTGGAGGTGGCATGTATTGTTGTTCCTGAGGGGAAAAGTATGACCCCTGAACTGACTATAAAAATGGAATCCACTTCAGTTGGAACTATTAGAGCTGTTGTGGGCCATATCCTAGAGTAAGTGGAGCTTGCTGGTTCTGGTTGCCATCCGGACTAAATGGTTGTCTAGCTCCTTGGATACCAGCTGCATTTGCTTCTTTGTTCTATTCTATGGGATTGTATAGGTTTTTTCTTAGCCATGAGTGCTTGTTGTCACCTCAAGATCGTCCATTCAATTTCCGGGTCAACTGGGAAAAACCTTGATTACTCCATGTTCTTTGAACGAGTCAGGTGGACACTCATATACTTATGGACCTGCATAATACTAAACACACCAAGTGTAAAAAGTAAGAAGCAAGATAAATACAAATGAGATTTGAAAAGTGAATTTTTGTAATTTATGTTTTTTATTTCCACTAAAAGTTGATAGAAACTTAATTAAAACAAGGAAAATAACCAACATTTCTCAAATCCCCGGCAACAGTCCCAAAATTATTCGAGTCATTTTACAGAAGGTTTGTTATCGGTGTCCCAAATTGGTTTACCCTAACGAGTATGCTACTAGTAAGGGGTCGATCCATGTGGAAAAAGAACTTATTTTTGTCTTTCTTATCTTAGTTTGTATTTTCATCTTAGTGAAGTGTACTGAATTTAGAGTCGTTTCTTAATATTTAAATAGAAAGGTAATTGGATTTAAATTTCTTTAGAAAATTACATAATAAATAAAGGAAAATACAATAAATTGGTTTTCATCAAATATGGAGGAAAATATGTTGGGGTTGTGGATTCTTAAGAGGTTTTTTATTAAATAGAATTTATTATGAGGTAGTGTTGTTCATAATAACCCAACACTCTGGGTTTCAATTTGTAACAAGGTTACCTTGTTCTGGTAAATATATTTTTTGAGCTGAGGAAACCAACTTCTTGGTATGGTAGAAAATGTATCATAATTATTTATTTGTATTAGTCCATTTTTGAGTTGATGGATACTTCTAATAATAATGAATGTATTCATCATTATTCTTATTTTGAATCCCTAAAAATTATTCCCTTGGTTTGGATTAGAATTTTCAGTGACAAAATGATGTGATTAAAGAAGAATAAGAAGATGTTAATAGGGAAAACACAGTGATAACAACTTATTAAAGTTAAAACACTTTCATCTCCCACAACCCCAACACATTGGGTATTTATTTACACATATAAGAAAAGATAAAAACAGAACCATCGATACTTGATTTGATCATTGCTAAAACTTTAAGGAGAGTTTGGCTCTTTGGTAGAATGGTAGAATGGTGATGTAGTTGAATGACGGTAGCACGGAAGTAGAGCTTCTTTATTTTAGACCTTCACCCACTCTTACTCTCTTTGAACCGGAGGCCTAGGCCTATATTTATAAAAAATATAAGAACACGACATGTGAAAAAAGTACACTCCATGTACTTTTTTCAATGTTCTTTTGTCATATTTTTCTTCACCGGTAGGTGGCCTAACATGACGTCTTTGACTTGGAACACAGCGCCGACTGGTAGGTGGGTATACACAGCATGTAGCACCACCATACACAGAATGTACTCTCTTTTATCAACCACCAACCACTTATATAAGGGAAGACACATCGTTTAGATGATGTACATGGTGTGTCAATATCAGCTAGCCACATGGGCGTGTAGACTTTTTCTCAACCACCAACTGCTTCTACAATACTGTACACATCATGTAGTTTATAGACACGGTGTGTACATGCTTTTAGTATCTTGGGTGTGTACTTGCCCAAGCCAATCCCTATCTAATTCTAACTATACATGGTGTGCAAATATGTACACGCTGTGTAGTTGTAAATTTTTCCCATCTTCCCCCTAGTTAGTGTGTTTGGCCAGAGATCACCTGAAAATAAACAAGAACACTGAAATCAAAGTATTTTTCCACTAAGTAGTTGGTTTTTTCGGAGTACATGTTCTTTTTTTCAATAAAGTATGTGGAAACGTATACACATATAGGGTGAATCATCTACCTAATCAGTAGGAAATGATAATCCTTCATGAGCCTATCAACAACAACCCACACAACATCACTACCTCAAGGAGACCTCAAAATTCCAGTCAACAATTACATCACAACATCATCCCATTTCCACTCTAGATTCTATAGATGCTTTAAAAGTCTGGCTAGCCACTAATGTTATACCTACACTGAATCATAGGTAGAATACATCGTAACAAAAACATCTACCACTTGCTTTATACCTGACCACCAAAATGTATGGCGTAAGTCCTGATACATCTAGGTGATTTCAGGTTTCACTACCCAAACTTAGCCATGAAAGTACTACATCATCTCATTACATTTTCCCACTAGAAACCAAACATGACCCTAGATACATATGATCTCATCCCCACATATAGTCTAACTTGGAGGCTGCTCCTCGCCTTCAACACTCTCCCCTATGGCTCAAAATCTGATAGTTTCCCATTCTTTACTCAATCCATTAAGGTTGAGGTCATAGTTAAGGATGGAAGAATATTATATCCCTGAATATCCTACACCTCTAAGTGAATCTTAGAGATCAATTCCCTAAGAATCCACTTTCTACCATCCTCTTGAAAAACTAGAATATGAGTCCTTCTTCTTAGTGTATCAACCACTACATTTTCCATTTCCAAGCGTATAGGCATGATCGAAGTTGAATAACTCTAGGTCTTCTACCCACCTTCTCTACCTCAATTTCAAAGTACTATGTGTTAATATATATGAGAGGATTTTGTGGATCGTGTGCAACAAAAAGTGATCTCCTAGTAAATAATGTCTCCAATTGACCAGAGCATGAACAACTAAAACCATCTCAAGATCATGCATCAGGTAATTCCTCTTGTGTGGCCTCAACTATTGAGACCCATACACCATGACTTTTTCTCCCTATAATAGAAATTCACCTTCCCCAATACCTAATGCATCACAATACATTGTGTATCTCCTTCATTGATATGGTAGAATCAAGAAGGACACTAAAGTAAATTCACTTTTTGACTCCTATAAATGATTCCTAATAGGTATCAGTCCATACAGACATCACAACCTTCATAGTCAATCATATTAGAGGCACTTGTAAGCATTAACAGTGTTTTTTGAATTGCCTATCATATCCATAAAACCCCAAGAAATATTTTATGTTAAATTCATTCTTTGGATACACCTGGAAATCTATACCTCTCATGTTTTATAGGCCAACTGATACTCCTATCTCTAAGATAACATGAATATAGAAGTGAATCTTATGCATCTAGAAGTGGGACTTTGTGAGATTAGAATATAATTGATGTCATCTAAATGTATCCAAAAAAATATCAAGTTGTTTGGAATGGTTGTGATGATTGTGATAATACACCATGTTATAATCAATGAAACCCACCATAAACAAATTAGAATAAGGATGGAAAACTCAGTTCATCAACACCATGAAAACTATTGTCATATACATGAGACCGTACGACATAACCTGATACTCGTAAAGAACATACCTTTTATAAAAAAATTAAACGAGGTGTTTATAAAGGTTGAACATGAACATGAGGGTATCTAAATCTCAAATCAATGTTATAGAACACCGGATCTCCTCAAAACTAATGAAAATTATCCTCTTTATATTAAAAGGGATATCGATTCATAACCATTAATTGGTTAAATTTCTGATAATTCTAACCTAGATTAAGGGTGTGATCTTCTTTTTTCATGAAAAGGACTAGAGACCCCATATAGAAGTATTAGGAAAAACAAAAACCTTTTCTTTTAAATATTCATGATTTACATAGAGCTCATGCAACTCTGTTTTACCCATCTTGATAGGTGGAATGGTTATCAGTGCATCTCCTAGAATGAACTTGATAGAGAACTTAGTGTCTCTCTTAAGAGGTACACCAGAAATTCTGTCTATGAAAAAATCCCGGAAATGATAAAAAAACCATATTGAAATTTTCTTGATCTGCTCTTAGATCATCCAAATAAAAGCTAGAAATATGGTATTTCATCCTTCCCATTCCACAATTCTTTGGTCTAACTCATCAAGCTTGGACA
This sequence comes from Viscum album, assembly GCA_963277665.1. Lineage (NCBI taxonomy): Eukaryota > Viridiplantae > Streptophyta > Magnoliopsida > Santalales > Viscaceae > Viscum > Viscum album. The sequence goes on from OY728158.1 coordinate 790,824,284, forward strand.
TACCATTCACCTGTTTGAATAAACAATCCTCCCTTTGGTGATATGAAATTCACTCTATAGTGGTAGTAGTTAATTTTGGCATGGTAAGCATCTAGCTAGTACATTCTGAGTATGATGTCAAACCCTATCATCTCAAGGAAAAAATAACACATGCAAAGTGACATCCACCATCTATAAGGGGAAACTCCCAACATTGGTGTATAATTTCTATTCTGATCCCCAATGGAGTGTCATGCATCATAGAACCCCCATAAAAATATAAACAATACCAGTGATTTCCACTATAGATAAAGATATGAAACTATGAAATGCATCTACATCAAAAATAGAGTATAGAAGAGTATAAGATACAAAGATCATTCCTCTTACAATAGATATTATAGTGCTCTACTCTTTAAGTGTAGGCTGAATAGAATATATCTGTAATGAAATACAACCCTGTGACACATCCTCACTTCTTAGAGCTAGCCCACAATACTATCTAGGTAAAACATATGCATGGATGACTAAAATTTGACCACAACCTTGGCCTGGTTGACCAATACTTCTCCAGATCCCATATTGACATAGAGCAGTAAAACCCGTTACCAATCTGGGTCTCTTTGATAAACCCTTCCATGAACTTATGGAGGTAAATTCTTGAAAAATCATTGTACATCACCTATCCTTCCAAAACCTTTTCACTTGACTAGGACACGATCACACAGATTCGACATGATTCCCGATCTACCACATTGATGATAGAAAACTAAGCTACTAGTACTCACATTATGGCTAGTGGTCATCTCACAAGAAGCTTCAAAACATCAATTCCTACCACTATAAGTCTAACCACTAGGTCGAGAGAATGAACTACTCTACTTTTTAACCACAATTTCCTTAGGTTATGTTCTATAATTAGTAACCAATTTACTATCTTATTAATTTTCATCAACCTAAACATATTGAAGTGAGTTTGAATAGGATGTATGAGACCTTACTTGAAGTGTTTCTCCCTCAACAGCTTATTCACAAGTTATGTCAGTGAAAAACACTATAGATCTGTAATGCATGTTGAATACTCCATAATTATTATAGCACCATACTCCAGATTCATGAATTCACTGGACCTCTCTAATCTCATAGTATCAGAGAAAATTAATCATAAAAACTAGTTTGGAAGTCCCTGTAAATTACTTTATGAATCTAGTTACCTTGGTTCAATCATCCCACTATGGCTTCGCTGGTCTTCAAATAATGTAAGTCACTAGATTTAATCTCCTCTTAGAAGGTATCTCAAGGTACTCTAATATTTACAATTTAGTCTCAATCCACATATCACCAGATTTTTGAACTCCATACCCTAAAAACATAGGTGGATTCTATTACTAGAACACATGCATCAGCTTATCCATTGAAAAGGCATGCAATGGTTCCCCCTAAAAAGCCTAAAAATAGAATAGAAAACCCTCAGATAACATTTATTTAGAATGAGTTTTTGGTAATAAAATGGTTGTTCTAATATCATTATATAAGTACACACTAGAATCCCATGTCCCACCGCCTCTAGAGCATGGCCTTCACAACCCTCTTGGGGTATGAATAGAGATATTTGTGGTGGAATTTCTCTACAATTCCCAACTTAAGCCTCAGAAATGGTTGACATTAACGTTCATATCTCAAAAGTGTAGTAAAGGTTAAAATATTCTTATAAATAGGTCATACCATAGAGCCTTCTCCTAATTCTAATATTGGGTAAAAATTAATAATTGTAAAATTATCTAGAGACACTACCTCTTTCCCACTAAATAACAGAGTCTAGGTCATCTTCTATATTTCACCAAGTTAAATTTTCATTTTGAATTTATATTCACATAAAATTTCTCATTTGAATGGTTAAACCAAATGGCGCATCACATCTGATTTATAAGTGCCCATACTCCTCATGAACCAAAATATGGCATCCATATAATCCACACCATAGCATGTTCCTACCCGTACGAATCATAGTTCATGACTCAACATACCATAATTAGTTATATAGGGTGTATGTTGTAGCCTAATAAGGATAAAATATTTAAAATTTGGCATGAAATCTATGTAAAAACCATGTTCTCAATTACATTAACACAATAACTATCACAATAGAAAATATATCACACAAAGAACATATTACCAAGTCATATAGTAAAGAAATGCATCCTATGCAGCATGGTATAATGCATGACATTTGAATTCCAGAAGATTCATAAAATGAAGCTTCTGGTAAATACCATCATCTAATTTGGAAATGGTAAAACTGATCAATCTTATCAATGATAACATCACAATTTAACTGAATCACCTAATTATGTAATCAAATCAACTGTAATAGTCAAAATTCAGAAAACAATAATTTCTGTTCAAGGAAATTTGGATTTTTTCCCTACATGTGGGTTAAATTCTCCTAGGAATACCTCGTTACCAAATTCCAATACCTTCTTATCCCTATATATTATGAAAAAAATTAACTCAAGAAAATAAAACTCCTTAGGATACAACTTTGTAATATCCAGACCCAAATGTCACTAAACGGTTCCATGATCTAGTGGGTCACATGGTCTCAAGTGCATCTCCCTAGATACCAAAGGCTTCAAACTAGTAGAAATGGCCTAGGATTTTTCCATGGAGAGACTGTGATCTCATTACCATAGTGTATCATAATAGATATATAGTAATAATAAATAATAGAAGATATTAAATAGATGTATAATCTTCAGGAATAAACACTAAGACACTAGACCAGTAACCCACCAAAGTAGTATTGAAATGAATAATAACTCCAGAAATTGATAATAATACACCAAATCTACAAACTAAACCATATAAAAATGATGATGATAAATTTCATGTTTCTACAATGAATCCAAAATCGGTATACAACATTCAGTACTATACATGTATTGAATTAATAGAAGACCAAAAAGAACTACCCTATCTAGAATCATGATTCATAGCTCAGTCTTGTGCTCCCCCACTCTTGAACATGGGAAAATGTCAATAATTGAAATGTGGGCAATTTTCCTGTTCCCTACCTGCATTCATATAATATGTTTGGGTACCCAATGACGAACCAAGATAGGGTGTGAGATAAAATCATAGTAAGCCACCACTATTGGTGGCTATAAAAAGTCTAGGATATAAAATATAATATAATGTAGTGTGAACAGTATATAAGAGTTATGAAACTAAGAAAAGTATAATTTCCAGGGAAAAACTAATAACTATAAATGATATTATCAAACCAGTAAAGGCTCCAAATATAACAAGTATCAGGATCCAATAACAAGAAAGCAGTAAAGAAATTGGAAGTAAATACCATGGCCATGTTGTATACATAATATCTGTATCACCCACGACTACACTGTATAATCTCTAATGTAATATCAACCATGTTCAATCTATATAGGACAACATTTCACATTTAACATGGATGATCAATATAATCAGACGTGTCAAACCCCTAAGATCCTAGATCCAAGGTGAAGTGAACCAAGGAATCCTACTTGAGTCCTAGAAGTATATCGATGGGAAATTAGTTGGGATTTAATTGGCATTAAAAGAGAATGTAAACAAACCAATTCCACTATGATCCCAAAAAATTAGATCCAATGTGTAGTAAGGCCTAAGGAATCCCATAAAATTCTAATCCAAGGAGTATACAGGTCCAAGGCATTCTCAACTTCTATTATGACCCATAGCACATCACACCCATGGTGTCCTATGAAATCATTTATCAATCAGTTCATTCATCATTTACATTCCATGAGTTTTCCAACTCAAACAACAATTAATATTACATTACATTCAATTATTTGACTCACTCATATAACAATTGAAAATTAAACATATAAACAATTCACAACATGTATAACAAGGAAAAAGAGTGAAAACATCTCCTAATAAATAATTTTGATTAAATTCAGTATAAACAAGCTTCCTCTATCTAGGAAAGCACAAACACTCACTCCCTGGTGGGTATAACTATAGGAAAAGGCAATTAAATCACAAGGCACACCCCATGGGTGGCCTGATTTTGGGAAACACCCACCAACAGTCATAAGAAACAAAAAGGTATCCATAAAATTTTCCATTAAGTTCAATTCAACTATTTATTAAATTATTAGGAATCCTATGAATATTAAAGTGTGTGATACAACATAAACTAGGCATATAGAGAATCAAAATAGAAGGGAAAGGTATATACCACATATCATAGGACCTTAGTAGAGTGCTTGTCTAGTATCACGTTTTGATTCAGTCCAAATTAGAAGAAAAATGAAGAATGGATGAGAAACCTAGAGATATGGAATACTATATTGAATTTAAATAACTTCTTTGATACCAAGTAAAATGAACAATGGCTCAAAATTAAAGGATTAATCATTTTCATGGATCCAACTAGATGAATGTCTCTTGATTTTGATCTCAGATAGAAGAATGGTGCCAAGTCCTAGGATTTATCCTTCAAATGGAGCTCTCTAAAGGTGAGCCCCTGCCAATGGAGGAATGTAAAAATTGTTTTAGTTTTAAGTAAATTTAAGGGGAAATGGCTATTTTTTCTTCAAATTAATGGGCTTTATGGTTTGAATTCATGATTCACCAACCTGTGCACAAACATTGTGCCCTTTACTATGCTAAGGGGGCACCCACACAATCACTTAACATGGTTCATCTAAATGTATGAAAATGATGAATTTTGGATCTTGTAAATATTTAAGGGGAGTCTCATGGGTGTGTTCCTCCATTTTCATTGCTTCCTCAAACTATGTGGGATCCTGATATCCACTCTCTAGGCCTCACATGGTCAATCAGACCATGCGTACTGTCCCTCATGGTTTCTACTCACTATCAATGCTATCTGATATTGTCCCAAAAAGTTAGGCTATGGGATTTGAATAGTCCCCTAACACCCATGATACCCCAATTACCTCAAAGGGTATTCACATTAGTCCATAAACAAGCATTTAATCTGAAATTAAAATGATCCATTATTTATAGGAAAACCTGGGACCCTACAGTTAGAGTCACATTGTAGATTGGGATCACTCCCTAATCCCTAAAATGTAAGATCCTGATATATAAGTCATTTCCTAATCTATGATGGGGAAATAAAATTCCAATCCCACCCATAACATGAAGGAAATAGTCCTATAGGGGTATGGGTTTATTCCCCATTCCATTTGATATTATTTCATGAGATATGAAGCTTTACCCATTAGTTTAGATGGATATATAATTCTAGGACCACACACCACACAATAAAAATAAAACTTATGAGTTCCAAGAGAACATGAGAACATTTTTATTTCAAACATCTCTTAATTAACTAATGGAAAAGAGTTGGGTTCGAGGAAATATTATATAGAACATTTAATAACACATCCATAAAATGGGGGTGGATGGTATCATAAGAACATATACAAAATGTATCATAAGAAATTTAAAAGGATTTTTAAATACATGAGAAAATCATTTTAATATTATTTGACAATTCATTTTGAAAAATATTAATAAATATCCCTTTTTAATACTTTAAATATCAGTTAAAAAGGGATACTTTTTTCATCATGAAACGTGTGGACAAAATTAAAAAAAATATTTTTAAATAAAATTAAATTTATTATAAAATTTCATTAATAAATCATTAAATCATATATAAGGATTTAAATAAAATCATCCAACTAATATAGATATGGTAGAGTAAAATTCCAGACTAAGAAAAGACTTTGGGTCTGTTTCACTTAAAAACATCAAATCAGATAGATTATTTATAGAAGAAAATGAACTTTATAGAAGAAATATAATAAAACTAATAAAAAAAGAGGACTATAAAGACTGTAATGTTTTATATATGATGTTCACACAATTTTTCCCAATACATAAATTCATTCATAATAATCTCAATTGGAAAATGTGACTCAAAATAAACCTGTACGAAGCCATTTCCATACAAATAAAAGAACAAAAAAAATTGAATATTATATGTATTGGTTATTACCATTAATTAAATGATGTGTATTAAAAGTAAATAAATTGGTAGTATATACACCAAGAAATAAAATAATTGGTGAATAGGGGAATATTTTAAGGAAGTGAAATTGATATAAGGAAACCCTTACCTTAATTCTCAACTTTATTGAAAGTGATTTAAACTAATTTTTAATAAGTATAACTACCTTGATAACTCATTTCATAAACTTACTAATATCTATAACACTTTTTATATTTGGTAATAATCATTTATTATACATTCATTAGTTATTCATCACTCATTGTCATTATTGAAAGGTGTAATTCTGACTGTTTTGCACCTATTTCGTAATGGTGGAATAAAAACCCATTATTTATGATAAGTTAATCATTAAAAGAATATAAAATATATTAAATTAATTTTTTACGATTTATTCACCCACATTTTCATTTGGTGGAAACTATGGGCATGGTTTTAGAAAATGAGATCCGTGATGAGAATGTTTCTGGTAATTTAATGATATTAATGAATTACTTCATAATGATCATGATTTTTTGTGTCATAATTTATAACTATATTAATCATATATACTAAACCTTTATATCATATATATTCATAAAATAGGTTTTACAACCATCCCTATAAGATAGTGATGAAAAACAAAACACAATGTTCCATAGAGGCGGTAGTCTGTATGTACGCACAAACAAGTTTTCATTTTATATAGAATTGGAGGAAGGTATTATAAAAAACTGAACCATTAGGTACCATCTATAATATGGTAATATTATAATGATACCCCAATATCACCATTAATATGTAAGGGTATAGCAGATAGTACCTGTGGACATATCACACACACATGAGAGGCATTAGCCTAAAGTACATGTTTCCATGTACACATCTTCGTACACCAGTATAATTTAAAAACGTACAATATATTACAAAAAATTCATGAATAAAATATAGCACAAATAATAGTTCCATAATAAGTACAAAATGAGTATTATGGTCCAAATACAATCTCTCCAAACTAGTAAAGAACCCAACCTACAAGCAACATGGGGAGAAGCTACCCATAATAAAGGCCTAGGTCCATCTAAAATATGTCAGGCATAAATAAGCTCCAACTAATAAAAAAATGATCCTTTTACACTAAGGACTCCAAAAAATCATTTATTCTTCATAAAAAATTATATGTATGGGAAGATCCCATACATGGGTGAATATATACATACAGAGTAGGACACCCCAAAATCAACAAATGAAATGAATCAAGAGAGTAGTTTGATCATCACCATGAAGGTATTTCAATTAGGATATGACACATAAAAACATAAAAAATAAATAATATATACTAATGATATATTCTAAATATCAAGGTGATGTCATTACCTCACTACTAGATACCCAATTATAATGTATGTCTAGGAGAACTCACTACACGAAAAATTTCATCCATGATGAAGCTCATCTAAGAGGTATCAATCATTAGGTATTACTATACTAATAGAACTCATCCTAGAGAACATGGTCATATAAAATTACCATGAAGAGTCGCCAAGAAAACTAAGAGGGATCATTTGAGATACTCACTTGATTAGACTACACATCATCGGAAGATAGCAGACATCGATAGATATATTGGGGACCACACCCAAGACCTATGGGGTATAACTTATCCTAACTGGAATTCTAAGGATACTGATATGTAGATAGTGGATCTCACCTAGGGACACTGGGGTATATCAAACCCTACCTAAAAAAACTGGTTATGTAGGCTATCATACACATATATACACTAGTGATGATGATTCATAAAACCCCACCTTGGGAAGAAAATAATTATAGAGGATCACAATCTAGGCCTCAAAGAGGGATATCATACCACTATCTTCGACTAGATCCATAGGGTAGATCACATCCCATTCCTAGGATGTGGTTACTCAAAACACCCTTATGAGGATGGACCATAGAAACACACCCACATTGAAACTATCCAAGGGAACACACTTATGCTCATAAAAGAGCTAAACTAAGATTTAAAATCTCTCCAACCTACCCTTCAATGAGTAAACGACATGTCTCATAGGGGTAAACGATGTTTCTCACTAAGCTTGGCACTACTCATGTCTAGAAATAACACAACATGCATTTCCCAAAATAAATATTGTTTTCGTACTGGTACATAGTGTGTATAGGTTGGTCTGGAACCCAGTTTGTAGTCTTTTTTATCCTGTACCTATATACATAGGGAATTCACATGTATACTGGTCGTGTTTGAGTAATTTCTAAAGTACATAGTGTGTTCCTCGACACACATGACATGTACTATCACATTGAAACCTGGGTGTGTACTCCCTGTAAACACCAAGTCTTTCACCAAGGGTTAAATGGAGTTTGATGACACACATGGTGTGTATCACAACATGGATTCCTAGGTGTGTCCACCAAGAATTTCACCACAATGTCTTGATATAATTTTACCACTATACAAGGCCAGAAGGAATTCAAATTATGACTATTATTTTTTGGAAAAATATCATCATAACTATCCATAAAGAAACCCTCTTAATCGTTATCATGAATCCACTGTCACCCACACCTTGATCAAATACCACCGTCACCAGTGGATGGATTCTGACTACCCATATATCTTATTCTTGACCCCCAATGTGGGGCACTGCCATGTCGCCAAATCCAAGACTAGAGAACTCTTGATCTAATTCTCAGTCATTCATAGTCATCATCATTCCAAATAATTCCATAAAAAACTCTTTTAATCTAAATCCCAACCCCATGGAAATGATCTATTGCTCCCAAGATAAAATGGGCAATGAATTTCTTATGAGTATTCATTGAACCTACTGCTATGTTGAGTATCAAAGATGAATACATAAAGAACCTGGGGAGGAAATCTCAAAACAAAAATGTGAGAAATGAACCTTTTTTATTGTTTAGGTTTACCTCAAGACATTATTTTGATAATTATTAATGAATAAGTAGTAATCAAGAATCAGCAATTAACATCGATTCCAAACCAAGGAAGATAAAACCGATCAGATAATTCATTCGCCAATCTGTGAATTTTTTTTATTGAAATTCAATTCACGATTGACATGGGATAAATAATAGGGATAAATTTACATTAAAAAATTCCACACATTAAGTTTTAATTTATCACGAATGAAAAATTATTCAATTTCATTTTCATTGGTGAGATTAATTAACACTGTTGTCAATCTGATTCCTAAACCATAATCTGTTGTCATTCACCCAGGAAAACTCTAATAAAGGATCCTCTCTCAATCCATAAGGTTATGCATCTAACCTTGTGGATTTTAAATAATGGGGATTTTATAAGAGAGGATTTGGTTTGATGAATAATTAAACAAATATATATTTTTATTAATTTATTGAATCATAAATCTATCAACGAACACTCTTAAACCAAATGCCTGATGCATAGAAAAATTATGTTGCACCAAATGTAAAACCCATATTATAGATTCAATGTCTATATTTGAATTCTCATTTGAGAATATGTTCGAGAGTTATTTATTTATTTTCGAAAAACTTCTTATATGTGATGTAATATATTTAGTATTTTTAATATCACCACAACAAGACTATCCAGGCCCAGGAATTCCATACTAACTCTACGCCTAGCCTGAAAAATATTCCTTAAAATATTCCATAGTGTTCAATAGAAACTATTTGACCTTAAATTCTACGCATATTAAAGGATTTTACTCTTGAAAAGTAAAACCCAACTCACATGTGAGGATACTGAGCTCTCAACTAGGTTTTCCACTCCCATGAGAACTATTGATGGTTCCCATTATATAAAAAAAACACCCAAGGTAAATCTTTTCCCATGAAGGGTGTTCTACTATTGGTTCTCAAATTCCACAAGGATCCTCAAACTCCTTGAAAAGGGCACTCCACCTTTAATTTCCATCTTATCCTAATTAACATCATGAAATTGGTCATGCACATATGTCCACAACTATGCCACATGGAATACATCATGCCACTGGTCTAACTATAGTCATCAGATCGAGAGGTATGCCACCTTGCTTACCCAACAAAGTAAAAGGGCATTTGAACCATATATACAGTCTGTAACCTCGACCAAATAATCATCAACCATGATGGGGTGATATCTCCTTGAATATATGATCTCTTATTTTAACTCTAAAGGCCACCATCATTAGTCCATAATGGATCCTAACATTCTCAATAAATCCTTATATACCCTAGGATGAAATGGACCTTTCACAAATATTACTTGAAACAACTCTAGGCCTAAAATATTTTTTTCCCACTACCTTTGACTAGTACAGTAGTGACCAAAACGGTCTCCCACAAATGGCCTCAAGTGGTTTTACACTATTGGGTGAGTGGTAACTATCATGATACACAAATTCCACCGATGGTAGATGATACTCCAATCTATGGAACATAACTATCTTACAAACCCAAAGCATGTTCACCATAACCTGAACGGTCCACATTACCAATAAATATACCTATGGTAGAAACATTGTGCTCAAATATTAAGGAATCCCAAAGGTTTCATGTATCCTTTTCATAATCATGGTGTGAAGTGAGAATCATGATTTGAAATAATTTTCGAGGGAATTCTAGGAAGATAAATAACATCCAGAATAAAAAAAATCCAAAAATATCCTCTATGATCTGGTCTCAAATGGATAAGAAGTGGGATAACATTATGAGTTAGTTTATAACCATTTAAATATAGTTTTTAACTCTCGCTATTCATGGATGCCCCATCACAAGAACCACAATGATACCATCCCATTTCTACTTTAATCTGGGAACCTCAGTCTTTACCTACTAATAGGTGAGACATCAAGAATTTAACTCAGTATCATACTACTATATCCTTGGTTACTCTACCCAATTTTAAAGGATACTAGTACATCATCACCTCACTTAGATGCACGGATAAGGGATATCATGAAACCTTCTCAACGCCACCTCTTAGAGTATGAATGGGCTCATCAACCATCCTTAAACAAATATGGTGTGCTATCCACCTTCATAATATCCATTTAAAATATGTCTAATATATATACGGTCACACAGGATCTTACAATCAATATCCTAAAGTTGTACCTCCCTAACTCACTGAATAATCTAAATGGCAACAACTATTTAATAGAGGTATCCTACACCATCCATGTCTTCATGGGTCAAATTAAAATAGTTCAACTGTTCCATCACCTCGCTTAACAATAGTGAATGAAAAACCCACTATGATCATCTTATACAACTGCCACACTCTTGGGTAGCCCATAATATACACTTCATCAACCTTTTTAGGGTCTACTATCACTCCCATTTCTAATAAGACACATCACAAGAAGTGTACCTCCCAAAACTAGAATTTATACTTTGAGAACATCCCATAAATTTGGTTATCTGAGATGTGTTCCAAAACTATCCCCATGTTTATTAACCTCTAACACCGAGTACACAAGGATTTCATCAAACAAGACCACCATGAACTGATCCAATAAGGGTTAAAGATCTAGTCAATAAGTTCAAGAAACACTATGGTGGTATTCAACATGTCGAAGGGGTATCACTAAAAACTCAAAGAAACCATATAATCATCAAAAATATTCCCTTGGTATATCCTCCTGTTGAACCTAGATTTAGTGATAAAACTAACTATGGTCAACCTATGAGAACCACTTTTCCCCTAAACATTGTCATAAGAAGTCAACAATTCACAAGGGTAAATACTCTTTCATATGTCACTTGGTTTACGTCACGTTAATACAAAACTAACATGAAGCTCTTATCCCCCTCATATGAGAATAATAAGGGGTCTTCTCGAGAAACACATTAATTCTTAATAATCCCTACCTATTTACATCCTCCAATCACACCATCATCTTTATCATTGACATGGGATCATCTAATATTCTATCATGGATATTAGGGATTCCTTTATATAAGAATATATAGAAAAAACATTCAATGGGTTGGTAATCATGAAACATACTTAGGGAAGATGTCCATAAACTCCACCAACATTGTAGGAAACTGAAATATCATAAAAACCTATAAATCAAGGGTATACAATCATAAAAATAAAAAATTAGTTGTATCCTCTTACCATGAGCTCATCTGAATCTACCTTAGTTTTGTTCTCACCAAAGAAGGGAAATTCAGTCCCACTAACTCAGGTAGACATCAATACTCATTGTTAATAGGGTAGTAGATAAATTTTCCATTCTGTGGGAAATATCTTAGTGTCACACTGACTCTAGGGAAATACTCCATTTGAGTATCTCTCTCACTCCTCATAGAGTAATGTCACATTATTAGTAGAAGTGTGTGATCACCGATCCACTCTATAGGATTCTCAAACATATGTGTCAGTTTAAATGGATCCAATGGTATTGTTATGTCTCAAATAGAGGATACACATAGGGAAATGTGGTTTTGAATGTTCTCTAAAACTGTAGCTAGGGATGTGAAGAAATGTGTCATACCTCGAACCACCCAAAAAAATTATGGCTCACAAGTTGTACTACCTAAACATCTCCTTTACCTTTCCTTCCTGTTCTCTATAACCCAAGTTCTCTTGATACCTTAGCACATCAAAAATATGCCTATAATAAAATTCAAAGGTAATCCTTCACTACACCTAAAAATTTTCCTCCTCAGGAGAAATAACTCACCCACATAGTTTTGGATTAGGTAATATGAATGCATCTCAGTGGGGGGGGGGGAGTGTCCCTATTCCTTGTGTATCCGAGTTCAAATAAAAATCAATAACACACAGCAATACCAATGACCCACATAACCTTAGAGATGTATTTCCACCATGATCAACATCATGAGGAGTCTTATCTAAGTGAGGTGCTCTCACCACAAGCTCATGGTATTCATTTAACCCCAAAGAACGTGGTTTATCCCACCATTAATCCTAGATTATATATGTATATTAAACACATGAAGTTGAATCTACAAAGGTGCATCATCCATTGGTATGACCAATATTAATCAAGGATTAACCTAATGGGTAGAATCAACCTAAACCACTGGAGGTGGGTCAACATGCTATTGAATGGGTGGAGACGTCTCTCACAATTCACAAAAAGGAACGACCTCAAACATAGATCAATAACTAAAGTATCATCACCATTTGAATCCAAAACATGATCTTCCAATAAATATTATAAGGATATCGTTGTGGAAGCATCCAACAATATCAAAAAAATACAATGTTTAAAAGATTATATCTAGGAAGTTGCAGCAATAAATACATGAAACTAAATATCATTTCTATATGATTAATTTACCAATTTTTTCCCAAAAACTAGTACTTACATGTCTCAAGTAAATAAGATGGTTATTAGATTCTAGTTCAATGGATATGTTAGCTGCCACACCAACACTGGGCTCCCTGGCTGGAAAGAAAAACTCAAAACACAATAACAGTGTTTCTTATTTTTCATTCCAAACCTCACAGCTAGAAAAATATTTGAAATCTAGTGCTAAGATAAACCATTTGATACCAGTCCGTCCTAACCCAACTCACTAGAGACATCCTTCGTAGTCGTAATCCAAGAATGACACCCCTATATCACCTCCCATAGGTCATGATATTTAGACTGACACTGAGTAGTCATATCACACACATGGGAGGCCTTAGACTAAAGTATCTACAAACACGCGCGAATACATCTCCATAAACAAGTAAATATAGAAAGATAATAAAATCATATTTTAAATGCATGTATAAAATCTTTCACACATCATAGTATGACATAAATAATGATATAAGTATAAATGGAGATATACAAGCCCCCCAAAATAGCTAAAGAACCCAAAATGTTGACAAAATGGGGGTAGCTACCTGTAAGAAACAATTGGAAATATTTGAGGTTCTTCTAGAATAAATAATATCCATGTACGATCTACCTACTCCTAGTCAACCAAGGACTGAAATGAAAATATTTTCATATGAAGAAGACAAGACAAGCGTGGGTAGATCCCTTGTAGGGGTGAGTATATACAAACCTAGAAGGACACCCCAAAATCAATAAAAAACATCAAGAGAGTAGAAATATCATCACCCTAAAGGTATGTAGATTAGTATATTTTGGATAACAATATAAAAATAATAAACCAAATATGATCATGAAGGAAACTAAGTATAAAGGTGATGTCCGAACCTCGCTGTTGTCCTAGGATTCTGTTAGAGGCTCAAAGGTAATGATTTTCCGAGAGAACTTACTCTGTGAGAGTTTCCATCCTCTGTAGTGATCATTTGAGAGGTATCAATCATCGAGTATTACTATACTATTATAACTCATATGAGAGGAAAATCTTGTTGGGTATTTCTATGAAGAACCACCATGGAAATTGAGAGGGTTAATCTGAGATATACATTTGATTGGAAAACAACTCATCAGAAGGAAACATAAGTTGATGCAGAGATAGTGGATCACACCTAAGACCAATAGGGTATACATGACCCTAACCGAAACTCTAATGATCTTAATAAAAATATAAGGGAACTCACCCAGTAACTTTGTGGTTTTCCAGACCCTTCTTGGAATAACACACTATGTAGGGTATTGTATTCCTTTCTATGTTGGTCATGATGATTCTCTAAAACCCCACCAAGGGAATAATGAAATAATAGAGGGTCACACTATAGTCCTTATAGAGAGATTTTGTATCCCTATTTGACGCTAAAACTATAGATGAGACCACATTTTTTCCAAAATATAATTCATCATAGTACCATCATGAGGAATGGACCATGGGAACACACCCATTTTGAAACGGTCAAAGGGAACAAACCATTGCTCACACCATAACTAAAATTGGAAATAATGAGTGATCCAACCTACCCTTTAAGGAGTAAATGGAATGCCCCATAGAGTTACATGTTGTGTCTCACTATGCCTGGAACTTCCCAGGTCTTGTAATCATAAGAAATGCACTTATAAAAATATTCTAAATTTACCTAGGGGTACATGGCATTTAGAGGATGGTTTGGAAGTCAACATGTCATCTGTTCTAGAACCTATACTATATCCCATTCCTATATGCTCTGGGAATGAACCATTAGTCTATCCAGGTCTAAGTACTTTCTAAATTACATGATTTTTACCCTAATACACACGGTGTGTGGGGTCACATGGCCACCAAGGGATGTACTCCTTGTACATGTTGATCCATTCAATAAGGGTTAAACAGTGTGTGATATGAATCACACAGTGTTTATCACTGTATGTATTCCTAGGAATGTATTCTTTGTACATACCAAGTAGGAATTAGAAGGGTCATATGGAATGCGATATATAACACATTGTGTAAACCCTAGCTAGCATATTAGGGGAACTACATGACACGTAGTATTATAAACTACATGTAATGTAGTTCATAATTTCATAGAACATATAGCTTTCAATATGGTTTTAACTTCACCTTCACCATTACCTCTGATTCTACTGAGAATCATGCCACGACATATGGATCTAAGTTGATGACCATCCACAGTTTTATGGAAGTTGGATTCGAGTCGTTATTCACTATAAAACCATCACTGTATCCATATAGAAGTAATACACATGGACTAGATAGTGATGTCTTATCACCAACACCTCGATCAGATATTATCATAACTAGTTTCGATATTTCATCCAGTCATCCATGCAATTCTCAATACCCAATGCACCACTCCATTGTGTCTCCAAACCGTAGACTAAAGAGTTCTCGATCTGATCCCCAATCATCTATAGTCATCTTCACACCTCTATATTGCTGTCAAACATGCTCTTGATCCCAAACATAAACTAACATAAATGATTTATTATGCCAATGATCAAATGTGGAATGATCAGCTTTTATGTATTCCTTAAATCATTTTTATGTAGAATACTAATGATGAACACATGAAGAACAAGGGTAGAAATGAACATAATTAAAACACAAGGAATAAAACTCAATCATTTTTTTGGGTTGACCTCAGTCTATTTCCACAAGGATGGTGAACAATGTAGTACTCAATAATCAACAATTATAATTAATTCTAGACCAATGCTGATAAAACAGAACATGTAAATCATTGGTTTATGAACAAATAAAATTTATATAGATTTCATTCATATTGAATATGGGATAAAAAGGAGATAAATCCACATAAAAAAATACCTACCCAGATTTTGGATCAATCATTAATGAAAAATGATTCCAAATCATTGTATTTTTTGATATCCATGAACACCATTGACACTATTATTTTTGTACCACAATCCTTTTTTTCCTCCCAAGAACACACCTCCAAAAAAATCCTCTCTCAATCTCTATGTTTATGAGGATAACAGTAAGGGATTTTCGATAACATGGATTTTTTAATAGAGGATTAGTTCTTAGGATTAGTTAAATAAATAAATAAATTATTTAATTTTATTTTTTATAAATCATTCCATGATTACTCTTAAATGAAATTCTAGATAAACATAATGATTACGTTATACATAGGGTGAAACCCAAATTTCAAATTCAATAGTTGTCACAGAGTCCCCATTCAACACATCATTTTCCATTAATCCCATTAATTTTTTTTAAAAATATCATGTGATATATACTATATTTATTTTTTTAATATCACCACACTATGGATCTCTGGGCCCTAGAATCCCACACTAGGTCAGCGAATTGCATCAAAAATATTTCCTAATATATTTCAATGTTTTACATGGAAAAAATATAGTTGTTATAGGTATAAAATGGTTTTTTTAGAATTTTAAACATGTTATAAATATCTTATTTATTTATTAAATACACTTTTATATCTGTATATATATAGTGGTAATGAAAAATAAAAAACATTGTTTATAGAGGTGGTTATCTACATGTATGGATGGATGGCATTTTCATTCTTATAAGGAGAAGAGATGAAGGTAGATAATGATTTTTACATCAACAAAATAAAATTTATGTATATCAATTATAATTATGTTAATATTTTAGTATTTTATAATATATTTTGAGTTACAATAAGAGTACATGAATAAATAGAAATGAAGAAGATTAATTTCAGAATTTTTACCTTGCTCTTTGGAATCTGTCCTTTTAAACTTGGATTCAGCCTTTGAGTGGGGGTATTCTGGGGAGAAACAAATCTCTATAATTTTTATTGGAGTGTTGGTTATAGATTTAGGTAGATCGTGGTCAAACTAAAGGGATTTTTATTGGTGGAGAAGCAGGGTAGTGAAAGTATCCTTTTATAACTGATTGAAGTGGCATTTTGTTAATAAGAGGTACATTATTCATGGAAAGTTACACTAAAGGTGGGAAATGATGGATATGGGAAGTGTTTGGTTCTAGAAAAACCTTAAATACAAGTTTTTATATAATTTTCAAGGAATTATAGTTTTTTCTCCTTAGTTTTAACTTTTATCAGAATTTAATTTTACCGTGATGACACTTTTTTTACCCTCAACAACTTATTTAAATAACTAAAAATAAAATTGACATTTTTAGATAATCACTGTATTCTAATTAAAAAAATTTTAAAAAAATTATAATATTAAATAAATAAATAAATAATAATAATTTTAAAATAATAAATGAATAATGCATGAAAACCATCTTATAAATATATTACTTATTTTATAAAATGTCAAATATAGGTTTTATAATAAAACCTAAATTTTTTAATTGTAAAATTTTACTTATAATATAAATATTTGGTGAAGAAAAAAATTTCATAAATTTTAATTTATTCTTATATCCAAATGATGTCCTAAAAGTCATGGTATTTATGAAAACTTTATTTTTCATACTTCTCCAAAAAATCAATCATTTTAGAAGAATGAAACAAATTTAATCCTCATATTATATTTTAATGATGAATCCAAAAATGAAGTTCATTTGTTCAATTTAAAATTCTATAATTAATTTATTTAACTTTTAAATGGAAACATAAAATATACTGAAAATTATTTTTATAAGAAAATGACTTATTCAGATATTAGGTTTTTAATCATATTTTATACAAACTTATTATTAAATTAGTTTTAATATATTATTTATACCAAAAATATATTTTACCAAAATTTACCCATTATAAACTTAGTTTATTTATATATATAATTCATATATCCTAAAAATCAAATTTTAAAAACAATTAAAATTAATATAAAATGATCTTATTAATTGTTTATCTACACTAATTAAATTTTATCAATGCTATAGTGAAAAAATTATCCTTTAATGTTTTTCTATATATATTTTATAATTAATTTTTCTTCAATTTATACCCACCAAATCAAAAACTACTTTACAATGGTTATATTTATCTTAATTAAATGTATAACGATTCATTTTTATTTGGTGTTGTGTGTGAAACATGTTATTAAAAACATAATTTATTTAATTGAAAAAATATACTAAATTATAAGGGTGTTAATATGATTGAATACAAGATATATAAATCTTATTTGGTCATGTTTTTTAGAAATATACTCTATACAGATCTAGTTCCCCTTCCCTTGTTACAATTTGACATGATTTTTGGGTTGGAATGATTTTCTTTTAATAGATTTCTTAAAAATTATCAGATAAATGAAATTTCATTTCATAACCCTTGTCATCTTGTTGTTAAATATGAATGGAAGTATTATTATGAACTCCCTATAGAATATAACTCTTTAATATGGGTTTCAATACCCAATAAAGAGGGATATTTGACTTAAATGATCAAGGATGAAGTCTGTATTAAAGACATGACTATTTTAAGGGATTACTTTAATGTGTTTCCCAAAGAACTACCTAGAATTCCCAAAATATATGATGTTGAGTTTTTAATCGAAACCCTTCCTAGTTATAGTCGTATATCAAAGATCCTTTATATAATGAAAAGGTTATAGCCTAATCCTTGCATCAGTTGAAGAACCATGAGAAAAATTACCCAACACCTAATTTGGAGTTAGAGAGAGTGATCATTTAATTAAATATTTTGTGGTATTATTTGAATGGTGAAAAGTGTGATATATATTGATTATAAGAGATTAAAGTATATAATCAGATATAATGATTTTAATATTTTCCAAAAGTGATGGATAAATTTTATCAAAGACTACGAATTCTCATTACATTACCACCCTGGGAAGGAAAACGTGGTGGGTGATGCTTTGAGTAGGAAAGACCATTTAAATTTATCAATGATGAAGATTAAAAGAGAACCAATAATCATGGATTTTCAAAAGAGGGTACCTGACATCATATTGGAAGGGGATACATACTATCATTATCAAATGACTTCCCAACTATTTATCCATATAAATTTTAAGTAGGTAAAGATAGAGGATATAGATTAACAAATGAAATTTGATAAAATTACACAGTTCAACAATAGCATTTATAGAATAATAATGTTTGGGAAATGGATATGTGTCACGACCCGACCCAATGGGGCTCAAGCCGCGACTCCCCAAGACCGCCTCCTATAGGCCAGGGGCTGGCATCTAGCGCCGAGTAGGCTGTCACACACATGGGAGGCATTAGCCTCAGGTACTTGTACACACACACCCACATAAACCACCATGAAACAGTGCAAAGACATATAAAACTGAAAAGTAAATGCATGCATACAACTATCCCAAACCAGAGTGAAATAGAAGTAAAAAAGGGCAAAATAGGGCCCACCAAAGGAAAACCACAAAAGTATCCAACCTGCTCGGAAGAAGGGGTACGCTGTGAAAAGCACCACAGGAAAGATCCTAGTCACAGTTTCGGTAAGATTCCACAGTCACTCGCTCAATCAGCTTCGCCTGTTCTGGGTCCTCCTGGGACTCCGTCGAAATGCTTGTGGTTTGCACAAGACACAAACATGGGTGGACAAAGCCCGTGCATGGGTGAGTATAACAATACTCAGTAGGCACCCCGAAAACCCAAAACAAAACAGGGAAAATAAAAGGAAACAATCTTCTCATCCTATCCAGAGGGAACTCAGACAAGAGAGAAACTCCATATCATGACCATACTCAGCTAAAAACAACTAGTCAACTCAATCCAGGTGTATTACCATACATACACCTTGAACATCCAGAGATACTCTGCTCACGCACCAAGCCACATGAGGTACCGACCTCATCACTAGAAACAGTTCACAACCAAGAGGGCACACTCCATGATCATTGTCATCACATTTGACACTCATCTGAGAGATACACCCCATCAGGTCCCATATATACATCTCATAAGCTCACCCAAGAGATCACACTCATTGGATATCATCACTGAGGAAACCACACCAAAACAACATAAACAACAAACTCCTCGGATAGTGGATTGCTCCTAGGGTCCGCTACGGGATACCAGAACCCACACCGGTATATGAAGATCTCACAAATAGGGGATCATTCCCAAGATCCACTAGGGGATACCACAACCCAATATGGTATTCGAAGATCTCACAGATAGGGGATCACTCCCAGCATCTGCTGGGGGATACCACAACCTGATCTGGTGCTCCATAGAATCTGCTGGAGCTCGATTCACTGACGATTGGCGCTGGAAACTGTCATCTGCGGCTCGATTTGGTGAAGAAAAGAGGTAGGGGAGGGAGGGGTTCTCCATGCACAGAGAGGAGTTGGGGGGGGAGATGATTGATTTTTCATTATTTTTTTTAATAAAAAAGCATCATTTCATCTTCCCACCAACACACCTCCGACCTGGCACCCGACGCCGACTAAAATTAAGTCACGCCTAGGGTAAACACGACGTTCTAAACCCAACAACGGACTCAGATATTTGATCTGAGACTCTGTTAAGAGGTTATTTGAGCCGATGCTCATAAATAAACATTTCCATTTATTTACGAAAATTCCCTTGGTGGAGTTTCTCACAGAAGGCCCATGCCTACAAAGTTTATACCCCGCCTTGGGTAAACGACACGCTCCGAACGCAACTGTGCCCTCAATTTCCCATTCTGAGCTACCATTTAGAAGATAAAATAGCCCCACCACATGCATAGTATAAAAATACTTAATATTATTATATAATTAATTCCGGGAACACCGGGCCTCAGAATTGCCCGCTGTCTTCACATCTAGCTCTGGAATTATTTCTAGGAATATTATAAATTTTGAAAGGGCCAAAACCCAAGTTGTAACATCCTCCCCACCTTATAACTTATAATCCCTGAAATTCAGTAATCACAAGAAAGAAATAAGACTCTCAACTGGGTCTCCCACGCCAGTGAGTTCACCAACAAACACCCCTTCCCAAACACATAATTCATAGGGACTCATCCACCACACCTCAACACTATCTACTTTGGGCTGCACTGACTCTCCCTCATGGTTTTGATCGCGTCACAAAAATGTGTCTTGGTGGAGTAAGGATCTCTTTTCCTCACTCATTAAAAGAATGCCAAAAAACACCCACACATGGTCTTACCAATGCTCTGAAAAAATACTCGAGCAAGAAACGAAAAGGGAAGAGAACTGCTAAACAATGTCTAACAAACTACTGCAGAAAGTAGAAAGGACACAAGGAATACCTTTATCCATCAGCGAAGCATCTCGGTCAATAGCCTCTAGGGCATGCACCTGTCCTTGCCCTCACCCTCCAGCTCCCTGAGCTTGGTGTGGACCACTTGGGGGTGGTGGTGGGGGAATCTGATATTGTCTACCACCTCCTCCTACTACACTAGCTCCACCACCACGTCGGTCGCCCTGCGGACCGCCATACTTGAGACGCTGCCTCTGTCAAGTCATTCTTTCGACCGGATCCCCCTCAGAAGCACGATGGGTCGGGAAATCTCTAGAAAGATGTCTTCGACCGTCGTAAACGTAAACCCACCTCTCCTACGGGTGACCAAAACTGGCCTGCGAGCCCTTTGAGCCTTGATCCTCAGATCCTTCATCCTGGGGTCGCCTCCTGAAATGTCACTGACTTTTGGGCCCCTTAATCTGTCATCGTCTACCAGATGATGATCCGACTAATGAAGTCTCAACTCTCGTGTTCTGAGCACTAACAGGAAGGATCTTCTTGGCCAGAAATCTCTCCACCACCAAGGCTTGCTCTAGCACACTAGCATAGGTGGGCAGACACAAGGATACCACACCTACCCAGATGTCTCTATTTATGCCCTGATCGAAGGTCTGATCCCTAAAGAATGGGTCCTGAACCATATCCAAGGAGTAGCACGATAGGTCTGTAACCGTCGCTGAGTACTCCGACACAGTCATTCCCTCCTGTCGAAGCTTTAGAATCTCGTGGATCCGCACTGACCTCAGCGTCACTGGATATAACTCTTCCATGAAAAGCCACTCAAACTTTTCCCAGGTGAGAATCTCCTCATCGTGGGACTGCATGACCAAACTCCATCATCGCCTGACCGAACCATGAATAAGGCTCGCCACTAGGAGCACCATCTGATCTGTGGGTGTCCTCAACAGGAAGAAAACTCTGGTGACTGTTTCAAGCTAGTCATCAGCTGCCTGAGAATATAGATCACCCCGGAACCTCAGGGGTTGCTGCCTCTAGAACTCATGCAGTGCACTCAGACTGTGCGCAACCTTATCCTACACTTCAGGAACGACCAACTACTCGACAGGTGGTGTCTCAACTGGTGGACCACCTGGAGGTGCAGCCTCAGAACCTCTACCCTGGTAAATAGCCTCTACACTGGGTGGATCGTCACCACAATCCCACTGCGGAACTCTTACTGGCTATCGTCATGGAGGAATCATGAAATACAATCAAGACGCACCATGGTCAAAGAGTATATTTAGAGGGATGACTCACTAAGGACAAGGAAAAAACCCAAAACTCGGTCCTATATGTTTCATGTCCGATTATTTTTCCCCTGCGACCAGTGTATGGATGTCCTGAGTCGAAAAGTAGGTTTTCAGAGACCTGGTGAATGGATACATCGGCCTCCGTACCAACACTGGAGTCCCTGGCCTCAAAGACAAACTCAAAACATCCTATCACTGCCGCTATGCAACCCAAACCAAACTCGTAGCTAGACCATCTACGATTTGAGATCCCAAAGGTGGAACCTCCTCTGATACCACTCTGTCACGACCCGATCCAATGGGGCTTGAGGCGAGACTCCCCAAGCCCACCTCCTATAGGCCAGGGTCTGGCGACTAGCATTGATTAGGCTTTCACACACATGGTAGGCATTAGCCTAAGGTACCTTTACACATGCACCCACATACACCTCCATGGAACAGTGTAGATACATATAAAACTGAAAGGTAAATGCATGCATACAACTATCCCAAACTAGAGTGCACTAGAAGTACAGAAGGGAAAAATAGGTCCCACCAAAATAAAACCACAAAAGTGTCCAACCTTCTTGGAAGCAGTGGTACACTGTCAAAATCACCACCGAAAAGCTCCTCGACACAGCTCTGGTAAGACTCCACGGTCCCCTGCTCACTCAGTTCTGCATGGTTCGGGTCCTCCTGGGACTCCATCAAAAGGAATGTGGTCTGCACAAGACACAAACATATGCGAGCAATGCCTGTGTAGGGGTGAGTATAAAAATACTTCGTAGTCTCCCCAAAAACCCAAAATAAAGAGAGCAACTGAAAGGCAACAGTCCGCTCATCCCAGCCAGCAGGAACCCAGACGAGAGAGAAACTTCATCTCGTGACCATACTTCGCTAAAGACAACTTTTCAGGTCAATCCAGGTGTATGGCCATACATACACCTTGAACATCCAGATATACTTAGCTCACACACCAAGAAATATGAGGTACCGTCCTCATCACCAGCAACGGTTCACAACCAGGAGGGCACACTCCACGATCACTTTTATCCCAGAGGACAGTCGTCTGAGAGATGTACCCCATCGGGTCCCACAACCCAATCTGGCGCTACACAGAATCACATCACTCAGATAGAGGATCGTCGCCCGTCAAGACAGTCATGATGATACCGAAACCACATCTGGTATAACTCGCGTAGTAGGGGATCGAACCGATGATGCACCAACCCTATCAGAACCATGTGCTGAGTAGGGGATCGTATCACCAGTGATTCCACAACCCTACGGAACCATGCGCTAAGTAGGATATCGTATAAACAATGATACCCCAACCCTACTATAAACCACATGCTGAGTAGGGGATCATATACCCAATGATGCCACAACCCTACTGAGCATGACCCAATGTATAGGGGATCATATTACCGATGATGCATCAAAATCTATGAGGGTTAACCTGTTAGATAAGAGATAGCCGCATGTGGATAAGTGGTCACAACGATACCAAGAACCCGATCTAGGGTAGCGAAGCTAGAGGATCCCGCCTCGAGCCCACCAGAGGGATGCCAAAACTATAACAAATTAGGGATCCTATCGAGGGTATCACAAACCCATACCATGGTTGTGATGCTACACGAACCCTCATAGGAGGGAACCAAGGGAGTACCCTCAACCATTGATGGTCCAAACGTCCCAAACTCGAGCGACCCGCAACATCACCACACTGTGCGCCTTTTAGGCTAATAACAAGGAAACCATCACGGTATATATGAAAAAACACACATGATATGCTATTAACTCACCCAAAATGGACAACCAGTGAAAAAATAACTATTCACCATAGCTAGCTGGTGTGGGGCCCACAATACGATCCTGAAACTCAACAAAAGGATCATACCACTGCGATCCCCTCAGAAAAACACACAGGAACGACTACTCAATCATCCCAAACAGACAATTGGTGAAATTGATACTATTCACTAAAGCCAGCCCATATGGGGCCCACACTATGATCTTGAAACTCATCAAGCAGATCATACCACTGCAATACCCTTGAAAAAACACACAGGATCGACTACTCGATCGTCCCAAATAGACACCCGATGAAAAAGGTTTTATTCACCATAGCTAGACCGGGTGGGGCCGACACCATGATCTTGAAACACGTCAAGCGGATCAAACCATTGCGATCCCCTCGTGAAAACACATGGGATCGACTACTCGATCGTCCAAAACGGACACCCAGCAGAAAAGTCACGTTTCTCTGTAAATGCTGGAACCCAGCCTCATGGGGCCCAGACCTTGTTCTTGGTCCCAACACCTGGAAACTATCTTGAAAAGTCTTCTGTACAATCAGGGTCTTAGCGCCACTGAAAACACGTCATTTGGACACTTCGTGCAGGAGATATGGTGGATTAATGTTGAAAATAATAAACGATTATAATTATTTTCAACGTTTCATGGGTGCGGGCCAAAAAACATCTCACAAAAATTCTAGAAAGAATTTAAAAAGGTTCGTCTTGACGCAAGCTTCGCGTCACCACAAACGTCTCTCAAATAGGACTTCCAGTTTGCGAGTTATAGGGGTTTAAAGAACCCCTGGAAATAACTGGTCAGACCACCACCTATCTCGCGAGAAACCACATCGCTGCCACCGGAAATCACTTCGCCACCACTGGATTCCTCCGTGCTACTGCCAGAGATCGCCATGCCACTGCCGCACTACCGCCAATTTTCCAGAATCCTCCATGGTCGCCACCCTTGCCGCCCAAAAACTGGGTTTTCCACCGGAAAACTTTTGGGAGCCACCGAGAGCACCTTGGTGTTCCAAATTCAGATCGGACACATGTTTCAGAAAACTCGTGACCCAAACTACACAACACATATTAAAACATGAATTAAAACAAAAATAATGGGATTCGAGATTTTAAAACTCAAACTGCCTACCTGTTGGCGAATCACCGAAGCTTCAGGTACCGAATGATGCCTGCGACGCACTGAAAATCGATTTGCTGACGATCGGTGCTAAAAACGGTCATCCGCGGCTCGATTCAGAAAAGAATGGGGGTAGGGGAGGGAGGGGTTCTTTGTACGCAGAGAGGATTTGGGGGGAAGATGATTGATTTTCTATTATTTTTTTTAATAAAAAATGCCATTTCCTCTCCCCGCCAACATGTCTCCAACCGGACACCCAGCGCCAACTCAAATTATGTCGCTCCTAGGGTAAACACGACATTTTGAACGCAATGGCGGACTCAGATTTTCGATTTGAGACTCCATTCAGACATTATTTGAGTTGACGCTCATAAATAAACTTTTCCATTTATTTAGGAAAATGCCCCTTGTGGATTTTCTCATAGAAGGCCTGCGCCCACAATGTTTATACCCCGCCTATGGTAAAAAACACATTCTATATGAAAAATTTCCCTCAGATTCCCATTCTGAGCTAACGTTTAGGAGATAACACACCCCTGCCACGTGCATAGTATAAAGATACTCAATATTTTTATTCAATTAATTTCGGGCACACCGGGACTCGGAATCGCACGCCATCTTCACTCCTAACTATGGAATTATTCCTAGGAATATTACAAAGTCTGAAAGAGTTAAAACCCGAGTTTTTATATCCTCCCCACATAGAACTTTACATCCCTGAAAATGCACAAGAACAATAAAAGAAATTGGACTCTCAACTGGGTCTCCCACCGCAGCGTGTTCACCAACAAACACCCCTTCCCAAACACATAAGTCAGAGGGAATCATTCACCACACCTCAACACTATCCACTTTGGGCGGCACTGACTCGCCAACACAGTTTTAATTGCATCATAAAAATGCATCTCAATGGGGGAAGGATCCATCTTCCTCACGCATTCGAAGCATGCCAAACAACACCCACAGATGGTCTTACCAACGCACTGAATAAAACACGAGCAAGAAATGGAAAGGGAAGAGTATCGTTATATAATGTCTAAAAAACTACTATAGAAAGTATGAAGGACACAAGGCGTACCTCAATCCATCTGCAGAGCATCTGGGTCAATAGCCTTTTTGGGAAAACAGATGTCCTTTCCCTCACCCTCCAACTCCCTGAGCTTGGTGTGGACCACCAGGGGGTGGTGGTGGTGGAATTTGATACCACCTACCACCTCCTCCTGCTGCACCAGCTCCGTCGCCACGTCCACCGCCCTACGGACCATCGTACTTGAGACGTTGGATTTTCCAAGTAGGTCTGTCGACCGGCTCCCCCTCAACAGCACGACGGGTCGGACAATCTATAGCTAGATGTCCTCGACTGTCACAAGCATAACACCACCTCTCTTGTGGCTGACCAAGACTGGCCTGCGAGCCCTATGAGCCGTGAACCTCAAATCCATCATCCTAGGGTCGCCTCCTGAAATTTTGTAGATGTCCGGGCCCCTGAGTCTATCGTCGACTACCAGATGTTGATCCGACTGACAAAGTCTTAGATCTCGCTTACCCAACAATAACAAGTGGGATCTTCTTGGCCAGAAAGATATCCAGCACCAAGGCTTTCTCTAGAACACCAGCATAGGTGGGTAGACACAAGGATACCACACCTGCATGTACATCTCTTTGTAGGCCCTACTCGAAGGTCTGATCCCTAAAGAACGGGTCCCCAACCATATCCAGGGAGTAGCGCGACAGGTCTATAAACCTCACTGAGTACTCTGACATAGTCATGCCCTCATGTCGAAGCTGCAGAATCTCCTGGATCTGCACTATCCTCAGCTTCCCTGGATAGAACTCTTCCCTGAAAAGCCGCTCAAACTTTTCCCATGTGAGAATCTCCTTATCGTGGGACTGCGTCACCAAACTCCACCATCGCCCGGCCGAACCATGCATAAGGATCGCTGCTAGGACAACCATATGATCTAGGGGTGTCCTCACCAGGCAGAAAACTATGGTGAATGCTTCATGCCAGTCATCAGCTGCCTGAGGATCTGGATCACCCTGGAACCTTATAGGTCACTGCCTGTGGGAATCATGCAGAACACTCATCCTGTGTGCATCCTCATCCTGCACTGGTGGCACAACCATTTTCTCGATAGGTGGTGTCTCAATTGGTGGACCACCTAGAGGTGTAGCCTCAGAACCTGCACCTTAGTCTATAGCCTCTACACAGGGTGGATCGTCACCACAATCTCACTACAGAACTCTCAATGGTTGTTGCCATGAGGGAATCCTGAAGTATAATCAAGACGCACCATGGTCAATGAGTATATTTGGAGAGATGACTCAAGAAGGACAAGGAAAACCCCAAAACCCAGCCTTATATGATGCATGTCCCATTATTTTTCCCCTGCGACCAGTGTACGAATGTCCTGAGTCGAAAAGCAGGTTATCAGAGTCCTGGTTAATGGATATATCAGACGCAACACCAAAATTGGAGTTCTTGCCCTGAAAGATGAACTCAAAACATCTTAACATTGTGGCTATGTAACCCAAACCAAACACATTGCTAGATCATCTATGCTCTAAGATCCCAAAGGTGGAACTTCCTCAGATACAACTCTGTCATAACCCAACCCAACGGGGCTCGAGCTGCGACTCCCTAAGCCCACCTCTTATAGGGAAATGGATGACATCTAGTACTGAGTAGGCTATCACACATATGGGAGGCATTCGCCTAAGTTACCTATACACACACACCCACGTACTCCTCTATGAAATAGCGCATAGATATATAAAACTGAAAAGTAAATTCATGCATACAACTATCCCAAACCAAAGTGCACCAGAAGTACAAAAGGGAAAAGCAGGGCCCACCAAAGGAAAACCACAAAAGCGTCCAACCTGTTTGGAAGAAGGGGTACTCTATCAAAATTATCACCAGAAAGATCCTCAGCAAAACTCTGGTAAGACTGCACGGTCACCCGCTCACTCAGCTCCGCATGCTCTGAGTCCTCCGAGGACTCTGTCTAAAGGCATGTGGTCTACACAAGACACAAATATGTGCAGGAAAAGCTCTTGTTGGGGTGAGTATAACAATATTCAGTAGGCACCCCAAAAACCCAAAATAAAAGAGGGAAAATGAAAAGAAACAATCCACTCATCCAAACTAGCGGGAACCCAGACGAGAGAGAAACTCCATCTCCTGACCATCCTCAGCTAAACACAACTAGTCAACTCAATCCAAGTGTATGCCCATACATACACCTTGAACATCCTGATATAAAAGCCACATAAGGTACCATCCTCATCACCCGAAATGGTTCAAAACTAGGAGGGAACACTCCATGATGACTGTCATCCCAGATGACACTTGTCCAAGAGATACACCCCATTGGGTCCGACACAAACATCTCATATGCTCACCCGAGAGATCACGCTCGTCGGAAATTGTCACTAAGGAATCCTCACTAAAACAACATAAATACAAAACACCTTATATAGGGGATCGCTCCTAGGGTCCGCTAGGGGATACCAGAACCCACACCGGTATACGAAGATCTCACAGATAGGGGATCACTCCCAGGATCTGCTGGGGGATACCACAACCCAATCTGGTATTCGATGATCTCACAGATAAGGGACCACTCCCAGGATCTGCTGGGGGATTCCACAACCCGATCTGGCGCTCCACAGAATCACATCACTCAGATAGAGGATCATCGCCTGTCAAGGTGGTCACGATGATACTGAAACCCCCTCTGGTATAACTCACATAGTAGGGTATCAAACCGATGATGCACCAACCCTACCCGAACCGCGCGCTAATTAGGGGATCGTATAACCAATGATTCCACAACCCTACTAAACCATGCACTAAGTAGGGGATAGTTTTACCAATGATACCACAACCCTACTATAAACCACATGTTGAGTAGGGGATCGTATACCCGACAATTCCACAACCCTACTGAGCATGGCCCAATGCGTTGGGGATCATATTCCCGATGATGCCTCAAACCATATGAGCGTTAACAAGCTAGATAGGGGATTACCGCCCATTGATAACTGGTCACAGTGATACCAAGAAACTGATCTAGGGTAGTGAAGCAAGGGGATCCCACCCAGGGCCCACCAGAGGGATTCAATAACTCTAACAGATTAGATATTTTATCAAGGGGATCACAAACCCATACCACGGTTGTGATGCCACCCGAACCCTCATAGGAGCGAACCAAGGGAGTACCCTCAACCACTACTGGTCCAAACATTGTAAACTTGATAGACCCACAACATTGCCACACTGTGCACCTCCTAGGTCGATACCGAGGCCACCATCACGGTCTCTACGGAAAAACACACAGGATAGGCTATTTACTCTCCTAAAACAGACAACTGGTGAAAAAGGAAATATTCACCGTAGCTAGCCCTTATGGGGCCCACACTAAGATCCTGAAACTCATCATGTGGATCATCCCACTGCGATCACCTGGAAAAAACACATGGGATCGACTACTCGATCATCCCAAATGGACACTCAGTGAAAAATGTATTATTCACCGAAGCCAGCCCCTGTGGGGCCCACGCTACGATCTTGAAACTAATCAAGCAGATCATACCACTGTGATCCCCTTGGAAAAACACACAGGATCGACTACTCGATCATCCCAAACAGACACCCGGTGAAAAATGTACTATTCACCATAGCCAGCCCATTGGGGCCCACACCACGATCCCAAAACTCGTCAAGAAGATCACACCATTGCGATCCTCTCGGAAAAACACATGGGAACAAATACTCGATCGTCCAAAACATACAACCACTAGAAAAGTCACGTTTCTCTGTAAACACCAGAACCCCACCCCATGGGGCCCACACCATGTTCTCAGTCCCAACACCTGGAAACTATCTTGAAAAGTCCATTGTACGATCAGGGTCACAAATCCACTGATGTCACGTCATTTGGACACTCCGTGCAGGAGTTATGGCGGATCAAAGTTGAAAATAATAAAATATTATTATTATTATCAACGTTTCATGGCCCCGGGCCAAAAACCCGACTCCCAAAAATTCTCTAAATAATCTAAAGAGGTTCATCTTGATGCAAGCTTCACGTCGCTGCAGACGAATCTCAAATCGGAATTTTGGTTTTCGAGTTACAGGGGTTTAAAGGACCCCCAGAAAAACCTGACTGGACCACCGCCTTTCTCGCCGGAAACCACTACGCCGCACCCAAAAACCACCGCGCCACCATCGGAGATCACTGCGTCACCGCCGTGCCACAGCTGCTTCACTGGAATTCTCCATGGTTGTCGCCCTCACCGCCGAAAAACCGGGTTTTCCGCCAGAAATCTTCCAGGAGCCACCGGGAGCATCCTGGTGCTCCAAATTCAGATCCGAAACATGTTTTGGAAAACTCGGGACCCGAACTACACAACCATTAAGAAAATTTGAAGAAAAACAATAAAAAAATGGGATTTGGGATTTTAAAACTCAAAATTCCTACCTGTTGGCGGATCGCCGAAGCTTTGGGTACAGAACGACACCTGCAACGCGTTGGAGCTCGATTCGCTGACGATCGGCAATGAAAATGGTCATTCGCGCCTCAATTCGGAGAAGAATGGAGGTAGGGGAGGGAGGGGTTTTCCGTGAACAGAGAGGAGTTTGGGGGGATATGATTGATTTTCCATTTTTTTAAAATAAAAAAACTTCATTTCGTCTCCCCGCCAACATGCCTCCGACCCAGCACCCGGTGCCGACTCAAATTATGTCACGCCTAGGGTAAACACAACGTTCTGAACGCAACGGTGGACTTGTATTTTTGATCTGAGACTCCATTAAGAATTTATTCAAGCCGACACTCAAAAATAAACTTTTCCATTTATTTATTAAAAGTCCTCTTTTGGCTTTTCTCACAGTAGGCCCGCACCCACAAAGTTTATACCCCACCTAGGGTTAACGATACGCTCCAGACACTACCATGCCATTAGATTCATGTTCCGAGCTACCTTTTAGGAGATAACACACCCCTGCCATGTGCATAGTATAAAAACACTTAATATTTCTATACAATTAATTTTGGGCACACTGGGCCTCGGAATCGCATGCCGTCTTTGCGCCTAGCTCTGAAATTATTCATAAGCATATTCCAAATTCTGATAAGGCCAAAACTCGACACTAGTGCATAAAACGTTTTTTACACTGGTTATTTTTTATTTTTTAAATCGGTTTCTAGCTGACGTTAATACGTGCGACGTTATAAATAAGGTTTTTTACGTCAGTTATTTAAAAACCGATGTCAAAAACATAAAATCGTGATGTTTATCACGTCGGTTCTAAAATAACCAACATTATAAAGAAAATGTGAAGGGTTTATCACGTCGGTTATTTAACAACTGATGTGATAAAAGGCCTGGAAAATGGTTTATCACAACAGTTATTTAACAACCGATGTGATAAAATACCAGGAAAATGGTTTATCACGTCGGTTATTAAACAACCGATGTGATAAACAGGGCTGAGGGGGGTTTATCACATCTGTTTATATAGAACCGACGTGATAAATCTTGGTGAGGGGGGTTTATCACGTCGATTCTTATAAAACCGATGTGAAAAACAGGGGGAGGGGGGTTTGTCACGTCGGTTATTTAATAACCGACGTGATAAACCATTGTCCAGGCCTTTTATCACGTCAGTTATTCAATAACCGACGTGATAAACCATTGACCAGGCCTTTTATCACGTCGTTTATTAAATAACCGACGTGATAAACCATTCTCCAGGCCTTTTATAACGTCGGTTATTAAATAACCGACGTGATAAACCATTCTCTAGGCCTTTTATCACATCGGTTATTAAATAACTGATGTGATAAACCATTCTCCAGGCCTTTTATCACGTCAGTTATTAAATAACCGACGTGATAAACTATTTTCCAGGCATTTTATCACGTCGGTTATTAAATAACCGACGTGATAAACCCATTTTTTTAAACACAATGCAGTCATCTTCTCTCCAACAGAATAAACCAGAAAACAAATCAAGAAATCGTACCACAAAAACAGAAGTAGATCAAAATTAAGCATTTACATTGATAACATATAAAACCTACCCCCTAGATAGCCCCCACCCTCATTTATACCCCATGGACAGCCCTCCCCCACCCCGTTGGTGCCCTCACCCTCATGTATACCCCCTGGACAGCCCTCCCCCACCCCATTGGATAAAACATACACCCTAGACAGCCCCCACACACATTTATACCCCATGGACAGCCCTCCCCCACCCCGTTGGAGCCCTCACCCTCATGTATACCGCCTGGACAACACTCCCTCACCCCATTGGAGCTCCCACCCTCATGTATACCCCCTGGACAGCCCTCCCTCACCCCCTCACCCCCTCACCCCACTTGAAAGCCCCCACCACACCCCTGGACAGCCCCAAACAGCCCCAAACACCCCTGGACAACCCCAAACCGCCCTCCCCCACCCCATTGGATAGAACTTACCACCTAGACATCCCCCACCCTCATTTATACCCCATGGACAGCCCTCCCCCACCCCGTTGGAGCCCTCCCCCACACCATTGGACAAAACATACCCCCTAGACAGCCCCCACCCTCATTTATACCCCATGGACAGCCCTCCCCCACCCCGTTGGAGCCCGCACCCTCATGTATACCCCCTGGACAGCCCTCCCTCACCCCATTGGAGCTCCCACCCTCATGTATACCCCTTGGACAACCCTCGCCCACCCCATTGGAGCCTCCACCACACTCTTGGACTGCCCCCCGACCCCCGAACACCCCCAAACACCCCTCGACTACCCCCCACCCGCCTGAACAGCACCCCCTCACCCCCTCACCCCACTTGACAGCCCCCACCACACCCCTGGACAGCCCCAAACAGCCCCAAACACCCCTGGAAAACCCCCCCACCACTGGACAGCACTCCCAAACCCTTGGACGCCTTCCCACATCCCTGGACATCCCTGCCACCCCCCAAGACTGTCCCCCGCCCCACCGGACAACCCTCCCAGACCGCTGGACACCCCCCAACCCCACTGAACACACCCCCACACCCTTGGAACCTCTCCCCCACAAACCCAAATCTATACAAGAAAAACCATCAAGAGTAGACCAAAACAAGAAGTAGAGCAAAATTAAACATTCACTTATATAACATTCCAAAATTACACTGTCAACTTCAAAAAAAAACTAAATCCAACATAAACAACTACCAAATACACAATTAAAACGACAATATTCAAAATTACATTTTACATTACAAACAACTAAAATTCAATCAAAACTGTAAAATAATTTGACCACTCCACTTGTACGTGTTTGATGTCTTCAGCAGTATAGGGTTGAGGGTCATCAAAAAGCTACAAATGAAAAAAAGATAGTTAACGTGTATAATGAATAAATCAAATTGAAATATTATGGAAATGTTTAAGAGGAAATCATACCAGGTCAAAATTCACAACTGTCCCAGTTGTTATTATTTCATACATAAATCTTAACATATAATATCTGCATTCGATGACGCCTTGTTGTTCATGAAAATTCTGTTTGAATGAGTGTAAATTCAATATATTATTTTTATGTAATAAATCAAAAGGTACAAATTATAAATGGAAATTTACCTTCGCATTTACATATTTGATCTTTGCATTTCTTTTCTTTGTGTTTTTTCGATAGTAGACCCATGCACTGTTAGAAAATAATACGAATGGGGTAAATTTAAAATTCATTATAATATATAAAACTATTGAGAAATTGAAACTTACTTTTCCAATATATTCTTAAAACATTCCCACACATCACCATGAACAGAGCATATCCAATAAAGAGCTTTCTCCCTTGGGAAAAAAATTCATAACATCCAATGATCACTAATAAAAGGAAATTTAATGTTAGTGGTTTTTTATGTTAAAAGATAATTAACTCTTTGTGAGAAATGTGTTTCATACCTCTCACAAAAAGGCATCATCCAACATTGTGTGATTATATTATTTTCAAATCTTTCAGCAATATAAACCATTCTTTGTTCCTCATTCAATGCACATGC
Organism: Viscum album; assembly: GCA_963277665.1. NCBI lineage: Eukaryota > Viridiplantae > Streptophyta > Magnoliopsida > Santalales > Viscaceae > Viscum > Viscum album. The sequence continues at coordinate 790,859,054 of OY728158.1, forward strand.
TTCAGGGGAAATCAATTGCGGGTCCATGAATCCATATACTTCTGTCAACTCATTCCTCTCACAAATTTTATAAAGATACCTAATACAAAACATACATAAGTAAACATTTTTAATAAATATAATGCAGGGAAAAGGTTTTAAGAATTACATGGAAACAAATTTCACCACGTTGATGCCCAACTTATCCAGTAACAAGCTCCATGATATCAGATTTTGTAATCCCCACACTTATTTCATGTCCACAAACATGAGATTCCATTGGAAACTCATAAAAACCCAACAAAAAATGTAAATATCTTGACAGTCTGTCAAGACCACTGGAATCTGTATCTGATGTCATAGCCTGTTGTCTTTGTTGTTGTCTATACAGTATTTCTTTACCTTTGAAGTATTCCTGTGAAAAAAAATTGAAAAATATAGTAGTTTTCAAATGATAAAACAACTTTAATAAAAAAATAAAATAAAAGATATAACATTCATACCTCTATGGTAATGAGTCGAAGAAGTCTGGATGGCCAAACTAAAAAATGGCCAATACTCTATCCAACTGTCGCCACCTCATCTGTAGGTATTGGTACCCTAGCTGATCTATCTATAATATCCTGTACAATGACCCTCTGATTCTCTACATCTAATTGTTGATGATGAATTGTATCTCCTATACAATATACCAACCCGTATGCTACTATATGATGTTGAGAATCATCAACATACAACTCGCAATATGTAGAAAGCTGCGGTAGAGGCGTAGGATAAAAAATGGGGTCCGCAGGCTGAGGTAGGGTAGTGGGAGCTACTGGCGGAGGTGGAGGATAAATAATGGGGTCTGCAGGGCGAGGTGGAGGAGTGGGAGCTGCAGTCTGAAATTGTCTTTGCATCTCTGAAAACATAGACTACACCGAGTCTCTAATCTTGTCCTCCATCGTCGCATTAATATTTTGAACTTCAGCCTCCAAGGATTCTATTTTTTTTATAAACCCCCTCAATGTTAGAAGTTTAAGAATGTGGAAACACTTTTCTTACCGATACACCTGCCGGATATCCTCTTACATGACCAGGATGTTCGGGCCTTCCCAATGCTGCAAATAAAATATCTTCCCTCCCAGTAGCTGTAAATGTCCCCTCTGAACTCTGCTCCTCAAGAGAGTCTTGTATTAATTAATTGAACATTTTTGTAATGATTGAAACTTATATGAAGAAAAAAGTTAACTTAAATAAATTAAACATATATCTTACAATCCTCTCAACTACGATTCTCGATTCTTCCGAAAGATATTTCCCTTTTTTTCCCTTTCAAGCTCTCTTCCATTTTTCATGTCTAGATGGAGGGGATGGAGGGGCCACCTCTCTAGAGCTTGAAGACTCAGCTCTTAGTTGAAATTTTTCCGCCATCATTTTTTCTTCCAATAATGTATACCCTCCCCGAGATAAACTATGAGGGTATAAATTTTTAGATTGGATCTTTTGATGAGCATTCCATGTTTGCTGTAATTTAAGAATAAGAAATCATTAACAAAACATTAATAAAATCATTTATATAAGAAAGTTTATAAAAGTTTACATTTCCCTTACCAGAAATGAATCTTTTGTTCTACTTTCAAAAAACTGTCTCCATGTGTCTTCATCTATAAAAGGATATATATGACATGGATTGTCATGACTCCTATGACTATAAATGAAATCAGATGAGAGGGTTGATTTGAAATCCCTCCATCTCCTGGCAGCCAAAGATAAAGATTTCTTCCCGACTCCTCCAGTGTCAAGAATATCAAATTTCATCTGATAAAGAAGAGGTTAAACATATTATATATACTAGAAAAATTAAAATAATGGTCAAACAATGACAAAAGATCTTACCAAAATTGTCTCGCACAACTGAGAGATAATCGCTTTATCCACAACTCTCCAATCATCATACAGAATGCTTACTTTGGTCTTAGCCTGAGTTGCAACAAAAATCTTAAAATCTTTGGCATTCGGACCTCTAGGAATATCATCATCATCAAACTCAACGATTATCCTCTGATCCTGCGTACGGGCAAGTGATAATTTTGGTAAAAGTGTGCACCCATGTTTACCAACGTTTGGACTCTTTGTCGTAATAGGAGCATGTGAATGTTCATCCCCAGAGGTATGACCAGCAATATGCTCCTCTCCAGAATCATGTGGTTGATCATCTGAATGATCTGTCATTATCCTTCAAATAAAAAAAACAAACGTCAGTTCACAAATATACAAATTCAAATATTTTAATACTACTGTAATCAGAAAATATAAAAGTGTAATAAGTTACATAATAGTAAACATTAGTAATATGGTAAGCATGTTAAACAATGGTAAAGATGGAAAAGATGGTCAAGATGGTCAAGATGGTAAAAATGGTAAAAATGGTAAACCTGGTAAACATTGTAAACATGGTAAAGTAAATTTCAGTGAACAAAAATAAGCATTTTAAAATTCATGTAATGGTTATAAACATGATAAATTAAACTAAACAAACTTAAAACAAACAAAAACATATACTTATTTTATTTTAAAACATGTTTTAATAAATAAAAAACTTACAATATCTAACATTTATGGAAAAAATAAATGTAAACAAGAAATAAACATATGTTACCTGTAATTTTAGGAATGTACAAATGGATTGTTTTCACAGATTCCTTCATCGTGATCGTTCCTTATGGCACAAACTATGTCTTCAACATGATCATCATTATGTTCTGGTAATATTTCCATGGAAGTAGGGATCTCACATAAATCAGCATATTCATCAAGTTTATCCTCACCAACATATTTTTTTTTCCCTTGTAAAACAACAGCCCACTGCATATCTGATTGATCTACTACATAGAAAATTTGTTTTTCATGTGTTGCCATTATAAATGAATCAGCTGTGTCTCCCAATATATTCAGATTAACAAGTGTCATTCCAAATTCATCATGTCTGACACTGTTGTTACCGTTAAACCATTTATAGTTAAAAATGGGAACTTTAATTTTAAAGTAATCAACCTCCCATATGTCTTCAATCACTCCATAATATGCATTTGATGCGGAAATTGGGATTTTGTCCTTAGCACTCGAAAAATGCATTGCTTCTACAAACACCAATACACCACTATTTTGAACTGTACTTCTGTTGTCCTGAGCTTTTGTATGAAATGTATAACCATTAATGTCATAACCAGACCATGTTATCACATTTAAACATGGACCACCCACTATCCATTTTAATGTCTCTGATACATCTGATCTACCAAGCAAAATATTTTTAATCCATGAAAAAAAGTTTTTTTGTGCTCATTCAAAATACACATTTCTTTCTTCTTTGGATGACATTGTTTCAACTCATTAATATGAAATGTGATATACAGTTGAGCATCAGCTATGTTATTCAAGATGTATGATTCTAACTTCTTCATCTGTTCAGCTGACAATGATTTGAATTTGAAGCCGCGAATCCCCTTTCCCACATTATTAACTCATTCATGGCGAGATGGAGGCAAACCTATGTGTTGCGCCGCAGCCAAGTAGCTTGTACAAAACTCTGCTACCTCTTCAGAAATATACTTTTCAATAATGGAGGCTTCAGGTCGATATAGATTTTTAACATACCCCTTTAATATTTTGATATACCTTTCAAAAGGATACATCCAACAAAGATATACAGGTCCACAAAGATTTATTTCTCGAACCAGATGAATCATTAAATGCACCATTATATCAAAAAATGTTAAAGGAAAATACATTTCCAATTGAAAAAGTATAAAAATTTCATCCTTTTCCAAAATGTTCAAAGCATTCACATCAATCGCCTTGTTACAAATTGAATTGAAAAAATAACACAACTTCGTTATAGTCTTTCTGACACAAATGGGCAATATTCCACGCAATGCAACTAGTAGAATTTGTTGCATCATGACGTGACAATCATGTGATTTCATACCTATCAACTTCAAGTCCTTCAATGAGAAAAAATTTTTTACATTAGAAGAATAACCTTGAGGCAATTTGGTATCATGTAGACACTGATAGAAGCTAATTTTCTCCCTCTTCGATAATGTATGACAAGCCGGGGGAAGAAATGTTCGTCTTCCTTTAGGAGTGGGAGCTAACTCCAAACGTATTCCCATTGATAGTAAGTCTAATCTTGCATTCAACCCATCTTTAGTCTTTCCTTTAATATCTATCAATGTTCCAATCAAATAATCACAAATATTCTTCTCCACGTGCATGACATCAATATTATGTTTAACTTCATGATACCTCCAATATGGTAGCTCAAAAAAAATTGACCTTTTCTTCCAAATATGTCTATCATTACCAGATTTCTATGTCTTTCCCAATGTCACGTCAAGGTTTTTCACCCTCTCAAAATACAGATCAGGGGATAAAGGTTTTGGATCAGTATCAAATTCTTGTGAGCCATTGAATGCCTTTTTTAGTCTTCTATAAGGGTGTTCCATAGGCAAAAACTTTCGATGACCCATGTACACTATTTTCCTCCCATAATGCAATTGACAATAGGACGTCTGTTGTTCGCAAATTGGACATGCTTTATGCCCTTTAACACTGTATCCAGACAAATTTCCATACACTGGGAAGTCATTTATAGTGAACAGAAGCACTGCATGCAGTTGAAAATATTCCATTTTATAAGAATCATACACCCTAATACCATCAGCCCATAACAGTTTCAAATCATCAATCAACGGTGACAAGTAAACATCAATATCATTACCGGGTTGCTTTGGACCAGAGATCATTGTACTCAACATGACATATTTGCGCTTCATACAAACATTAGGAGAGAGGTTGTAAATTAACAATAAAACAGGCCATGAACTATGTGTGCTACTGAGTGTTCGGAATGGATTTATTCCATCTGTGCACAACCCTAGTCTAAGATTTCTAATTTCATTTCCAAATGTAGAATACTGCGCATCAATTTTCTTCCATTGTGAACAGTTAGTTGGATGACGTATTTTCCCATCACATACCTGCTCTTCAGCATTCCATCTTAACCTTTTTGCATCATGTGAATTAGCAAATAAACATTTGAAATGATTAATTATAGGAAGATACCAAAATACCTTTGAAGGGAGCTTTGTAATCTCTACATCAGCCTGTGATTTTTCTTTCACCTTATACCGTGATATCCCACATTTAGGACACTATGATAGAAATTCATATTCATTCCTATATATAATGCAGTCATTCGGATAGGCATGTATTTTCTTGTATCCCAATCCCATCGGGCATAATATTTTCTTGGCTTTGTAATGTGAATCTGGAAGATTGTTATCTTTTGGAAGAATGTCTTTCATCAATTGTAGTAGCTATGTAAAACTTCTGACACTCCATCCATGCTTCTCCTTTAGGTTAATCAATCTTAACACCGCCGATAAAACCGTAAAATCTGTACAACCGGGATATAATGGTTTTTTAGCATCACTATATAGACGTGCAACTTTCGGTTCTATCTCAATTTGTTCTGCTACAATATCGCGAATCATTTCTTCAATTCCATCGGAATTACCATCTTGCGAATCATCACCATCAGTGACATTCCATCCAGTTTCACCATACCAAATCCAAGGGCTGTAACTCGGATTAAAACCATGACAAATCAGATGATCTTGTATCTCTCTACTTTTCAACTTCTTCATATTCAAACATTTCAGGCATGGACAGGAAAAAATGTCACTACTTGGAACATTTCATTTTGCAAATTCCAAAAAGGCATCAACACCTTCCTCAAATTCATTGCTCATTCGATGTACCGTAATCCAACTTCGACTCATTATTACCTATAACAAATATCAACAAAAAATATATATTTTTAAGATAAGATAAATATATGTTTATATGAAAAAAATCATAATTTGAATGTAAAACAATTTAAAATATAAAACAAATCTATAGGTATTTAAAAAATATGCTTGAATATTATTTTTAAACAAAATATAGTTAGATATAATAGTTTTAAATTTCATTGAATCAAAGAAAACCATGATGCCTACATAGTTTAATATTGATTGTGGTTTTGATGTTTTAATATATTAGATAAACTACCTATTTAACATGTTATTAATGGTTTCTGTAGACCCTAAATCCATTTGATAAATATTTTCACACAATTATAAAAATCAATGGAAGTGTTTTTGGGAGGAATATGTTCAATCATTTTATTTTGATGTCCCATATTCTATAACAAAAGGCAATGTGGATACTAAAGCCCTTAGTTTGGTTTTTTATTCTCAAAGGGTTTGTGATGAAAAATAAGAGTATAAGTTGATGTATATGATAAATAAAAAACAACTATATTTTATTTATGGTTATGATAGAATGAATTCATACCATATCATTTAGGATCTGCTCCCACCAAAAGTAACCCTCCTCAGTTAGAAATGAATAAATTTAGATAATTATGCATGAATTCATACAATTATTGTTGTACATAAACCAAAAAGAAGATTATTAGTACTAAAAGTAAAATTAGGAAGAAACAATAAACTCTATATACTCATGAAATCTACTCCACAACACTTCCATTCTACTAATATCTATAAAAAACTACAAATTTCTTTTAAAAACCAAAAAAATTGTTTATATTTATGTATGGTGGGCGTAACATGTATACATAGTAAGATCCTCCCTAAAACATCTCATGAAAATGTTGAGGAAGCACACTAAAGCCCTACGAAAAAAGGAATCTAAATCATCACCTAAATAAGGAAAAATAGTTTCATATACTCACTATAGATCACTCACAAAATAATTCATATAAATAAACCTTTTTGTATAAAAAATTATATATATATATATATATATTAAAATTAAGGTTCTCGGATACCACTTCTCCACTAGTTTTCCTCTCACACCCCAATGCCAATGTCATGGTCTCACCCCGCCCATAAATCATCCTACACCACGTGAAATTGTATCACTTCTATCAATGAATCATATGTATCTTAGATTATCTCATCACCATCTTATCAAAATAGTAATGAGGTGCATACTTGAAAACCACTACAACTTGTTTACATTAAATGTACAAAAATCGCAAAACATAATTATAGAATATCCGTGAAAAAAAAACGAACGAAATAAATTCGTGGAAGGCTTACTTGAATGTTGAGAGTTGAGAATATAGATCTGAGAGGAGTGAAGAAGGTAAACAATGAAGCCAAAATGAGTTTAACGTAGGTCGATCGACGAGCCGATTAGGGTTTACCGCGCGAGAGAGATGAGCCGGCGGACTGTCAATCGAAAAATCGTAAATGACAGTCCACGGGGTTTTAATTTATTTAAAAGTTTTATAACATCGGTTATTATATAACTGACATTATAAACTATTTTTTTTAAATTTATGACATCGGTTATTTTAAAACAGATGTCAAAAACCCCCCGCTCTTTGGTTTTTTACGTCAGTTATTTTGTAACCGACGTAAAAAAATAGTTATGTACGGGTTTTTTTACGTCGGTTATTTTAAAACCGATGTAAAAACCGCCCCGTGCTTTGGTTTTTTATGTCGGTTTTTTTATAACCGACGTTAAAAACGTGTAAATATCTCATTTTTTACGTCGGTTATAAGATAACCGACGTAAAAAACCAATGCACGAGAGGTTTTTTACATCGGTTATTTGGAAACCGACGTAAAAAACCAATGGGCAGGAGGTTTTTTACGTCGGTTATTTGTAAACCGACATAAAAAACCTGATATCTACGTGTTTTTTATGTCGGTTATCAAATAACCGACGTAACAAACCAAAGTACGGGGGGTTTTTTACGTTGGTTTTAAAATAACCGACATAAAAAACCCGTACATAACTCTTTTTTTAAGTCGGTTACAAAATAACCGATGTAAAAAACCCCTCTCTTTGGTTTTTTACGTCGGTTATCACATAACCGACGTAAAAAACACGTAGATATCGGGTTTTTTGTCGGTTTCCAAATAACGGATGTAAAAAACCCCACGCGCATTGGTTTTTTACTTCGGTTTTAGGATAACCGACGTAAAAATCGAACAGCTGCGATTTGTAACGTTGGTTATGAAAATAATCGATGTTAAAAACCTACTTGCCGCATTTTTTACGTCGGTTATATATAACCGACGTAAAAAATGGTGACATAAAAAACGTTTTCTGCACTAGTGCGAGTCGCTACAATATGTATCCAATCAACGCCAAAATTAAATATGTTACTATTGGATGATGTGAATAACTCATCATTCTCTATTCATCTGGGAGGAACAATGAGATATACAGATATCAAATAGCATTTCTGGTGGGACAACATTAACAAAGTGACTGGAATGTACAGATCATGATGAAACGTATGCTAGTATGTTCAGGTTGAATGGGAGTAGTTAACATGATAATACATCCATTACACATACCAGTATAGAGGTTGGAAACAATCACTATGGATTTTATCTGAGGACTCCACATGGCATATAATGGTCATAATTCCATTTGAGTTATAGTCGATCACCGTAAAAAGTAGTTATTTTTTATTGTAAAATATTTCTCTCTCGAAAAGTTCACCAACATATACATTAAGTAAATGGTTAGTTTTTATAGTGTACCACTCTACATTATATTTGTTTAAGATACATGGTTTTTCTCATGGTATTATAGAAGTATACAATAAGAAATAAATATAGAAATAATGTTTTTAAGACCCAATATTTTCCATTATAGTATTCAAATGTCACCACATGAGGCTTTTTATGAGAATAGATACATATTTAAAACATGTTGGAATGAATTTTAAGAAATAATGTTTTTAAGACCCAATATTTTCCAATAAACGATAAAAAATTATCAAACTATTAATTGAAATGTAGAATTTTTAACATCCTAGGATTTGTTATTTTATATTTCTCTATTTCAAATATGATGTGTTTGATAAGATTCTATAAACATAACACGAATATTAGATAAAGAAAATTAAATAATTTAAATATATTTAGAAATTGTTTTTTTAATGAAATGAATAATCAATTATAAATTGATTATCAATTTTTTATAAAAGTGGATAAAATATTTAAAAGGTTGAAGAGGTATTTTCCATAAAACTATTTTAATGTTTATAATGTATTTTCATAATAATACATTAAGATAATATATATTGACAAATAATTGAAATTAAATGATTATGTTGTATCAATTCAAATTAATTATGATTCATCTAATTGTGGTTTTTAATTTATGAAATGAGAATGAAGTCATTTTATGCATCAAAAATGCTTTTTCTCCAAAAAATGGGTTTTATTTCATTCGGTGCGTAGATATTACAATTAATTTTTGAAAGTTTGAAAAATTTTATTTTAAAAAATGGATCTAATTTTTGTAATAATCAACTCAGAATAATCTTAGTATCATTTCTTTGTTTTTTTTTTGAAAATATTGATTTTTGAGTGAATTGTGAAATATGTCGATATTTGAAAAATGGAATTTCTGTTATTTAAATAAAATAATTTAAAATTATCGTTATGTTTATGATTTTGATTAAAGTAAAACTATATAACATTGATTAAAAAAACTAAATAATACCAAGGAATAATATTTTTTTTAATTTTTTATAAGTTCATTTTTATGCATAATGTTTTCAAATAAACATTTTCTTTGATTTTTTCACACTTATTTCAAAATTATTTTTTTCCAATCCTAAAAATTAAATGTTAAAAAATTTATTTCATATTTTGAGCCTTCAGTTTCAAATTTATTGTTGATGTTAATTTCCTTTTTTTGTCAATATGACTAGTAAACTTGGTAAAAATGTTTTCACTATGGTAATTGAGTAAAATGAGTTAATTAATTTTAAATATTTGTGATAAGGTCACTGAATCTCATATTAATTATTTTTAACTAGTTATTTCTAAAATTATCACCTTTTATTCTTATTTTAACTTTATACTACAACTTTACAATGAGTAAGACCCTTATAGTGTTTAAAAATTAAGACTAATTACAAGTGTGTCACATCCCTAATTTATAAAAGGCACCCCATCTCCTCATATCTACACACAAAATAAGAAATCTAGTTCATAATATCCCAAAATAAATACCATCCAAAAATTAATCCTCAAAACATATAGGTCTTGTTATCACTAAAATACCTACCTAGAAGGTATAAGTAGAAATCCAAAGGAGGTTATCCCAAAAAAATGTATAACTGTTTAAAAATCTCTTTTAGTTTTATTTACTCTTCTAACTCATTAAAAACTATCATAACCATGAGGGAAAAAAATAAGTATATATAATATACATAAATGTTATTATGTTTATGTTAAATTCCATTTTCATCTTCTATTCCATCCTATGGGAAATAAAATCATCGTTTGTGCGTACGTGTGGAATACCACCTCCACAAAGCAATGTGTTTTATTTTTCATCACAGTATCTTATGGATGTTTATATATATAGTTTTAATTATAATATGTATTTGATAATTATAACATAATTATTTTTTTCTAAAGAGAAAAATTATCAACCATCTTACCATGTGATTTGTTGGAAAACGACCCTATCGGTCGTGCGTACATATACACTACCCCCTCCATGAAGCACTATGATTTCCTTTTCATATTCTCATAAAATGGATGGAAATATAGTTATATTTAATTAATATGAATAACAACTGTGATATAATTATTTTTATTTAATATTTAATTGTTATTTACCTTTCATTCATTCTATCAATAAAAATATGGAAACATTACAAGTGCGTACGTATAGACTATCATCCCCATGATGTGATGTAATTAAGTTTTCATCACCACCCTATATTAGTGGTTATAAAAGTGTAAAAAATAAAACAATTATATTAATTACATTATTAATATTCTTAATATGACTAAACCATGAATAGGATGTAAATACTAGAACCATTGAACTAAAACATGCATGAAAAAAGACTTATTTTCACTCAAGCACTGATTTTAATAAAGAATTATTAGTTTATGGATAATTGGAAATTATAATGGAATTATATATATAAATATAATAAAGAATATGGTAATTTTATATATGTATAATAAATATAATTTTTTATATATAAGGTTACGAGTATGTAGGATGGATGTTAGGACTTGTGGTAAGGGTTCTTTTTATCAATATTATTTTACTAGTACATGTTTCATGTTATACACCTGTTTATGTTTCTATGGTGTGTGTAATACCGATTTGATCTATTATATCATGAATATATTCATATTTATGTTATTTAATATTCTATTTGATGTTATTTTTTTCAAGGGGTTTATGATTTAAGGGCTACCAAAGCGTCAAGGTTTATATTAAAGTTTCATTTATTTCTAGTATTTTATATGTTAAATTTAAAATGAGGAAATTTCTATGATCTTTACCTTCTACACACCATGAAATTTATTCTCCTTAGGTTATTTTTTTAATTTTAATGTTTTTCTATCATTGGTACTTAAAATGATAGATAAAATGTTTTTAATAAAATCTTACATCATTTCCCTTTTTGGTAAGAAAACATTTTCAACCATATCCATGTTTTTGAAATTATTTTATGCTATTTTTTATTTTTCCTTAAATGATTTGAAAAATGTATTTTCATACAATCTCTATAATTTATTAAAAATGTTTTAAAAATATTATTTTAATTTTTTCTATATGATTCATTTTTTACTTTCTTTACCAAAGTGTGAAATTAATCAATTTTTTGATGTTTATCGAGTGAATTAATTTTCCCAACCTCATGACTGTTATTTTCATTAGAGAATAATTTAAAAGTTTATGATATCATTTTCAAAAAAATTATTATATTTATGGAATTTTTAATTTTAAATATAATTAATTAAAATGATCTTTTGTAATCCAACCACCTTAAAATTATTGGAAAGAAAAAAGTAGACTTAGGAAGGATAAACCCCCTTGTTAAGTGAAACTGAACAACCCAAAAAGAAATATGAAACAAGGGTGAAAAAACTCACACTTCAAGTCACTTAGGGGAGAACTTGGGTAATAATGGGGCCGATCTAGTTAAAGAGGAGAAAAAGGATCAAGACCACATTGATAGTGAATCACTAAACCTGACACGTTCAATGTTTTAAAAAGAATGGTTCATACCCATCGCCCCATGAAATTTAATATTACTGAACCTAAAATCTCTTTCTCCTCAAAATACACATATTTAGGTCAGAAAAATTACGTTTTCATTGGTTCTATCAAAAACACCTTCAATACTGATTCAATATTGATTTTTTTGCACTATTCTTTATATAATACTCATGTATTCAATAACTCTGATCATATTTTTACATGATCTTTTAATATTTAATGCGCACTTGCTTATTTCTCCTTTGTTTACACTAAAAACAAATATCAAGAAAGAATAACTCTCTAGTATGATCTCTCTCTTCTAAAAAATAACATTAATGCCCCTTAGTTTCTTATTGGTGACTTTAATTTCATTCTTAACACAAGAAAAAAAATAGATCCTTCACATGCCTCTATTTCCACTAGAGAATTCAATGCCTTGATTGAAGACAAAAATATCATTGAAATTAATATTACGGGTGTGAAATACACCTGGTATATGAGACATTATAACAAATTGGTTGCTTCCAAATTTGATAGAGCCTTCACAAATGTTTTTTCTTTAGATAAATGGGACTTTATCTCAAGCACCACTCTCTATAGGCTGAACTCTGATCTTCACCCAATTCTGTTCAGTGCCTCATCCAAAGGCATCAAACCCAAACTTCTTTTCAGATTTAATAATTCTTGGTTCTCTGTTGACGAGTGCTCCAATTTAATTCAAATATTTTGGTCCTCTTTTTCTCATAATAATTATGTCTTTTTTTATATCCTCAAATTAAATCATCTCAAAAGAAAACCCGTAAATCCTAGTGCAGCTCAAAATCCAAACAAGTTAACAATGAAATCATGATTATTGAGAAGGAGCTTAATGACATTCAAACAAATAACACAAACTCTTATCTTAACCCTGATTCTAATCAAGAGAAAAACACTGCAATCAAATTCAACTCAATGATAACATTTAATGAAAATATGAAAAAAAAACATTAAAAGTAAAATGGTTAACTGATGGTGAATGAAATACCAAATTCTATAATTATCTTCAATGTATCATAAAGGCATGTAAGTCATTATGTTTTCTAAATGATAGGGATGAACTGATTGATAATTAAAATGACATTTCCCATCATATTCTCTCCTACTATGAGAATATATTTAATGGTCCTAAATCTAATAAAGACCTCCTTCCTGGGGTCATTCCTATTTTGATCACTAAAGAAGACAACACATTCCTCCTTAGCACTCTGATGGAACAAGAAATCAATGAAACTATATTTAGTCTAACTCCTGATAGTGCTCCAGGTCTTGATAGCTTCAATAATGGTTTCTTTCAACATTATTGGGATATTATCCATAATAATGTTTGTAATATTGTTAAATCCATTTTCTCTTATGGGGTTCTCCCTCATGCCCTCAAAGCGTAGTTTCTCACCTTAATCACTAAAGTGGATAATGACTCCAAGATTCATCAGTTTATACCCATTTCTACTATCAGTACTCTTTATAAAAATATCACTAAAATCATTTCTAACAGACTTTCCACCATCACAGATAAAATTATGTCCTAGAACCAATTTGGTTTCATAATGGGAATATCCATTCAATACTATATATTTATTTCTTTAGAACGTGTCAAAAACATGAATAAACTCAACAGAGTATGTAACATTCCTATTAAACATGACATCGGGAAAGCCTTTGACACCATGGACTGAAGCTTCATATTCAATGTTCTGCAAGGCTTTGGTTTTAATGCACAATTCATCTCTGCGATTAGAACTCTTTTCAACTCGGTTTCTATCTATATTTTAATTAATGGCTTCCCCAAAGGTTATTATAAAAGCACTAAATTTGTTAGATAAGGTGATCCATTATCTTCCATCCTTTTCTCAATAATGGAAGACTATCTTAGCCACACGATTAATCATCTAGTGGCCCAGAATAAACTAATACACATTTATGTCTCTAGGAATTTAAATTCACCAACTCACCTTTTTTATGCTGATGACATGATTCTCTTCCTTCAATGTTATAAAAGGAACATCATCAACATCAAAACTACACTCACACAATAAAGAGGTTTCTGGACAAACCATTAGTTAGAACAAATCTTTCATATTCTTTGGGAAAACTCCCCCCCCACCGAAAATGTAGCATTTTCAATGAACTCAATCTTAAAGAAGGAGTGTTTCCTTTCACTTATGATGGTTTCCCTATCTTTTTGGGCATGCCTAAATCTTGTCACATTGGGTATATTGTTGACCAGGTTCTTAAAACATTAGCTTTGTTGAAATGTAAAACTCTCTCCATGGGAAGTATGACTTTCTTTATTAAATCAACTATTTTATCCAAAATGGTTTACTCCATAATAGTCTATAAATGGAATGTTGGTCTGATTATAAAAATGAACGTCGCTATAAAGAATTTCATATGGACTGGTAGTACCCTCGAAAGAAATCTTGTTGTCATTCTCTGGTCGTCATTTTTCATGTCCATTGATAATAGTGGTATTGTTATAAGAAGTCTAAAACTCTTTAACGAATCCCTTCAGGCTAAAAATACATGGAACCTTCTTCAATAACCTTCAGATGCTATCACTATTCTTAAAAATAGATTCCTTACCAAACTTTTGACGGGCAACTCTAGTTTCATTAATTCTTCCATTTTTTGTTCAATTAAACACTCCTTCAACAAAATTATGATTAATTCCAGATGGATGGTCTCCCATGACTCTTCCATGTACTTTTGGCTACACAACTAGGCTACAACACCTCTAATTTCTATGATTTCTTTGGATTAAACTCTTGAAAATAGTAATTGCACTATCAATGATATTTTAAATTTTTAACATAATCACCTCTGTGATACTATTCTGAATGTAACTAAAAATTACTCTTTTCTTAACACTGAGGATTTCTTGGTTTGGGAACTAGCTCACAATGGTATGATCACCTCTAAAAATTTCTACAATATTTATTATGGTGATTATGAGATACATTATAGTTGGATAAAAGATTTTATCAAACCATAGATTAAACCGTCAAGATTCAATATTATCCGGCATCTTTCTCACAATACAGTTTCCACTAAAATTTGCCTTCAATCCTTTAGTTTCCAACTTTGATCTATGTGTAGAATCTGAAATCAACACAAAGAAGATTCTAACCAAATTTCTCTTTCTTTTTCTACTACGTCATCGCTTTAAATCTATATTCTTTACATTTTTTATTTAAGATGGTTGTTTTTTGACTCTGTTAGAACTCAACTAAAGAATTCTGCTGAAATGGAAGGCTCTCAAAAAATCAAGAACATTTTCCTCTCTGTAGTTGTTGACCTCTACCATGTGATCCGGTACGATCGAAATGTTATTATCCATCACAATTGATAACTTATTCTTAATGTAGTATGGATGTTGATCCTTAATACTATACATGATGGTACATTATTATAAAAGGGCCATTGCCACCACACCATGCATGTATTTGGTATATTGAAGCAGTTGTAGCTAAATGACATTTTTTGTCAACCACATCACACTATAGAGGTGTTCTAGAGGGCCCCTATACCTGGATAGATCAAAATCAATATTGATGGTTCCTCCAAGGGCAACCTGGGGCCTACAGAGTGTGGTACGGTCATCAGAAATCATCTTGGGAAGATTCATGGATGTTTCATGAAAAAATGTGTCTATAGAACATCCCTAGAAGCTAAGATGCTAGGTTTGATCTATTCCATTGACTTTTCCAACCTTTTTGGTTGGAAAATTCTCTTGATTGAAAGTGACTTGATGACCATCATGAAATCTCTTTGGAATGGATTAATTCATCTTTCTTGTCCGATTACTAATCGTTGGATGGTTCTTGTCATAATGTTGGAACATGGTTTATCCTACCAAAAAAAATTGTTCATCTTCTTATGTATGGTGAATTTACTTATTTTCACATTCTTACTTATAAACATAAAACCCATTTTTATTTCTTCTTTCTCCATCCAATGGTCACATTGTGGGAGTTCATCATCCACATTCCATATATTTTGATCCCACTTCCTTATATGTAATTTAAATCAAGAACCATTTGTGTCATTTGATTCTTCTCAGTAAGATATTCAAACCACTTTTTTTCTTTCTCATATAATCTCACCTTATTTAGATTTTTTAGTGCGATATAATATTCCATATTATTATGGTATTTGTCTATTATTTTATTTTATTATAATTAGGACCAAACTAAGGACTGACACTGGATGAATATTTCTATAACACCATAATTTAGGTGGTCTAGTAATTATTCATCAAGTCATGTATTTTTATATTATGATTCAGGATTCCTCATTATGTATTTTTCATGTGTTTCCATAAAAAATAAACTTTTTCATTAAATAACTTTTCAACCTTTATAAAAATGACCATGTAAAAACTTTTTATTTTTGTATTTGGTCTCCATCAACAAATTCCACCTCTAGAGGTGTGTTTAAAGAATTTACCTTTGATGTTATAAATTATAATGTGACCTGACCACCTCTAAAAATGTTTTATATTTTTAACAAGATAAAATGAATAATGAATTAAGTATAATGTGAGTATTATGACCACATTAGGTTTTTTATATAATCTATGGTTATTCCGTTTATTAGGTGGAAAACTAATGAATTATAAACAATTTATTTTGTCAAACTAAAGCATATTTGACTACTTATTACCTATGATACTCAAGCATGTAATTCCTAATAATATGATACTCAAGCATTTTTCCCCTATTGATTTGATACTTGGGCACAACATCCCATATAATTGTAATACTCATGCCTAGAATCTCTAAACTTATAATACTAGGGAATATAATAACATATACATGTGATACTCGGGCATGATATCCCCACTAAAATGGTACTCAGGCATAGAATCCTATATACCAGTGATACTCTAGCATGGAGTCACATATACCTACTATACATGTGAATGGAGACCCTTATGATGAATGATAATCGGTAATGTCATCCCCTACCACTTTATGAGATTATAGTGACTAGACATAGTTTCCTGAGTCGCCCCCCGGGTCCCAGATAACATTACATGTCAATATATATGGATTTAAATTCCATTACATAAGTAGTTCATATATGTATATATATAAATAAATTCATATATATTTATATTTATATGTTCATGGTGACATCTAATTAGAGGTTTGTCAGCATGAGCTAGAGTAAGTAGTGTCAGCCTAGTGTCCTTCAAAAACTAGATATGACCCTTTATAGTTTACATTACTACTTTATATATATTATATATGTACACTGATCATATTATATACACTGGATGGGTAATTATATACACCATTTGTGGTTTCCATATAAGTATATCTGACACCATATTTAGGCCACCATTGTTATCAGGAAATACCTCATGGATACAAGTAGGGACAAGGGAAAGCTTCTAGTCACGGATTCTTGATTTTTTATAGCATGAGATCTTGGGAGATCAACACCAAGACTTGGATTTTAATGGTATTACATTTAATTTTTCATATTTTGTTTCTCATTTTGGTGAACTTTTATGTACGTATGCTTCCATTTTTAAAAGCTCCATGGAAATCTCATTATTTTGAATATGGTTCCACTTATGGATTAATGTATTATTATTTTTATTTAGATGATTTACTTATTCTTATCTATTTGTGTTAATTATTATTCCATTATTTATTCATTATCTCACCATTTTGACACTTGTATTTTAAGGGTATATTCTCCCCACTATACCACCAGGGACCATAACTTCTAGTTGACAACCATTGGTATATGGGGAGGAGCATTTGGGTCCATGTGGCCCACCAGTTTGATTACTATTTTCCAATGAGCCTTGTTGAGATGTAAAAAAATTGAATCATTGGTTTATTTTCTTTACATTATTGTTTTTGAATTGTATAAATGATTTTAAAAGTGTCATAAATTGTTAATGAGGCAATTCCTAGGAGTATTTGACCCATGTTCAGAGAAAATACTAATTTTCTAGGGATGGTAATTGTTATTTTTAGATTCCTCTTATTATATTTGTTTTTATTTCAACATTGGGTGCCACACATAGTATGCAATGTTTATTATTATTATGATTTTGGATTCGATTTTACCATTTACATGATATGACAAGGAATTGTTTACTCATGCATCATCATAAGAACATAAGGATTCACATTTCATTCATTATTCCATGCCATATAATTGCATCCCATTTCTTTTACTTATTGGGATTATTCTGAGTTAATTGACTACTATATATAGAGTTTTTGTAATGTTTCCTTCTAGGGAATCCGAAACATAATTGTTTACGAAAATTTCATGCATCAAACTAACTATATTTTCTTGTATATCTTGATGCTAACACCTTATGTATTCAATTATGGCACATTGTGTCATGGAAAACTAATAATATGGACTGGAACGTGTTTATGATTAAGATTAAATAGATGCTACATTTCAATTTATAAATTTTACATGTCTCTATTAATGGGAAATGGAGATATATATAATTCATATATTTTTTTTTAAAAATTATATATAAATGAGTATAAACTTAAATGAATTTTAATTTTGAAATTAAATGGTCTCTATTAAAAAGAGATGTCAATTTCAACATAAATTGTGTTTTCTTTAATAACATTCAATTGAACTTCTATATACTAGGACCCCTAACTTATATTAGAGGACTTTAACCTGAAATTACTTTAGTAGTGGAAAGTATACAATGTATTTTTTATTTAATATGATCTATATGTTACCTAGACCGGTATTTCCTATGAATAAATTGGGTGTTACTTTTATATGTAAAATATTTATACCTATTCTATTCTTATCCCCATGATTATACCATAAAGTTTTTTTTGTTTTTAAGAGTTTATTTGTTAATTTTAGTTTTCTTCCACTATGAATTCCTTGGTTTGAGTGCTAGGAAGCTGGTAATGGTCTTTCTCTAGAGATAGTTGAACCTAACCCACTAGTAGTTCCACTTGTGGTACATCATTTTATACCTGGTATGGATGATGATTCTTAGTTTTGAGAGGGTTTTCTATGGATCATGAAGTCCTTGAACTGAGCCCCACAATGTGTCCCTACTATGACAGTGGTGACATGAGAATTTAAAAAGTATAATCCACCCATGTTTTTTGGGGATGGAAATATAAGAGAATCATGGATGGAGGCCACATCGACTATCTGGTATCACCTCAAGTTATATCCTGAATGAAGAGTAAAGAACACAATGTACTCTTTTTGAGATTCTTCCAAGTGACGGTGGGATATTACCATCCACATGATTATCATTAGGGTAGAGTCAATGTAATTTTTTAGATATCCTTCTATGACTATTTCTTTACCCAGACACAAAGAGAGAACCATGTTATAGATTTTTTGTATCTATTGCAAGGTACAATGCTCGTGATAGACTATTCTGATCGATTCATGAACTAAAATTCTTTTCACAAACTCATGATAGTGAAATATTAGCAATAGTGATAAGTTTTGAGGATGGGCTAGTATACGTCATTCTATCTTAGATGAAATTCTTTTAGTTGATAAAATATCCAAAATAGTAAACCATGCCCTCAAGACTAAGAATAAACTGAGGTAAGATGATATAGTTGGCCAAGGTGGTTCAGAATCTAGATAAGGAAGTGGTTCCAATAACAGATAGAAACATCACTTAGAGGATTCAAATGGGGGAAGCAACCACTAGATGACACCCATTGATAGTCATGTGATTTTTCACTAGTATATAATGATAGTTCATAATAATTCCTAGTGTCTCCAATACCCCCACTGAGTGTTGAGGCTACAAAAGGTTGAGTATTCTTCATCATTTTTGAAAGAGCTTCCCATCTTTGCCTACTGGGAGAAGATCCATATATACTAATACTATAGGAGTAGTATTTGTAGAACCTCTCTAGTCATGTATCATGAATACTATCGGCCATTCATGCATAATAGGTGGCTATGGAAAAGGTAGTCAAACTTCTTATGTATAGTGCCAATAGGTGGACCCAGGGAAGTCTGGTTGTATCTTAGAGTCACAAAACTTTCCATATATTTAAATTTAAACCTTTTCTAATGGATCATATCATCAGGTCATCTATAGTTCAAGGTACTATTTAGGAGCCACTACCTTAGTTTCCACCTTATTCAACATTGGCGCTATACATTTTTTCATATATATGTTAATAGTGGAATGTATAGGACATGAAATCTAGTACTTTGGTGGGGAAATGAACACTGAATCTCATTTTTGAATACATTCAGAGAGTGTATTCTAGTGTAATGAGTGGCCCCTTGAGATAGGTAGTCAGAATTTTCTATAAAACCTCTTCATCCTTGAGATGCTTGGTTTTGATATCATTATCAATATGGAATGATTAGTTCCTTACCCTACTTATGTTGATTTCTATCATCATAAGGTTTCATTTACATCACCATAGGGAGGTATTTATATACTGATGGTTGAATGGTATTTCTAGGAATGATGATCTATACAGAATTATTATGAAATTATTGGAGTGAAAGTCCATATTTCTATTTTTTATTGATAATTATAGTGTATGTTGAACTGATTTCCCTTGGGTGGTTGATTTATTCAGCGACATTTTTTTGAGTAAATTTTTTAGTCTATCTCCAAATGGAGAGGTAGATTTTTCAATCAAGATAGTTCCAGGAGTAGCACTGATATCCATTTATCCTTACAGGATGGATACTACTATGTTTCAGGAGCTTAAGAGTCATCTTGGGGAATTGGAGACTAAGGGTTATATATGACCAAACACTTCACCACGGGGTTCACTTGTTCTTTTCACAAAGAAAGCAGATAGTAACCATTAAAATATTATATATTTTCATCAGTTGAACAAGAATTTAGTTAAGAACAGGCATCTATATCCATATATTGATGACATCTTTGACGAAATCCCAGGATAAAGGATTATATCCATGATCAATTTTTGGTCGGGATGCAATTAGGTATGAGTGCAACATTTAAATATTCCACGTATGTATTTATGAAGTTTGTATGGTTTGTATGAGTATATTTTTATTTTTTTTGGTCTCATGAACATGCCTCAATATTAATTTCCTTGATGAATCGGGTTTTCCACCTGTATCTGGATTTGATTGTGGTATTCTTCAAGGACTATATCTTTGTGTATTCAAATAATCTAAAATACCATGTCAAATATCATAATATAGTATTGAATACAATGAGAGATCCCCAATTGTATGCTAAGATAACTAAATTCCGCTAACAGATTAAAAATTTATCTTTTTTGGATAGCATTATATCAAAGAAAATAGTATTTGTTAAACCATAGTAGGTGATAGTTATTCTTTATTGGTTGAATTCTAGGAACATCTTTGACATATGGTGTTTTATAGGGATTTCTTTCTATTATAGTCTTTTTATACTGGACATATTATTCATTAAAACACCTCTTACTGACTTTACTAAAAATATGTGAAGTTCTGGTGGTCTAAAAAATTTGATAAAGAAATTTCAAGAGATTAAATGAAGATTAACTTCAACGTTGATCAAAATTCTACAAGAGATGGGTAGATTATTTATAGGGTTTTATGATGAATTATGTATTATGAAATAAATAATTTTAATGTAAGAGGATTGATTAATTTTGTATAGGTCACATCATTTGATGCCTCATGAGAGTAATTACTCAATAAAAACACTTGAGATAGTAGTTTTCATTCATGCCTTGAATTATTGGATGCGGTAATTGTTAGGAGAGTGGTTTGTAGTGTCTATGGACCAAAAAAAACTAAAATATATCTTTACAAAACATAAATTAAACCATAGATATATAGTGTTGGTATAAATCATTTTTTCTTCAACTTTTATATTTTTTAAACGCATGGAATGTGAAATAGAATTTCTAATGCATTAAGTAGGAAGACTCAGACACAATATATTCAGGAACCCAGTAATGAATGGAGGCACATGAGTCTTCTTTATGAGATACATCTATAGGTTCAGAGGACTCACAAGTAGCATTGCCTTATGGACTTCGTGGTAACCTCATCACTTCTAGATAGAGAGAATATTGGGAAGTTATATGATCATGATGGCTTCATCCTAAGGGAACGAATTTCATGTTGGGATCCACCACTGGGTTGTGGTATTAATAGAGATAAGATCCTGATTATTCATGGGTGCGTCTATGAGCCTACATATATTCAATAAGAACTAATCTGAGAATATTATTCTGCAAAGTGGGTAGTACACCTAAGAATTTGTAAGATTTACTGAGGCATGTCCTGCCAGTATTGGTGGATTGGGATGAAGCATCAGATCATAGAATTTATCAAAAGGTGTTACACCTCTCAGATGATGAAGGTGGAGCACCAGAAGCCTGCTAGCTTGTTATCCATTACAGATCTTGAAATGGAAACGGGATGATTTTTTATGGATTTTGTAATAGGTTTTTTTATTTAACCTCAAGGTAGTGACACAGTTTGCGCACTCATGGAAAGGTTGACTAAGGTCACCCATTTCTTTCCTATCAGGGATACCTTCTCATTAAATGGGCTTGGAAGACATTATTTCTAGAAGATTATTTGCCTACATGTGGTCCCTTATATAGTAGATTTAGATAGGGATGATAATTATATTTTTAGGTTCCCAAAGGGGTTATTGAGGGCACTCGGGACATAGAGATTTGTGAGAACAACCTTTCACCAATAGACCAACATCAATCCATAACAGATGATAGAGGTATTGGATGAAATACTTCTAGAATGTGTCCTTGATTACATATGTTCTTAGGGGAAATATATAACTCTGTTTGTATTTTCATATAATAAAAGTTCCAAAATTACTATACAAATTCCTCCTTAATAGACTTTATATGGTAGTTCATGTTGTTAACCACTCTGATTGATATTGATAGGAGGGGTATCACTATTGTGACCTCATCTAATTTGGGAGACTTTAGAGCTAGTAAAAATTATTTGAATGAATATAGTATCAGATCAATCTAGAAAGAAGTCATATGCTAACCAATAAAACCGATCTCTAGAGTTTGAGTTAGAGGATTGGGTTTTATTTACATTGTCCATAACGATGGGGAATAAACAAATTCAGAGGTTGGTAAAGTTATCACCTCCTTATGCCATTCCATTCGAGACATTAGAGGAAGTCTGACTAGATGCCTATCAGATAGCTCTTCTTCATGGGTACCAATCCATCCATGACATATTTTAAATATCACAACATCACTAATATCATGTCGAACCATCTCATAATTTTGATCATTAGGATGTTGAATTGTTGTCTAATGACTCCTTTGAGAATTATCCTATTCATATCATTGTTTTGAGAATGAATTATCTGTAAGGAAGGTCAAATCGTTTAGTTTGGGTGCTATGGAAGCATGGACATGTATAAGATGAGACTTGGGAGAGAGCGGATGACATACATGCTCAGTGGAAAGTGTTAATATCAGACAAAGTTTTAGCACTATTGGAAGCGAAACTGATGGAGGAGTTTCATTAATGAGGAATATATTGAGATCTAGGTGAATATACGCCGTAAAAAACCTTTTAATTTAATTTTAATACTTTATTTTTATTCTTATTGTAATTACTAGAATGTTTATGGAATTTATGAGGGTGGATAGAGATTTGTGGGAGCCCTAAGAATCGAGTTTTGGAGGAAACATGTTAGAAACACAGTTACTTTAAACCCTATAGCCTAGTCCACACATTTTTCTTCAACTCTAAGGGGTGTTACAATGTATAGAGGACGGCCACAAAGTTTTTTATAACTATGTAAATTAGGCTAAATGGATATTAATGTTCTAAAAAACTCATTGGAGATTTTTTTCACATAAGGTACACATGGTTTGTTTAATCGGGTGCCTGTATCATGCTAGGGGTGTCTTGGGTTAGTTCTTATCAAATCGTTGTCTCACGGTTTGGCCCACTATTTAGATAAATCATACAACCTATTATGATGGGTGAATTTAATTTTTTACATTTCATCCTTATAAACATAGAACACCCTTTTCATTCTTCTCTCTCCAGAATCCCCTCATGTTGGGTGAGTTACTCTTCCATAATCTATTTTGTTATCCCTCATCCTCATATGACTATAGAATAAACAAATTATTAACTTGATTTATTCCTATTAGTAAGATATTCAATCCGCTTCCATCCAATAATTTTTTATCTTGCCTTATATGTATTTATTTTATTGAAAAATAATATTCCAAATTGTCAATTTGTTTGTTTATTTTTTCATTCTCTTCAAATTCAAACTAAAAAATGCATATACTAGATGAGTGTTTTTTTAAAACCATAAAGTAGGTGGTCAAGAAATTATCCCACAATAATTATTTCTTTATATTATGAATCTTGATGTTTCACACCGTATTTTCCATTTTTTCAATAAAAAGTAAACATTTTCCTTAAAAAAATAATTATCCTTGATAGAAAATACATTGTGCCTCATTATTATTATTAGAATAGTCCCCATTGACTAATTCCACCTATTGATGTGTGCTTTTGGAATTTCCCCATGATATTATAATTTCTTATGTGTCCAAACCACTTCCTAAGTGGTTTTATATTTTCATCTAGATGAAAGGATTAATTAATTAAATGTAATGTAAGTGGAACAACCGTGTCATATTTTTTATATAAACAATAGTTATTCCCTTCTTTAAGTGGAACACTAATGAATTATAAACAATTTATTGCCTCATACTAAATCATATTTGATAGTTTATTACCTATGATACTCGGACATGGAATCCTTAATAATATGATAATTGGGAATAGATTACATACTAATATAATACTAGGGAATTGCATCCCATATACCTATCATAATGAGTCATAGAATCCCTACTGATATGATACTAGGGCATGGTGTCACATATACCTGTGATACTCAAGCATAGAATGCCTTTTGATATGATACTCCAGCATGGAATCCTATACACCAATGATTCTCAATAATGGAATCCCAGATACCTACAATACATGGCCCTAGAAACCCTTATAATGTATAATACATGATCATGGAATCCCCGACTAGTTTATGAGACACTAGTGACTAGACATGGATGCCTAAGTCATGCCTCGGGTCCCGGATAGCACTATGTTTCTATATATATGAATATAAACTTATTTATTTATAAAGTTAGTATTCAAACATGTATTCAAATATATTTATATGTTTATGTTCATGGTGACATCTATTCACAAGTATCCTGGCATGAGCCGAAGCTAGTAGTGTTAGCCTTGTGTCCTTCAGAAACCATATCCAACCCTTTACAATTTAAATTACTGTTTTATATTTATTATATCTACACACTGCTCATATTATATGCAATATATAGATAATTATATACACCATTGGTTATGGCCTACTAAGTATATATCACACCTTGTTCGGGGCATTGTTTGGTACTCGGATAGACTTCGTGGATTTGGTTAGGGACGATGGAAAGTGACTGATATTGGATGATTTATTGATGATAGTATGGGAGCGTGGGAGTATGAGACCGATCCTGGTATCATGATTTTACTATATATCATTTTTGATATATTTTTCATTTTTTTATACATGTATGTATGAATGCCTAAATTTTGTATATATCCATGACATACACATAATTTTGTATGTTCTGCCACATTTGGATTGATGTATTATTATTTTCTAGATGATTTAATCTAACTTCCTTATTTTTATTAATTACGATTGCACTATTTAGTAATCATATCAATGTCATTCCAAGATGATTATGAGGGTATAGTCTCCCCACATTATAACCAATGACCCTTACTGCTATTCAGCATCCTCGTGTGTATGTGGATGCGTTCTTGAGGACTTGTGGCCCATGGTTTAGAGAATTTTATCAAGTGAGCTAGGTCAGGACACCACATACATCCTTTCTCAAAATTGATTATGATTAGGTGATACAAAAATATTTATGAAACTCTTTTATTTTTCCTAATTTATTCTATGTTAAGGATGGATGCTTTATTATCTTTAGGCACACTTATGTATGGTTTTTATTATGTGATGTTGAAGCCCAAAATTATAAAGACCATGAATTAATTTTGTAATGACTGATATATCATGATATAATATGAACTTAAATAGGGAGTGAACATAGTTTAGTGAGGGACCATGTTAACTATGATATTCCTGATAGTAAGCCTTTACTAAGGAAATTATTGAATGGAGAGTGAACAAAATCCACTATGGGGACCTATCCATTATGACAGTCTTGGATGTGATCCTTGACAAAGGAAATGATAACCTATGCTTATGTGTATGATATAAAATTATGGCTTTATATTAATATGTGTTCTCAATGATCATGGTTATTTATAGAAAATTCTACATTATTATGACTTATGTATTTTGTTATTACAAATACTTATACCATGAATTATTATTAATGATCATCTCCTAATTGGGTATGAATTTATTAAGTAATTATCATGTTATAGTACCCTTATACTTATCTTATTCTCACTTATGTTAATTGATTGATATTTCCTTTGTTTACCTTTACTAATAATTCTACCATAATCATTTTTTTGAATTTTCACCTAAAATCAATTTATGGGTGTGTGAGAACTGTACGACGTAAAAATAAAAGAAGTTTGTGCCCAAGGGGATACACCATTAAAGGAACGACCAAAACCAAAAAATGGATTGAGTAAGAAATAAATCATGATCTTCCATGGTCCGAGCACAACCAGAGTGTAGCCATTGGAACATACACCAATAATAAGCCTACACACTGAGCACCACATTAAAATGGGAGACAATCACCATGATCATCACCATTTAAGAATTTGTGATCATTATTTCTTATGTTTCAATTTTCCTAGGTTATAAAGAATTATTTTTAAAATGGTATGTCTAAGAAGGGTATTTTTTCAGAAGAACTTCGTGGGTTATTTTGATGATCCTTCATGAAATAAGATTATTATGTATCTAGTCTCCAAATACACTAAACGTTTATAGTTTGGGGTGTATAATATTTTGAGATGCGTTTAATATTCATACAAAATGATGTAATATTTATATATGAAATGATTGGGTCACCTCAATTGTTATTAGATTAGGTTTTAGTTATTTTTAGATATTAGGATTTGAAAACATAGTGAAAACCTCAATAATAAGGCCAAGTATAGGATAACACCCTAATGTTTTTGTAAGTAATATATTGGGTAGTTTCTTTTTAATTAAAAACATATATGGATAAAAATAAGTGGATGTAAGATCTTGAAAATATGATCCTAGGGGTAATAACCCTGAATATGATGGTTTGGTATTAAATCTACCTTAACCTAGTGTGTGATAAAGATTCTTAACTACACTCTTAGTTTGAATCTCATAGGATATATTCTTTGGTCAAATCAAATTCTATTTATGAATTTAAATGACCCAAAACTTTTATCAATTGAAAAATTAGAATATTATATATATATATATATCAAATACTATAAACCACATAAAATCACTTTGATAACCAAACACAAACTTTATACATTAATAATGAATGAAATAAGATGTATTTATATAAGATAAGGAACCTACATTGATGAAATGGTAACTTGGGATTTGGAATACTATTATGACACTTATTAATAGTAAACCAAACTATAGAATATCTGCCTCATCCATGAAATTTTATATAAACTTTATCCATCTTATAAGTGGAAATATGATATAATTATATCATATTATAACTAAATAAAAATTTTAAAAAAATATTAATTAAGTGTTGGTTTTCTGTAAGTCATAAATATTTATGTAAACTTTTATGATTAATTTAATAAACTAAAATAAAATTTATTTTGAAAAAAATTATTCATAAAACAATATTATGTTTTCTTAAGATTAGAAGATTATTTTATAAAACCTTAAATAAATTTTCAAAGTATTAGAAAAGAATTTCTAATTTTAAAATCGGTATTTTTTAATTAAATGATGATTTCAATTAAATATTAAATTTATCAAATTTATTAAATTATTTTTAGAAAATGGACTTCATTTTTTAATTAACATCATTAAAAAATGGTTAAGGTTATTTTTTGGTATTTTTCTGAAAGGCATGAATTTTTGTGAATACTAAAATACGATAATTTACAGTATATATACATTTTAAGTTAAATACACTAGTACTTGAGGCATGGATGATGTAAGAACCATTGGTTCAAACACACATGATATAATTACTCTATTTAGTCTTAGGAATCAACACTATTTCTTGACTTGATCAAAAAAATAAACTAATGAATTAAATAATGAGTAAACACCCCTCTCCTCCACTATAAATACCACCCCTCACCACCTCTCAATATTTTAGCCATGTCAAAATTATTGTCAAGTATCTTCCCAAACCTATCTTTATTTTCAATAGCTCTTTGTTTAACCAAAAGAACAAATCCTTTTCCCTAAGGAGGTTTTTAGGGAAGAGAAATTCAAGAGGGAAATTCCTCTTTCCTTTCATTTTGATTTCTTTTCATGTTCTTTTCTTATTCCCTCATCACCTCCCAAAATTAGAATGGTATGATAAATAAAGTACCTCACGTATAATGAAATTTTATTATACTAATGGAATAAACCATCATTAAACCTCTCTCCACTTCCTTTAATTCTAAAAATTAAAATGCCATTTGTGTGGTGTTAATTTATCACCTTCAAGGACGTCAAATTTTCATTTTCCATTAACGCCTTCAAGGCTCATCATAAAAAAAAATTTATGGTAAAAAAATATTTAATATATGTATTATAGAATATTTATTATTTTAAATTATTATATACACCTGATTTTAAATTATGAAACAAAAAAAGATCATTGTTAGCGAAAACCACCTAAAATAGTCGAAACGATTATCACTAACATCTTATCTAACGATTCATCTTCACCCAAAATAAATAAAAGACGTATATGATCATTTAAAGATATTTATATTCATGAATAACTTATTACTTCAATTATAGATTTATATTTCCATTTTTCATGAACTTCCATACTCTTATACAAGTGGACCAATCATGAAAACTAAGAAAATGAGCACTCATGAACAATTAAATTCAACACTATACCTCCTTAGAAAGGTCGTAAATGAACTTAATAAAATTATAATAAATCAATTAAATTTATACAATTACAATAATTTTTAATTAATGAACTGAATTTGATTATTCCGGACATTAAGATCATGTTCATAATGTTTTCATACATAAGGAATGGGATTCTACCGAAACCTCCATTTTTCCTTCAGGTTACTCTTTCTCAATTTTTACTCTAATATAAGGATTATTTCCTTTATATAATTCTTATATATCCAATTTTTAGGGTCAAAAACATGTTTCCAAATCATATCATTACTCATTCATGGGGTAATACATTTTTTAGAAAGGGTTCCTTTTCAATTCTTCCCATTAAGCAAGCCCATTTCAAGGGAACTTCTAGATTTACTACCTGTTATCAAGTGCACTCCATTATATTTTTTAATACATAATTATTTTTCTAAAATAACTAATTTTATCATTAAAATTATCTTGGTTAATTTTTAGTTTTATAAAAATAAATATTACTTTTGTTTAAAGAATCATTATGATTTGCCTTTAAACCACACTCAGGTGGCCTGTTAATAAAGTTTCTTAAACACCCCTTTCACATGTTTACAATTAATTTTGACATGAATTATCTTGTTATATGAATAGTTTACCTTATAAATGTCTATTTATTCTTTAATTTGTATACCCTTTTGACATGATCAGTAGTTATGCCTTATGATATGATTATGATGCCCATTTATTTCCATGGGTAACCTTTATATTTATTCTTCATATGGAACACATATTCTAAAATATGTTATGATGGGTGAACCTAGATTGTGATCCAATGACTTAGAAAGTGTTTAGGCTCACAATAAAGTATGTTGGGATAGGTATTGAACCCGATTCTTTTAAGGGACTTTGTCCATAATGTTATATAGTCTTGATGGTTATCCTTGACTCATGTTGATGTCATGTTATATGTTGTTTCTGAATTCTAATGATTCCATTATAATATATTCCCATTTTATACAAGTTTTCCTTCATTATGTTTATTCACATTCCATTACTTTGTGTCATCATGATATTTTTTTAACCCATGTGTTATGTATTAATCCAATGCTTATTTCCTTACTGTGATTTTTAGCCCATCACTTTTGATCAGGTATTTACTAGGTTTT
Source organism: Viscum album (assembly GCA_963277665.1). Classification (NCBI taxonomy): domain Eukaryota; kingdom Viridiplantae; phylum Streptophyta; class Magnoliopsida; order Santalales; family Viscaceae; genus Viscum; species Viscum album. The sequence goes on from OY728158.1 coordinate 790,889,393, forward strand.
CCCATACAGATTTATGAGCTCAATTGATGTTAGGATCTCATTATGGAGATTAAATAAATAATTTTTTTAGTTTCATGATGTTTAATCATGTACCTAATATTACAAAGACACTATACTTTAGAACCCTTTTCGTGTAATTGTTAGTTAATTATGCATCAATATGTGTAAAATTCTAGGGTTACTATAGTTTGTATCAGAGGATGACCAAGTTATTTTTCTGATTAAGATTAGAAAACAATAGTGGAAGAATTAGGGATATGACTATTGAAGGAAAATATCCCTAAATTTTGGTAAGAATAGTGTAAGTGTTTTATCAAGAAAATATATACATGTTTGGATAATAAAAGTGGAAGTGGTTATTTCATATATATACCTATGATTAACAACTCCAAATATGTGTTTCATGCCTTAATCAAAGAATCCTAGTACACAAAAATAGGCCTTACTGTACACATGGTTTTCCACTCTCAAGGGATATGCTTTGGTAAATTCATAAGCTCATTATGAACCATTATTAAGGGAATAAATAAAATACCCATATTAATATTCATTAGGAAACAGATCATGGATAACCTAGTTTAAAACCTAGGGAACCACAAGTCCATATATGATTTTCCTCTATGAGTTTATCCTTTTATGTTTAAAGTTTATATTTATTATTATTAGGTAAGTATTCAATCCCATTAATTGTTCTTTCTTTTTATTAGTTAATGGTAGGAAATAGAATAAGGTTTTCCAACAATCAATGTAATAGACAGTTTGATTATTTTCATAATGAAATTTAAAATATGATCTGAATGGGGCTAAAAAATTCATGACAGTACTTGCTCAACTAGCTCAAGTTATGAATAACAACTTGAATCATGTGGAACTGTCTCCTTATCCTAAGAAATATCATGTTTTCATCGAATCCTTATTATGGTAAGGTTTTCCCATGTTTAGAGGATCTTATGATCCCCTCCTCGCTGAATAATGGATTACCTCTATTGAGAATATATTCTCTATCATCCAGAACTAAGAAGAAGAGAATATTGTGCTAATAGTTTATTGTTATTATGGGTAAGTTGATTAGCGGTGGAAACTAATCAACAAAATAATGTCCTTGAAGTAAATTGATGCTAGGGAATGGGAAGATTTCAATAATTTTTTTTCAAGAAATACTTTCCCTAAACCATTCAAATAAATATGGAAAGGGGATTTCCCAAACTAAAGAGAAAGGAAGATGGCTCTATCTGTGTGTACAAAGAAAACATCATGAGGATCGCAAGATATTCCTCTCGATTTTTCATTAAACCTAAAAGCAAGGTGGAACACATATTTAGAGGACTAAAGCTGAGTCTGTGAAAAGATTTGGTGATTAGAGATTTTTAATGTTTTGAGAAGATTTTTCATTATTCCATTAAGGTTGAAATGGGGACCAATGTCTCTTAGTGGTATCATGGGCTTGGTGAAAATAGAGTGGAAAATGGAGTTTAATATGGGTGATAAATCCAATTATGGAATAATTTTCCAACATTACATATGTAAAAAGTGTGTTAATAAGAATCTTAGAAAGCTATTAAAAGGAACCAAGAGATGATTAAAATGTGGAAGAGAAGGGAATATAGTTAATAACTTCTAAAGGGACATGAAGAATCACACTGACATGTAAGGAGAAAGGAAGGTTCATATCAACTCTCATTCTGTAGTGATGTGTTTTAACTATAAAAAACATGAGCATTTTGAAAACCAATGCCCTAGGCCCAAGGTTTTCTGAGGAAATCAACAATATACTTCAAGGCAGTAAAGAAGGCTATATGTTTTTAGAACTATTGAGGTAGATGCTGAAAATAATTTGGTGACATGTATGCTGGTTATTCATTTAAGAATATTGAATGTAATATTTTATTGATCTTCTCAATATTATTTAATATCTTTCAAGTTCAGTAGAATCATTAAAACACCACCTCAAAATATAGAGGTTGAGTTATCTATAAGAATAGTGAATCGGGAAATTATTGCATCCAATTTTTATAACTCCTCCCATGTTATTGTTTTTAGACTGAACCTCCCAGTAAATCTTTTCATTATTTCTTTGGTAGAAATTGATGTTATATTGGGCATGGATTTGTTATCTTTATAAAAATCCAACATTAACTGTCAGGAAAGAGAGATCACTCTTCAAATCACAATACATCCTTCAATTCTGTACCATTGTAAGGAGGAGGATGAATCTCTTTTAGATTCATAATCTAATGTGAGTATACTATTACCTTATGAAAAAACATATCAAGATAAAATTATTGAGATAAAAGAGATAATTATGCTTCAATACGTGCCCATACTGTGGTATTACACTAATGTATTCTCTAGAGAGTCATCTCATCTTTATCTTAATTGAGAGTATGTGTTCTCAATTGAGATTATTCCTGAATCTCTACCTATATCAAAGAGAACATATATAATTGAGACCATTGATCTAGAAGAACTGAAGAAGAAGTTATAGGAGAATCTGGAAAATGGTTTTATACACTTAATTACCTCACTGTGGGGTACATCTGTCCTCTTCATCAAGAAGAAGGATAAATCAATGTTACCTTACATTAATTATCATGAGATCAATAAAATCATGATAAATAACAAGTATCTCTTCCCATGAACATAGGACTTGTTCGATCAACTACATGTTGCCAATTATTTCTATAAGGTGGTCCTTTAGTCGGGATATAACCAATTAAAGGTGAGAAAAGAAGATATTCCCAAGGTTTCCTTTCAAATGAGGTATGGAAACTATGAGTTCATAGTGACTCCATTTGGACTCACTAATTCCCCAACAATTTTCATGGACATAATGAATAGATTCTTAATAGATTAACTTGACTAATATGTGGTAGTCTTTATTGACGATATTATGATATGATTCAAGAGAAAGGAGGAACATGAAGAGAATTTAAATACTATTTTAAAGACATTGTGATGGAAAACAATATATGAAATGTATTGTGATTGTGACTTCTGGATGAAAGAAGTATCATTCATGAGTAATTTTATCACTAGAAAAAGGATATCTTTGGTGCCTTCCTAGATGAAGGAAATTAAAGAGTGGACCAGGCCAACATCTGTAATAGATATCCATAGTTTCCTTGGTCTAGTTGGGTATTAATAGTAATTTTTGAAGAATTTATCATTAGTTTAAAACCAACTAACCAAGATGACTGGAAAGGGATAAATGTTTTTCTATAATTGTAAATGTAGAGAGTGCTGTATGGATTAAAAAAAGGCATCTCACTACACTAGATCTCACACTACCAACAAGTGGGGAACTTTTTATGCTATATAGAGATGCTTCAAAGAGGGGATTAGGATATTTACTAATCCAAAATGATAAAGTGAAATCTTATGTCTCTAGGTAGCTTAAAATCTATGAGTAAAACTGTCCCATGCATGATTTGGAGTTGGAAGCTATGAAATATGTGTTGAAAATGAGGTGACATTAGCTCTATGGGGATATGAGTGAGATATGTACTGATCATAAGATCCTAAAATAAATATTCACACAAAAATATCTTAATATAAACCAGTGAATATTGTTAGATCACATCAAATATTATGACTTCTAAATCCACTACAACCCTAGTAAGGAAAATATGGTGGTTGATTCTCTATGTAGAAAGGATCTCATGTCTTTATCAATAACAACAATTGAGAAGGATCCAATATTTTCATATTTTAAAATGATAGAGATAGGAATCATTAAGAAAGTAACATCATAAATCCATTCTTAGATAATTAATTAACTATCCCTTATGGAGAAAAAAAAGGATGCTCAAATAAATGATGTGGAAATCCATAAGAAGGTGGACTCCATGAGAAAAGGAAAATCCCTAGTGTTCAAGATGGATGAAGAAGGAGTCATGATATTTGGGTCACAACTATGTGTACTATCCAATACAGAGATAAAGAATGATATTCTAAATAACACACATAGCTCAACCATCAATATTCACCTTGGGAGACCAAAGATGTATCGAGATATCCAAGGGAACGATTGGTGTGACAATATTGAAATGGAGATCACTGAATATATGTTAATGTGTTTGGTATGTCAGTAAGTGAGGGATGAAATAAAAAATTCTAAGGGGATGATGCATCCACTACCCATACCAAAATAGAAGTGGGAGAATATTACCATGGGCTTTGTCACTGGACTTACATTGGAATCCAGTGGAAACAATGCTATAAGGGTCATTTTGGATCATCCTACAAAGATAACTCTTTTAATTTGAGAGAAATTCTCAGTGGATAAGCTTGAATAGATATATATCAATGATTTAGTAAGGCTTCATGGAGTACCACTATCGATTGTATCTGATTGATATCCATGATTCACACCCATGTTCTGGAAAAATCTCTAACATGATATGAACACTGAGATGAAATTCATTATAGCATATCATCATCAAATTTATGGCTAATATGGGAGAAATATTCAGAAACTAGAAGACATGTTGATATTCTGTACTATGGATTTAAAATTAAGATGATACCAACATCTACAGTTGGTCGAATACTCCTATAATAATAGTTTCTACTCGAACATAAAAATGGATCCATATGAATCCCTTCCAGGGAAATGATGTATAACATGGAATTCTAGGATGAAGTCGGTGATTGTAAGTTCCTAGGATGTGAAATTGTTGATGAGATGGTGGATAAGTTCAACACCATTCAATAACACATTATTTTATCCGAAATTTGATAAAATATCTATGTATATAATTATTGACGAAACCTTGAGTTTATGGTTTGATACATTGTATTCTTATACATATCTCCATTGAAGAGGATCAAGACAATTAGGATGACAGGAAATCTATGTCCTAGGTAAATAAACCCCTTCAATATCCTTGATCGTGTCAGAGTCATGGCCTATCAACTATCACATCAACCAACAATGTCTTAAGAATACAATTCATTCCATGTATCCCTCTTGAGGAAGTATATACTAGATCCTTCATATGTACTGAATTTGGAGGTGGTATAGTTAGATAATGACCTCTCATACAAGTAGTATCTAGTGATAATATTTAATTACTGAGATAATGTTCTATGGAACAAGTCTACTCACTTGGTCAAAGTACCATGGAGGAACCATAAGTATAAATAAGAAACATGAGAACCTTAGGAATAAATTAAGGAGATTTACCCACACATGTTTTCAACATAGATTGTAAAACCAATTTTGATGGTGAAATTTCATGAAAGGGGGGATAATATAATGAACTAAACCTTTATCAATTGAAAAATTCCTTTCTAATATATATTTCACTTATTATAAACCACATAAAAACACTTCGAGAACAAAATAAAAACTTTATAAATAATTAATTAATGAAGTAATAAGTATTTTATATTTTAAGAAACATATATCAATAAAATAGTAACAAAACCTTTAGAATAGTATTACGACCCTTATGAATAGTAAACTAGACTATAGAATAGTAACTTCACCCATGAAATTATATATATAATTTATCCATCTTATAAGTGATAATATGATATAATTATATCATTGAATAAGTAAAAAATATATTTTAAAAAATTATTTGTATGTTTTGGTATTTTTTGTAACTCATAAATATTTAATTCAAAATTTTTTAATAACTTAATAAATGAAAAAATTATTTTCCTAAAATTTATTCCTAACATATTATTTTATTGTATTATTATTGTAAGATAATTTTATGAGAACTTAATTGAGTTTTCCATGTGTTTGAAACACATTTTTATTATTAATATTTGTATTTTTAAATTAAATGATGAGTTTAATTGAAAATTAATGCTCTCAAATTAGAAGATTATTTTTGTAAAATTTATTTCATTTTTAAATTATGCATGTCAAAAAATGGTTAGGCTTAATTTTTTGGATTATTCTGAAATTATTAAATTTTTTCTGAATTACAAAATATGGTAATTTATGGTATATATACATTATAAGTTAAATACACCATTCCTTGATTCATGGATGAAATAATAACCATTGGTTTGAATTAAAATAATCTAATTGTTTTATTTAGTCTCAAGAATCAACACTATTTTTGGTCTTTAGAAAAAACAATAAATTAATGAATTAAATAATGGGAAAACACCATTATCTTCCACTATAAATACCACCCTCACCACCTATTCTCCTCACACCACTCTAGAATTGAGCCTTGAAAAAATTATACTCAAATATTTTTTTAAACATCTCGCCCAAATCCAAGATCTCTAGGTCTCACCAAAAGACCAAATCTTTCTTTTGATTTTAATTTATTTTCAAGTTCTTTTCTTATTCTCAACTCAACTACCCTAATCCAAATGGTATGATAACTCCAGTACCTCACATATACTTTAATATTATTGTTATAATGGAATAACGCATCATTAAACCTCTCTCCTATACTGTTTATTAAAAAATGGAAACATCATTGGTGAGGTGTTAATTTTTCTCCTTTAAGGATGAAAATTTTTCATTTTACATTAACGCCTTCAAGGAAGGCCATAATACCGTTTTTATAGTAAAAAAATAATAATATATGTATTTAAATATCTTTAATTTTCTAGAATCATTATATAAACAAGATGTTAAATTATAAAACAAAAAAAGTTTGTTTTTAGCAATATCTACCAAAAATTATTCCAAATGATTATCAATAACATCTTACCTAATGATTTATCCTCACGAAAAATAAAAAATGAATTATATGATAATTTAACCTTATGGATTTTCATTAATAACTTTTATCTTTAATTATGTATTTATATTTCCATTTTACATTAAATTAAATACTCTTATACAAGCGAACTGATCCTGAAAATTAAGAAAATGAGAACTCAGGACTAGAAAATGGGTCTATACCCACACATTTATAGGCATGGTTTAACAAAATGTGGGTATAGTTGGAATTTGTTATCCTACGCCCATGGTTTTGTTAAAACTGTGGATATAATAACCCTGATTTGAGTTATTTATAGGGCTCCCCCTAATGATTTTTATTTCCTCTCCACTGTCTACCCCGAGCTGCTAGCTCTCCGACCTCTCCTCCCCTCCCCGACCACCACCTCTTACCCCTGTCTCCACCTCCCGGACCCACCTCCCTCCCTCCGCCTTATTTATTCCACCTCTATGTCTATGGCCACCTTTGCCTCTCGTCCCCCTCCTACACCTCTACATCTGCCTCCACCTCCACTTTCTCCCATCCTCCACCTCAACATCTTCTCTGTCTTTGCCTCTGCCTGCTCTGAGGATCCACCTACTCCCTGCCTCAAAAGGTATTATTATTCTCCTCACCTATTCCCATTATTCATTTATTTTAGTCCAAGTTAAGTAATTAAATATTTTTAGCTAAGTCCCACCCGATCATGGTGGAATTTATCTTTGATCAGGGGATATCTATTATTTTGTATAAAAGAGGTTTTTGTGGGTATCATACAAGCCATTTTTTTCTATTTTAATGGAAGGTGACCAAGGTACGTTGTGTCCTAGGGTTTTCTTTATTTTAGGGTGAAATTCAGGGATCTCTATTTTAGTTATTTTTTACTTTATACATTTGGAATTTTGGGTTAATTTTCATAAAATTGATTATATTGGTTTCTCTTAGGTATTAGTTATTATTTGATTGTAGTTATTATATAATTGAGTTTATTTAGTGATAGAATTCGGGTGGCTAAATTTTAGGTGATTCTTGAAGATTTTTTGGAGTATGAAATCTCACCTATGGTCTTCGTATGTGATCATGACATTTTTTATAGAAAATGAATAACATACAGTGTGACTCACTGGGATTAGGTAGGTGATTTTTTCATATTGTTCATATATCTTGATAATGGTATGCCAATGATATTATATATATTTCAAAGGGTGATGTTTATTGTTAAAAAACCTCTATAGTGATTGATATTCATTTGAAGTAATTAATATTATATATTAAATGTTCTCTAAAAAATAGTATAGTGTGTGATATAACTATAATGATTTGAAGAATATTTTTAGTTTTTAAATATTTTTTGGTGAAATTATTAGATTGATTATTATTTTTTTATAAAAATATTTATTTGAAAGAGAATCTTATTAAATTACGTAATTCTAGAATAATAATAGATTATTATTTTGTTTTTTATAAATTTTCATTGAACTGAATGTTTTTGAAATAATATATTGTTTTTAGGAGAAAGTTGTATTATGAAAATTAGGTCTCATTTAAATTGACATCATGTTTGAAATTGTTTGGAAGAATAATTTAGCTTAAAAGGAAGATTTAGAATTAATATTATGGGATTTATTGATGATAGTATATTATTTAAATGAATGTTATTAAAATGTGGTTAAAAAATTAAAAGTTATTTTCTAAAAATGGTTTTTCTCTAGTTCTGTTCAAGGATTGTGTGGGGTTAATATAAATAATCAGATGAATTTTAAATTATTTATAGAAGATATACCTAAATTATAGTTTATTGAAATGATAATGGTGAATGTATTTAAAATATTTTCTGTTATAATTGGCTACATGTAGACGATTCATAGTTTTAGATATATACATGTCGGTACTCTATTGATTTAGGGATTCTTTTGGCCATATATCTCATCTTATGTTAAAAATCTTATTTTGTTAATCATTTCATACATTATGCTTCTAACTATTGATGAAAATAGAACTTTGGCCACATATCTCACCTTGTTACCTTTTCATGATTTTTACCCTTTGATAATTTAATGTCCATGACCAAAATATTTGAAAATGATTTACATCTGATCAGTTAAAACCACTTGACAACCTTTAGATTTTACTCCCTTTGAGACAACACTAAGATCTCATTGCTCTTATATTTTTTCAATTTTAATCCCATGAATCATCCTTACAACAACACTGAAATCCTTTATTTTGATGGATATAGATAATGACCACTTCATCCCAATAACTGTTGAATGCACAGTCCCACTAGAATCATATCATCACCATGCAATAGTATGGTGATAAAGGAATCATCATTAGAAACTTCTTTTATAGAAATAGTGATCTAAGTCACTTTTTATGGAACCATTTTTAACCATAAAATCATTGGATTTCTGGTTACACTGATTTGGTACATTTTTTATTCCATATTTAATATATTTTATCTTACACAACATGTCTAAATTCCTATTAACATTGAAACTAGTTGGTTGATTCATGAAAATTTATTCCTATAAATCACATTGTAGAAATGGTAGCTTTACATCCATTTGTTTTAAATGTAAATCACTTTTAGTAACCTTTCATAAGATTTTCAAGATGGTAGAATGTTTTACTACTAGTTATGGATTCCCATAGAAATTCACTCCTTCTTTCTATTACAATACTTTCACCACTGACCTTTCTTTATATCATTAAAAACCAAACACTCTTTCCTTTGATCAAAAGCCCCAATTATTTTCCATCTCTTTATTTTATCATAGTAATCTTGTTATCACCTAGGATTCATTGGAATATAATGAATCCATTTCCTCCACCATAGATAACATCAAAATAATGGAATTTTATACTAAATTTGCCTCCTTCAAGATAAAATGTTCTCCTCCATCCAATAGAAGCAAATAATGAGAATCATGGCCATATATTTAAAATAGTCATTTGACTCTAAAAGGAAATCACAATTAAATATAATTCTTCCATTTCAAGTGTAAACTCTTATTTTTTATATACTTATGGAATTTGAACATTCATTGATCAACTTGATGACTCTAAAGACCTGGAAAATTTATGTATATCTATTACTTTTTTATCATTAAAATTTTTTATCCCATAAACAAAATTTAATAGAACTTGAGTGATTCCAATTCTCTCATCCAGATCAACTTGAGTATTCCTATGGATTCCTTAAACCCTATTCTAATCTATGTTATGTTATAAACTTTATAAAATTCCCTTTCACTAAAGATAATGTTTTAATATCTGATGATATTCTAAATATTTTCATCCTATAGAGGATAACCAAATTTCACATATCCATATACAATAAATAAACAATTTTTTAATTTTCCTAAAGATTTTACCACTCCTTAGCATCATTGTTAACATATCATAGATAGTCGAAATATTTCTCATAATTAATTTTTATTGGTTTATCAGACCATATCTACTAAGAAATATCCTTTCTTACTGGTTTTGATGGAATTATATTGACTAAATACATAACAAAATTTTGTTATTTCAACCATATGTATTTAGACATTGTGGAATGAAACCTCATGTTGTATTCCTTCTCAATTAATGTTATGTTCATCTCTTTGTCCACACTATTTTATTCCAGAGTACCAAGAAAATTTTTCTCATGCATGATTATTTTATTCAAAAAATATTTATTGAGGTCCATTTATTATATATTTTACCATTATTTGAACGTAGCAATTTGATCCTTCTTCTATTCTCTCTCTCGACCATGGATTTCAAATTGAAGAAAATTAAAAACACTTCATATTTATACTTCAAGAAATAGATACACACTTTCTTATAGTTTCATCAATAAAAGTGAAAAATATAAGGAACTTTGATGATACTATGCTGGTACTGGTCCCTATACATCAAAATGAACAACATCAATATTTTTTTATTGAGGATTCCTTCTATTAATTGTAAATAAAATCATCCTTTGTTTCCTAAGAAAATTACTCTCACAATTTCTGACATTGGTATGATTAAGATTTAATATATCCTTTCACAATAGAAACTTTATATTCATATCACTAGGATGAAAAAGCTAATTATTTCATAGCTCCATACATATAGTAGTTATAGTTATAACCAAAAAACATCAGTATAAACATTTGGTTAGATACAATGTTACTTCCATAACTCCCCTTTCCACAACCATTAATCCGCGATTGAATTTCCATTCAACGTTATAAAAATTATAATCATATCCCTCCTAATATATATTTCTAATAGACATGAGATTTTTCTGTAATCCTAGGATATGTCATACTTCCTTTTACATCATCATGAAGTCATTTGACAACCAAACATTCACATTACCCGTTTTGAAAACTTTAAGAGCCTCATCATCCACCAAGTGTACCTTTCATAATTTTTTGGATACATAATTATCTATAAACCGAAGATTTGTTTTGGAAAGAAAATATTCTCCAAAATCAACTATCCATGATTCCACTGGATTATAAAAATTTAACTACAAATCATTGTTATCTTTTTCTGACTTTAAAAAACTGAAACATCAAAAAACTGAAATTTCGTAATTAGATTAATAATTGTTGTAATCATTCTTAAGATTCTTACTATTACCATAGTTACAGCAATAAATTCTGTGTATCTTTGATTTTCCTCTACTCTCATCTCTAGACTTATTATATTTCATTTGAATCACATTATGATTGGGTGAAATTCCTCTACCATATAACATAAAAGTATTTCTAGATGTTCTTAGACATCCCTCCACCTAATTTCTTCATTCAATATTAAACTAATTACTTATTCTAAGACTATGTTTTATTTTATAACAGAGTTAGAAGTGACCATTGCCTCCCAAATCTCTACTAGCATTGAAAATGTAAGAAATTCCCATATATCATTTGTGAAAGTGCCATTCAATAACTTGACATAACTTCGGATCATGTTATAGTCCTTAACATGGTTTGAATTTGTTATTTGTTCCATAAATTAATTCCCAAAAACATATACATCATAAGAACCTTATATAAATGTATTGTTTTTCTATACATGTATTTCAAGGTATTCATTACTTCTTGAGTTGTTTTCTTCTCTAAAATTTTGAAAGTAGCATTCATCGCCAATGTCAACATCACCATTTTTAGTGCCTTATGATATAGCCATTCCGATTAAGATTTATCAATATTTTCAAGCTTAATTCCAGTTAATGGAATACCTATTTCATTTTGGATGTAATAATCATCCATATTAATTCTCCAGAAGCTGTTTTTCCTTTAGTAGAAATTATTATCCATAAAATTTAATTGAATATGTTATGGAGATATTCCACACTAATAGGTTGGGTGAATAAGTGTTAGTTACTTTTTTTTTTTAAATAATTCTTTTATATCTGCATTATTATTTATTCTATCATAGTTAGATAAAATGGATCTATCATTCTCCCTTATCAACATTGGTTATACATAATACTCATCCAAACACACACACACATACATACAAAGAGGATAGTTATTTACATGGACCACAACTAAATAATACTTTCTGGTCCTTATTTTGATTGGTAAAAACCTACACACCCTTGACACACTATTAATACAACTATAATTACATGGTTTCATTTTCACTACAGGTAGCATCGAGGAATCCTAAAAATCATAGATTTATTTTGTTATGTAATTGAATCAGATTCATGTTGATTATTTTTCAAAATATATCTTTGTTTAATGCATGGTTAAGGTGGTTAGTGTTAAGGTTACTTCTAGGTGAGAGAGGAGTGAGAGGTGGGAGATATTCCATGAGGGATCTACATACTAGAAACTTGATAGGTTTCTATTATATGGTATGTAAATGTCTTATCTTTTATTTCAAATAAATTATTTTGTGCGGATAAAACTTTCTCTTTGAGAACCACGATAATATTTTATGGATAGAAAACCATGGAAATATACCCCCTAAAAATAACTATTTTATATAATTTGTTGGAATTTAATCTATTAAATCATTATTGAATTTTATTATTGATTCATTATGATTTTTTTACTGTGAAATCTTCACAGCATTGATCAGTATTTGTTATAATTTGTACTATGTTATCATGTTGATATAGCATTCAGCAGGCTAGATTGATTCCCTTTACTAGTGATCAATCATGTCTATGATTTTTCCTTTGTATATGGGATTTCTACTAAAGTTTTATCAACCACAGTTCCTTTTATTTAGTATATTGGCACTAACATCCTTGATAACAATGCCATATTGTCAAATGTTGAGAGGTATTGTTCGAGTATTATGTTCAATAAAAACAATTTTATAGAAATTCATACCTTTTTCATAAAGAACCGATTCATATACTCTAGTTATTCATGATAGAAGTTCTGATTAATTGCATGTTGTCAAATCTCAAATGCATATTTTAACATTATCTAAAATTTTCTATAAACTACTTTAATTTGAAAAATCATGTTTTTTGTTAGCTTAAAGAAATATATAGGTCTTCATTTCACATAATAGACATTAGAATAAAGGGTAATCATGAGTGACGTTTATAATCACCTAGCTTGTTCCCTTTGATGAAACATTAACAAGTTGTTTTCTCTAGGTAATAAACAACTTAATATTTTTTTCAGATTACTTATACATTTCCTTCTTGAAAATGCCGGGGTTATCGATATGGTTAAAGAATTTTGTATTTCTTGTAATTAGGTAGATTTTATCACTCTATTCATAACACTTTTATATTTACATCACCTAAAGTAAGAATCATTATTAACTTCTAGTCTCTACATAAACCTCTTTAATTTATACTTTATCATTTGAAATTTATTTCTAATATTTCATGCCCTAAGATAATCCTTAGAATCTATTGATTTAGTTTCTAGATTTATGTTTCAAACTCGTTATCCCTCATGTTTTTTGTTAATGTTTTTTGACTCAGAACATTCATATACATCTCCAACAATCATATAAGAAAATCCATCTTCCATTCTTATAATCAATCATGAACTATTTTCAAACAGTTAGGATGATTTTTATATTAAGAAATTAGTATATAATGGTCTTAAGTAACTTCTAGAATATCATTCAATAAACCTCAAAATTATTCAAAATAGATAAACCAAATGTATCACATTACTGTAAAAAATACATATTATCTTTCTATCTATTAATTAAGAAACTTTTAATCTTATGTATCACTATGAGAATTCATTCCATGCATAGTTTTCAATTTCGGATCGTGGTGTGACACGACAAGGTCCTACAGTGGGATAGCAGTGACGCAGATTGCATCACGACTTCTTTTTTATCCAATCACGGGTAAAATAATATAATTTAATTTATATAATTATATAGATACTTATAATGAAAAATTAAAATAAGATAAATAATATTTGAATGAAAATAATACAAATATAATTAAAAATTAAATAAAAAGGGTCTGTAAGAAAATTTTAATCAGAAAATAAAATAAAAAAACTTAGAACAAAATAAAAACATAAGGATAAAACAAAAATTGAAATAAAAAAATAAAATACAAGAAAAAACTAAAGATTTCGTGGGTGGGTGGTCTTCAACATTGAGGAATCGAGGTTAGCGGTGGTGTCATAGGACAAAGAAACAGATGTGGGGTCATTACTTGGGGTCACGAATCATAAGGGTTTTTCATCGGCATTGATAGGTCAAGGTCGGTGGTGATATCATAATCCAGAGAAACATATGTTGGGTCACAATTAGGGGGTGGTGTCATCCTGGTCATGGTGATTGTGGCGGTGCAACCAAACAAACTAGATGAGTGAGGATTTCGTCTTTATTGAGGATCAATGGCAGCTGCGGTGTAGGAGAGAAAACATGACGTGGTCACTCCCGCTGGGATCGCAGAAGAATCACGACAACTGGGATCACAATGAAGGTGGTGCAATTGTATTTGGTCCACGATCTAGCTTCCTGAAGGGATGGTGCACTGATCTGCACCACGTTAGTGCTATCGCATGCACTACAGTGCATTTTAAAAAATATGAATCCATGTTCTTAAGATCTTTTATCTTCGTATAATGTCATGTGATCATTTTCAAGGTTGTCTCATTTAGATTCCATTCACGCCTCTACTTCCAGCGATGGGTAATTTATATTTTGGATAAAAAATAGCTTTTTTCAACAAATTATCTTTTAAAAATATATCTGTATTCTTTCTTCACTTTAACTTATCTTTGAATTTTGCACCTTTCTTCAACTATCATATTCTAGATTCACTTCAGATTAGCATCCATAACTCATCTTGTAACGTTGGGATAATAAATTCTATAATTATTTATCCTTTATGTAATGTTAATATTTTAGAAATAATTCTTCTGGACATCATCTCTAGATGTTCCTACATCTTCTCTATTACTCCTCATATGATAATATATAACCATGGTTTTTTAAATCATGGGTTTATATATATTACCACAGATTAAATAAAACAATGGATATTTTAATAATCTCTAGGGCTATACCCATAGTTTCTATAAAAACATGGGTATAGCTATATACTAATGCCTTAATAGACCACAGTGTATAGAACCATGGGTATAGCTTATACCCATAGTTCCAAACATTGGGTATTGGTGACTTTTCTAGTAGTGAAACCTGAATTATGAAATTGAACAATATAAATCAAAAAAATGTTTATAAATGAACTAAATAAAATTATAATAAATAAATTACATGTAGAAAAGGATTTGGAATTATTAATTAATAAATAAATTTGATTATTCAGGACATTAATATCAAGTGAAAACCATTGCATAGATATGTGATGGGATTCTACCCAAACATCCATTTTTTCCTCCATGTTAATATTTCTCTCTATTTAATCCTATATAAAGCTTATTTATTTTTGAATAATTCTTATAAATCTCGTTTATATGTTACAAAATATTGTATTTAGATCATATAATCCTCTTTTATGAGGTAATACATGTTTTATAAAGGTTCCCTTTTCAATTATTCCCATTAATCAAGTCCCATTCATGGGAACCTCTCAATTTCCAACCCATTGTCAAGTGCAGTCCATAATCAGTTTTCATCCATAATTCTTTTATAAAATAAAACATTTTATGTTGAAAACCATCTTGGTTTTTCTCTAGTTTTATACAAACTATTATGACATTTTCATTTTAAGGAATCATTAATATTTTCCTTTAAACCAAACTTAAGTGGATCGTTTCTAAATATTCTTAAACACCCTTTTCGCATGTTTACACATAATTTTCACATGAATTATAATTTTCATTGACTATTTTCTCTTATTAATTTCCATGTATGTTTTAAATATATTATTTCTAAAACACCCTTTTGATATTTTCATTTTTAATTCCTTGTGATATGATTATGATACCCATTTAATTCCATTAGTGACCCTTATGTTTATTCTTCATGCAGAAAACATATTAATGAACATGTTATAATTGGTGTTCCTAGATAATGATCCAATGTATTGGGTAATGTTTAGCCTCAATAGATTTTATGTTGGTATAGTGAGTGAACCTGTTTTTATTATTGGACTTTTTCCATAATGATATATAGTCTTGGCAGTTATCTTTGACTCATGTTAATGTCATGTTTTATGTTGTTTCAAAATTCCTATGATTCCATGATTATATATTCCCATGTTATACATGTTATAATTCCTTATGATTATTCATGTTCCAAGACTTTATGTTATCATGTTATTCCTTTTAACCAATTTTCTATGTTTTAATCCTCTTCCTATTTCCTTACTGAGATTTTTACCTCATTAATTTTGTTCATGTATTCCCAGGTTATTGTATGCAGATGTATAAGCTCAATGGACATTATGAGGTCATTATGAAGATTAAATAAAATATGTTTTTTGTGTTTAATGATGTTTAATTATGTACCTAAAACTCTATGGACATCGTACTTTATGATCCTTGGCTTGTAATTTTTGGTTAATTATGCATTAATATATATATATATATATATATATATATAAGGCTAGGTTCACTATATATAGATCATTATGAAGAATCAGAGGATACAACATATGAAATCCTATAGTAAATCAAAGTGATAGTCTATAAACCTAATTATTCATTTGATTATGGGAAGGTGTCATAATTTATGACATCATAGAAATGATTTTATTCATCACATGATTTCATTCTTTGATTAATGTTGATTGATACTGACATTTATTGATTTGATTTTAATAAATGAATAGAACCCTAAGTAATCATGTGAATAATGATCATTACAACTAATACAATTAACATACCCATAAGGATAAAAATGAAATAAAAGATAGAATGTCAAACATAATGATTATTCTGAATCAGTTATCGTGAATAATGGTGGACAACCAGAACCAAAAATAGTATTCTAACACACACAGAAAAGAGAATAATAGTGTGTTAGGAAAGTTAGGGTGATAAATACCATATAGGAAAGAAGGATTATCTTTTAATATGTCAATATTTTGGGAATAAAAAACCCAGTTTAATTCCTCAATGTAATGGTAAGATGTTTTATGTGTATAAAACATGTCCATTAAGAAACTAATTGACAAAGAAAATGAATATTTAGATAGAGAGAAATAAAATTTTTCACTAGATTCCATTAATAGATCAAAGTCAAAAATATGGGAAACTTGGGAACTATCCAAGTCAATATCCTGATATAATGGATAACAAGGAAATACAAATTAGTAAATCCCAAGGCCAATAGAAAAGGTAAAATCCCATTGAATCATTATAACTGAACTCTATCCCAAATATTAAGTGAAGTAAGATACACTGATCATCCACTCAATAAATGTGAGTGTTATATTGGGTTCTTGTGTAATACACTCTTTTATGGCTATAATATTTGATAAGAACATAAAATGCCCACCCTATTGACAATATGTGGAATTATAAGTAAAAATATTACTTTTATGATTATTGAATCTCATGTTTATAGTTCCAATCAAATATATGTTTGTGGAAATTTTCTACGTATAATCCTTTTTATTATCTATCTAGTTGAATTTTAAGTGATATTGAGAATGGAATAGATATATTAATATGAATACTATATCAATTGTTGAATAAGGAATGTCACATTTGATATTTTCAATCAACCTATGATCATCCACAAGTGCACGGATGAACATGAACTTATATTATAAATAACTTCAATTATATGGGTCTTACTTCATATTCATGAGGGGTAATTATCTGAAATGGTTGAGTAGAACCAAGAATTTAAGGCATAGATGAATTATCTATATAATGGAAGTTGTTATGTATATATACTAGACATACAATCTTGAAGTAAATATTCACAAGAGTTGAATATGTGCCAAAGGAGATGGTTGGAGATGATTAAGTATTATGAATGCTCAATATAATACCAATGTAGAAAGGAGAATAAAGTGGTTGGTTATATGAGTTAGGTGAACCATTATAGTCTTTACAGGATGAATATTTAAGTATATCTCATACTTATGGAATTATATAGGATGGACCTTGAAGTCTTTATGGAAGGGTATAAATACTATCTTACTCATATGAGTGTTCAAGATAATATCCACAAAAAGATTAAAGAGTGAAAAAATTAAGATAAATAACTATAGAAGATCATATGAAATGTTCCTAAGTTCAGCCATGATTGTAATGGAATTATATGGTTCAAGAACTGTGTACATATACCATCAATACTAGAAATTAAGAATGAGTTTTTAGATAAACAACACAGTTCATTATTTTATATTCTTCTTGGAAGTAAAAAGATGTATAGAGATCTCAAAGAGCATTTTTGGTGGGAAATTATCAAAAATGGATATTTAATAAAACTTATCTCAATTAATGGTATGTAATCAAGGTATTTTTGAGATATAAAAGTCTATTGGGATGTTATAATCGTTTACCAGAATGGAAATTAAAAAAACCATGTATTTCTTCATGAGACTCCCAAAAACATTAAAAATGACATTTTTCAATTTGAGTTATAGATGATCACCTTATGAAGTCATAACATTTAATTTCTATTACGGAATATATTTCCCTTAATAATCTTAATAATATATACATTAAATAAAAGGAAAGGTTGCACGGTGTACTATATTCTATTATATCCAATTAGGATTTGAGTTTTACCTTGAATTTTCTGGAGATTTTCATGGAAATATTTGAATATATAGAAAAAATTTATCATTGTATATCATCCTTATAAATATACTAATCTGATAGGACTATTAAATCCCAAGAAGATGTGATAAGATCTAGATTTATGTATTTGAAAGTGGGTTGAAAATAACACCTTCCTATAGTTGAATTTTCTCCCAACAATATTTTTTACTCAAGAATTTAGAAGGATACTTATAAATCATAGTATTAAAATAAGTTTTAAACTCCAATATTCTAGGATTAATTTGAAAAAACAATTATTTGTACCTTGGATAACTGAGGAAATTAATGATAATGATAGATCAATTAAAGGGTACATTTGGAAACTGAGAGTTTATAAAAGGGTTATGTTGACAATTTTGAACAAGATCTAGTGTTAAAAATTGTTTTCAAGGTATTACTATGAATATATCTTGGAATAAGGTTATTATATTTTTAAATAAGGTAAAGATGAACCCTTCATATATCATCCTCTTTAAAATTATTGATCGTATTAGGAAAATATCTTATCATTTAGTTCTTCCAAAAAAATCTATCTCAAGTTTACGATGTGTTCAATGTATATATTTTGATAAAGTGTATACATTATCAGTTTCATGTAATTAACCTAGAGTTTCTACAATTTTATCATGATATTTATTTTTTGGAACAACTATTATTGATTCATGAATGAAGATATAGACTTCTTTGAAAAAATAACACTCACCATGTAACTTTTTTTTGGTGAAACTGTATCTTTTAAGAATATACACAGGAATTTGAGGATATGATATTGTAGAGGTATCCTCATTTGGATAATTGAGTTTCTAGGGTGAAATTCTTATAATGGGGTAGAATGTAACACTATAATAATTTTAAATATAAATTTCTCTTTATTAAATTTTAAGAATCCAGTAGATTTATTTACACACAAAGCCAAGAAAATATGAACTACCATATACTGTAGAAAAATATTTAGAATTTTATTTCATAATAAATGAATAATAAATATTACATTTATTATCAGTTTTTTAGAAAAAATAAAAAATATGAAAATGGTTAAAGATATATTTTTTATAAAATGTTTTTATTTGCATAATATATTTCTATATTAATGGATTAAATTAATCATTATCAATAAATTATTTTAATTAAACAAGTTTATTATATCTATTAAAATTAACTTGAATTCATTTAATTGTGGTCCCTTTTCAAGGAATCAGAATGGAATCATTTTATGCTCAAAAGTACATTTTTCTAAAACATTATTTTTATTGAATTTGTTACACAGATATTATATTTAATTTCTCAAAAAATTATCACTTTTATTGATAAAAATGGAAATATTTTTTTTAAACTATAATGTCAAAATAACATTAAAGTGATTTTTTTTGGTTTTTCTAGAAATGATAGATTTTTCCATGAATAATGATTTTTTTAAAACTACCATTTAATTAATTTAGATCAAGTAATTTGATATTACCATTCTATTTAGAATTTTATTTTAATGAAACATAATATCACATTGAATAAAAAAATAAATTAATTTCATATCGATCATCATTTTATATTATTTTGTTATAAATTCATTTTTATAGTTATTTTTTTCTTAAAACAGTTATTAATTAGGTTTTTCACACTTCTTTTTAAAATAATCTCTGCCACTTATAAATATTTAATCTTAAAAAATGTATTTTAGTTTGATATATTTTTTCAAATTTATTAATTAGTTCAATTTCATTTTTGTTTGTTATGAATAGTAACATTGGTAAAATTATTGTCACAAAAAAAAAGGGTAAAAATAGATAATTAAGGATCACAATTTGTGACATGGTCACAAAATATCATCTCAATTATTATTGTATGATTTTAGTTCAAACCATATCAACTTATATTAAAAATTAATTTTTTTAATTCCACTTTACCATGAGTAATAAACATATAATATTTAAAAAATAAGAATAATTACAAGTGTGACACTCCACTCATTTATAAAAGGTCACCCCATCGTGTATCTTATCTATAAAAAATTATCACTATCTAATAAAATTCATTCATAAATACATTAGAAACTTTCACTCACATAACCTAGAATTCTTTGTATCACCAAAATGCGAAATTATATTGATTAAGGTGTAAACCAAGAGTGGGTTTCATAAGAAGAGGTAAAAATCATTACCATGTTCTTTCATTTTTATTTATTCTTTTACCTACTTGAAAACTATAATAAACTTTCTGGTATTATTAAATAAGTTTCTAAAATATACTGAAATGTTATTATGCTTGTGGTACAACCATTTTATTATTCTTTCCCCATTCTATGGGAAATGAAAACAATGCTTGGGCGTACATGTGGACAACTACTTCCATGAGGAGATGGGTCTAATTTTTCATCATTGCCTCTCATGGATGGTAATATTTATTGATTTAATGGATATATATTATGTTAATAATATAATTATGATTCTTTAAAGATAAATTATTATCTTACTTCATAGCAAACCATCCTTTGAAAAAATATCATGTTGCTTGTGTGTATGTGCCGACCACCACCGCCACGAAGCAATGGGATTTTTTTAGCAATTGATTAAAATATCCGGTAATAAAGATAAATTTAATGAATAGATAGGATATTTATGATATAATTATTATTCAGCTTTATTTCCTTCCAACCATGGAAAAATGGAAACATTAGTTGTGTGTGTATATATAATACCATCTCCACAATGTGATGTAATTAATTTTACATCACAAATCTATATGGATCATTATAAAAGTGAATATAATGAATAAATATAATAGTTATTAAATTATTGATAATATGGTGATTATTATGACATAGCTAAGGTTCAAGGACCATTTCTGTTGAAATAAAACATGCATGGAAAACAAACAAGTTTTCACTCGAATAATGATTTTAATGAAGAATTGTTAATTTATTGGTAATTGAAAATTATAACAGAATGATTTATATTATTATAAGTATGAATATGGAGCTTTTATATAATTATAATAAATATAAATTTGTTATACATGAGTATAAAATAATATATGATGAAACTTGGGACTTGGGATAAGGGTTATTCATCTCAATATTGTTTCATTGAGAGATGTTTCATGTTTTGAACTGATTATTTCTTATATGGAGTATATATTACATATTTGATATATTATATCATTAATATATTTATATAAATAATATTTAAATCACTATTTGAAGTTACTAATTTTAAGGGTTTTATTATTTAGAAGATAGCAAAGCGAAAAGGTTTCATGTTACAATCACATTTATTTTTTGGATTTACTATTTTAAATTTTAATTGAAGTAAATTTTATGATAATTTTCTTTTAAACACACTTAAAATGATAGATAAAATGTTTTTAATAAAATATAAACTTATTTACATTTTTAGTTAAGAATAATTTCTACAATGTCCATTTTTTAAAATTATTTTATAAAATTTTTAAAATATGATTAAATTATTTCTAATATTCTTTTTATACACTCTATATATTAATTAAAATATTTTAAAATGGGATATTTTTAAAATTTTCCACATGATTGTTTCATAAATTTCTTTAAAAAAGTATGAAAATGTCATTTTTTAATGTTTTTTAAATTAATTAATTTTCACACTAGAGTAGCCATTATTTTCATTGTAGACTATTTTAAATGTTTTGATGTTAATTTTAAAAGAAAATAAATTTCTCAATCTTCTAGGAATTTTTTTTCTTTATGATACTGAATTAAAATTTTATTTTCCCATGTTTTCAAATAAATATTTTAAATTTTCTTTTAAAGGTGTTTTTCATATATTTCAACATCACTTAAGTATTTTTATGCTTTTATATGTATATGAGATTATGATATGATAAACATTATTTCTCTATATATCATATGATGATTATGTTTTAATGGTGTTTTTATTTAACCTATTTCATTACATGGGGTAATTAAGATGTGATAAAATAATGAATTTTTTTATTATACCATCCACTTTTTTTCTCAGGATATCATTTGATCATGTGATGATTAAATCATCATAAAACATATTTTGTTTTCATGGGTTATGTTATGATGAAATAATGAATGTTTTTATGATCTAATATGTCACTTATATATGATTTTCATTAGGTGTTGTGTGGGATTGGAATTATATATCCCTACAATGCATTGAGTGAATATTTATATCTCATTAGATAATATGAATTGGAATGGGGAGTGAACCTAGTAATGTAAGGGAATCATTCCTCTTTGATAGTCTTGAAAAAATATTTTCACATAGATCATGATTAATTATTGAGGAATCCATAATATTATGACTTATAACTTCTAATATGACAAATAATTATTCCATGAATCCTAATTAATGATATTGTATAGGTTGGGTATGAATTTATTAAGTAATTATCTTGTTATCATACCTATATAATTATCATATTATCAATTATTATCATTGATTGTAATCTCCCATATTTACCCTTGCTGGCCATATGATCTCACCCTTTCTTATATTTTCATTTCCCTATGTTATAAAGAGTGGTTTTGAAAAGGGTATATCTAAGAATGGTACTATGGGAGAATAACATTGTGAGTGATGTTAAAGATATTTCATAAAATAAGATGATTATATATCGGGTCTATAAAGACACTAAACCTTTAATGTTTTGGGGAATGTATTATTATGATATGTATTGAATATTCATAAACAATAGTGTAATATTTATGTATAAAATGATCGGGTAACCTCAATTGGTATCACAACATGGTTTATTTATTTTTAGAGATTAAGATTAGAAATCTTTGTGATAAACCTGGGTATAAGTCTATGTATAGTACAATGTAAAAATGTTTTTCTAAAGTAGATATTGTGTGGTTTACTAGAAACAAAATCTCTATTTGGATACAAACAAGTGGATGTAGTCTCTAGAATAGATGCACCTAGGGGAAATAAACCTAAAAAATTAGTTGGGTATTAAATTGATTTTCAATTGGTGAATGATAAAGAGACCAAAATACACACATTGTTTGAAATTTATAGGTTATATTCATTGGTTAATTCAAATTATATTTATGAATAATTATGTAGAATGAGAGTATATAATAAATAATAATCTATGATTAACCTTAGTGATATAGGATGAACGTAAAGAGTCATTGGTTGATGAGATGGTTTCATAATTTAGAATATATTAGAAATTATTTTCAATATCATAGGAATTATGTCTCTAATAAACATTTACTAACACTCACACAAATCATTTTTTTTATTTAGTGGATGAAACCAAGATAAATCAAATGAAAAATTCGTTTGACAACATAAGAAACAACTATCCTCATATATAACAAAATTAAATGGGTGTAGGAACAAAAAAATGATTATTTCTAATCAATTATCTCTAATTATTATTAAAAACCTAAACCAAGGTGGATTTCCTACAACACAAGACAAGAGAAAGATAGTATTTAGGTAAATTATGGGGTGGTAAAGACTATGGAGGTAAGAAGATTCTTCTTCTTATATGTCAATAATGTGTGATGGAACAGCAAGAGAAATTTATGAAATTGATGAGAAGATGATTTATGTGTGAAAAATAAGGTCATAGAAAAAATAAATAAGGATGGAAAATAAAGAGTTTGATAAATAGAAATAAAGTTATCCAAATTTCCAATAAAAATTAAATGTAAAAAGTGTTGGTTACATGGGAAATATCCAATTCATTTACCTAAAACAAGGGGTAATAAAGATGAATGAAATCAGAAAAATATCAAGACCAATGGAATAAGGTAAAGTATCTACTATTGTAACTAGTCAAGTTTGTCTAAAAAACGAAGTGGAGTAATTTTTATTAATCATCCACTCATTAACTGTGAGTGTTTCATTTGGTTCTTATTTAACCCACTCATTTATACTTAGAAAATTTTATAATAACATAAAATTTTAACCCTGATGATTAGATTGTAGAATTTACATAAAAAAATATAGTTGTATGATGGTTTCATATCAAGATTATACCTCTTCTCTAATATATTTTTTTTTGTAAATACGCTTCTTGTAAACCATATTATTCTACCTCTAGTTTAATTTGATGTCATAATGGTAATTTATTTGATATCTTTACATAAATCCCATATAAATTTCCATGTAATGAAAGTCACATTTTATATTCTAAATCAACCTACTATCATATACAAGTGTGAGGATGAACATGAACTTCCAAGGGAAATTAATTATACGATATAGGTCTTACTACCTATTGATGTGGATTAATTATCTAAAATGGTTTTGTAGAAAATAGAAATCTAATATTTATAGACTTTCTATATATGATGAAACGTTTGATATATATATATATTGATCATAAAATCCAATAGTATAGATTTGAAAGAGTTGAATGTGATCCAAAGGGTATGGTTGGTGTTGATTAAAAATTATAACCGTTCAATTCAATACTATTATAGGAATGTGAAAAACATTTATGATGCACTGGGTCAGAGGGACCATCTTAGTTTTTTTATGACGAGGATTTAAAGAGATCCAATACTTATGTATTTATAGAAGATATACCTTAATATATTGATGGAATGGGAGAAATAACATCTTAATCATATTTATGTTCAATCATCTATACATGTAAATATTAAAGAGGCATAAAATTGGGATGTAGAACTATATAATAAAGTGTGAAATGTTCATGAGTTCATCCATGATTATGATAGAATTATTTGATTCAAGAACAGAGTATGTGTACCATCAATACCAGACATAAAGAATGAGATATTGAATGAAGCTCATAGTTCATCATTCATTATTCATCCTAGAAGTAAGAATATGTATTGATATCTCATAGAGTATTTCTAGTGGGACAACATGAAAGAGGGATATTACTAAATATGTATCTCAATTCCTGGTATGTTGGTAAGTTAATTCAGAGATATATAAGTCTTAGTGGAAGTTACA
The DNA here is from genome assembly GCA_963277665.1 of Viscum album. Classification (NCBI taxonomy): domain Eukaryota; kingdom Viridiplantae; phylum Streptophyta; class Magnoliopsida; order Santalales; family Viscaceae; genus Viscum; species Viscum album. Next base: position 790,915,187 of record OY728158.1, read on the forward strand.
ACCATTTACCTAAATTTAAATTTGAAAACATCACCATATATTTGGTCATAATAATCCACCAAAATATCTGAAGTCCGTAATTATATTTGGGTTATAGTTGATCACCTTAAGAATTTATCACAATTCATTTCCATCAGAGAAGATGTTTGTCTTGAACAGCTATATGGGATATAAATTATGGATGTGGTAAGGTTGCATGGAGTACCACTTTTTAATGTATCTTATTAGGATCTGAGGTTTACTGAAAAATATAGATAATTCCACAAAAATATTTTAATATAATGGGGAACTTTAGCTCAATATATCATTTATATAAAGATGGTTAGTCTGAGAGTACCATTAAAACACTAGATGATATACAAAGAGTTATCTCTACAGATTTCAATGATGGTTGGGATCAACACCTTCACCTATTAAAATTTTCTTATAATAATAGATTACACTAATGGATTAGTATATCTCCCTATTAATACCCATGTGGTAGGTAGTTAAAAATAGCTACATGTTTTTATAAAGTTGGATTAGGAAAGATATTAAGATCTGGTCTAGAAAAGGAAATGGTAGGGAATGTTAGATAAATTTAGTAACACATCAGGAAACTCAGAGTCGATATAAGAGTTATATTGACATTTTTCAATGAGATTTATATTTTGAAATATGTGTAAAGGTATTAATATGAATATATCCATAGAGTAAGTTTATGATTTTTGGAAATAAGGGAATGTAGACATAGATATATCAACCTCTTTGAAATTATTGATCATCTTAGGATGGTTTCATATCACTTGGTTCTTTTATATAAGCTCCCTCAATAAAAAGATTTGTTTATTTTATTAATTTTAGGGAAGTACATACCTATACCTTTTCGTGTATTAAAATCAGAGAGTTGAACACTATATCATGATCATTCTTTTTAGTAATGATTAGTGGAGATTTTTTTTTTGATATATAATGTGATTTAAATTAGACAAGTCAACTTGAAATTTTTTTTTGTCAAACATTAGATTTTAAAAATATATATGGGAATATGAGGATGGGATGAGGAATAATTATCCTCATTTATTTAAATTAATTTCAAAGATTAAATTCTTATAAGGGGGTAAAATGTAACACCTTGAGATTTTTTAATATATATTTATCTTTTATAAATTTGAAGTGTTTGTAAGATACATTTACATGAAACAAAACAATAAGAAGAATCATGCTATAATATTGAAATATATTCAAAAACAATTTCCTTAATATAATAAATAATCAATTATAAATTGATTATCATTTGGTTAGAAATGATGACAAAATATTTTAAAGGTAAAAGAGATATAAATTTTTTCAATTTTTTATGTTTGTAATGTATTTTTATCTAAATTGTTTAAATTGTTCACTATTAACAAAAAATATAATTATATGAGTAAATTATATCCATTCAAATGAATTAAAATTAATTTTATAGTGGTTATTAATTAATTAATGACAATGATTTCATTTTATGCTTCACAAATGTTGTTTCTTCAAAAATGGTTTCTATTGAATTTTATGTACAATAATTATAATAAATTTCTACAAATTTTTGAAATTTTTTGAATGAAATGATTTTAATTTTGAAATAAACATATAAAAATTATCTTAGAGTTATTTTTTTATATTTTTTTAAAAATATTAATTTTACAGTGAATTATAAAGAATATCATTTTGTGGGAAAAATGTCATTTATTATATTTGAATAAAGTAATTTAAAAGTTATATTTTATATTTTATTTGGTTTAAAATTGATATAATATCCATTTTATTAAAAATAATATAATATATTCAATACTAGTTAACATTTTATTTGATTTTGGTATAAGATCATTTTTATGATTAAAATTTTTTTCTTCTTCAAACGGTTTTCGGTCGCATAATAAAAAATTATTTTAAAATTATTTTCTAACACTTATATAAATTCAACCATAAATAATTATTTTAAATTTTGGTTTCTGAAAAAAAAAATTAGTTTTATATCATATTTGTTCACTAAATATAGTAAAATTGGTAAAAAAGTTTCCTGCTCTGTAAAAAATAAAACTATTAAATTAAGATTAAAAATTTGTGAGAAGGTCACAAAATCTCACCTTAATATTTATTGGCTGATGTGATTTTGGACCTAATCAACTTATATGAAAATTTAAATTATTTTAGTTCCACATGACCTTGATTATGAAAATTTTAATATTTAAAATTGATGTATAACTACGAGTGTGCCACTCACCTCTTTTATAATAGGTAACCCCATATATTCACTTCTCCGAACCACTTGGGCACCTTAGATCATCCAAAAACTACCAAAATATATTCCTAACATTATTCCTCATGACTTAAAGGTACTTATCTTGCTAAAACATCAACCTATAATGCTTAAGGTGTAAGATGGAGGTGGTTTTCTAGAGATGAGGTATTGCTATTAACCAAGTTCTTTCAAGTTAATTTCTGCTTCTACCACCTTCAAACCTATCATAAGAATGATAGTATAATAACATCATTACATAAAATATAATTAAATGTAATTATGTTTATGGTATAACCCTTTTTCATCTCTTTTTATATCCTATAATAAATGAAAACATCGCTCATGCCACTAGTAGAAACAATGCCTTCTACGTCAAGGTTTTTACATCATTTTTTTAAAAACTAATCTTAAAGTGATGTGGTGATATTTTAAAGTCATTTTTTTTATAAAAAATGCATTAAAAGGGATTATGAAGAACCTTTAAAAAAAATTTATAAAACTAGTGAGAAAAAAAATCTTCTACTATTGTTTTTATTAAAACCCAATATTAAAAGTAATTAAAAAATTATTTTAACATTCATTTTTAAAAAACTGATGTTAAATGTTATTTATAAAAATACTGCCACCCAAAAACCCTTATTTATTTTCCATTTAATCCCTCTTCCTATTAAACTATAATGGAACCAATGACACCCAATGACCTTCTATGATGATAAAAAACCTCTTTCAGTTGATTTTAATCATCCTTCCACATTGTTTCCTATCAGCATTCCATCCTTTATTCTTATTTCAAAATACTTCATATTATTTAGTTAACAAAAACTGTAAACCTATTCACTATAAACTTGGTTCATGGTTTTTTTGGTTCATTTTTATAATATTTTTTTGAAAAAAAATTCTTCAATCTTTTAGTGGTTTCCCTCTTTCCACTGTCTTCAATGGAGTTCATTGGAATTCGGGATCAATTTTCATTACCTATAACAAATTTTTGTAATTTATTTTTTAGAATTAATATTTTTATATGTTTGAGATCATTTTTTATTAAATTCTTTTTCCATTTAATTTTTTTTTTCAATATAATGAATTTGGATTAATTTTTTTTGAAATTGTTTTAAATTTTAAATTTTTTAAGATAAATTATATATTAAAAATTTATGGATGTTTAAATCATATTTTTTTATTTTTTTATTAACCACGTGTATTTAAATTTTTCATGATAGGATTTGATAATTATGTATAACTTTTTGTTATGGTCAAATATTTATCAAATATTTATTATTTTTATTATTTGTTTTTGAGTAAATTTTTTGGTCTATATATATATTTAAATTTTTTTATGTTTTAATAAACAATGATATGATTTTACATCCATGTGGGAAGTTTTTGAATATGATACATTTAAATTCCATATAAATTAATGATCATAAAATTTTCATTGGTTTTATCCATAAGTATACACATTGCTTAAGGCATGGTAAAATATAAAAAAAACCTAATCTAATTCTAATGAAAATATTCTCCATGATGTTGAGGATCATATTGTATAATTAATTCATTATTTAGGCATTGAAACCATAAAAAATGAAAACTATTGAATGATTTGTGGTGATTATGAGAAACCAAAATTCTAAGGTTGCACAAAATTTATATTTTTATCATCAGTTATGATATTATAAAACTTAAAGTTAACAAATGGGTGGAGTGATTAAATTTTCTCTGAATTTGTTAAACTTTTAAAAAGGACACTTTCAGTAGGTAACAGGCTTCTAGATTCCAATTATGATGCAATGAAAATATAATTCCTTATGGGGTGGGGATATAAAAAGACACATGACATCCCCAATTTTATTTGTATAACAGGAAATATGAAATTTTATCATGATGTCATAAATTCATAACATCATAATATATGATAGATAAAAAATTGAACTCTAATTCATTCTCAGGTACCAAAATCAATCCTCCGAGTAAAGAAATTTGGTATCTTCTAATAATTTCTCTTTTTAAAAATCTATTTGGAAATAAAAATTATGAAAAAGGTTAAAATTTCATATAGATTAGCACATGTCTGATGGAAACATATTTCACATTGATGATTCACCATAGTGGAAGAGATTTGATAAAACAATTTCCTAATTTTGGAAGTAAAGCAATAAATATTAGAATGGGATTATGCATTGTTAGAATTAATGAATATCATAGCATTAGTAGAAAAAATAGATCAAGGTTTTTTTTGTTTTTAGTTTAAAAATTGTCCCCATATATAAATGTATGAATACAAAAATAAGTTATTATTATCTTGATTATTTTTGGACCAAAAAATCAAAGAAATGATGTTTATTAGTATCTTTCACTATCAATTGTTGGTTTAAAACTTTTAATATAGATAGGTGTTGTATATTTTCACACATGATGGAAGTGTATTTTATTTTATTTGAGATGATAATTTTAATTGTAAAATACCTTCAGGCATGTGGAAAATTATCTAGATACAGTGTTAAGGGACATAAATAATGACTAATTTGTGAATAAGGGAATTCATATTATCAATTAAAAAATATAAGAAATACAATTTTTAGAAAATATTGAATATATTTTTTGTATTTCTCATACTTACCATAGATTAAAAATGAATTTAAGAGTTTAGAAAAATATAATATCCCTAAAAACCATTTTCATCTGAATAATATTACGAAAAGGTTAAAAAATGGATTTTGCATTTTTAAAATAAAGGATATTATGGCCATGAAAAAATATCTGCATAAAACAATCTATCTTATTGAAACTTCCTTATTATATAATTTTATAGATACAACATAATATTGATGTTATGAATACCAAAAAAAATGTGATAATTTTATTAGAACTTTGTTTTACATAAAATAAAAGAGAAAATATTCATTTCATTCTATAATAGACATGATATTCATGGGAATACCTTTAGAGTTATCTCCCACTATGGAAAGAAATAAATCACATTTACCAATAGTTTCCCATTAATTAAGAAAGAGTGAGAAAATGAATTTTTTTCCAGTGTTTTTAGGGTATTAATGTACTTAATTGATTTCTTAAAATGTGAAGAATATGGTATCAATGAATGATTTTAAATTAATTGTTGTGAAACCTCATGATTATTATTTATTAATGTAACAACTGTTATTGGTTTCACTATTTTTTGTATTGTTGACACTTGTTATAGTGACTATCATCAGGTTATATCATTTTTCCAAATCCATTTATAACAAAGTAATTGATGCAAATTTGTTATATGTGTTGGATAATGAAGCTACGCTCATACTTTGTCATGTAGAAATGTATTTCCCAACAATATTTTTTGATATAATGGTTAATCTGGTGATTCAGTTGGTTCATGAATTAAGAACATGTGATCCTATTTATTTACATAATATGTATCCTTTTGAAATTTATTATGAAAATTTTATTGGGATATGATTAAAATCCTTATCAACCATAGGACTTTAATATTAAAAAATATTTGTATCAGAGGAGTTGATTGAGTTCTATATTGATAATTTTTATTAAGTAGATCATATTGGTATCTCTATATTTAAACATTTGAATGTTCTTTATTAAGGTAGAGTTATGTGGGTCTTAAAAGAAAATTCTATTCCATGGGATGATGTTAATCAGACACATTTATACATTTTTAAAAACACAGATGAGTTTTAACCATATATATCATCACATATTGCTGGATTAAAGGTATGATATCAAAAAATAAATGAATAGTTGTTGATGATTTATCATAAAAAGTTATTTGTTCCATGGTCTAAAGATAAATTCAACACATTTTTATCTATATTAGAAAAATTTAATTGTTTTTAAGGGTGTTCATCACTTAATTTTATAAAATGGTTTGGTTATGATATGAATGGTTAAAAAATTTACAAAAAAAATCAGAATCACAAGAGTACTTCTCAAAATAATGGGGGTAATGGACGTTTCTAAAGTAATGAATTCTTTGTGTAAAAAAGATAAAAACCCAATTTCTGTATCAATGGAATATTTTGGAGTTCTTGATGATATTTTAGAAATATATTATACTAAATTTTGAGTGAAAATGTTCATATGTAAAAAGTATGATAGAAAAAATGGTGTGAAACATGATGATTATGGATTTACACATGTTGAATTGAAAATAGTATGTTGAAAAAAGGAACCATTAATCATTGTGACATATATAAATAAAATATTTTATGTTTTGATCGATTAGATGATCAATGGTTACTCATTTTTTGAGGGAAAAGTATTTATTTTATTGATGACGATGATGATGTTGTTGTGGATTAATGTGAGATTTCTTCATATATTCTGAAATTTTTGGATGGTAACAACGAATCTATGACTGATATAATCTATACTGTATAAAAATATCATGCTGATAGGATATTAGAAAATAATAAATTACTCTTCTAATTCTTTAGTTAAAAAGTTATATTCACAATATTTTTTAAAATTTACATCAGTTAAAACTAAATTTTTCTTTAATTTTGACTTTTAATTTTATATATATTGATTATTTATATATTTTTTTATTTTAAATTTCATATTCAACATTTATGGTTAAATAAATTTTCATTTAAAATCACAATGTAAGTCAATATTTTTTTGGTTAAATTTATAAATATAAAAACACTTTTTTGGAACTCTGACATTAAAATGTATACATGTTGATAATTTTTGTCATTTTAGAATTAATATTTATATTTAATAGTTTATGTTTTATATATTTTTTTGTTATTAATCATGAAATCATTTTTCTAAATTAAAAATGTCTGACACTATTTCTTTACTTATACAGATTTTTATTCATTATTTTTAAATATTTACTTTTTTAATAATATAATGTTATACAAAATATCATTATATTAATTTATTTAAATGACATACACACAAGAAGAGGAACATTTATTGAGGTATGTGTCTATTTTTTTAATTTAGTAAATATTAAATAATCATGTTATTTAATGTATGTAAGGTTTATATTTAAATAAATTATTTACCAGACTATTAGTGTGGCTCCTATGGAAGACTCTTCTTCTTCTTCTCAATATAGAAAATAATTCCTAGAGTCGGTAAATGTGGGATTAAACATTTACCAAAACTTCCACTTTCTTATGGAGAGTAGAGGATACATATTAATTATGATGAAATTAATAACCAAAATATAGAAAATGTAACTCATTTTACAAGTTACATCTCTATGAAAGGACATTGTAGAATTTTCATTTTATATCTCGATTGGAATTCCACTGACAAGATGATGCAAGAGAAACCATGTGAGCCAGTAATTGAAAAATATCTGAATTGATTAATTTTTATCTCATTCTCTGAATATTATATATTTTATATGATTAATATTAAATGTATTCATTTACCTATGAGATTATACCATCAATAAATGAAATAAATTAAGAAAGGATGTATATTTTTAGAGGAGTTTTGATAAATATATTTTGAAACATAATTAATAAAATAATTCTTTTGGGAAGTCAAATAATGAAAATCCATGCCATAAGTTTGGTTGTTTAGATATAGAGACATTGAATAAATTTTTCACCAGATGACGTCATGAAGAATTTATGGTAATATAATTATTTTATATTATAAAATTTATTAAATATATCTTGATTACTTACTATTTTATTTTTATATACTAGGCATCCAAGAGATCTACCCAACAGATACAGTTGTAGAACTTATAACCTCATACATTTTCATCTGGTGGGTATCATTTAATAGAGGGAAAAATGATTTGAAATTTTTTTGATGGATTAACAGATAAATATAATAATGGTTCTGAAGAGGTATAGTTCAATCTTACATCTACCCCCACTCACTATGAAAAATTAGAAACTTTTATAATGGAAAAATGAAAAGTATCTTAGAGATCAATATAATGACATATCTAATAGAATTATAAGAAATTAATTTTTATTTACCTTAAATTATTGTATTTTTAAAATTAATTACACTAATATACCATTTTAATTTTTCATTTTAGGATGACCTTTAAGAACAGGAGGCGTACATGACTTTATCCCAATGAGTAGGATGGAAATTCTAGATACTTCTTTAGGAAAGATAGAACACCGAAAACATGTAATCGGATATGAGGTGGGTGTTAGTATTAGGAAAACTTTTGGTCATCAATATAATAAATAATAGGAAAAAATAAATTCAGTAAAATATTATTTGAAAGAACCAAAATAGTTAATGGGTGACCAAATTAAATCCATTATTTTGGATATATTATAAAATATTATGTGATAATTATAGATTTCACAATCTCCCGACATAGATCCTCTATCACATCATTCAATCCCAACATTATATTGTGATTTATATGATATTAATCCCCATGTATGTATTGTATCATATGGAGTCATACATATTTTGGGGGATTCTATACGTCACATGCCTATGTAGTTGAGTCAAGTAAGAGTATTGGTACATGATATTATTAATCTAAATATTCTATTTCTATTTCCTATAATAGAGTTACTGGAGTTGGAGATTTTTTTTGTCATGTTTTATGTTGAATGGATATCCTTATTCATCATCTTACATACGAGGTATAATATATTTTAAATATTATTTATGTTGTACTAAAAATTAGTTATATTATTTTCATATACTTAATTTATATATGAGTATTTAAAAACAAAATAACTGTAATAAAATAAACAAAAAGTTTCTGAACCAATAACTTTAGAAACATCTCATATTTTCAAGGGGATAAAAAATTATCCTATATTTATTCTTCCTTGGTTAATATTTTTGAGTTTTAGATGAAATAAAATATATGTGAAAAATAATATCAGTTGAGAATATTTAAAAATTATTTCATGAATCTTGTTTTTATAAGACTTCAAAATATTGTTTTAGTTTTTTTCCATGAAAGTAAATTTATGTTTTTGTTTTAATTTCTCTGAATAAAGATGAGTTAAAGTGACTTAATATATTACATATTTAATGAAGTATCTTAACACTCTTTTCATTAAAAATATGATCACAAATGTTTACGGTCTAATAGATCAAGAATACATTTAAACACCTTTGAAATTTTTGGAAAATGGTGCTAGAGTAACATATATATGTGCTAGATTAGAAAATATAGAATTTGGGTTCTAGTTTCATCCATTCCATTATAGGTAAGATAACTAAGATAATTATGATTTAATATTCATTATAACTTTATTAATTATGAAATTTCAATATGTAGTTGTAATTAGTTGTTAGGAATATTATTCCCACATGAATGCACATTATATTGGTTTTCATCTTTATTAAGTGGATTTTGTATAAAATTTATCAAATTGTTAAAAATGTAATTTTAATATTTTTTATAAGTTATTTATTATTAAGTATTATTTATACATGTTTTGATAGTTGACATATGAAAATACAGGTCATGGAAAAAGTTTAACGAAAATAACTTGTCAATATAAATCCAAATAAAATCAAATACTTGAAATTAATGGTAAATATATTTTATAGAAGATAATATATATTTTTCTAATATATATATATATATATATGTGTGTGTGTGTTGGTTTTTATTTTCTAGTTAATTTTTCTTAATTACAGTGCAATCACAAAAAATGTAATGGTGTAATGTTGTTAATATATTTTAAGATTTATTTTAAAGATAATCATAACTAGGGTGATGACTGAATTTAATAAAGTTAGTTATATTAATTCATTTAGGTTTTACATCAAAATATTCTTTTCTTAATATTAAAATATTCATTGTTATTTTATATTTTCGATGAATTTTAGATGTATATAGATGAAGAACTTACCCATCATCTATGTTTGTTTGAAAAATATAATTTAAGAATGATTAAATTTTAAATTATTAGGTATTTATCTTTCAATTAATGTTTAAAAATGTGTATTTACACAATCATTTTGTACTTTATGTTGGTATATTCTGTTTTTTTACAGTGTTGTTTCTATTTTATGTTGGTATATTTTGTGCCTTTTTATGGTTTTAGATGTTTTTTTAACAAGTAATTTTGATATGGTTAAATTTTAAATTATCATTAATCTCCATTTAATTTCATTTAAAAAATGAATATGTATACAATTGTTTTCTATTTAATGTTAGTATATTCAGTTTTTATAGGGATTTTCTCTTCTTTTAGTTGGAATATTATATTTGTTATTACATGGATTCATATATTTTTAGTGCATGTAATTTAAGTGTGGTTAAATTTTAAATTATCATGTATGTCACTTTTAATTCATGTTTATAAAATGATATTTTTGATAATTATTTTCTACTTTAATTTGGTATATTCTGTTTGTTTTTTATAAGGTTTTTTTTGTATCAAGTTAGTATATGTTTTTTGTTTTTATAGAATTTTAGTTATTTATTTCTCATGAAAATTTATATTTTTTTTCAAAAAAATATATTTTTACACATATTTTTTTTTATAATTTGATGTTGATTCATTGTTATAGGACTTTCTTTGTTAATTTATTTAATAAACCCACATGAAAATATTTGTAGGATAATAATTTCAACATCAATTTTTAGAAATAACTACCATAAAAAAGTTCATTCCATGTTGGTATTTTAGAAAAAATTAATTGGGAAGTTGTATTGGATTGGTCATTCCATTTCAGTTTTATTTTAAAAATTATGTGGATAAGAATATTTTTTTCATGGTTCCATATTGGTTAAAACAACTATAATAATGTGGAATGTTATTTTCATAATCAATTTTAAGAAAACCAATGTTCAAAAAACTCATCAATTTGATTTTATTTGAAGTATTGATTTTGATTAAAAAAAATATTTAAATAATTATTTATTATTTTAACCCCATAAATGTTAGTTAAAAATTGATGTTAAATTACGAAAAACAATGTTAAACTATGTTTTCCCACTAGTGGTCATACGTGTGAAAAAACACCTCCATAGAGTGATGTGTTTCATTTTTCATCTTCATATATATTGGATGGAAATATAGATAAATTTAATGGATATATATTATGTTTATAAAATATTTATGATTTATAAAAGATAAATTATTATCTAACAGTTTCCCTTCCCATTTTTGGAAAATGATAATGTTGCTCATGCGTACATGTGGACATCCACATTCCTAATGTCATGTGATTCATTTTTAATTTATGATTAAAATTGATTTTATAAATTATATATTTAATTATTATATATGAAATTTAAGATATATTTATGATTCTATAAATGTGAATTACTACTTACCTTTCTTTCATCCTAACCATTAAAAAATAAAAACATTACTTTTTTTTATATATGCACTACCATCTACCCAAAGTAACCTAATTCAATTTTTATTAACACTCTATGTGGATGGATAAAAAAGTGTAAATAATAAATTAATATTATATTTATGAAATTATTTATACTTCAGAGATTATGAATCCATGACTAAGGTGTAAGGAATGGAACCGTCAGACCGAAACATTCATGGAAAACAAACCAGTTTTCACCCGATAAATGATTTTAATGAAACTTTTTAAATGAATGGTTAATTTCAAATTATAATGGAATAATATATAGTAAGATAAGTATGAATAATGTTTTATTATATTTTTATAAAAATCTAAATTTGTTATACAGGAGTATAAGAGAGTGTATGAAGAAATCCAGGACTTGAGGTAAAGGTTCTTTATCTCAATATTGTTTCACTGAGAAATGGTTCATTTTATTCACCTATTTGTGGTTATATGGTGTATATAATATCCCTTTGATATAGTATATAATGAATATATTCATTTTCATGGTATTTTAGGTTCTATTTTAATTTATTTCTTTCATAGGGTTTTTGATTCAAAAGAATCCAAAGCGAAAAGTGTTTGAATTATAATATCATTTATTTTATGAATTATCATTGTTAAATTTCTATAGATGGAATTTATATCATACTTATATTTTAAACCCAATATATTTTATTATTATGAGTTTATTTATAGGGTTTTAATTTTTCCCACTATTTGATACTTAAAATGATCAATAAAATTTTCTTAATAATAGCTGACCATACTTTTCTTTTTGGTCAGAAATATTTATCTACCATGTCCATGTTTTCAAATTATTTTATTATTTACACTTAAATTAATGTTAATGTAACTTTTATACCATATTGTATATTAATTATAGTGGTTTGAGGAGTAATTTTTTAACTTTTTGATCATGATTCGTTTTTGACCTGTTTACTAATGTGTGAAAAGAATCATTATTTTAAGGTTTATCAAATAAATGAAATTTATTATTTTCATGACCATTATTTTCTTTGAATATTACATTACACGTTTTGATGGTTATTTTTAAATAAAATACATTCTCAATATTTTATAAATTTTAAGTTTTAAATAAAGTAAAATATATAGATATTTTCATAGTTTTGAAAGAAATTTTTTTAATTTTATTTTGATGGGTTTTTTCATCTTGTCGGCATAATTTAAGGATTTTTATGATTCAATAATAATATGATATTTTTATACCATACACATTCTTTCTCTGGATGGTTTATAGTGATTATATTTTGAGGATGTTTTTATAAAACCCATTTCCATCAATGAGTAAATTGATTTGTAAAAATAATGAATATTTTTATGAAACCATCCACTTCATTTATATAGATAGATTTTGATTATATGATGTTGAATTATATATGAAAATAATTGATTTTTCTTGTGTTTTTGTAGGTTGAAATGATTAATTTTTTATGATATTATGGAACACTCATTTATAGTTTTCATTATGTGAATGGTGGGCCAAGAATTATATATCCCTCTGATGTATTGGGTAAAGATTGATATCTGATGAGATAATATGAACTGTAATGGGGATTGAAACCAATTTATTAAGGGACCCTATCCACAATGATAGTCTTCTAAGTGGGCCCTTACTAAGGAAATTATGGAATTAGTGAGTGAACCAAATCCACCAAGGAAATTTATCCACTATGATAGTCTTAGTAGTAATCCTTTTCTAATAAAATGATTATCTATGCTTATGTGAATGCAAAAAATAATTCTTATTCTTAAGATATTTTCCCATGGATCATGATTTATCTTTGATAATTCCACAGGCACACAAAATTTCTATTTTTTATGATAAATCCTTATACCATGGCTCATGATTAATGATATTTGAATGATTAGGTATGTCCTTCATAATTTATTATCATGTTATTACACCCTTATTCTTATCTTATTCTCACTTATGATTTTAGATTTATATCTACTATGTTTATCCTTATTTTGAATTTGAGATAAGACTTTTTTTGTTTCTATTTCCCTAGTTTGTGAAGAATGTTTTTAAATATAGTATGTCTAAGGTGGGTAATATGTGATAAGATCTTTGTGAGGGATTATGATGAACTTTAGAAAAATTGATTACGTAACTACTCTCTATTGAAACTAAACCAATACCATTCTAGAATCCTTCTACATGAAGCTCATTTTTCAAGCATGGAAGGGAGGAATCATCATTAGGGTTTTCCCAAGAATAATCCCAAGAAAAAGTCTGAAATGTTATTATTGAGGAAACATGTATGTGGGAGATTCTCAATATCATAGAAATAACTATGATATCCTTGATATCTAAATACATTCCCATGAAAACAATTAATTCTTGTCCTTTACTTAGGTATTATATATAAATATCATGGGGTTATGTATGTATAATGTTTCTGATGCTTTTTTCAGGGCACACACATCCATCGGTGAGGATGTGCTGATTATTTCCATGCATTTCCACTTTCCAAATGTATGTTAAATTTATAACTTCTTCAGAAAAGTTTTCTCCATGATATAATTAGGATTATTGGATGTCGATATCTTATTATATGGATTCCTCCTCAGAATTTAACACCCAGTCTGGGTCTCCCATAAAGATTAAGACATTGTCTATGAAACTCTTCTTGGTGTTATATCTTTGTGGACACAAGTTAATTACTCTGCTTCTATCAAGTCATTCTGAGGAATCAAGATAGGGTAGAAAGCATCGATTAGATGAGTAGTCAGGATGGGGAATCCCTAGAATTTATGGACACTAAAACACTTGTACCACTGAATTCTCTTTTATCAAAGGGCTTCTCAAGGGCGCAAAAGCCTGAGGAACCCCACGTCGAATGTGGGGAATTATATGTCCGAAGCATTTCTTTGTGGCCTTCCTTGGCTTCCTCTGTTTAACATGGGTTATGTCACGAGTTTAACATCTAGATGAGACCTATCATACTAATCGAAACATTTTTGGGAGTGGATCAGATGAGTACATACCAATGAGGGATTACATAGAATGTTTACTGAATGGATGGGTTAGAACGCCGAATGAGAGCGCACCCATGATGGAGTGTCCCACAAAGGGGAAAGTTTCACACCGTGAAGACTGATTTGTAAACCAAAAAAGATAAATTAGAGAGGATAATGGCTCCACACAAAGGAGACACCATGGTTTACCATTGTCTGGGATTGAACCCCAAATAGGCTTCCTACGTACCATGGGTTGAGGATAAAGATCAATACCCGCATAATTCAAATGGGTGGGACAAGGATTCAAGGTGTGCACAAAGGACAACAACTGGGGAGCATGTTGAGGCTTATTCATGGTTAGCAGACCATATGGATGGCATGATATCACGAGGAGGTAGCAGCTTGAGTAAAATCCGTATAGACATGGATGAATTATCGAAGGATAGAATTAATGGGGATGGAACTGAAAAATGATCTAAAGGTGATGGTATTGGGCTTGAACCTCAAATAGGATTCTTATGTTTCCCCGTTATAGGGAATCAAGTTCCACATAGTTTTGGGAATGAGGTGATGAGTCACCTTAAGAGGAAGCTCATGAGAATGGATGTATGGATGGAACCTAAGTATGTACAACCCCCTGGTTGAGGCATGATCCTCTCAAGACAAAAATTCTTGAGGGAAGGACCAGGATGGGACATGGGATATGGAATATGGGATTGAACCTCAGGGAGGCTTC
This sequence comes from Viscum album, assembly GCA_963277665.1. Lineage (NCBI taxonomy): Eukaryota > Viridiplantae > Streptophyta > Magnoliopsida > Santalales > Viscaceae > Viscum > Viscum album. The sequence goes on from OY728158.1 coordinate 790,930,462, forward strand.
CTACATACCTTTCTCAAAAAAGTGAAAATATCAAAGTCCTTGTATTTCAGATATGGGGGCATAGTATCAGGGTGTATATAAAGGATATCAACTTGAATGCATGTTGGGGCTTATATGGGGTTAGCATACCATCACAATAGGGACACTATTTGTTGGAGGAGCATGGATTGAGTGTGGGTATTATGCATGGTTAGCTACCTATAACTAGTGTGACACCACCAAGGTGCGGACCAAGGATGTGGGTCCTAACAAAGGGTAAACCGAATTTTTCTTATGTTTGCGGTTGAACCTCATGGAGGCTTCCTATGTACAATGTCTAGAAGACTATGATAAAAAATCACATAGTTTATAAGCATGCAGATTAACATCTTGTGGGATGCAAGGGGAATATAGTTTAACATAATGCATAATGAGGTTGAACCAACATAAAGTGGTCGGAACCGATGGGTGATGGGCTTCAACCTCAGGGAGGCTTCCAACGTACCTTTCCTGTAAAGGGAAAGGATCAAAATCTACATAGTTTGGTATAGAGGGGATTGGGTTTTACATATGGTTAATGACATAAAGTGGATGTCATGGTAGATGCTTACTCTAAGACCATGTGATTCATGCTCAGTGTGAGAAACAAGATGCCACCAAAGACCAGACAATCGCATCATGAATGGTGAATCCATGTAGACTAGAGTGGGGATTACGCATGGGTAAGTGCCTAATTAGGAAACATGGGATTACACCAAGAGGGAAGCCTAATGGGGATGTCTATATATATGAGGAGGATATGTCCATCATACAAGGATCACCCTATAAAGTTGGTTCAGGGATTACATAGAGGTTTCCTGAGGTGCGAATGGAGACAAAGCTCAAAGGGAGAGGAGGAGTAAGAGGGAACTAGTGCCAATCCCCTTCTTGGTCCTCTTGAACCTATCCCTCATGAAGTAGTCACAGTTTAACATCATGTGTTGAGTACATGGTTTCTTGGAAGTTTAACATCTTTCAGATTAGATGATGAGAGTTTACTCCTTAACCTTAGGATGTACATAACTAGCCCACTCTTAACCCTTGGTAAAGGGAATGCACTAGCAATGTTAAGGCTAATGGGGTTTTGGAGTGATTCATTGAGGTGATCATGTTAGCATGGCTATGAAAATAATTAATATCCATTAGCCTTCTTATGGGTAGAAGCATGAGGCAGGGCAATGCAACATGAAGCACCACCCAAGGGACTTTGAAAATACTTTCTACAAGCCTAGATAGCCCCACGGAAGAGGTGTTCACAAAGTAAGAGGCCTCACAGAGAAGGGATTTTCAATGCACATGGGTTTGAAAAGGATAGGGCCTCATTGAGAATAGGTATTTTCACTTATAAAGGGATTTCAGAGCTCAAGGATTCGTAGATCATAGGGAATTTCCAAGCATAGGGCTCGAAGAGTATAGGGATTCTCAAAGTATAGGGCTCTGTGAGGCATAGTGACCCAGCCTAAGCATGGAGTTCACATGTTCTTGGGGGTGCTTCACGAAGCATGGGTGCTTCACAAAGTGTTCAGTACCCTAATGGGTTTTTTACTTTGTGATGTCCCATAGGCTTTTCAAAGTACATAACTCTTCAAAGAGGGGTATGTTTTGATCAAATGGAAGAGGGTTTTGCAATGCAAATGTACCTCAGATGATTTATTTTAACCATTGTTTCTCAAATCATATAATGATTCACAATTTGGGAATTTGGATATAAAATGTTCAAGGTCACTCCCTTTTAAGTGGGGGAGACAATTATTTAAAGGTTCCAGGGGGCATGATGGGTTGAGGGTGTGTCGTGAATAAATATTTACTTCGCAACCAGAGGCAGACTATGTGAAGTTTCTCATAATAGTAGAGCTGAAAATCAATCCATCTTCGGTGGTGGTATAGGAATCCAACTTCCATCAATTTCATTGGATTTATGAAGGTGACCATTAATAACTCTATGGTGGTCACAGATACCTTGGTCTATTTGTGTCGGCTACAGTGATGGAGGGCTTTGAAAAGTTTATTGTGAAGTATTCCCTTTTGCTTTATTTAATTTTCTTCACTTATTTTGTATAATCCATTGATTTTGGAACCAACAAATCCCCCTCCCCCCTCCTAATGGGAGATGAGGAGAAAACAAGTATCATGTTTTGAGGGTATATCCCCGAAATTTTGGCAAGATGTGAAACTGGGTGTTGAATTCAGATCGCGATGCGGGTAGGTGCTGCATGGGTAGAGAATTCCACGAAGCCCACTACATCAAAGAACACTGTGATAATCAGGTACGTCGCCTATAAATAGAGGAGGAAGACCTTCATTTTTTCTTAACCTATCTTCACACATTCGTGCTTGAGCTCTTAAATTTAGGAATCTCCACGCGCTCTGTGAATGCGCTTTGCGAACCGAATTTCACATACCAGTGCAATGGAAAACGATACATAAAAAATTGATACACCATGATTCATGGCTTCTTTGTGCCATGAATTGAGTCTTTAGACTTTGCGACCACACAATTTGTGAGCCATGTTTTCAAACGATCTATGTTTGATGATTCTGTGAATGAGCTCTATGAACGACCCCTACAGAAGATCTCTAAGAATAGTATGAAAAATACCAAAAAAATATTTTGAACATAATGGCCAACCAAGAAGTCACTCATGAGGTCCTTGTAGATGCTAACCAAAAGGGAAAATATGGAAAATAATCTAGGCATAGAGGAATATGTGTTAATACATTCAGACCATGAATCCCTGGTGGAGCTCTTGTCAAAAGAGAAAAATAACTACCCACTATGTAAAAGACTTCCAATGTATGGATTTGGTCTTAGGGATGATGTTTTCATACCTGAGGAAAGTAAGGACAAACAATCTTAAGAATTAGAGATCTCACTGTGCCAACACCTTTGGTTTAGGGATGCTATCAACTATACATTGGAGGATCACATGCCTATTGACAATGTCTGTATATATAACCATATTAATGAAGTTAAAGGGAAAGTGATTCAGTCTGAGGTATCTCCCCCACAATACCATACCATTTTGAAGGTGTATTTGGGGAACCTAGAAAAGGGGTGGACCAATGAGTAGGACCTACACTAGGGAGGAAACTTAACAGACAATTGGGACTGGGCTTACTGGGAATGGGAATCTTAGAACAAGGTCAGGTCAAAGCTGTAGTAGGTAGGGTTATATGAGGCCCCATGGACTTCCCAATTCCATATCTATCAACCAAACAATATGATACCAGAGTTGTTTATAATGTGGTCATCAATGACCAACACATTCCACATCCACCATGGGGAGGTCGATATTAGCCTATGGGACCTCCACCAGATTTCAATGTTTCTAACTTTGTGGATGATTTATGATGAAATACTCCCTGCATAAAATTCATGGGAGGATATGAAGCATATTATGAGGTTGGAAAAGGCACTGATGGACCTAGTGTCGGGCAATGATAAATATTTCGTGAGGGAAGTCCACTTCAAAATATGATTTGGTAATTTCATAAAATTTCTGCCAAAATCTATCACTAAAGGTGACGAGGCACCCAAGAAGCTACTAGTAAGGCCTCCCACTTTTCCAAAGGACACTAATAATAGTAGAGACAATTCGTACTAGGGAATTGGGGAAGATAACCAATGGAAGCTATGGGGATATAGTTTCAACATCGAGCAGTAACATGGGGTTAGGTTGGTTGAGTTTATCTCTGAACTTATATGTGGTTGGATGTTTCTGATCAGGGATACAAATATGAGTTTGAGACCAAGTACATTCATTATAGAATTCATACTGGCGACGGGGGAATGTGTCAACCATGGGATCCCAGTGCAATCCAATATGTACAAGTTACTGTGGAACATCATCAAAAGGAGGAATCCATAATGGGTATGCAGACCGCACCATTTCATGTATGGTTGGATAGCATCACACATCATGGTCTATAAATATCCAAACTTCCTTTCTCATCTAGGGTCATACATCCGACCATCCATCCTGAATGTCATGGGGATATTTCTGTCCAAGGAGAACCCACAGATTATTCTAAAAAACATCTAGAAGGCAGATGAGTTAAACTTTCTCCCATTCCCACTACCAACAGGGGTGTTTACTCATGACAACTAGAAGACTGAGGAGCATTAATCCTACCTTCTATCCTTTTGTGATGTCACAATTAGACTGTGAATCAATCTATGAGTAGTATACCCTATACTTCTTTTCGAGGAAGTTTCGGTGTATGCAGAGATTGATCCCACAAGTCTATCTGGGGATGCGCCATGAGGATTACACGTGTGTGATGAGAAATATGTTGCACATGTCTACACTTTGGTATGGGAAGATGAAGAATGAGCAACCTGTGGATACTTTTATTTTCAATTTAGTCAAAGAATACACCAAGAGCTGGGAGTCGGTCTACCCAAGTGATATGTTGATGTGTCGAGATATCCATATCAAAGATGGGGTGCCTCCTCCAACATGATGATGAGTTCTGATATCGGAAAGAAGACGTCATGTTGGCCCAGCCAATGCACATATTAGTGGGGGGGTTGTGGCAGGGTGGGTGATCCTAAGGCCTGCACCGATTCGAGGGAAGGAAGAAATGATGAACTTAGCAGCCCCAACTAAGTGGGGCTTGGAGATAAGATGTTATTCCGGATCGGTTTTGAAATTCCCAACGATTTCGTATCCGATGATATGTGGACCTGATTTCCAAAGGTAGGAGTTCGCTAGGCGATTTGTCCAGTAAAACTTAAGAACTCACATTTGTCGAGAGGATGGGAAGTCGGGCTCATCGCACCCTTTTTGGGGGGAATTATTTCCTGTTCCAGGACTCTCTTATAATTTAAGACGTATTCATATGTTCGCGAATCATTGATTTATACCCAAACATAGTATCCACGGATTACTCCTAGTTGGAAATGGTCAACTGGACAGAGGGGTTAAAAATCATTTATGCCTGAGGTTTACCATCCCTCGTTGGATTAATGACCTCGAGGAGTCTGGACTCATTGAGGCGGCATTAGGAGTGGTGTGGTGAACCGACGTGAAGATAGTCAGATCGACTGGTTGTTGGGCTTGAACCTCAGGAAGGCTTCCTATATACCCTACCTACGAGACATGGATCAAAGTCCACGTAGTTAGAATAGGAGTGTTAGAGAGCCAACGTGAATGTGGACCCGGGGGTCCTGTAGTGATCGGGCTCAAACCTCATGGAGGTTTCCTATGTATCCCTGTGGTGGGGAATCAAAGTCCTCGTAGTTCGCATTATCTTTGGGAGTACACTCTGAGGAGGCCCATAAGAGGATGTCATGGTCGATGCTTACTCTAATCCCACGTGAGTCATGCTCAGTGTGAGAAAAAAGAGAAGCAGGGACTAGAAGATCACGTCATGAAAGGTACGTCCGTGGGATGTGGAGTGGGGATTACGCATAGAAGCGGCCCATAAAGTCGGGGCTTACTCCCAGGTCGATGCCCAGGGAGACAAAGCACAGCGGGAGAGGGGCTTGGACCCAAAGAACGACATAGCAGTGTCTTTTCCCACTATGCTCTTCACTGGCCATGGTCGTGGGGAAGTACAGAGGTTCATTGGGGCTTCCTTCTAATGGGTATCCCGCCAAACCCCAGGCAGGGGAGAACTTCCCCAGTCCTAATAAGTGGAGGGGCATAAAGGGGGCTCTTGGGCTTTGAATCCACATTACCGTAGGAATGTGAACCCAAGAATGTTTTGGGAATCCACCAAAGGGTTGGAGAAACCCCTTCGCCCCTGCTTACCGCAGGTATGTGAACTCAAAATGGCACATTGATGCGCATGAAGGTTACATCACACGGGTCTGGTGGCTCCAGTGGAGGCCTCGGCTCAGGGCCAATGAGGGAGCTGCAGAGGATCAGGCTAGACTGGGAGGATTTTATCCGACCCAGGGAATAGGAACTCCATAGGATCTCATGGGCCACACATGTGTATGAGTGGTGGCGCCCTTCTTGTAGGGAGGTGCTACGTGGCTGGAGAGGCCGTCTGCAAACCAGGGTGGTCCGCGGACTAACGGGCATCCCGCGAACTGGGGTGGTTCATGGCTTTGGGTTCGGCCCGCATACCAGGATGGTACGTGGAGGAATCCATGCGAGAAGTGGCGGCCAAGGGCAGCGCTGGTCAGGGGTTCGTCAGTCGGGGCTTCTCCCACATAGGAGGGTGCTATGCAGTGCGTCAGATCAGAAAAGGGTCATAAAATCCCTAGTCTGCAGGGAGTGCATCCGCGGAGGGGACATGGTTCGCAGTCTTCTCTTCTTTATTATTTTAATTTCATAGTTCACCAATTTATTATGAGTTTTTGGTTCCTTATAAATTTGCTTCCAACTTTACACCTATTCTAGTTTGTGGAATGGAACTTTGCGGTTTGAAAAATCCTAAGCTCCTTCCTTCAAAATCCTTCCACCCAAGTCTGGCCGATCTCTCTAAATCCTCCGCACTCTTCCCCCCGGTCTCCTTTTATAGAGTGGGGAAAGAGATGTATCTGTAGTCATATGACACCTTTTGCGGAGGCCCATGAACAAAATCCTAGTTTACGGATGACTTGGTTAATCTGCAACTTGTGGGGGTGTTGAACGCATCTCCTCCACGAACCAAACGAGCTCGGGGAGTGCCTTCACGGCCGCACAGGGTTATGCCTCCATTCCACGAACGACAGTGGATGCGTCCTGGGCCAGTCGACGTGGTCCGTGGCTGGGGTGGTCCGTGGGGAAGGAGCGGTCTGGCGCCCGTCCTGCTTCGTGCCAGTGGAGGACCTCCACCTCTGTTCCACAAACAATAGTGGTCTACGGAGGGGGTGCTTTGTGGAACCGGCCGCATAATGTTTTCATGGGACCAGTCTACGGACCAGTTCATCTTGTTCCATCCTTTGAGTATTTTCCCTCCTTTACCAATTCCTTTGGGGGAAAATTGGGTGGAATCTCCCTTGGATTAATGGGTATTCTCATTCTCCTTTGTAGATTTTTCAGGACCCTACAAATTCCCCCCATCGGAATGGGGTCTGATCAGAACGTAGAGGAGGCCATCCAGATGTAGAGTGGTCCTGAAAATCGATGAGTGATTGGACAATGCTCTAAATGTTTCCTGAGCCAAGGGACCCAGCGAGCAGATTTTGACTATTTATAGGGTTTTGTAGAAAAACCCCACAAACTATTTGTCTTTTCTTGTCAATGCCCTAATTTTTCTTGGGCTTATTTTGTGTGGACCCAGCGGGTATAGCCCGACTTTTTCTTAGGTCACCCATTTTAGGTTTTCGTCCTAACAGGCTTTATGCCTCTTTTTTTGTGAGTGGTTTAATGTCCCGCTATCAAGACTATCATTACTGATGTTTTAGGTCGAACATCTTTGACCAGATATGGTGGGGTGAGGTCTCAAATGAGGTTTGGTTCATTAAAAGATGTCTCAATATCCTCCAGATGCATCTAGGTGGAACATGTTTGGATTTGAACGACATACATGGCAAGTTTCAAAGCATGGGAGCCGTATCGGCGTATAGAGGTAGTAGGAGTATCACCTAAGGAAATCTTTCCGTTGGTAGATGGGAAAGGGGTGATCAATATACAGAGCCGCTGAGGTCATGGTATGCATAGTCATGAAAAGGTTTCCTTGGGTCAATGACCCTCCATTTTTGATGGCCATAGGACTTCAAGGATGTCCGGCTTATAGAAACCACCATGGGTGGCTTGGAGAGGGTATGTGACATCCGAAAAGGGTTTGAGGACATCTGTATTGATCAAGAGTGTGGACACAAGGTCCCCGTCCTACACATTTATCTATCGTAAAGGATGGTTGGAGCTTGGAACATTTAAAGTCATGCAGCTGGGATATCATCTAGAATGGAACGACTTCTCCTGGTTCTCGGTAATCTCATCAGAGACGTTCCGCCATATTCCTGAAGGGTCTTGAAAAAGGTTGGTAAACTGTATCTCATAGGGTTTCTGAATCCCAGGATGGACATGGGGGCTCAGGAGCCAAGAGGCGTATGGAAAAAAAGCATTGCCTAAGGAAATCTTGCCTTTGGTAGACGGGCCAGGGGCTATCAATATGCAGAGCCGCTGAGGTTATTGTATGAATAGTCGTGCAAAGGTGTCCATATGTCAATGATTTCATTCTACCGATAGCCGGGCAACTTCAGGGAAGTTGAGATTTGGGACCACCAGGGGTGGATTATGAGAGTTCGTATTTTTCTGAGTACATAGTATGGTTTATTTGGAGAGGGTGCCCGGATACGAGAGAAACATCTACGCTAAATTTCCCAATAATGGGTGAAGTCATCCCTGCTCATGTTAGTTTGAGATGGTGGTTCGTGCAGGTCTGGATCATGCACTGAGGGATGGAGAAAAGCCTTTGTTCGTTACTGAACCTATGACAGGTTTGACCATGCAGTTTAACGTCATGTGGTAAGGACGGCTTCCGTGCAGTTTAACATCATGCGATAAAGATGAGGAGCATTATTCAAGGATGACGTGCAGTTTAACATCATGAAGTGAGGACATGGGCATTATTAAAGGATGCTATAGAGTTTAGCATCATGCAGTGAGGATGGGGTAATTTTTCTTTTCAAAAAGTGAAAATTCTTGTAGTTGGAGGCATTTATCTGAGTGTTTAATACTTGGTCTTTGTAACTTTATGCCAATTAGCCAAGATGTTCTATATAGTTTAACGTCATGTGGTAAGGATGTAGTTTCAAAGGTTTCTCTTGATCAGAATGTAACTGGGCTTGAACACCACAGCATGCCCAAGACGTAGAGAGGGGTTGATGGTGTAAATTGTGGTTTCGGGGCTTCTTGGATTAGGAGAAATGATATGATGGCTCTAAGGTCAGTAATCGTACAGAGCTAGGAAGAGTGTCGCCTGAATAAATCATGACTTTGGAAGACGGGCCAGGGGATATCAATATGCAGAGCTGCTAGGGGCATGGTATGCATAGTCATGCAAAGGTGTCCCCGGGTCGATAACTTTCCACTTCCGATGGACATGAATGGTTATGAGGATCCGCGATTGTCCGGGCCACAATGTTTGTCATTCGGTAAGAAAATACATGGACATGTCATGCATATTCAGCACTAGTTTCTATTAAAGCTTAGAGAGTTACATGTGCTGATTTATCTTGCGCACCAGGGTGTACCTTTACTCCATGCAGTTTGATGTCGTGCGGTAAGGATGAAGTACTCCTAGTTTAGCGGTCATAGAGATCGGACCATTGGGTGACTATTTTTGCAGTCACTCAAAAGATAACTGAGTTACCATGCTCTGATATACTCTGAACAGGGTGGGGGATGAAGGTTTTAAACTGCAACTCTGAGGTTTCCTGGATCAGGAGATGTGGTGCATGGGCTCTGAGGCCAGTAAGCGTACGGAGCTAGGAAGAGTACCACCTGAGGAAATATTTCCTTTGATAGATGAGCCAGGGTCTATCAATATGCAGAGCCGCTGGGGGCATGGTATGCATAGTCATGAAAAGGTGTCCCCGGGTTGATGACTTTCCACTTTCTATGGCCATGAACGATTATGAAAATCTGAGATTGCTCATAGTACAGAGTTCGACATATGGGGATAATAGTGTCCAAGCATACAAGAAACATCTTCACTGCAATTGTCTGTTGAGTCAAAGTAGCCTAGCCATGGCTTGATGTTCATAGATGCAGGTCGTCTTGTGAACCACGGGTGGATACATAAGCTAACTAGGTAGGGATACCCTGGCAACGTTTGGATGTGAAAAAGGGGGGTGAACATGTAAACCACTGAGCCATAAATTTCTGGATTGGGAGGTATGATATGGGGGCTCTAAGGTCGATAAGCGTACGGAGCTAGGAAGAGTATCGCCTGAGGAAATCTTTCCTTTGTTAGACGGGCCAGTGGATATCAATATGCAGAGCCGCTGAGGGCATGGTATGCATAGTCATGCAAAGGTGTCCACGTGTCGATAAATTTCCACCTCCTATGGACATTAATGGTTATGAAGTTCCATAATTATCTCAGTCGTGGAGTCTGATGTATGGAGGTGGGTGCATCCAAATGCACGAGTATTTCCATATCGTTTCTCCATATATCTTGGGTGAGTCGCGATGAAGTCCATGCAATTTAACATCATGTGGTGAGGATGTGATGTATGTAGTTTAACATTATGCGGTAAGGACGAAGAATACACTTCGTGCCGGTCTGGTCCGTACATGGGGGGAGATGGATTTTTTTAATGGATGGGCCAGGATACAGAGTCCAGGTGTCACTACGTATCCTGTGAGGGGACAAATCAAGCCTCACATAGTTCTCTTGTAAATACACCTCGTGCAGGTCTGGTCCGTACATGGGGGGAAGGGGGCATTTTCTTAAAAAAAATCATATCCGTGTAGTTTAACGTCGTGCGGTAAGGATGAGGGATACACCCTATGAAGGTCTGGCTCACACATGGGGAAAATGGTATTTTTAACCTCTTATCCATGCATTTTAATGTCATGTGGTGAGAATGAGGAGTACACCATGTGCAGGTCTGGTCCTAACATGGGGGAAATAGCATTTTTTCTTTTGAATGGCTGGGCCAGGATATAGAGTCCAGGCGTCACTCTGCATCCCGCGAGGGAAGAAATAAAATAGAACATAGTTCCCTGAAGTCCATGCAGTTTAACGTCGTGCGGTAAGGATGAGGAATACACCTCATGCAGGTCTGGTACGTACACGGGGGAAAAGGGAATTTTTGAACGCTTAACCGTGTAGTTTAACGTCATGCGGTGATTATGAAAAGTACACCCCATGTAGATCTAGTCCATACAAGGGGGGAATGGAAGTTTTCACTTTCATTTGGGGATAGCTGGACTAGGGTGGGGGACCTTGTCATCACTACGTATCTTGCAAGGGAAGGAATCAATCCACACATAGTTCTTTCCTGAATACACCCTGTGTAGGTCTGGTCCTAACACGGGGGTAAGGGGCATTTTTTTTAAATGGTTGGGCTAGGATACAGAATCCAGGCATCACTACGTATCCTGCGAGGTAAGGAATCAAGACTTACCTAGTTCTCTGGGAAATACACCCCATGAGGGTCTGGTCCGTGTGGGGGAAGGGGTATTTTTGGCTTCCTTTGAGGTGGCTAGGCCAGGGTGTCTAACTCTCGCGTCACTAAGTATCATGCGAGGGCAGAAATCAAGCATTATGTAGTTTTCTAAAATGAAATACACCCCGAGCAGGGATATTATGTACTTGGGGGAGAAGACATTTTAACTTTTATTCGGGGATGGATGGGCCAGGGTGTGGGACCCTGGCGTCGCTACGTATCCTACGAGGGCAGGATTCAAGTCGTACGTAGTTCTCTGAAAGGAGTACACCCCATGCAGTGGTGGTCCATACATGGGAGAAGGGGACAAATTTTATTCCATTTGGGAGTGTCTAGGCCAGGGTAGGGGACCCCGGTGTCGCTACGTATCGTGTGAGGGAAGGAAGCAAGCCTCACGTAGTTCTATTTGGAGTACACCCCGTGCAGGACTGATCCACACACGGGGGGAAAGAAGCGTTTTTTTAAAACTCCTTGTCCGTGCAGTTTAATTTCGTGTGGTGAGGATGAGATACTCTTAGATTAAGGTCATAGATTTTGGACCATTGAGTGCTTGGCAGTTTAACGTCCTACAGGTCGGATGATAATTACTTTTAGTTATGCTGGTGAGGATGGGATACTCTTAGTTTAGGGTTATAGAGTTTGGACCGCTGAGTGCTTGGCAGTTTAACATCATGTAGCTCGGACGATAACTACTTTTAGTTATGCCGATGAGGATGGGATACTCTTAGTTTAGGGTCATAGAATTTGGACCGTTGAATGCTCGGTAGTTTAATGTCCTACAGCTCGGACGATACATGCTTTTAGTTACTATGCGAAATACATCTTCAAGAATCTCGCATTTGTAGAAGCGGTGGTGAACTGCCCGTCCATGGAGATCAAGCCATATGATCCATTGAAGTAGACATTGTCTATAACATATGGTCCCTCCAACATGGGCTCCAGCTTTGGCGGCTTCATTCCAGGTATCATTGGGTCCCATAGGACCAACACCAATTCTCCTTCCAAGAAAGACCGAAGACGGACCTTTTTATTGAAGGCTCATGAAATCTTGTTCTGGTATACTTCCAGATGGTGCAATGTGTGCATCTGCTTCTCGTCTAGCTATTCAAATTCACCTAGCCACTTTTCTTATTTCTCGTCATTGGATAACTGATCCCAAATGGAAACAGGGAGCGAGGCTCATTGGAGTTCAGTGGGCAGGACTGATTCTGTTCCGTTTACTAATGAGTACGGAGTGGCCTGAGTAGCGGTGCAGATCATGGTTTGATAAGCCCACAATGCACGGAGGAGTTTATTCATCCATGACTTCTTTTCTTTGTCCACCATTTTCTATAGAATGTTGGACAGGGTCCTATTGAAATCCTTTATCTATCTGTTGGCCGTTGCGTGGTAGTGGGATGAGTGGTTAGCCTTAATACCATATTCTTGGTATAGTTTCTCCAATTCAGTAGTGCATAATTTGGTTCCATTATCTGTCAATATGGTATGAGGGACACCATTCTGGGGATGATATTGGCTTTCACAAATCTGACAATGTTTCTTTCCCTGACTTCCTTAAGGGGTACAGCTTCTGCCCATTTGTAAAAGAAGTCAGTTGTCGTGAGGATATTCCTCAGTTGTTTGGCTATGGTGGGAGGATATGGTCCCACAATATCCATTCCCCAGATGGAAAATGGCCAGGAGTACTTGGCCTGATGAAGTAACTCTGGGTGTTGGTGTATGATGTTGGCATGAATTTGGTATGAGTGGCATTTTGCAGTAATGCGCTTGCAATATCGTGCCATTGTGGGCCAATAGTACCCAAGCCTCCTCACCTGATGGGAAATCATGGACCCTGGCTGATGTGCTCCACATACTCTGGCATGCACTTCAGTCATTACAGAGTCAGATTCTTCTTCAACAATGCATATGAGGAGGATTTTGTCAAGGCCTCATTTGTAGTGGACCTCTTGTTGACATGTGTTGCCATATAAGACAAAGTTGATTTCCCTTCTCCATATTTTCTCTAGTTCAACCCTATCTGATGGAAGTTATCCCCGTTGAAGGTAGTTTTCCATGGGGGTCATCCAACCAGTGGCGGGAGCATATGGCTCCGGGACAGGATTGACTTTGTTGATTTCTTCCATCTTGGCCTGAACAAACGGAAGTACCATTCAGCGGTGAGCAATACTGATGACTATTTCATCCCGGTCTAGGTCGGATCGGGTTGTGGCCACATTAGCTAATGTGTCGGCCTGGGCATTCCGAGACCGGGGAATATAGGTCAATGTTGGTTCTATGGAGAATTCCTCGATTAACCCTCGGACATGGTCAAATAGGGGAATCATCTCCTCCTTTTTGATAGCATAGTCACCTTTGACTTGCTTGATGACCAGTTCTGAGTCACCTTTGACCTTAAGGTGTTGTACTAGTGCCTATAGTGTGAGCCCCAAGCCTGCAATGAGGGCTTCATACTTGGCCTCATTGTTTGTACATCCTTCTGACAGGAGGAGGGAATATGGGAAGACTGCCTTTTCTGGGGACATGAGTATTATCCCCAATCCCACCTTGTCAAATTTGGGATCTTCCATCCTTTTCCCGGTTGGGCATCGAGATGCGCCATCGAAGTACATTTCCCATCCTGGGAACTCCTCTTGAACTGAGAAGATGTCTTCATTGGGTAGCTTGACGTCCGGTTCGGCAATCCCTGTTGAAGGGTGCTCTGATATAAAATCTGCTAACACCTTGCCTTTGATGGCCTTCTGAGGCAGAAATTGGATGTCAAACTGTTGCAGGAGTACTTCCCATTGTGATAGTCATCCGGTCAGCATCAGGCAGCTGAGGGTGTACTTGACCGGGTTATTATGCGAGACCAAGTGGACTTCATGATGCTGTAGATAATGTCGCAACTTTTGAATTATGAAGACCAAGTCCAAACAACTCTTCTCGATGTTTGTGTATCGAGTCTCAGCATCAATCATTGTTCTGTTGAGGTAATAACGGTTGTTTTCACTACCGACATCATTTTTCTACGCGAGAAAGGCTCCCGGTGACTGCTCTAGGGCCGTCACGTATAGGATGAGAGGTATTCCTTCCGTCGGGGGCATGAGCACTGGTGGGCTTAAGAGGTGCCTCTTTAGGCTGTCGAACGCCTCTTAAAAGTCATTTTTTCATTGGTAGGTGACTCCCTATTTCATTAACCTGGTAAAGGGAAAACATTTTCCTACCAGGTTGGCTATTAATCGCCTAATATAAGACATGCATCCTTAGAATCCCCTCAACTCTGTGAGATTGCATGGAGGAGGCAAGTCAAGGATAGCCTTTGTCTTTTTATGGTCGACTTCAATGCCATGATAGCATATGACGAAGCCAAAGAATTTCCTTGAGGTAACCCTGAAGGCGCACTTCAAGGGGTTCATCTTCAGACTATGTTGTCGAAGTTTGTTGAAGATGGTCTCAAGGTCTAACAGGTGATCTGAGCGTTGTCTTGAAATGACCACCAAGTCATCTATGTAGCATTCAATGAATCTCCCCAGGAATGGTTTCAAGATATGATGCATAGAACGCTGATATGTGGCGCCATCATTCTTGAGACCAAAGGGAATAACCCTATTACAAAATAACCTTGAGGGGCCGTAAAGGCAGTGGCTTCTTTGTCTTCTCGGGCCATCCTAATTTGATTATACCCTGAATAACCGTCCATGAATGATAGAGCCTCGTACTTGGCCATTGCATCGATTAATAACTCAGTGATCGGGACCAGGAAATCATCTTTTGGACAATGCCGATTGAGATTTCTAAAATCAATGCAAAAGCGGATTTTTCCTTTATTTTTCTTGATAGGTACGATGTTGTCCAACCATATGGGGTACTGGACCTCTCAAATGAATTTGGATTTAATGATATTATCGACTTCAGCCTCTATTTTGGCAGCATGTGAGGGGCTTGTCCTTCTGGAGGCCTGTTTATAGCCCTGGTTGTCTTCTGGTAGACCTAAGCAGTGTGTTGCCACTTTGGGATCGAGCCCTGAATTTCCATGTAATTCCAGGAAAAGATATCCCGATGATTCTTTAAGAAAGAGTTATATACATCGTGCTCCCCGGGGGACATGGTTTCACTAACAAGAGTGGGCCTCAGGTCTTCCATGGTACCTGGGTTTATTTCCCTGAGCTTATCCACAGTGGTGGAGATACCTTCCTCAAATGCGGGAGGTGCATCCCTGAGATCTTCTTCTTCTTCTTCTCCCAAATCCTCATCTTCTTGATCTGACGGGGGAATAGTTCTTAACTCAGGCTCCTGGGAGTCCGTAGGTGAGGTGTTGTGGGCGTCCTCGCTCAAGTATCCTCCCCCAAACTGAGGGTCAACAGACGTTCCCGCATTGTCACGCTCGGCCGTTATGGATGAAGTCTTGAGAATAGTTGAGTGTGTGTCCGGACATGAACTCCTTCTCTCAACGTGGTTGATGGGTAGTACGTAGCCTCAACCAAGCTGTCTGAGGGGGTTTTTAAGAACCATTTCTAGTCCATTTGGAGAAAGGATCCAGTTGACACCATCGACCGAAGGCTTCTTCTTCTTTTTCTCATAAAACCTGGTGTCAATGTAGTGTGACTCAGAGAACTCTAAAGGGGCCTTGTCGGTGTGCACTATCCCACCTTGTCCTTTGACGCAATACTTGACACACTTGGGGTAGGATAAAGGGATGTCCATGTGCTTATGGAGCGATAGCCTTCCCACCAGGGCATTGAATGTTGTGTTCTGCCGAACAACCAAAAATTCCGAATAGCCACAAAGTTTCCAAAATGGGTCTTTAGTTTAATATGTCCCATTGGCTTCTACTTACTCTTGTCGTAACCTAGCAGAGTTGTGGTCGAGGGTATTAAATCACCCTCAATGTAGCCCAACTAAAAGAGTGTCTGTAGGGGAAGGAGGTTAACTCCAGATCCATTGTCAATAACGACTTTATGTATATCAACATCATCTAGCATACCAGACACATACAGTGGTTTGATGTGTCCTTGCATGATGGCTTATTCATCTAGATCGGTTAAGGAAATCACTACATCACATTCAGCCAAGCCAGTCTCTATCTGGTAAATTTCAGTAGTAGCTACCTCATCTTGGCACTCCTGGGGGCTGAGTAAGGCCTCTATAAGTGCCTCCCTGAGGTCTGTTGAAAAACTCAGGGCATCCATGATTGACAGTTTGGCTGGTACCGATGCCAGCTTCTTAGGGATATCTTATTTCTTCTCCAGCGGCCGACACTTCTCCATTGGCGGGAGAGTTTTACCAGGCAACTTGGGAGTTGGAATACGTGACGATAAGGGACATGTTGTGGGGTCAGATGTCAATGGTGTCCCCACGTTTTGGGGATTTGGCCTGGCCGGTCTGGTTGGTCGCACTAGGTGGCTAGGCGCATGTTCGTCCGTTGATGGGTACTGCAGAATGATGGGGGCCGGGTGGCTGCTTATAGAGGTGGAGGGATGTTCTTTCTCCTGCTGAGTCCGTCGAAGGTCTCTCCCACGTTTTTCAGAGATATTGACGGTTTGAGCCAAGGTCCAACTGTAGGTTTGGTTTCAACCGCGACTACGCCTTCCCTGATATCCCCTACCTCTACGATTCCTCATCCTGGCTCCTCATGTCGAGAACTCGGATTCATAACCGTACCCTTCTTCAGGGAATGATTCCATAACATGGATAACATTGATAGAACCATAGATTGGCTCTTCATCCTCTGATAGGTCAATCTGGTTGGTTGTCCCTAATGGTGTTGTTTGGTGGGTTGGTGCCCATGGTTCCATGTTCGAGGGCATGAAATATGATAGTGTTAGGGCTAACTTTGACCTCATTGCAGACTGATCTTCTTGCCCTTATCTCCACCCTTTTCTATTACACCTGGATGACCGGCTCATAGAGGGTTGTGAGGCCAATATTGTCAGTTGTGCAGCATCAAGGGCTGTTGGCGGCAACACCAGCTATTGTAGTTGAGCTCGGAGTATGCCCTGGGCTCGATTAATAGTCTTTCGAGTCATCTAGTTATCAAACTTCTTCCCCTTCTTGCTGGTGACTTCCTGCCACCCCTCTCCTTTTTCGGAGTTAGTGATAGAAATATATGTCACATGTGCCGGTGGTGGTCCCAGATCGACATGCCTGGAGTCTACCATCCTTTGCAAGAGGTCCTTGAAAATGAAGCATTCCCGAATATTGTGCCCCAAAATTTGATGGTAGGGACAGTAGTCTGGCCTGTCATCATGGCCTACTTCTTCGGGTTTCCTCGGCTCTGGGAGGTGGAGAAGGTTTCAATTCCTGGCAGCGATGAACTAGTCGCAGACATGGTCTTCTTGAAATGAGTATGCTTTATGTCTTCTTTCCTCAAACTGATTCTAATTCACCCCTTTCTGATCGTCTCACCTGGGAAAAGGCGGCCGCTGATATACAGGGGGGCCTTGACGATTTGGTGGAGGCCTGAGCGGTGAAGCAGGCACAGAGGCTGTCTTGAGCATCACAGAGGATGCTTCAGCTTTAACTGTTCACTTTTCAGGAGCCTGCGTGGCTAATCGACACTTCAAATTGGTCCGCTGCAGGGAGTCCTAGATTCTCTAGGCAATGGTAGAGAGATTGCGGAATCCAGTGGTGCATTCCACTGGTATGAGCGGTGTTCGCAGTTCATATCAAATATTTTCTATGCATATGGCGAGCAAATCATCTAGAGGCATTGGCCTGTTCAGATAATAGGTTAGACCATTCCATCTGGCGATGAAATCAGTGACCCTATAGTTCTCCCTCTGCTTGCAGTTCATGAGGTCGCTGACCGTTGTTTTAGGAAACATCGAGCTGAAGTGGAAGAGGAACTGATGCCGAAGGTCTTCCCAGCTTTTTATTGACTGGGCTGGCAGACTCGTATATCAGACGAAGGTGTGTCCTTACAAGGTAAGTACAAAGCATCTGATTTTCACTGCTTCTTGTCGTTCTGGAGTTCCCATCATAAGGTCGCAATAAGACGCGTAGTGCATTAAATGTTGTTTCAGATCGCCTGATCTATTGAAGATAGGGAATATAGGGCTGCCAAAATTGGGTGGAGGAGGCGTGTTACCCACCCAATCTGGTTAGGGTTTCCGCTCTGGTTATATCGGAGCGCGTCAACCTTCCATTGCTTCCAATTGAACTGTCAGTGCCTCGATGGTGTTGGTGAGGCCCTGGTTTACATCTTGTTGGGCTCGGTCCATGGTAGGTGTAGCTCAAGAAACTTCTTGGGGATCCAGCTCGGTTGGCACAATGGGTGCATGTGCCATTTGTGACACCTTTGAAGGGTCCAGATGTACTTGCTCCGGTTTCTTCTTGAGTGGAGGGAAGTCTTGGTATTCATCTGGATCCACATTTAGGTATTTGGATGGGCCAGGTGGCTCGTTGGGTAGGAGCCCTGACCGTGCTTCATTTTCTGTGGAAAACCTTGGTCTTTGAGGTTCACCTACTAGGAGTGCATGATGCGGATCTTCATGGGAAGCACTATCAATAAAACAGTTCATCTAGAGTAGCTCGGCGTTAAGCCGCATAAATTCTTTCATTTCCTCTTCCTTTCGAGCGAATCTCTCTTCGAGCGTAAGTGGCTCGTCTTTATAGAGAGAAGGAGGTGGGTTAAAGGTGACTGGTCCTTTGTTCTTATCCGTATTGGAAGCTTGTAGGGTGAGAAGAGGAATGTTAGCTGAAGGGGAGGTCATGTTCAGATCGGCCCTCGGGTTCCGAGTGTGCACACCAGGTGGTTCGTTGTGAGTCATAGCCTGACTGGAATCATCATCTCCTGATCTATCCAGATTTTCACCATCATTGGTGTTACCTGTGGGGTTATCCTCTATGGAGTTGATGGATGTGTATTGAGGGGTGGATGAAATGTCATCTTCCAAATAGAAAGAGGATCACCCACGACTTTTATTGGTCTTCCCTCTTCTATCCTGGGATTTCTTTCAGGATCCTTGACAAAGGGTGATGCAGAGAGTTCTCTGATGTGACCTTACGGTACGCCTCTCTTTCGGAGGGGATGATAATTCAAATGATGGGATAGTGCAAGAACCTCCTCTTCTGACTGTCCACCCTAAACGAGAGAATACTGATTATTGTGGGGGAGGTTGTTGTTGAGGATGTAATAATACCCTCAGACCTGAGGGATGGGGTTGGCTATGTTCCTTGGACATTGAGTCTCTTCCTTTTTTTATTGGTCTTACAGGGGAATTTGTTGTAAAAAATTCCCCCAGCCCTACAGGCTGGGGTTGACCCTGGATTGCGGTGGTGGCTGCTGCTCTCATGACCTGCCTGATCTCACATCCCCCCATTCAGGCGTGAACTGGGATTGGTGCTGAGTTCTTCTATGAATCAATACCTTCTAGGGAGGCAGACAATGAACGTTGATTGTCCTCTCTTAGGTGAGAGTCCTGTTGTATGCTCTCGGTGGCCTGATTCAAAAGTTCTTGAATGGATTGTTCCCATCGGGCCTGATGCTTCTAGGACTTCCTCAAGGTCTGACTCTGTTAGGTGCACTGCCTTTCACGAACCAGGAGACCACCCAATTACTGTCTTCACGTGATGACGTTGCATGACACCATGCCGAATGGGTTCTTCTGTGTGGGGAGCAGAGTGAAATACAGAGCTTCATGTTCTCCCCATTCACTAATATGGACTCCCATTAGGGCATCACTGATGAGGTGGCGCAACGGGTACAGCGCACGGAGGCAGGATATCTCCATGTTTTCTTTTACGCCCCTCGGGTCATTGTTACCGCGCCGAAGGAAGAGCTTCCAGTTCAGTGTGACGTAGGAGGTCTCCTATTGTCTTGACATGGTCTACATACCCGTCGTAGGGAAGAATGATTGATTTCAGTCGGCGGAGGGTTGTCCATATATTATGGGAGATTCCACGTACGCATTCTTCCGACAACTCTCTGGGTATGTCGAACTAAGAGGTGGTCATGGGCCAAAACATAACTAGTATATCATCCCTGGCATGTCATTTCCTCTGGTGCAACATGTCGTCATACTCCTCCGCTAGTGATTCCTCTACCTGGTCAGCCCAACTATGAAGATTTCTGATAGGGTGGTCAGAGGCAGTGGGACTGGTAGGTGTTTAATTGTCATGTGGGCGATTCTGGGGTATTTTAGATGATGAACGTGGCCCCGGAACATCTCCCGATCGAAGAAGGGTGTCGTTAGCGATTGACTAGAAATTTGAAATACTCGATCCCATCCTTATGAGTTCCTCAGCATACGAGGGATTTTTCGTTCTTGATTCAGCAGGGGGATGACCTTCCTGTCGATATGATATGTCATCTCGGGGAGGGCCTTCGCAATGACAGCCTTAATGGAGAGGACTACCAATACTGCTTGATGCCTCACTGCATAGAGGACTTTTGTTGTTCACACCCTGGGGGGGACCTCCAAGGAGTGTCGCAGCGATGGGAGGACCTTCTGGCTGTGTAGCATTGTTATGGGGAGGGCCTTAGCAACAACTTCAATCATGGTGAGGATTACCATCATGGTTTGACGTTCGATGTTTATCCTGGGGAGGACCTTCAATACACACTACGACAAGGGGAGGACCTTCTTGTTGCTTGGGGCCACTACGGGGAAGACCTTCGCAATGGTGGTCGTGGTGGTGAGGACTACCATCATAGCTGCTGTAATGGAGAGGACTACCATTACAGCTATCACAGGGAGAATATCTATAGAGTACACCCTAAGGATGGCCTTTAGAATGTTCCGCAATGAGGGGAGGGCCTTCTCGTTGCTTGAAGTATCTACGGGGAGGACCTCCATCATTAGGGTGGCGAGAACTACCACCGTGATATGATGCCTGGCTGCACGAATTGTCGTTGCAACGTAACCCCTGGGGAGGACCTTCAGGGCAGCCATGACAAGGGGAGGGCCCTCTTGTTGCGATGAGACGTCACTACGGGGAGGGCCTCTGTAGTTGCGACTATGATAGCGAGGAATACTATCATAATCTGTGGTCCCACTGCATGGAGAGTGTTTGCAGCATATACCCTAGGGAGGACCTTCTGGGTGGACCGCAGCAAGTGGAGGACCTTCTTTCTGCTTGATCTTCTGGCCACATGGAGGGTTTCCGTGACTCGCATCAAAAGAGGAGCTCTTGTGATCGATCGTTATATGGCCATGGTGGAGGCCCCCACGGGTGCTCTAGGGAGGACCTTTAGAGCTGCTAGTAGCGACATTGTGGGGAGGACCTTCGCAACTGCTATTGCCACTCCCATAATATGGTAATGGGTGGGCAGGGTTCGGAGCCTTCGATATGCACTTAGCGGAATAAGGAACCCCAGATTCTGGTAGAGCGGAGTCATAAAACCGCTCCTTATTTTCCAGCTTCCTTCATTGCGTTCGGGGCACTTTACTGCAGGTAGTGGGGACCCTCTACTATTGACAATGACCTTCACCTTTGGGTACCTGTCTAATTAGATCCCATGATGCTTCCGGGATATGCCATTGAACATCGTGACTTTTAGTAGGGATATATGCCTGCTTTGGAGGATCCACCATGATTGACGGGTGTCCCCCAGTTGGAACGAGTGAAGCTACTTGATTTAGTTCCCCTTGTGTCGTGAAATATAGTCGGTGACCCTCCTGGGCGGAAGCAGGGATGCAGATCTGCTCCAAGGCGGCTATCTCATCTCTTAGATGAGTCGCCTCAATTGGGCAGATGGGCTCACGGGCCCGAGTCCTTGCTGTTGTCATTGATGCAATTACACTCTGGAAAGTCTGCAAGATATGATCTGGGATCAATACCTGCTCCTCCATCATTTCTAGGATATGCTGAGAGAAATCTATGGCTGGAACGGGTATGAAGGCCCATTCCAGTATTGGAGTAGAAATATCTTTCTCCGGTTCTCCACTTGTTAGTGGGTAGTGACAATTCTCTCGTGTCGGGGTAGGTAAAGAATCTTCCCCTGGGCCAGGATATGTCAGTTCATCTCTCTTTTTGTGGCCACATCAGGATATCGGACTTTACTTGCATCCGCAGGGAGCTGGCCCTGCATATGTTGGTTTCCTATCACATAGATTCGGTGGCCTTTATTGGCGGGGAGACGTGCCCGCCTATGAGTTGTCGCCACATCTGAGTGGCGGGCTTTGGTGATCGCCACCATATATAGATGGTAGGTGTTAGGATCATCTTCTAGGAGCTGGTCCTGCAGGCACCGGGTCGCCACCACGTCGGGTTGGTGGGCTTCATGACCCTGGGCAGGGAGAGGTGCCTGCCAAGTAAGTGTCGTCATGTGTGAACGATGAGCTTGATAGTGCCCGGAGGGGATGTGCGCCTACTCGTATGACGCCTCCATGTCTGGATGGAGGGATTTGGAGGAGCAAACAGGTGTATGTTCCTACTCGCGATGCGTCTCCATGACTGGGTAGCGGATATCCTCCTCAGGGACAATGGTGATGACTGGTCCCCGGTTGTAAGTTTGCCGCCCTTGTCGGACGGTCCGAGGGGCCGGAGCTCAGGGAGCGTGGGCCTGGATCCTCGGGGCTACATCCTCTTGAGCGCGAGGATGTTGAGTCGTGACGTGACCGCGATGAAGTCTTCTAGAGGGGGCCTTGGAGCGGGACACCATTTCAGTGGGAATGAAGTCCTCTACGTCCACCTCATCCGCCTCCCTAAGACAGGGGAGGTAGGTGTTGTCTCGTTCTAGGGAGAGGCTCTTGAAATAGTTTGAGATGGAAATAGGAGCCGTTTGGATCTGCTTTTGTGGCCTCTTCTGGGTAGGCGACCGGCGAGTCCGGGAAGATTGGAGGGCGTGCATGGCCACCCCTACCGTCGGGAGAGTACCATTCACGTGGTACTCTCAAATCAGTGCATCTGAAACCCAGTGTTGAAGATGCTGGGTGGGTGACGGGATCCTCCATTGGTGAGGAAGTTTGGTCATTGCGTTGTTGGAAGCACGCACCAGTGAGTTCCTTCGTGACGCCATTGAATCAAAGGGAGTTCTGAATGGTACCTGTAGAACATTTTAACAAGTACAAAAATCAAACCCGTCAAAGCAGCATCTCGTGACCCCATGCTTAATTAATGACCTTTCTTGGACCTCCTTGTGAGTATAAAGGGGGAACAGGGTGGGATTATGTTAAATCTGTCATGATTGGTTAAATATTCATGTCGGGTTCACCATTTTTGTTCCGGATCAGTTCTGAAATGCCCAATGGTTCTGTATTCGATGATACGTGGACCTGCTTTCCAAAGGCAGGCGTTCACTGGGCGATTTGGCCAGCAACACTTAAGAACTCACATTGGTCAAGAGGATGGGAAGTTAGGCTCATCACACCCTTTTGGGGAGGGAGTTATTGCCTGTTCTGAGACTCTGTTATAGATTTAAGACGTATTTATATGCTCACGAATCTTTGGTTTATACCCAAACATAGTATCCACAAATTACTCCTGGTTGGCAATGGTCAGCTAGACGCAGGGGTTCAAAATCATTTATGCCCGAGGTTTACCATCCCTCATTGGATTAATGACCTCGAGGAGTCTAGACTTATTGAGGAGGCACTAGGAGTGGCGCGGTGAACCAACGTGAAGAGAGTCGGATCGACCGGTTGTTGGGCTTGAACCTCAGGGAGGCTTCCTACGTACCCTGCCTGGGAGATAGGGATCAAAGTCCACATAGTTCGAATAGGAGTGTTGGAGAGCCGACGTGAATATGGACCCGGAGGTCTGGTGGTGATCGGACTTGAACCTCATGGAGGGTTCCTACGTATCCCTGTGGTGGGGAATCAAAGTCCTCATAGTTTGCATTATCTTGGGGCTTACACTCGGAGGAGGCCCATAAGAATGGATTGGGGCTTACACTCTGAGGAGGTCCATGGTAATGGATTAGGGCTTAAACTCTGAGGAGGCCCATAAGAAGATGTCATGGTCGATTCTTACTCTAAGCCCACGTGAGTCATGCTTGTTGTGAGAAACAAGAGACAGTAGGGACCAGACGATCACGTCGCGAAAGGTGCATCCGTGGGAAGTGGAGTGGGGCTTACAGATATAAGCGGCCCATAATGTTGGGGCTTACTCCTAGGTGGATTCCCTGGGCAACAAAGCGCAGCAGGAGAGGGACTTGGCCCCAAAGAAGGATGGAGCAACGTCCTTCCCCACTGCGCTCTTCCTTGGTCATGGCGGTGTGGATGTACGGAGGTGCATGGGTGCTTCCTTCTGATGGGTATCCTGCCACACCCCAAGGATGGGAGAACTACCCCAGTCCTAACAAATGGAGGGGCATAAAGGGGGTTCCTGGGATTGGACTCCGCATTACAGTGGGAATGTGAACCCACGAATGGTTCGGGAATCCACCCATGGGTCGGAGAAATCCCTTCGCCCCTGCTTATCGTGGGTATGTGAACTAAAAACGGCATGCCGATGCACCTATAGGTTACATCACACGGGTCCAGTGGCTCTGGTAGAGGCCTCGACTCGGGGCCGATGAATGGGCCAATGAGGGAGCTGTGGAGGATCAGGCTGGACTGGGAGGATTTTATCCATCCCGGGGAATGGGAACTCCAATGGATCTCGTGGGCCACACACGTGTAGGAGTGGTGGTGCCCTTCACATAGGGAGGTGTTGTGTGGCTGTAGATGTCTTTCACGAACCAAGGTGGTCCACGGAATAACGAGAATATCGCGAACCAGGGTGGTTCGCAGCTTCAGGTTCACCCACATACCAGGGTGGTACGCAGAGGGATCCATGCGAGCAGCAGCGGCCAAGGGCCCCGCCAGTCGGGGGTTTGTCGGTCGGGGATTTGCCCGCGTGGGATGGTGCTACATGGTGAATTGGATCAAAAAAGGGGAATGCATTCCATGGTCCTTGGATAGTGCATCTACGAAGGGTCCATGGTTCGTGGTCTTCTTTTCTTTGTTATTTTATGTTCGCGGTTCACCAAGTTATTATTCGTTCTTAGTTCCTTATTAATTCGCTTCCAGCTTCATACCTATTCTAGTTCACGGACTAGAACTTCACTGTTTGTGAAATCCTAAGCTCCTTCCCTCGAAATCCTTCCACCCAAGTCTGGTTGATCTCTTCGAATCCTGCTCCCTCTTCCCACTCAGTCTCCTTTTATAGGGTGGGGAAAGAGATGTATCTGTGGTCATGCGACACCTCTTACGGAGGCCTATGATCGAAAAACCTGTTTACAGATGACTTGGTAAATATGAAACTCATGGGGGCATTGGACGCATCTCCCCCATGAACCAAACGAGCTCAGGGAGTGCTTCGCGGCCGCACAGGGTTTCACCTCCATTCTGCGAATGACAACGGATGCGGCCTGGGCCGGTCAACATGGTCCGAGGCTTGGGTGGTCTGTGGCGATGGACCAGTCTGGCACCTATCCTGCTTCACGCCCGCGGAGGATCTCCGCCTCCATTCCATGAACGACAGCAGTCCGCGGAGGGGGTGCTTTGCGGAACAGGCCGCGTAGCGTTTTCATGGCACCGGTCTGCGGACTGGTTCAGCTTGTGCCATCCTTTGAGTATTTCCCCACCATTCCAAATTCTTTTGGGGGGAAATTGGGTGGAATCTCCCTTAGATTAAAGGGGATTTTCATTCTCCTTTGCGGATTTTTTCGGACCCTGCAGTAGTCCATCCATAAGGTTCTATAAGATACCCTCTGAGGCTCCTAAGAAGTGGTTGTGCCACATAGATATGCCTCTAGATATTTTATTTCTGAAGGCATGGGGAAAAATTGAAGTCATAAGAAAATATCTCAGTCCTTCCCAGATGTGGGATCACATCAACCATAATGGGATGGATCTGTTAGATATAGGTTTTTCCATGGATGAAGTTATGGTGTCTCTAGAAGAAGGGGAACAACACATCACTAAGATGGAGGACTTCATGAATTCATGGGGTACACCACATCCAATGACGGACCGGGTGAAAGTACAGCTCGGTCAAACAGTCCCACCCTAACCATCTATTGTTGAGATGAGGGATAATTTCCATTTAACTGAGGAATCCGAGGGGTCCTCTTAGAGAGAAGAGGCTGACAAGAAGATCCCATTAGAGGAAGGTGAGGTTGTGGCCTTAGGGCTGGAACAGCTTGTCGAAGCTCATTAGGTAAATTCTAAACTGGTCCATTAGGGAACCTACACAGGTTGTCCAAGTTTCTCAACTAATATTTTTTCTACATAAGAGAGCCTCATACCCGAGACCCATTCTTGTATGACCATGACCATAGCCTCGAGGCATGTGCCTGGGATTATGTTGATTGTATAATATAGTAGGGATGCGACACCTAGGGTGGTTCTCCTAGATTTTTCAGTCTTCCCAACCATATATGTGCGGCCACATCCTGGGTTTCCCAAAGCAACTTCTTAAGAGATAAACTCATTATTTGAACTAAATAAGTCCCCTACTTTATATAATTCATAACTTTTTTCTATTGATCCTAGAACTATGACATTGTATAGTTCTATCTAAATAGTTCTTCAAATGGCATGGTCCATACTAGAGAGGAAGGTTGGGTCTCTCGATGACCCTCTCCCTCGAGGAATGCCAATTTTTGTGGAACAAATCATGGTATGTATGGCCACATGTGTGGTTACCAACGAGAGTGAACCGAATATCATCAAGGTGGAATCCAGTGATGATGTCTAGCTACATGATGTGGAACCCAGACTGCCTAACCAGACACTAGAGGAAGATCCTGTTGCCAAACTTTTGGAGGCATTCTCAGCATATGAACCTGCCGAACTAGAGAACTGGGAAGAGACTTCTTCTGATGAAGAGGATAGAAAGGCCTTTCGATGCTAGTTGTGGAAAATTAGTAAGCGATTCATCGATGAAACCCCATTATTAGAGTGGGTAATCTAGGTGGGAAGAATTCGTCCCCTGTAACTTGAATTATGTGATGGAGGAGTAGATTCTCAATTCCCACACATGGTCATCTAATATTACATTGCTGAGAGGGTCTAGGAGTACACACGTAGCCTCATTGTAGGCTGACAGTGGAGGAAGGCAGTCAACATCCATAGGCTTCTTAAGGTTGAAAAGGGGATCCATCACTTAGGTGTGAATCTAGATGCGTTCTCGTCTATTATTGATACCAAAATATGGTTTATATCACAATTGAGAACACATCTGGAAGGATTCGAGGAGAATCTAGGGAAAGCATCCAGTGAATTAGCCAACATCCATGTTGAGAGGGATCACCCACTGATTAGGGATAATGAACTTCACCCATCGGACAATGAGGAAGAGAGGGATCCTGGAAGATGTGAGGAAATTATGGAGTCCATGAACCAAAGAGTGGTGGAGAGGGAACTCTCTTTTATGGAGTTCAATCCATCCATTGGAGGGGTCATTCCATGGGTGTTGTAATTTGTATGAACTCACAAAAGTACATTCATGATTTTTAGTTTATTTTAAGTGCATGCATGGAAATATTGTTTCTTATTTATTTTAGTTATAGTATCTCAATCGTAACTTGTGAAATAACCATCAATCAATCTTTATGCCCACATGGGTCATACCGATGTGAGAAATAAGGGATGACTATAAAATTATTCAATTTGTGTATGAGAGTGCCATCCAATTGTCGGGCACTCGGGGCTCGGACGACCATCCGATATATTTCGGACTAGGAGAGTGGTTGAAACTGAAGAATACAGTTCTCAAATCAGACAAATTACCTTTCCCATTGTGCCCTAGTACATCAGTGGGATAATGCCAGGGGTATTATAATAAATCTGAACAAATCGGAATGAGAAGTGTGAATCACGAAAATCTAAATTTGGAACACAATGAGAGGTGGAATGATGTGGGAGGATAATTTTTTACCATATTCAAAACATATTATACATATCCCTTTTTCCTGAAATAGGGACAAACAATCAAGGTTCATCCACTGACTATATTTGAAAATACAGGGCCTAACTCAAAATTTCATCCAATATGTTTCAGAACGTTGGCCTAAAATGATAGGTGAGATGAAAGGCAGAGCATCCATTCCATTTGGGGGTCCCATTAGATGTGAAATATGGTGAGGGTATAAATAAGGGGCCCCAAAGCATGGGGTTTAGTGATGGGTTGTTCGAATGGAGTCATGTACTCTTATAATTACACCACCATGACAAAAAATGCATCGGGTGAACGTATCGGTCTGAATCAAGATCAGGACTACTTCTAGGAGAGACATATTTGGAGAGGACCTAATATGTTCTATAGTTTTACATCATGTAAATGGGTATGATAATAATGTTTTTTATCATAATACGGTGAGGATGATGCATGGAATAGTTTAACGTCGTATGATGATGACGTTGCACAATGTTTAAGTACATACTTCTCGGACCCTACCCAATAGTCTAATGTCATGTTATATGGACTAGGAACTGCTAGTTTAAGGTCATAGAGTTTGTACCTTGATTAGTGGAAAATGACTATGAATTTTAATGGTCTTGGTACTAGGCCTGAGGAAAAATGTCAAGGTGTCCATATATATTCCATAAGGATGAGAATGAAGCCAAACATAGTTCTTGAGAACAATGTGGTCAGAGACCAATGATGGTGGGGGAAATCCTCTCTACAAAGGAAGTTGACGCTTCCCATAATTATCATGGAGCATCCTAAACATGTTCACGGTAGGGATGCGGTTTAAATTCATGCATCAGAGACATGGGTACCCCAAAGGAGAAATGTGTGGTGCGGTTCATAACCTAATGTGAATGAGGACCAGGTAAGTCCTCCACACACCACACATTCCTAAAATGGAAATCAGCGATGAGAGGGCCAAGACATATAGTTTACCATTCAAGGGTTAGACCTAGGGATCAGATGCATGAATGTCACTACATATCTTGCAAGGGTAGGAATCAAGACTTACATAGTTTTTTGTATTTCGAACATTTTAAGGTCATGTGGTGAGGATGATAGTGTCACAGTTTAAGGTCGTATGGCAGGACCAATGGGTCACACAGTCTTGTATATGGATATTACCCTACTATAACCCCTAAGCCTAAGAGATCCATGCTCGGTGTAGGAATCAATGAGCATTGCTAGGCCTTCCTCGTCGAACGATATTATGAAATAGTGGAAAGTAAATGTCCGGTGAGGAAAATCCCATACAAACCATCATTCCTACTCGATGCACACAAATGTGTAGAGTTACAACACCAGGGGTTTCGAGGATCTGTAAAATGGAAAGGGGCATTAAACTTGTGATTCACAACAACTGATATTTGGGATGCAATGAGAGAAGCATGACGATGAAGTATAACTGTTGAATTTGTTTGAAACACAACATCCATTTTGCATTATCCTAGAATTAGAACAAATAAATGAGGTTATATCATAGACCATATTCATGAAATAGGAATTGTATCAAATTGTTTTTTGAAATCTTTTGGGTGTTGGCCTAGGATGGTGGGAGAGCACTGAGGCCTAGAATACATTCTATTAGTGGGTCCCTTTAGATGTTAAAGATAATGAAAATCGAAATGAAGGAATTTTCAAATCATGAACATTACCGATGTAGTTTAAGTGTCTTGATGTATGAGTGGAAGGAGTGGTAATATTGAAAGAAATAAATGGAATGATTATTATAAACCCAACATGAATGAGGACCAATGAATTCTGCACTACTGTAGAGACCCAAAGCTTGAGGTATATGGACATTAAATTACTTTTGTGGAATACTTTATACAGACACACAGGGACCGTAATAGTTTAGTGTCTTTGGTAACTCGGAATTTAATCTTCTAATCGTGGTGAAAGATCTTCAACTTCTCACATACAGATATTCCCCGTTTTGTCTTACCTAAAACATTTATTTATATCCTGGGGAAAAGAAAACAAAAAAAGGGTGAGCTCAAATGCTCATTAAGGGTAAGCATATAGAACATAAAACATTCCATAAAAATTTTAATGCAAAATCTTGAAGATAAAATCTAGACATCAAAATCTTGAGCAAAGATATAAATCTTGAAAGTAAACAAGGCATAGATAATAAAAGAACATTAATCATGATAAACTAGCATGGGAATAAAACATGTAATTGTGGCAACCATTCGGCACATGTTATGATTTCAATAGTAGCCAAAGAATTGCTGCCAAGACCGTCTTAGTGGACAAAGTCCATTTCTGAATCAAGTTCACTCCTCGTTTCAGTCCTGTAACACTGAACCGGATTAACTTACCATTCCAGCCATGTCTATCTAATGAGATATAAATCATTACCCAATGCATTGGGGGGAGATATAGGTCCCACCCAACTCATAATGAAATCATTCTTACTTGTCCCACAAAATAAACATACATCATTCATAATAACCCAATAAATAAATTGGTTTCATAAACATCATCCAATCATCACATAATCCATATAAAAGAAATGGATATCATTTCATAATAAGAAAAGTGAAACCGTGTAAATCATAGAGACATTATACTTGAAACATACACATATGAATTAATTTCATCTTATATGGAAAATGGTTTTGATAAAACAAATGAAATGAATTCTTCAGGAAAATATCCTTTCTTCTTCAAAATCACTTTCTTTTGACAAAATGTCATGAAATTTTAAAAGAAAAAGATTTTTTTTGAAAATATTCATTAAATATTTCGGAGGAAGCTTCATAAAAATAAGGCTTTATAAAACCGTAAAAATCCATTCATGCCGTATAAGTTAAAAATAACAATCTCCTCGTACTTTTGTCGGAAAAGTGAAAAAGAACCTCGTATGGTAAAAAATTAAGATTCCTTTCACAACATGTGGTAAAATTAAAAAATTGGTAAAAATGAATTTAAATATACATGAAAACACTTTTATAAAACATGGACATGATTGGTAGAAATAACCCTAGTAAATACTTACGAATAAGCAATCTCAAATAAAAATGAGATTTGCCAAATTATCCCTAACCTTAGGTCCGATATGCTTCGTATGGATCCAAACCTCCTATATAATGATTTAAATAATGTCATTGACTTATTAAATAATCATATTAAATGTTATTATATCATATATGTTTCAATTATAACTTTATATTACCCGTTCTTTTGTAAATTCCATGTTAAAGCAGCATTTTGGGTATAATCATTTCATTTATCGTATGTGTTTCGACTTGTCATTCTTGATATTATTACTTATATCCTGATTTTAATAATTCCAGAATGTAAAACATTATTTATATATAATATATATTCATCATATACATATATTTTATAGATCGATAAAAGGAATGAAATACACCGTTAATGGAGATGGTAGGTGTATGTACACATGAACGCTGTTTTCTTTTCCATATTGAATTGAATGAAACTAAATAGATGACATACATATATATATACATAAATCCAGTAGAATTATTATTTCATATATTTAATTACAATTCATTATATAAACTTTATAATCATTCAATTATGGTTAACATGGAGAATGAATCTCATCACGTCGTGGAGATGGTAATCCGTACGTACGCACGAGCGATGATATCGTTCCCACAATTATTGAATAGAATTGGAGTGGATGATATGATATATCAGAATCAATATGATGTTATAATAACCATATATAGTTATTATGTACACCATTATACCCATCCATGTAAGGTGTTGGTTGAAAAACATATTACACCACCGCGTGGAGACGGTATTCCATACGTACGCACGCGTAGTGATTTCGTTTTCTATCGCATGGATAGAAGGTGAAATGGAGTTTTTTCATATTTATAATAACATATAAGTATACTGTTTATACTAATGTTATTACAATATAATTAAACAACTAAATAAGAGAAGGTAGAAGAAAAAATAAATTTGAATGAATCGGTAACGGATATTACCTCTTCTTCTATACGCCTCTTTGAAACCTCCTCTTAGGGCACTAATATTGGTCTTTGAAGTAGACCAGGACTTCTAGGATGTTTCTATGGAATTGGAGAAGATAAATTGGCACGGGTAGGATGATATTTAAGGCTCAAAGTGGTGTGAGGAGAAGAGGGAGGAGATGCCCTTTTATAAGGTTGGAGAGGGGCACCTTTGGAAATATAAGAAAATATTAATTTATATTAAATCTAAACCCCACATAAAAACTTCCAAAATGACTCAAATCCAAATATTAGATGATATAGGGTTGTAATCCCATCAACCAAAAAAATTTAGACATGTTAGGAATTTATTTTAAACATTATCATCTTGATTTATCCTTATTTAATCAATTTAATTTTATTTATGGTAATAACATTCTAAATTTTAAATTATTAAAAATAATGTCTAATTTGTTGTGAATTTTCCATAATTGGATAATTTAGAACATTATCGAACATATAAATTTAAATTTATAATTTTTAAATATTTATGTGATTTTTAAACAATTCTATAATATGTTATTTGTATAAAATAACAATAGTATCAATTTTGATACTATTCAGTTATTTGAATTTAAATAAAATCTAAACAGAGGATATATTCAAACTAAAATATTTTATATATTCCTAACATGTAAATTTGTCTAGAAAATTCGTGGAGAATATTAAATAGTTCATATAATATTTATTTTAATATTTTTAAAATCCTTTATTTGGTATATCTCTTAATAAAATAATTAGTACTATTTTTTATAATTATTTAATATACTTATTTGTTGCATAAAAATTAAAAATAAAATTATTTAATAAATAGAAATATCAAATATTTTATAATAATAATTTTACATGAATTTATCATCTTAAAATAAGAACATGTAAATTGTTATCTTTATTAATTATGAAGGTGAGAACTTTGGAATCATTTAAAATAAAATATTATAAGTGTCATAATCACCTTAATAAGGATCCAAATGGTCAAAAATTCGGCCAATGGATGATTATGGTTTATATATACGCTACTAATAACTTTTTTGCAGATTTTTGGGCCTTTTGACATGTATTACTGTTTCAATAAAAACAATATTATTGATTGTTCACTAAATAAATAATTTCTGCATCATTAATGTATAAGATAATAAGGTAATTAAATAAATCTTTAAATTAAAAATAAATTACCATGATAAAGAAAATCATTTTATATTTAAAATGAGTATGTATAACCGAATTTATATTCTATATAAACTTATATTAAAAATACATTAATTATTAAAGTTGAGTGAGACATATTTCACTTTCCTTTAATTAAAATAAACTGAAGGTCTTAATCACCTCCAAGTGGGTTCCAATGGATTATATTTCGACCAAAATATGCCTTAGGACAAAATATAATCATCCAATTATATTAATACAAGTGTTAGGGTAATTTTATAATATTATATTTACCCTTAATTACCAGATTTACCTTTTACTATGGTAAATAAAATTTACCATAGTTACTATTCATAATGCCCCAAAATAAAAAAGTAGATTATTAACATTATTTGGACCCACTAATTTTAAATATGGAATCTATTTTTCTAAATTCAATACACAAAAGTTTCATAAATTAATTTAAAATTAATCCTGTTGTTAAGAAAACGTGTTTTAAAAGTAAAAACATTGGAAAAGATTGAATTGTTTTTACCTATGAATTCAATGTAAAATTAATGTTAATGACATAAATTATATTAAATGGTAAAAATATATTCTATTTATACTTTTAAAACATTCAATATTATAATTTAACCATATAAATTATTGTGATGAAAAAAGTTGTTTTTATTTAAAATATAGCGTGTTATTATTCATCAAAATATGAAAGTTACCAGACTAATATGAAAATTTAATCCAAAGTAAATTTTTATTTCCTGATTCCAAAGAAGAATTTTATTTTGCCAAATTGAACTTATAAACATGTCAAAAACTATATTTAATGTGGGTGCGCCATCAAAAGGCGGCAAAACTTCATTTTTTTTAAAATACTTATTTTACCCGAAAAATTTATTTTATTCTTATACCATGTTATAAAAGATGTGTAAGATGAATAATAATGTTATAAAATTAAAAATTTAGTTAATAATATTTATAATGGCTAGTTCATAATAATATTATAACCATATATCATTGTTTAGTAAAACCCGGTATTGCGTACAACACACGCTATCGAGGAAGGTCGCGATTTCATGTAAGGAAAGTCAAGTCAGGGTTGCGTATACTTAAAGAAAATATGGTGTTGTGTATAGCGCAAGATGATATTGGTGTAGCATACAACAGAATACATCAATGAAATTAAAAAGAATATTTTTCTTAAAATCTCTGGGTGTTACATTCTTCCCCCCTTAAAATGAATTTCTTCCTCGAAATTCATCGGGGTTATAAATGGTTTACTACTCAAAAGTTTCTTTAATAGAAACCCACATCGTAAAAAGGAATACCGAAACCAATATTTAAAAACTTAAGTATGAAACATAACGGTTACCCAAATTAACTAATCACTGGGTTTCCACGTAGGAGAACATAGGTGAAAATATGGATATTGAAGAGAAATCTAACTATCATGCTCTTATAGAGAGTGGTAGAGAACATGGCTATGAAAAATCCAACAATCACAAAGCCATAGATTTGTGATGATCTAAGGTACCATCTGATTCATCGAATATAAGGGCACTAGGACAACATTTTTGGTTTTCAAGATCATTTCCCTAAAGTTGAAGAATTTGAATTAGAAAAAATACTTACTTTGTTTTGGTAAAATCGTTGTTCATGCCTTGAGCAATTTCCACTTCATCTCTTTAAGAAATGAAGTTGAATTTGTCTTTCGCGAAGTTTTAGCAGATCATGAGATAGAATGATAGGTTATTCCATCTATCGCAAACATAAGTTAGAAAAATTTATGTATATAAGTCCATCTATGGTGAGATTAATCAGATATGGTTCCTAAAATGGACTTATACATACTGCTTAATATAATAAAACTGGTTTCTACTAAACAGGGACTTCCTGTAGGCCAGTGGTAGGTGATAAAGGCTTGTCGCACAACAGTTGTGGGTTCGATTCCCATAGCCTTGTCCGACGCGACGGGTTGTCGCCCATCCTGCAGGTTATCCTTTTTCTAAAACTATATTATTATAACAATCCATAATATCAAAAAATTATATCCTTAAACAATTATATCTGATGTCCAACTTAATTTATTCCAACATTTAAGCTTATCAAAAATACTTCTGTCCAATCTCATGGTGTCAATAAAATGATTACTTGAGAGGTCACATAACAAGTACGTGAATACCATCAATTATCCCCCATATAAGATATATCTTGTTGGTCACATTCCAAACATGTGAATACCTTAATCGTGTATTATCTTGAAAAATGAATACCCATTGAATCTTAGTGAAAACATGAATGTTGTCAAAAGTTAACTCTTTCCACATACAAAAATCCAAAAATTCTATATAATCAAACCATGATATCACTTAGTCCTTATATGAATCATGAGCTCATGAATACTATCAAACATATTATTTTATCCTTCTCTGCATATCATTTTCCTTCCAAAAATATCTGAATAACCATTCATGGTTATTGGTACCATTCAACATATACTTTCAAATACTTTAGAAAAAACAATAGTGTAACAATCCTTAGATGATTCTTTATTCCATAGTACCATTAACTACACAACATAACTCTTGCTAAATATACAATCATTCCACTACCTTCTTAAACAACCGACTGAGCTTCAACACTTATTTCATCTCATATATCATTTGTAGTATCCTCATCATTATCCACATAAATACTACCCATATGATCATGCTGATTCTCTTCATGAGATTTTCCCTTAGGGAATTGGTTTTCATAATGCCCATACATTCCACATTTAAAACATCTAATCATTGTTGATGTCATAGAAAAACCATTATCTTTCTCCATGGTGTTAACTGAACCTTTTCCTTTGCACTTACTGGATTTGTTTCCTTCTTTTCTGCACCCAAAACATCTTCCAGTTCCTTTGAAACATTCTCCTTGATGCCTCTTCCCACATGATATACATGAGGGGAATTGAACTTTCTTTCCTCTATGATCATCATGAAAATCCATCTTTCTCTTATTAGCTGAGTCG
Organism: Viscum album; assembly: GCA_963277665.1. Taxonomy (NCBI): domain Eukaryota; kingdom Viridiplantae; phylum Streptophyta; class Magnoliopsida; order Santalales; family Viscaceae; genus Viscum; species Viscum album. The sequence goes on from OY728158.1 coordinate 790,966,526, forward strand.
AGATACATACCAAAGTTGAGATTATTGATCATATTATGAGATTTCTGATTAGGCATAATAACGATGTTTGGACTTCCAGATCCAATTTCATTTGGTTGCTCATGAAGAATATAATTCTATTTTCCATCATATCCTCCACTATTGTGAATCTTCTTGTTTACAGCCATTTTCTAAAACCCAAAGAGAATAGTGTGAGAGGCCAAAATCATAATCAATGGGGATAACCTTCAATATCTAACATCTTAGGTTAAATTCTAAGATCTTTACCATAATTATAGGATGATAACTTATACTTATACTTAACCTTAGGGACATCCCTATACATACTTTAGAAATATCTCTAGGGATTTCACTAAAGTTTTCGCATCCTAGTTTCCAAAGGTTAACTAAACCTTTCCTCTGATACAAACTGTAGAGACCCAAATCTTGATGTACATGGACATTACATTACTTTTTCAGAATACTTTATACAAATACACAATGACTGTAACAGTTTAGTGTCCTTGGAAACTCAGAATTTAATCTTCTAATCGTGGTGAAAGATCTTCAACTTCTCCCATAAAGATCTTCCCCATTTTTTTTTCTTACCTAAAGTCTTTCTTTATATCCTAGGAGAAATAAAACTTAAAAAGGGTGAGCTCAAATGCTTAGTAATGGTAATCATAGAGAACATAAAACAATCTATAAACATTTGAATGCAAAATCTTGAACATAAAATCCAAACATCAAAATCTTGAGCAAAGACATAAATCTTGAAAGTACCCAAGGCATAGATCATAAAGGAACATTAATCATGATACACTAGCATGGGAATAAAACATGTAATTGTGGAAACCATTCAGCACATGTTATGAACTCCATAATATCCATGGCATTGCTGCCAAGACCATCTTAGTGGACAAAGTCCCTTTCTTAATCGAGTTCACTCCTCGTTTCAGTCCTGTAACACTGAACCAGATTAACTTACCATTATAGCCATGTCTATCTCATGAGATATAAATCTTTACCCAATGCATTGGAGAGAGATATAGGTCCCACCCATCTCATAATTAACTCATTCTTACTTGTGCCACAAAATAAACATACATCATTTATAATAACCCAATAAATAAAATGGGTTTCATAAACATCATCCCATCATCAAATAATCTATATAAAAGAAATGGATATCATTTCATAATAAGAAAAGTGAAACCATTTAAATCATAGAGACATTATACTTGAAATATACACATATGAAATAATGTTATCTTAGATGGAAAATGGTTTTGATAAAACACGTGAAATGAATTCTTGAGAAAAATATCCTTTCTTCTTCAAAATCACTTTATTTTGACAAAATGTCTTGAAATTTTAAAAGAAAAGGATTTTTTTGAAAACAGTCATGAAATATTTTGGAGTATGCTTCATAAAAATAATGCTTTATAAAACCGTAAAAATCTGTTCACGCCGTATAAGTTAAAAATAACAAACTCCTCGTACTTTTGTTAGAAAAGTCAAAAGGTACCTCGTATGGTAAAAATAATAATATTCCTCTCATAACATGTGGTAAAATTCAAAAATGGGTAAAAAGGAATTTAAACATACATGAAAACACTTTTATAAAACATGGACATGGATGGTAGAAATAACCCCAGTAAATACTTACGAATAAGCAATCTCAGATAAAAATGAGATTTGCAAAATTATCCCTTACCTTGGGTCCGATATGCTTCGTATGGATATGAACCTCCTGTATAACGATTTAAATAATGTCATTGACCTATTAAATAATCATATTCATTTTTATGATATCATATATGTTTCACTTATGACTTTATATTACCCGTTCTTTTGTAAATTCCATGTTAAAGCAGCGTTTTGGGTAAAATCATTTTATTTATCGAATGTGTTTTGACTTGTCGTTCTTGATATTATTACTTATATCCTTATTTAAATAATTCCATAATGTAAAACATGATTTATATATAATATATATTCATCATATACATATATATTATAGATCGATAAAAGGAATGAAATACACCGTTCATGGAGACGGTAGGTCGTACGTACGCATGAACGCTGTTTTATTTTCCTTATTGAATTGAATGAATCTAAATAAGTGAAATACGTATATATATACATAAATCCAGTAGAATTATTATGTAATATAATTCATTATTATTCATTATATAAACTTTATAATCATTCATGTATAGTTAACATGGATAATGAATCTCATCACGTCGTGGAGACGGTAATCCGTACGTACGCACGAGTGATGATATCGTTCCCATAATTATTGAATAGAATTGGAGTTTATGGTATAATATATCAGAATCATTATGATGTTATAATTACCATATATAGTTATTCTTTACACCATTATACCCATTCATGTAAGGTGTTGGTGGAAAAACAGATTACACCACGGCGTGGAGACGGTATTCCGTACGTACGCACACGTAGTGATTTCATTTTCCGTAGGATGGATAGAAGGTGAAATGGGGTTGTTTCATATTTATAATAACATATCAGTATATTATTTATACTAATGTTATTACAATATAATGAAACAACTAAATAAGAGGAGGTATAAGAAGAAATAAATTTGAATGAATCGGTAACGGATATTACTTCTTCTTCGATACGCCTCTTTGAAACCTCCTCTTAGGGCACTAAGATTGGTCTTTGAAGTAGACCAGGACCTCTAGATTGTTTCTAGGGAAATTGAGAAGATAAATTGGCAGGGTTTTTATGAGATTTAAGGCTCAAAGTGGTGTGATTAGGAGAGGGAGGAGATGCCCTTTTATAAGGGAGGAGAGGGGCACCTTTGGAAATATAAGAAAATATTAATTTATATTAAATCCCAACCCCACATAAAAACTTTGAAAATGACTCAAATACAAATATTATATGTTATAGGGTTTGAATCTCATCAAACAATAAAATTTAGACATGTAAGGAATTTATTTTAAACATTATCAACTTGATTTATCCTTATTTAATCAATTTTATTTTATTTGTGGTAATAACATTCTAAATTTTAAATTATTAAAAATAATGACTTATTTGTTGTCAATTGTCCATAATTGGATACTTTATAACATTTTAGACCATATAAATTTAAATTTATAATTTTTAAATATTTTTGTGATTTTTAAACAATTTTATAATATGTTATTTTTATAAAATTACAATAGTGTCAATTTTGACACTATTAATTTATTTGAATTTAAATAAAATCTACACAGAGGGAATATTCGAACTAAAATATTTAATAGATTCCTAACATGTCAAATATTTCTAGAAAATTCGTGGAGCACATTAAATAGTTCATATAATATTTATTTTAATATTTTTAAAACCGTTTATTTGGTATATCTCTTAATAAAATAATTAGTACAACCTTTTTGTATAATTATTTAATATTCATATTTGTTGCATAAAATTTAATTTTTTTAAGGAATATAAATATAAAATATTTTATAATAATATTTTTACTCAAATTTATCATCTTAAAATAACATCATGTAAATTGTTATCTTTATTAAATTATTAAGGCGACAACATTGGAATCATTTAAAATAAAAAATTATAAGTGTCATAATCATTTTAATAAGGACCCAAATGGTCAATAATTCGGCCAATGGATGATTAGGGTTTATATATACGCTACTAATAATTTCTGTGCAGATTTCTGGGCCTTTTGACATGTATTACTATTTCAATAAAAACTATATTATTGATTTTTCATTAAATAAATAATTTCTGCATCATTAATGTATAAGATAATAAGGCAATTAAATAAATATTAGAAATTACAAATAAATTACCATGATAAAGAAAAACATTTTATATTTCAAATGAGTATTTATAACCGAATTTATATTTTGTATAAACTTATATTAAAAATACATTAATTATTAATGTTGAGTGAGACATATTTCACTTTCCTTTAAATAAAATAAACTAAAGGTCTTAATCACCTCCAAGTGGGTTCCAATGGATTCTATTTCGACCCCAATATGCCTTATGACGAAATATAAGCATCCAATTATATTAATACAAGTGTTAGGGTAATTTTATAATATTATATTTACCCTTAATTACTCGATTTACCTTTTACTATTGTAAATAAAATTTACCGTAGTTACTATTCATAATTCCCTAAAATAAAAAGTAACTTATTAACATAATTTGGACCCACTAATTCCAAATATGGAATCCATTTTTCTAAATTAAATACAAAAATTTGCAGAAATTAATTTAAAATTAATCCTGTTGTTAAGAAAACGTGTTTTAAAAGTAAAAACATTGTAAAAGATTGAAATGTTTTTACCTATGAATTCAATGTCAAATTAATGTTATTGACATACATTATATTAAAAGGAAAAAATATATTATATTTATACTTTAAAACAATTAAATATTATAATTTAATGATACAAATTATTGCGATGAAAAAAGTTGTTTTTAATTAAAATATAGCCTGTTTTTACTATTCATCAAAATATGAATGTTATCAGAATAATATGAAAAATTCATCCAAAGTAAATTTTTATTTCTTGATTCCAGATAAGAAATTTTATTTTGTCAAATTTAACTTATAAACATCTCAAAAACTAGATTTAAAGTGGGTGTGCCATCAAAAGGCGGCAAAACTGCATTTTTTGAAAATTACTTATTTTACCCGAAAAATTTATTTTATTCTTATACCATGTTCTAAAAGATGTGTAAGATGAATAATAATGTTATAAAATTAAAATTTTAGTTAATAATATTTATAACGGCTAGTTCATAATAATATTATAACCATATATCATTATTTAGTGAAACCCGGTATTGCGTACAACCCACGCTATCGAGGAAGGTCGTGATTGCGTGTAATGCAAGCCAAGTCAGGGTTGTGTATACTGCAAGCTAATACGATGTTGCGTATAGCACAAGTTAATCTTGGTGTATCATACAACATATGACATCAATGAAATTAAAAAGAATATTTTTCATAAAATCTCATGGTGTTACAACTACCCCATGTACTTATGGAAGAACATAGGCCAAATGATCCCGGGGAGGCGAAAGTGGTTTTGACTGGACCACTGAAAGAAAGTATGGGCATCACTACATATCCCATGAGGATGGTAATCAAGCCACGCGTAGTTCTTAGAGGTGGTATTGGAGGCGTCCAATACCAATAGGGAGCGATATCCTATTTTAAAGAGAAATATAATAATTGTTATGCAGTTTAACATTATGCGAACATAGATGATAATAATCCTAGCTCAAAGATGTAGAGCTCGGACTATAATGTGCCAGGTTAAATGTCATGTGCATGGGACATGCCTATGCAGTTTATAGTCATGTTTTATGGATGAAGGATGAAGAGCTCTTAATGGTGTCATGCGTTGTCTTTATTGAAAACCCTATGTGAAAGAGGATAGAGAAGTACACCCCACACCAAACACTAATGAGAGAATAAACACTGTTCAATGTCACTATGGTTGTAATTTTCAACCAAGGCTCCCAGTTTAAAGTTGTAGTGTGCGGACCATAAGGTGAGGAGGGGTGTGGCATAAAGTCATGGGGCATACCCAATGTGGTTTGGACATAAGAAATCCATACCAAATCACACCTTTATGAGAATAAAGTACCCAAACCCAAAAAAGGGGAGGAACAAGGTTCATAAATCTATGGTTGGACCCAAAGGCAATGTTCCCAGGTGTTGCTAAGTATCCCATAGGAGTGAGAATCAATTCACACATAGTTCATAAATATGGGATGAAAAAAATAAAATGCCAGAGGGACAATGTCTTCTTGAATGAAGACATCATATGGCTGGGTAGTTACCATCACACAACCTAGAAAAATAAAGAATGTTTTAATGTAATACAATATGGACATAAGGGATATTAGTTTATAGTTATAGATATTAGACCAAGATAAATGTGGTTCTTCCATGTAGGAAAAAACCATACCCGTATCCCTAAGACCATGTGAGATATTCTCAGTGTGGGAAATAGGGGTGGAGAAGATCCTTACAACACATGAAATACTCAGTAGGGGTAGATAGTGTGGAGTAGAAGATGGGCCTAAGACGTATATTCTTCCTCTTAATGCACAATGGTGCATAGAGGGATAAAACAAAGGGTGTCAAAATTTCACTTGAACACGATGGAGGGGAAATGGATGTGAATCAAGAGACCAATATTTAGGGAATAATGGGGGTGGCATAACGGTGTAGGATAACAGTTGACTGTATTCGAAACACAACATCCATATCATGTAACCTAAAATGGGAACCAAAAAATAGGGTCAATGGATTACCAAATTCATTACACAGGACATGTCCCATAATGTCGTTTGAAATCCTCTAGGATGTTGACCGAAAGTAGTAGGCTATCCATAAGGCCAAGTATTCATACCATCTGGGGTTCCATTCATATGTGAAAGTTGATGGAAACCCAAATAAAGGGAGATGTGAAACATGGAAAATGATGAAATCATGTCCATGAATAATCCAACACTCTGAGTCCTAAACCACAGTGCATCTGAGCATGTTTATGGGGCATAAAAATGGTCAAGGGTTTCAATAAGGAGCGGATGACTTGAGGAGGTGAGTTTAGGAAAAGGGAAAATTGTTTTGATTAACCTGGGGTTAGACCCAAAGAATAATTATTTGGGAATTACTACATATCCTATGAGGTAAGGAATCAATCCATACATAGTTCTTGAAAGTCTATGCAGTTTAACATCATGTTGTTATGATAAATGTGATTTAGGGGAGATCCCTGAAGGGAAGTACATGGCATCGCTATCATAGGCATGTCGTGAAGGATGATCAAAGATGTCCACACCACACCAATCATTCCCAAGAAAGGGATCTAGACTAAGTTACAAACGATAAGGAATTAGAAAACATGTTGTGTAGATTAACATCATATAGGATAGATGTTATTTTACTTTAAGGTCTTAGATCTCAGACCATAAGGTAGGGAAAAAGAGACAGAAAGGTCAAGGGACCTTGGGATAGACCCATGGAAAAAAGCCTAGCAGTTTTTATTTATCCCATAAGGATGGAAATAAAGTTGTATTTAGTTATTATAATGTCATGTATTTTAACATCATGTAGAAAGGACATAGTGTGACGTAGTTTATTGTTAGGTGACTATGATAGTGCAGGGAAAGTATTTCCTCGAGGGGGATATGCATGGAATGGTAAAGCAAACCCAACATGAATGTGGGTAAGAGAAGTCCACACCATACTATGCACTATTAAGAAAGGGATAAGTTCAAAGTTGATTCCAAAATGAAGAAACATGGGGTTTTAACCAAAGAATAAATGTTCATACATCACTATGTATCCTGCGAGGGTAGGAATCAAGCCATACACAGTTCTTAAAATGTTATGCAGTTTATTGTCATGCAGTAACTACATGTAGGGAAAGGAAAATTATTATGAGGGGAAAAGGGCATGGTCATTGTATACTCAAAGTGAATGAGAACCAAAGAAGTCAACACCACACCATGTGCGGTATTTGAAGAGGACAAATCCTAAAAGGGGAATCCAGAACAATGAAATATTTGGCGGGGCTAGACCCTATGATGAATTGTCTGAGTGTTACTATGTATCATGTGAGGTAAATAATGAATCCACACATAGTTATTGAAGTGTTGTGCATTTTAACGTCATGCAGTTAGGATGATGGTATAAAAAGGGAAAGAGTTTTGTTTTTGGGCCTAGGATTGATGATCACGGTGTCACTACGTTTCCCCTAAGGATGAGAATCAAGCCACAAATAATTTGTGAAATGAAGTGCAGTTTAAAGTCATAGAGTAAGGATGTTTGATCAAAATGGGATCTTTGGTGGAGGCACATGGTGTTTCTATTACAATCCCGGTGTGAGTGATGACTAAATAAATCCACACTACACCACACGCTTCCAAAAGGATCGGGGCTAGGAGACCGAGTGAATCAAATGGTCCTAGATACAGGGTTGGACCCACAGATGAGATGTATGGGCATTCATATGTATCCGGTGAGGGATGGAATCCATACACAGGTAGTTCTGAAATTGTTCTTCTTTACTGGTTTGACCCAGGTACGAAAATAAAAGGCATTGGAGGTATCTTGTTTTCCCCCTCTTCTCTATTTGTTTTTTGTTTTTTTGTAGAAAAAACATAAGAAGGGGAGTCTAAGTGTTTCTATCTGAATCAAGCCACATATAGGCCTTTAAAATATCATCATCAGTGACCTGTGCCAACAGTGATTCCTTCTTAGGCAAGGACACGACAATGTAGTGTCGTTTTTCCACCGTGAAACCAAGAAGATAGTGTTGTAGTTTAAGGTCATATGACAGGACCAACCCGTATCATGTGGTAAGGATGTAGATTGGATAGGTTATTCCTAAGGGAGAGACATGGTGTGGCTATTGCAAACATAATGTGAATGAGGAGAAAACAAGTCCATTCCACACCGCGTTCTCCCAAAAGGATCGGGGACAAGGGCCTGAACATAGTAGATAATTTGTGGAGCATGGGTTGGACCCGAAGAAAAAATGTCTAGGTGTTCCTAAGTATCCTGTGAGGGTAGGAATCAATCCATATATAGTTCTTTTAATGCTTTTCAATTTAACATCATGTGGTAAGGGCAAGGAATATCTTAGTTTAGGGTTGTAGAGCTCGGACCATAAAGGTATGTTTACCATTTGTAGTTTTTCATCATGAAAGATGATAATGGGTGGTTCAACGTCATGCATGACAATAATGGGACGTTTAACATCATGAAGGAAATAATGGGTAGTTTAATGTCATAAAGGATGATAATGGGAAGTTTAACATCATAAATGATGATAATGGGTAGTTTAACATCATTTAGGATGATAATGGAAAGTGTAACATCATGCACGATGAAAATTCCATGAAGTTTAATGTCATACGATAAGGAAGTGTAGATTTCACTCATGCGTTGTACTTCTTGAGGAATTTGGCATTGGTGGGAGGAGTGATACATTCACAATCTATGGTGACTTGGGAATACGTTCCATTGGGGAAAACACTTTTGAATTATATAAGGTTCATCCCATTTGGGCTCCATCATTGGCGGATTCCTGTCGGGTATCATTAGCGTTCTAAGTTACAATACCGTGTCACCTTGAAGGAAATATTGGAGAAGAGAATTATTTTTGAAAGCTCTATTTTTCTTATTCTGATTCCTCTCTAGGTTGTTCAAGGCTCAGAGCCTGTACTTGTCGCGAACTTCTAGATCATATAGATGAACATAAACTACTCTATCTGATGTTTTTTGATAATAGACAATTGTGCGGAGCAACAGTAATAGAATCTTTATGGGTTGGACTGCCTTTATTCCATAGACCAGGGAATATGGGGTCACCTGTGTGGAATTACCAGTTGTCATCCAATAGGCCCAGAGAGAATTGGGGAGATTTTAGAACCAACTTTTCTAATTCTAAGAAACCATCTTCTATAAGATGTTAGAGAGGGTTTTATTGAATGATTCGATCTGCCCATTTTCTCTCACATGATAGCGGGAAATGTGGTTAGATTAGATATTGTACATGGTGAAATAATTATTCCTCTTGACTACTCAGAAGTTGGTTTCATTATTGGTGAGGATATAATGAGGAACCCCGAATTGAAAAATGATGTTGGAGATCACAAAATCAACGATAGAGTGGGCCTTGACTTCCTTGATTGGAACTCCTTGTATACACATGGAAAATAAATCATTGTTGGTTAGAATGATCCTACCTTGGAAGACTTTTGCAAGTGGATATGGTCCCCTGACATCATGTTCCCAAAATGCAAAGGGAACATAGTACATGGTAGAATGGAGAGGCTCTGGAGGCTGATGCCCAATGTTTTCATGGATCTATAATGAATGGAGCCTCTTTGCGAACTCTATGAAGGAATGGTTCATGGTGGTCCAGATGTAATCCAACCTTCAGATCTGAAAATAGATTTTCGGCTGTTCCGGATGAGCTCTCTTGGAATTGGTATGAACATCCAACATAACCTAGGGAATCTCCTCTCCTTGAATTAAATGTAAGACAACCACAATGATCCCTCTCTAATAGATGATGTATTAAAGGATGGGGTCACTCTAAAGAGTGAACTATATTACACACCAATAGATTCTCTCATTCTCGACTCTGTCTATTGGGAGATTTTCATGTTATGGATACTGGACAAAGGGAGATGTCCAATTAGTGGTCTCATCCACTACGAAAGGGGGACCCGAAGTTCCTATTGTGGATATAACTATATTAATGTGTATTAACTATTGGCTATCATCATCATCATGAGTGACGAGAGTGGTGACTCTTCATTGTGCCACATGGATAATGAGATTATCCTGATCACACATTGCAAGAGATATAAAAAAGCTGGATAATGAATCGGATTGGTCATTCTATGATCTAGGAATGTGATTAACCTTTGGTGGAGAAGGGAACTGGGGTATCAGTTAATGAGTGTTCTCTAATAGGGACCAAATTTCTGGCTTTCTGACAACGTAGTAACCATTGATTTTCTTAATTACCATCTTAGAGTTCCCCTTTATGTGTAAATGGGGAACATCAATCTTGAGGGCTAGCTCAATACTAGTGATGAGGGATTGATACTCTACCTCATTGTTTGTGCGGCCTTCTGAAAATAAGAACGAATAGGGCAGGATGGCCTGTATAGATGTGATGAAGATTAAACCTAGGCCCACTCTGTTGAATTTGGGATCATTGAGCCTTCTGCCGATTAAGCTCCATGGGGAACCATCAAAGTGCATCTTCTAACAAGGTATTGTTTGAACCACTGAGAGGATATAATCAACTAGGAATTAAAGATTGAGGGTCTTCTCTAAAGGGGTCTTATGGGCAGCTAGGAAATCAATCATCTCTTATCCCTTGATAGATATCTGGGAGACGAACCTGATGATAAACTATTGAAGAATCACTTACTAGTGAGCGAGATGGCTTATCAATATGGGTAGGTTCATAATGTTGTTTCGGTGCGGATGTGCGTCGGGTTTCTGTTCCGACGCTGTTCCGCCAGGACGCGTTCGCGCGTGCGCCCGTCGACCCGAGGGGATGGGCGTGGGCGGCTTGTGGTCCCGCAGTCCCGCTTTCCAAGGGTGGGAGGAATTCGTCCCTTATTCAGGGGCTTCTGCTCCTTGATCGAAACCGGGATGATGGGATGTCGGCTCCTCCTTCCGTGGACGTCTCCTCGGAACTCGTTGCTTAATCCGGGTCTCCCTCATAGATTTAAGAATGTTCGTGAATCTCGTTCCCGGCGCCATATCTTCATGGACACCGGTTAATTACACTGCTTCCGCCCAGACGCTCCAAGGAGTCTGGTCGGGGCAGCAACCTGCGGTGAGGAGACCGGGTGGCTCTGGGTGTCGGGGGCGTGCCTTAACACTGCGACTCTGCATGTCTGCCTTCCGTCCCTAATAGGGCTTCTCGAAGGCGTGATGGCCTGAGGCATCCCGCGCTAGGTGCGGGGAACTGTGTTACCTGAGGTTTTACTCAGCTTCCCATGTTTAACACGGGGTATGCCGCGAGTTTAACGTCCAGCGGGGACGGCATCGGACTGATCAACATGAGAAGTGGATCAGATGACAGAACCCCTTGCGGGGAACCTCTGACGCTGGGGCCAGCACATGGGCGGCTTCCCGAGTGGAGTGGAGTGGAATGAAGTGGCATGACCCCACCGGGATGTGGCGGCCCGGGTAAGGATCAGGATGGATGATGGAGTGAAGAGCTTGGACCCCGTAGGGGCTTCCTACGTACCGCGCGTTGGCGCGGATCAAAGTCAGCATAGTTCGAATATACAGTTTAACGTCATGCTGGACGTCGGCAAGCCGACTCACGAAGAGGTCGAGGCCGCCGGGCGGAGGATTGAACCGAACCACCTCACACAGAGGGGGATGGAACGGCCGGGTGGATCACAGTTTCACGTCATGCTGGACGCTGAAAGGAGAAAAGGGAAGTGGGGAAGCACAATGGAGATACACATGTGCAGTCTCCCACAGGGGCGGATTCATAGGTGAATCGACGCAAGTGTGAACCCAGGAGGGGTCCACTGATGGACGAACCGACGTGAATACGACCGGGACGACCAGGTGGTGGGCTTGAACCTCGGAGAGGCTTCCTACGTACCCTGTTTAGAAGACAGGGATCAAAGTCCACGTAGTTCGTTCTGTCTGTGACACTCTACCCCCGTGGGCGTAGGCCACTCCAATCCCGACATCCCTGCAGAGACGCGCGGGTGGGGGCCACATCCAAACCGGGGGGATCCTGCGTGCGAGACACGGGATCGGGTGATGCGGACGGTTTAACGTCTTGCCGGACGAAGTACAGTTTAACGTCGTGTGTTGAGGACGAAGCGGACGGTTTAACGTCTTGCCGGACGAAGTACAGTTTAACGTCGTGTGTTGAGGACGAAGGTTCTTGGCAGTTTAACGTCTTGTCGCGCGGACGAAGATGCTTGGAAGTTTAACGTCTTGTCGCACGGACGAAGTACAGTTTAGCGTCCTGCAGGACGAATGCTGAACAGTTTAACGTCTTGTAGCTCGGACGATACTGCCGCCGATGGGTCCGTATCACTTCGCGCGAGCCTGGAGGGCCGCACGGGAAGACAACGCACGGTGCGGGCACCCAGGATGAAGATCATCGGGCGCCACGCAGGCGGGTACCCTCAGGGGGTCAAAGGGCGCGACCTCGGCGGATTGCGCGCAAAAGAGAAGCATGGCACGCAATACCGCGGGTCGGCGCGCAAATGGGCGGGCTGGCGCGCAATTGGGCCAGCGCTTTGCGCGCGGAAGATAGAGATTGCGCGCACTGAGCTTCGGATAGCGCGCGGGGGCAACGGCTCATTCTTTAATCGAATGGCCACTTTAAAAAAGGGGGTGCGCGCAATCGGGCCGGATTGCGCGCACCCCGGGGGCAATTGCGCGCAAGAGGCTTATTTTGCGCTTGAAGGCCTTTGGGTGAAGAATTAGTTCAAAGGAAAGGAGCCAAAGGGATTGCGCGCGAAGGCGAACCCCGAGGCTTTCTTGCGCGAAAGAAAGGAGGTTACCTGAAGATTGGCATTTCGCGCGGAAGGGGTTGGATTGCGCGCACGAGAGACCTTTCGAATTCCGGACACCTTCAAAACGTCGGGGGTCGCCTTATATTTATAGGCAACCCCGGGCGCAGAATCTGGTTCGCGGGCGCGGAATTCCCTTCGCGGGCGCGGAATCGGGCCCGGCGCGCAAGGGAGTCGCGCGGGCAACGGGCGCGCAAAATTGCGCGCCGGCCCAGCGCATTGCGCGCATCCCGGGAGGTTTGCGTGCGGCACTCCAACTTTGCACACTGCTCTCCAAAATTCCGCGCTAGGCTTCCGGGCCCTCCGAAACGGGCTTCCGACTCCAAATATGACCTCGCTTCCCGCATCCGGAGCTTCGTTTGGGAACAACGGACTTTTCCGGCGTCTACAAAAGCCCCCCCTCAGAATCTGATCGGCGAGAGGTCGCAACGATCGGGTTCCGAGGGAGACGCCGGAATGCCGAAGTCCTGGGTGGCACGGGACTGTGGCGCGCAAAAAGGGGCGTCGGGCGCGAAATTCGCCGGTGCGGTCGCGCAAAGCGCTTTCCGCGCGGCGCGGACTCCCGACCTCGCCTATAAATAGGGGCCCTGGGTCCCCCGCACCGTACACCGGCCTTCCGCGCGACAAGCATTCGAGCTCTCGTGCGCGAAATTGCCCTTTCCGGTGCGGAATTCACCCGTTCGTCGCGCAAAACTTTCCGGATTTCGGCCTGTCTTTGCGCGAATACCCGGGGTTTTACGCGACAGACTTCCCGATTGCGCGCCGTCCACTAGGATTGCGCGCCAACTCTCAAACTTCTCTGCCAGCCTCGTCCGATTCCGCACGCTTCATCCCTTAACCCGCACGACTCCCGGAGCTTCTAAGATGGCCGCGAATCAAGGGAATGAGGGGGATGCCGCCACTCGCAGAGCTGAGATGGCGACGAACGAGGAGGTATACGGAGCCAAGGAGATTGTTTCCAACAATCAATCCTTGTTCGACTTGCTGACGCCGGCCCAGAAGACATATCCGCTGTCGGACAACCTGCCGCTCTGGAACTTTGGCATCCTAGATGAGGTTCCGGTGCCAGGGTTCGAGGTTGATGCGCCACGAACCTGGGTGACTCAGGAGGACGAGCTTCCCCGCTATAACATCACCAACAATGGGCATCCTGCCAGGGAGACCAGACACTTAGATGTCTATGTCCTGAACCCGAGGACGTGAACCATTGTCGGAAGTGAGCCTACTGCGGAGAACTCTCCAGCCCTCTACTCGAGCACATATCGCCAGAGTGTCACTGACGACACCAAGGGCTGGCTGAAGGACTGGGAATTGCGGTCTGGGGGCAATTTCACCAGTGAGTGGGCCTGGGCGTTCTGGGTACGCCACACTTGCGATCACTTCGCGGAGGAGCTGCGGTACATCGGCCTGTTTGAGGCGGTGTGGACGTCGCAGTTCCACTTCTACCAGCAGTCCGAGCTCGGGCCGGAACTGTTCACCCGCTGGTCCCCGGATACCAACACCTTCCATCTTCACCATGGGGAGGTTAGCATCGGCCTCTGGGACATCCACTGCATCGGAGGTATCCCGCTGGAGGGTTACCAATACAATGAGTTCCTGCCTCCGAAGAACATCTGGGAAGACAGGTCACAGACTCCCATTCTGACATGGCATCTGCTTGACCTGGCTACGCAACGGCTCGGGATCAAGGACTTCCACAAGGACATAGCCTACAAGGAGTGGTTCGGCTAGTTCTTGGAGCATGACCCGGCGGTCAAGATGCCAGGCAGGGGGAAGCGGTGCCCGACCGCGGCTCAGAGGAGCCGGAACGGGTCGTACTGGCGGGTCCTGGAGACGGGCGACTACCGCTCATGGGGGTACCGCGTCATCGAGGCCCGGGACCCAAATGTCCGGTACGCGGCGTTCCTGGCCGCCTTTCTGAGTGGGTGGCTCCTGATAGTGCGGGACGCGAGAATGGGTGTCCGCCCGGCGACACTGGCGATGGCGGGCGCCATGGCTGCCAATAAAAGATACAACCTCGGGGTCCCAGTGCTGGCTAAGCTGTACTCCATCCTGGGACGCATCTCGCGAGGGGGGTCGCCACGAAGGATCTGTGGGCCCTTCCAATTCTTCCACGGCTGGGTGGCTGCTCACCTTGGTGGGTACACGTTTCCGAACGCCATCATTCCTCCGGGCAACGGCCTGAGACCCTCCCTGCTGAACATTGCGGGGGTCGCTCCAATGACCCTAAATGAGGAGGGCGTGAGGATTTGGATTGGCAATCGTGCCAATTTCAACTTCAGCCCGTTCCCCACTCCCGTTGGCCAGATGATCGACAACGGCCAGGGTCCGCTGGAGCAGCACGAGTACATCCTGAACATGCGGGGCGGGGTGCTCGTGGCTCGGATCGACGGGAAGGTGATCTGCGAGCCCTACGTGCCAACCCGGTTCGCCAGGAAGTTCAGGTGCCTTCAACGGATGCCGAAGAGGGTATTCACTGCTGTCCGGGAGGAGACGAACCCTGGCGTCCTTCGCCATATGTGGCTGATGTTCGTCGCCTTTGGCTCTGGCGACGTCATCACTCTCCCTCCTACCGGGGTCGACGCAGGCTTGGCAACCGAGTACGCCGAACACTGGGCCATCGCGTACCCCGAGGGGCTTCTACGGAAGCCAGTTCGGCGGCTCGAGGTCACCCGTGCGGAGACCGGGCATCAAGGAAGGAGGCGAGGCGCCGCCACACGGGGGAGAACGGAGGCGCGCCAAACAGCGGAGCCGGCGCGGGCAGGGACTTCGGCGGCGGGCACATCGCAAGCTGCCGCCACGACTTCAGTGCCCGGAGAGGGGGCACATGCGGCGGTCGGGGAGCGGCCCGGGAAGCAGGTAAGGCGTCTGCTCGAACCCTCCCACGATGCAGTCTTCCCGGCGCTGTGGTCGGCCTGGATGACCCTACGGTAGTCACTGAGGACCGAAGCCATCTGGTGAAAGATACTCAGAGAAGGAATCCATCTGCCAGAGGTCGGGCGCCTCCAGATCGCCGACAGGGTGAACTTCAACCGGCATTATGCGTATCTGACGGCCAAGGACGAGTACGCGCGCCAACGTGGTCAGCGTGTGGAGCCATCCCTTCTGGTGAAGGTGATGCTCGGTCTAGAGCCTGCTCCAGAACAGATGCCGCCGGAGGAAGACGACAGTAGCAACGACTCCGAGGAAGAGGAGGAGACGGGGGAGGATGAAGGCTCCGAGGGAAGGTCCCATCAGGGGAGCCCGCGGGAGAGCGGCGAGGTGGCCGGCTCTGACAATGTTGATTTCACTGAGCTCCTCGAGGTCCGCTTCTATCCCTACTCAACCTGCTTCATCCATTCTCTTATGCAGCTTCTAACCCATTTCTCCACCTTTCTCAGGAGCGCACGGATGTTGGTCTGGCGTCCTCAGCGGGAGTAGGAGAGGCGCCAGTAGGACAAGGCGGGGGCCAGACACCCATCATTGAATTGACAAGCGCGGAAGGGTCCCCTACTTCAATTGTTCATGCGGCGGCCGGGGCAGCGGAAGATGACGCTCTGAACTCCCGTAAGTCTCCTTACTTTACTGCTGGTGCTTGCCATTGACGATCCGTGACTAACCACGGCATGCCCTGCGCAGTGATCTCAACACTGGAGGCTCGTCGGGCTGTCGAACCCGGGCCATCCACGAGTGGACCGGTGGCAGACATGCCGCCTGCTCCGGAACAGACTTCCCACACCGAGCCGGCCCCACCAACTGCTGATCAAGGGGCTGCGGACGCCGGCGGTGCTGACATCGGAGAGAGGTCGGGGGCTGACGAGGGTGTCAACGCCACTGGGGCGGGAGAAGAAGGTCGCCCAAATGTCGGGGAACCTATCCCCCGTGAGGACATCCTAGGGGCGGACCCTGCAGCAGACCTGCTGGCTGCCTTCCCTGCCTACTGGCCTGCCGACCCTGAGGAGATGGATGACTCGGATGCAGAGGCGGTCGAGGAGAGCCGGATAACGCGCCGCAGGGGGTGGAAGTGCATCCAGCGCTTCCTTAAGTGAGACCCATCAGAGTGGCTGGGGCGCATGGGATCCCTTCAGACCTGGCTGCGCTTCCTGTGTGCCGGGGGAGCTGATGCTCAACGCCTCTATCTAACGGTCCGTGATTTCATGGCCGAAAAGATGCGCGAGAGCTGCCGGCGTGCCGACGTCGCACAATGTCAGGACATGTCGGAGAGCACGCGGGCGCTCTTCGTGGCGGAGCAGGAAGTCCGGCGTCTCGAAGGGAAGGCGGCAGAGAAGGAGGCCTTCGTTGCAACGTGCACTGAGCTTGTGGAGCAACTAGCGGCCCAGCTGGTTGACGCCCAGGTACAGCTGACGGAGGCGGGCCAACAGATGGTCACACTTCAAGTCGAGCGGGAGCGTGCAAAGGCCAGGATCGACGAACTGCATGCTGCGACCGCCGACGAGGAGAGGGCACGCAGAGAGCGAGAAGTAGCCCTGGAGGCCGCCAGCCAAAGGGTAGCGGCGTTAGAAAGACTTATCCAGCACGCTAATCCCTAGGGGATTTGTTTTTGCCACTCCCAGAACATTTGCTTCCGCTACTCAATATTTCGATCCATTTGTATGAACCAATATATTTATCTGCATCTTTTGGCTTAACATGCTCAACCACAAATTGTCTCGCGGGAGCGTTAACCAAGCTTCAGGCATCCGTAATTGGGGCCTGGATTTCTAAAGAAAAGAGGGAGATCATCCCTAGGAAAGGATACCTCAGACCTAATCAATGTATCATCCTCCCAACTTGTTCCGACACATGAGCGGGACAACGCTAGGGGCGTTAAGATTTTATCCGAACATAGGGAAATGAGAAAGGGTGAATCGCGTGTCCCGAATTCAGAAATCCACAACGGCCGGCCTTCCAGGAAATGCCCAAGACGGCAAGCGGACAATGGATCAATCCAACATACTACTGCAATAGACGGACCGAAGGTCATCATTCATATTTCAGGAGGCGGATCACATGTCATTGTCAATGCCGCTTTGGGGGTTCCTTCAGGCACAAGGGTGGAAATCCAGATCAACAGGGCATGCGAAGCGTGGGGCGAAGTGATGATTTGTTCGGATAGAATCCAACGCTCTCAAAATTACGCCATCGTGGGGAAAGTGTATTAGGCGGATGCACTAATCTGGCCGTGAATCACCTCAATTCTCAGACAGAACCTCTTTGACGAGGAAACTGTCGCTTCCCATCATTGCAATGGGGCATCCCGAGCTAAATCGGGGAAAATATCAAAATCGCACCACTCTACCAGAAGCCAGGCCAGACGGCCGGCGACAAGGAGGGGCGGGACTTAGCGATCCCCGAGGCTGGACCCGAGTCGAGATGCCCGAGCATTCCTACGTACTCCATCAGGCTGGAGATCAAGCCACACGTAGTTCTGAAAGTGCAGTTTTAACGTCATGCGGGACGTAGAACCCCGTTTGGGGAGATCTTAGTTTAAGGTCGTAGAGCTCGGACCATAGGGGCAGATCTTAGTTTAAGGTCTTAGAGCTCGGACCATAAGAACCTCAAAGCACGCCACATCGTGGTCCCATCCCCTGGATATGCAAAGATGCACTGAGGGATAGTGTCAAGAGTGCCGAGATTTTGCCTGGTCATAATGGGGGGTGGAAAATGTAATGTGAATCATGCGGCCATTCACTCAAGGACTGGGGGCACCGGCGTGACGATATAAGAGTACTGCCGACCGTGGCAGAAAAGCAGCATCAATATCGCACTGACCGCTGATGAAATGAGGCAGCAAATGAGCATCAACCGCTCAAGCGCAGGATTCATATCGATTTGCTGCCCGAGGCCCTTGGGGGCACCAGCCCGAGTCGGTGGGAGAGCACTAAGGCATTGTGTCCAAACCGCTCACGGGGGCTCCACCCAGGGCGTAGGCGATGGGTCCGAATGAAAGGGAGCACGAAGCCTGAAAAGTGGAAGGAACCTGACCAAGCTGAACCTGACCCTCCTGGAAATAAACCAGAGTACTCTTGACACCGGTGGACCACTGCAAGGGGTCGAGGGACACGCCTTGAGGGTGACCCAAAGGCGGCAGATTCCCCAGAGAAGGGGGAATCTCTAAGAGGTGGGGGGTTGGACCCGAAGTTTCAAACATCCGGGCGTTCCTACGTATCCCATAAGGATAGGAATCAATCCATACGTAGTTCTTGAAGCGCGGCGCAACACAATCGGGCACCAGCGCGGGGAGGGGTGCGGGTCTGGCCCTCGCACCCAGAAGAAGCGGCATTTGATATTTCTTGTTTGTCCTTAAAGATGGATGGTTTTTCTTTGTGCAGCGACATGCCTGTGATTAAGGAATCCCTGGCGTCGCCACAATAATCAAGCCATAAAAGGCATTGACAAATGGCATGGTTAGTAACCAGCGCCCAACGTGAGTGTCCTCTGAGAAGAACATCACGATGTAGTGCTGTTTCTCGTTGGGCGGCCAAGACGATCACAGTTTACGGTCGTGTGGTAGGACCAGAGAACACAGTTTAAGGTCGTGTGGTTCGGACCATGGAGGAACCCGCTTATTGCGATATGGCGGACTCTGCGGAGGTGGGAACATACCCAGCCCTGCGGTCACGCACGATTCCAGGAGAAGAATCCTGGGATAGGGGCCTGCGTATGTCCATCACCCGAGGGGCAGAGATGCTAGCCTCTAGTTATACTGGGCCCAGAACGCGATTGTTCGGGCGACTCCTTCCTCCTTATGGGGACGAGAGTCCAGCTACACATGGCCCTTAGGGAGGACATCAACATATATCCTTGGTGCTCAGATCGTGGGAGCCTCGAAAGAGACCATTACCCTGGTTGGCCTGCCTAACGTGTAAAGGTGTACTGAAGGTCAGTATGAAGAGAGTGTCGAGATTCCACTACAACGCACAAAGGCGGAGTGTGATGAGGACTGCGCAACCAATGTTCAGAGCCTGAAAGAGCCGACATGGCGATCAAGGATGTCGCTGACCATATTCGCAACACAACATCTGATCGCGTCAGCCTAGGACGGGGCAAGCAAACGAGCATCAACCGCTCAAGCGCAGGATTCATATCGATTTGCGGCCCAGGACCCGCCGGTAAATCGACCCGGAGCGGTAGGAGAGCACTGAGGCATCGTACACAAACCGCTAACGAGGATCCCTTTGAGTGAAGGCTCGAACAAGAGGAAGCGCGCGGCCCGACAAGCAACATAGGACTTGTCGGGATTGAATCCGACACCACTGGTCATAGACCGAAGTACCGAAAACATGTTAACAGATCACCAGAAAGGGTCGGAGGACTCATCCTGAGAGCAACCAAAAGACAACAGATCCCCGTGATCAACCAAGAGACGGGGCTGGACCTGAGACACAAGCGTCCAGGCGGTCCTACGTATCCCATAAGGATGGGAATCAAGCCGCACGTAGTTCTTGAAGTGCAGTTTAACGTCATGCAGGACGATGAGGGGTGTGAGGTAGTCTCACACATGGGGGAGGCGTAC
Organism: Viscum album; assembly: GCA_963277665.1. NCBI lineage: Eukaryota > Viridiplantae > Streptophyta > Magnoliopsida > Santalales > Viscaceae > Viscum > Viscum album. Next base: position 790,987,104 of record OY728158.1, read on the forward strand.
GGCGTGGCCAGTAGACCAACGTGAATGAGGACATAATCCCCCGCTCACTCCATACGTCTCGCACAAAAAGGAGGGGAACTTGGGCCAGAGGCCCAACGCGGGATAGAGATTCCCGGGAAATGGGGCTGGGCCTGAAACATGAATGTTCAGGCGGTCCTACGTATCCCATAAGGAAGGGAATCAAGCCGTACGTAGTTCTTGAAGTGCAGTTTAACGTCATGCGGGACGAATAAGGAAAGGGGAAGCGGAAGGCATCCCCAACCGTGGGGGGCGTACAGCGTGGCGAGCAAATAGCCCTGCGTTCACACCATACGCCGCATACCCAGAGGCAACTGGGCCAAGGGCCCGAGATGGGATGGAAATTCCCGAAGGATGGGGCTGGGCCTGAAACATGAATGTTCAGGCGGTCCTACGTATCCCATAAGGATGGGAATCAAGCCGTACGTAGTTCTTGAAGTGCAGTTTAACGTCATGCGGGACGAATGCTGAACAGTTTAACGTCTTGTAGCTCGGACGTGGTACAGTTTAACGTCATGTTGGACGAATGCAGTTTAACGTCGTGCGGGACGAACTGCAGTTTAACGTCGTGCGGGATGAAGTACAGTTTAACGTCGTGTTGGACGAAGATGCTTGGCAGTTTAACGTCTTGCCGCGCGGACGAAGATGCTTGGCAGTTTAACGTCTTGTCGCGCGGACGATGTGCACTCAGGAAAAGTACTGCTTGAGGAACCTAGCGTTGGTGGGAGGAGTGACACGCTCACCATCCATAGTCGCTAGGGAGTATGTGCCATTGGGATAGTCTTTGTGGACGACAAGAGGTCCCTCCCACTTGGGCTCCAACTTGGGTGGCTTCCTGCCAGGGATCATTGGCACTCTTAGGGCCAGCACTAGGTCACCCTGCAGGAAGGAGCGGAGGCGAACCTTCTTATTGAAAGCTCGAGCCATCCTGCTCTGATGCCTCTCCAAGTTGTGCAAAGCGCGAAGCCTATTCTCATCCAGTGCTTCCAGCTCGACTAGAAGGACTTCAGCAGCTCTGTCCGGCGCTTTCTGGTCGTAGACCGCAGTGCGCAAGGACGGTAATTGGATCTCGATGGGCAGGACGGCCTCAGCTCCATACACCAGGGAATAAGGGGTCATCTGGGTGGAATTGCGAGTCGTCCTCCGATAAGCCCAGAGGGCGTTGGGGAGCTTGTCCGACCAACTCTTCTTGTTCTGACCAACCATCTTTTGCAGAATGTTAGAGAGGGTCTTGTTAAACGCCTCAATCTGTCCATTCGCCTGCACATGATAGCGAGATGTATGGTTCGAGCGAATTTTGTACTTGGCGTACAACTTCTTCAACTCGGCGGCTCGGAAATTGGCTCCGTTATCCGTGAGGATAGCGTGAGGCACTCCAAATCGATGAATGATGTTGGAGGTCACGAATTCAGCGATCGAACAGGATTTGACCTCTCGGAGCGGAATCGCCTCTGCCCATTTGGAGAAGAAGTCCGTAGCGGTCAAAATGAACCGACATTGGCGAGCCGTCGCCGGCGGGTAAGGTCCCACAACGTCCATCCCCCAGACTGCAAAGGGCCAAGAATACCTGGTGGTATGGAGAGGCTCCGGCGGCCGATGCACAAAGTTCGCATGAACCTGGCACGCATGGCACCTCCTGGCATACTCGATGCAGTCATGGATCATGGAGGGCCAGAAGTATCCCAACCTCCAAATCTGGTGGGACAGCTTTGGCCCAGTCTGATGGGCACCGCATGAACCAGCATGAACCTCTTGCATGACTCGTGGGATCTCAACTCCATGAAGGCAACGGAGGAGAACACCATCAAATCCGCGTCTATAGAGGATCTGCTCCAGGCCGGGACTGCTCTGGAGGACAAACTGTGATGCGCGGCGTCAAACTCGCTCGCGCTCGGCCCGATCCGACGGGAGAATTCCATGTTGGAGGTACTCAACCAAAGGCGTCCTCCAATCAGGGGCTGGTTCGACTGCCATATCTGGGGTACTCGGGGCTCCGGGCATAGGGGCAACCGTGGTGAGATTACTTACCGACGGGCCGCGATCTCCCTCCGGGATAACGGGAGCGATGAGCCTGCGGTGCGTCACGCGGACGATCAGGTTGTCCTGTTCAGGCTCTACAAGTGACGCAGCAAGGCTTACCAAAGCATCTGCTCGACCGTTCTGCGACTGGGGAATATGGACAATCTCTGTCCGAGAAGGGAACTGGGCCATCAGAAGGAGGGTGCACTCCAGCAACGTCACAAGTTCCGGCTTCCTGACAACATAGTCGCCATTGATCTGCTTAACGACCAGCTCAGAGTCCCCTTTCACACACAGATGGGGCACGTCGATCTCGAGAGCTAACTCGAGGCCGGTGATGAGGGCATGGTATTCCGCCTCATTGTTGGTACAGCCCTCTGACAACAGGAAAGAGTATGGCAGCACAGCTTGCTCCGGGGTAATGAAGACGATACCCAAGCCCACTCTGTTGAGCTTAGGATTATCAAGCCTTCTACTGGTGGGGCTCCAGGAGGCACCGTCAAAGTGAATCTGCCAGCACGGATCGGCATGATCGACCGAGAGAATGGCCTCATCAGGAAAGCCTAGATCCAGCGGCTGATCCGCGGAGGTCGGGTGAGCAGCCAGAAAGTCTGCCAATGCTTTCCCTTTGATGGCCTTCTGAGACACATACCTTATGTCGAACTGCTGGAGAATCACAGCCCACCGCTCTAGATGGCCAGTCAACATAGGCCGGCTCAGGATATATTTCAACGGGTCTACCCGAGAAACCAACTGTACCTCGTGGTGCTGCAAGTAGTGCCGTAATTTCTGTACGGCAAATACGAGCGCCAGACAGCTCTTCTCGATGGGGGAATACCTAACTTCCGCATCGAGGAGAATGCGACTGAGGTAATAGAGGCTATTCTCCGTTCCCTCATTGTTCTTCTGGGCGAGAAGGGAACCAAGGGACCGTTCCAGGGCGGTCACATAAAGGACCAGCGGCTTCTTGGATACAGGCGGCATCAGAACTGGAGGTTGAAGCAGGTACTGCTCGATTTCCTCGAAAGCGGTCTGACACTCTTTATCCCATACATAGGTGGCACCTTTCTTCATGAGCCGAGAAAAGGGCTTACACTTGCCGGCCAGATTCGCGATGAATCGGCGTATATAGGCTAAGTGGCCTTGAAACCCTTGCAGTTCCCGGATGTTACCTGGGGGAGGCATCTGGCTAATCGCCCTGATCTTCTCCGGGTCGATCTCAATACCCCGGTATCTTACCACAAATCCAAGGAACTTTCCGGAGGTGACCCCGAAGGCACACTTCAACGGGTTCATCTTCAGGCAACGAGACCGGAGGAAGCCGAACACTTTCTCAAGATCTTTGAGATGGTCCTGACGCTGGCGCGATTTGACCACCAAGTCGTCGACGTAGCATTCCACCAGTGTGCCGAGGATTGGCTTCAATATGCGGTTCATCGCCCGTTGGTAGGTGGCACCTGCATTCTTCAGGCCGAAGGGCATGACCTGGTAACAAAAGATACCTTGGGGGGCCCTGAAGGCAGTGAACTCCTCATCCTCAGGGGCCATCTAGATTTGGTTGTATCCGGAGTATCCATCCATGAAGGAGAGGGCTTGGAACCCTGTCGTGGCCTCAATCAACAGCTCTGTCACCGGAAGGGGAAAATCATCCTTCGGACAGTGGCGGTTGAGATCGCGGATGTCGATACAGACTCTGATCTGCCCGTTCTTCTTCCTGACCGGCACAATGTTGGCCAGCCATTTGGGTACTGAACTTCCCTCACGAAGTTGTCTTTGATAAGCTTGTCAACTTCGGCCTCAACCATGGCACCGTGGAATGGGTGCATCTTCCTGGGAGGCTGCTTGAACCCGCGATGGTTCGCCGGGAGACCAAGGCGGTGGACGGCTACCTGAGGATCTAGCCCCGGCATCTCGTCATAGCCCCAAGCAAACACATCACGGTGCTGTCTGAGGAAGTCCACGTACTGCTGCCGCTCTTCAGAGGGCATGGCGGAACTGACCAATGTGGGTCTTGGATCTTCTTCGGTTCCAAGGTTCACCTGTACTAACTCATCGACCGTGGTGGAGACGCCCTCCTCAAAGGATGGGGGTGCATCTTCCACGTCCTCTCCACTCGGGGAGGGATCGTCCACGGGAGAGACTGCGTTGAAAACTGCATTGGGGCTACCAGATCCTGCTGGGCCGCTGGTGCTGGCATGGGCGGTCGCGGTCATCTCATCAAAAGACTCACAGGCCGTCGAGACCATGGCCACGTCCAACCGATGAATCGGGAGGACGTAAGCGTCATCCAAACTTGACCAGGGATCACTTACAACAGTGACAGGCTCAACCTCACCTGCCAAGATCTGCTTATCCTTGCTCTTGTAATAGTCTGCGTCCAGATAGCGGGCTTCACATGAGGCAAAAGGAGAGGCATCTCCCTGAAGCACGCCTACTCGACCGTTAAGGGAGTATTTGAGGCATTGGTGGTATGATGAGGGAACCGCCGCGTGAAGGTGGAGCCATGGCCTGCCCATCAATGCGTTCTACGCAGTGTCTTGAGAGACTACCATGAATTCGGTGTTGGCAACCAAGTCACCGAACTGGGTCTTCAAGCGTATCTTGCCGACCGGGGTTTGCTCGGTGCGGTCGTACCCCTGGATCCTGAGGTCGGAGGGGATCAAGTCATCCTCAGACAACCCCAATCTCCGGAGCGTCCGAGTTGGAATCAGGTTAATCCCGGACCCCGTGTCGACAAGACAGCGCCGGACTTCAAGGCCATTGAACTGGCCAGTAACATACAGCGGACGAATGTGCCCCTATATAGGAGGGTCTTCATCCTTACCAGAGAACGAGATAACTGCCTGACATTCGGCATCCTCAATCGTTTCGGCGTGAAAGGTCTCTGCAGCCGCAACCTCTATCTCAAACTGGAGGGGGCTCTTCAGGGCTTCAGCGAGTGCCTCGCGCATCTCAGATGACATGCGCAGAGCCTCAAGGATGGAGAGCCTTGCTGGGATGTCGGCCAAGTGCTTCAGGACATCATACTTTTTGGCCAAGCGCGATCCCCTGGTTGCAGGAGGTTGCTCTGCGGTTGGAGGCATGACGGGCCTTGCCGGTTGGGCCGGCGGCCGACTGGTGCTTGGCGCATCCCGCTGTTCATTGGTTGAAGCCCGGGAAGTAGTCTTCGTACTGGGGTCAGGAGGCCGGGACGGACTTGCGGCAGGGCGGAGCTGATCGCGACGCGGCTGAGGCGGTTCTGCCTGGTCCCACACCACAAACAGTGGCGGAGGCGAATCCGTCATCCCCGGATGGGGGGGCTGCGCATGCTGAACTCGGTTTTGAGCCTGCTGCCTAGTCTCAGTGGCGTGCACGTCCTGGCTGGAGGTACCAACTGCTGTTCCCCGGCGACTCCTGTTGTTGCGGTTCCTCCGACGGTGGCGACGACCGGGGACACTAGGGAGGTCCACCTGGTGTTCTTCAACGTTGGGAACCGAAAAGGGATTTACCAGCTCGACGGTATTAACCGAAGCGTACCCAATACTGTCATCGGATGAATCATCCATCACCGGGTGGATCCGAGGAGGGATCCCCATCTCCGGGGGCATGAAATCGCCGAGAGTGCGGGATAGTGGCGGAACTGGCGGGGCGCGCTCTTCCTTCTTGCGCCGCCGCCGTTTTCTCTTCTCGGAAGAGGCAGGCTGGGATGACGATGCCGAAGCAGCACCCGCAGATTCTGGGGGCTCAGGCTGATTCAAGCGCGCACGGATGATTCCATGGGCGCGAATGATCGTCTTGCGGGCCATCCAGTTTTTATACTTCTGGGATCCGCGGTCGGAGACCAGCTGCCATTCGTCCTCATTGCCACTATCGTCATCTGATCCCATGAACACGCCCGCCACTTGTGCTGGAGCTGGGCCCAACCTGATTACATTGTTGTTAATCTGGTCTTGGAGCCAGTCCTTAAACACGCAGTACCGCTGGATGGTGTGCCCCAGGGCCCGATGGTAAGGGCAGTAGCGGGGGTTATCCGTGAGATGTGCCTCCTCCGGCCTCCAACACTCAGGCAGTCGCACAATCCTCTGCTCCAGGGCGCTCTGGAAATAACCGGGGACCTGATCCTCGTGAAATGAGTAAGTCAGGTATCGCGGGCCCCTGGGAGCGTGGTCTTGACGAGGGGCTGGAGGGGCCTACCGAGGAGGTGGACCCTGATTATCTCACCTGGGTTGTGGCGGTACATTACGCGGAGGGGCCGGCTGGTTCTGAGGCTGCCGCTGCTAGGCCGGGAACTGAGCCCGTGGAGGCGGATTCCTGTGAGGCTGTGGAGCTGGCCTTGCCGGCAGCAGCTCCAACAGCCTGGGGCCTCTATCTGGGCAACAGCAGCGGGCTCAGCCCTGCTGGCTCTCCTTGCAGGAATCATAGGAGGCAGCGGGTGTGCCTGACTGGCCTGTTGCAGGGCTTCCTCAAGACGTTGAGCTTTGTCTGAGATGTCCCTGAACCCTCCGGGGTAATTCTGAGTGATCAGGGAAGGGACCAGCTCGGTCTTGACGTTCCCGATGCACATTGTCAGCAACTGCTCTTGAATCAATGGCATGTCAAGGGAATACGTGAGACCCTTCCATCGGGCGACGAAATCCGCGACTCACTCATCAGGCCTCTGTTTGCACTTGAAGAGGTCTGCGATACTCGTCTTCCGGGTCGTGGAACTGAACTGGTAGAGGAACTATCTACGAAGGTCCTCCTAGCTAGTTATCGACCCGACGGGGAGCTGGCTGTACCAGACAAATGCTGGCCCTTCCAGTGTCTGGACAAAGCAGCGAAGCTTAGCGGCCTCCTGCTGCGCCGGAGTTCCCAACATAGGCCCACACCTCGAGTTGAAATGGGCCAAATGCTGTGGCGGATCTCCAGTCCCGTTGAAGGGGGCGAAGGTGGGATTCCCGAATCCCGGAGGTGCCGGCATGTCATCCACCCATGCTGGGTATGGCTTGTCGTCCGGTGGGATCGCCACTTGCCGAGTCTCCAAGGCTTCCAAGCGGGCGATGAGTGCCGCCATCGGATCGTCCGGACATGGGTTCCAGTCCTGGCGAGGATCTCTAACCACGAGCGCATTGCATGGCCCTTCAATCGGGTCATCGACCGGGTCGTCGAACTCGGCGGCTCGTGGGATGGCGGGCGGAGCGGACCTTGGGGCAGCGGGAGGAATCCGAGCGGGGTCTCTCAGGTAGTCACGCCGCTCGGGAGGGTGCGGTGAAACATATCGCGCCCTCTTGCCATAGGCAATGGCCTCTCCCCTGTCGGCAAACACAGCATAATCACGGTTGCCCGGGAGAGCCTCATTGAGGGGTGGTTGTTCCTGTCCCTGCTGTCCTGGCCTAGGATCACCGTAGTCAGGCCGCTGCTCTGCAGCGCGCTCGGCGAGGAGCTGGTCAACTAGCTTCTTCTGCTCGGTGAGCTGTTGACGTAGCATAGCCTTCTCGGGATCCTCATCCTCCCTCTGTGTGGAGGCAGATGGGTCGGCGGGTTTCATAGCCCCACCGTGCTCTTTACCTTTGCTGACGTTTCGGCTCAACGCCAGTGCTTCAGTGGGTGTGGGGAGACCCAGGAGGTTCCTCTGGTGACGAGTAACTCTCGCCGATGGATCCAACAACGGCTTGTCTTCGGGGGGAGATCCCCCGTCGAGAAGTTCCAAGTCGTTCCCCTCCCCTGACAGGTCAGCCATATTGACCGTTTCCGTCCCCGGGGATGTACCCTCAGGGCCACCCAGTAAATCGGGCTGTCGGCGAATCGCACTGAAGCGTAGGGCAGCGTACTGCCCCCATCCACGGATATACACGTGGGGGGTGGCTTCCTCGATAACCTTGCGGAGTACTTGAAAACACTCAACACATCGTTGTTAGAGGGCCTCGTGGTGCCCAAATGACCCGCGGTGCCGAACCGCGGGGAGCGTGGCCAGGTCAATTTGACGGCACTGCTCACCATATCCTCCAGGTGCACTTGACTCCCGGGATATGGCATTTTTAGGTGGTGAAGACGGGAGTGAGTCTCCCGGAGAGTTCGGCGGAAGCATTCGAACTCATCCGGGGTGAGTGATTCGGGTGCATCAAAGTCCGGTCCTGCGACTGGCCAAAACTTCTCAGGGAAGTGGCCCTCTGCAAGGACGGTCCAGAAGCTCCACGACTCAAACTCGGGACCCAGATCTCCTTGGTCCTCTTCAATGACTGGGAATGGACGGGGAACCGGCAGTGGTGCCGAGGCGGGCCGCCGGGCCGACGGGCTGGCCGGCGGTGAATACGGCGAGCAGGCCGATTGGCCTCCATATCCCGGGCCGCCCTCTGAGGGTGGCGGTGCCCTAGCTACCACATCATGATAGGACGGGCCGGCGAGCGAACATCCTGCCATAGCGTCAGTGCTCACCGAGGGTGCACTAGATCGTGGTTCGACCGTCGGTCCCCAGAAAAAGTCTCTGGCTCCTCCGATCGAGGCAGAAGGTGCTTCTGGAGGGGCTGGTACCAACCGCAAGCTTGATCCTTGGGGGTCTACCAGGCTCTCACTACTCCGGATATACCTTCGGAGAGAAGCGGGTATCATATCGGTCTCGCTCTCGGGAAGTACGAGGCTGGCGTGCCGCATTCCTACCCCTGCCCCTAACTGGCGGGATCGGGGGGAGGGCTCCGTCGCCGAATCATACTCCGCCTCTGTATCAGAGAAACGAACCGGTCGGATCTCTGTCCGGAATTCCGTAACATTCTTCCCTCGGCGTCGATGCCTCGCCTTCCTGCCCATGGGTGGTTCTTCGGGGCATGGATGATCTCTATCCTGGCGTCCTACGGCCGCACTGGTGCTAGGGCCAAGAGGACTGGAAACCAAGGTGCGAGGAGCACCGGGACAGATATCAAAGGGGACGCGGGGAGAGATGATTCCGGGCAGGCCTCCGGGCCGGGATCGAAAGGTGGGGTGACCCATGCCTCTTGGATCGGCCACGCGGAGTAGACCCTGTTGGTGAATAGCGCTACCGTGAGGTGGTCCGCGGTGGCTATTGCCTGTACCAGCAACCGGGAGGGCCAACCCAACCTGCCTTTGGGGCGGTCGGGGCCTCGATCCAGGTCGGGCATAGAAGTGCCACTGCTCAGGATGCGCAGGGGCCTGGTGACTGGAGCCAGCAGTGGCTTGAGCCAACGCGGCCGCGGTTTCTAGGGCCCCAAGGTGGGCATCCTCTTCCTCTTGTGCCCGACGTTGGCGTCGGGACAAACGAGTCGGGATGAGCGGTGCGGGAAGGTGGAGAGCCCGTTCTTCGACTTGAGAGGCCTGGCGGCGGTGTTGCCGTGGCCTGACAGGAGCCCTTATCGCGGATCCCTGGAACGAATCTCGGATAGGGTGGTCCCGGACATCTTCCACCTCATCCGCATAGGGGAAGGAGTTGTCGGAGCGCTCCGGGGATAAGCTCCCGAAGTGGTTGGATGTCGAGGTAGGCAGCGGTGCCTCCCTGCGCGGCCCTCGGGGGCAGCGTTGGTGGCGAGGTGCAGCTGCCTCGAGGTCTAGGCGAGCCATGTCCCTGGTAGGGATGACTCCCTCTTCCTCATATCTCCGCACCAAGTTGTTGATCACCCTTCTCTGGATGACCTCCGAGGGGGAGAGAGGGCGTGGTTGCCCCGCAGTTGCGGCTGCTGGGACGACTGTGGAATGGGCGGGACCGCGCGGAGTAGCCGCGTCGGTGTTTCCCCTACCCCTGCGCCAGTTGGCGGGTGGCGATCGGGCACTGGATTGGGCGACTTGATTCCAGAAAGCAGGGAGAAAAAACCCATTAACACTGACAGGAAAAGGAATCGACAACCAACCATTAGTGCCACGTTGCCTTCCATGGGGGGAACCCAGGCCCTCGACGTCGTGAGATGGAGTGCCCAATTTCCCTTCCCCAGCCCCTGGCGGGTTCCGCGCCCCATTGTTGAATGCTTGGTCGAGCAGCATGCTGGTCTTCCAACAACTCTGAAAGCCATCGGTCTTCGTATTGAGGAGAAGAGATTCACGTCGGGTTCACCATTTTTCTGTTTCGGTGCGGATGTGCGTCGGGTTTCTGTTCCGACGCTGTTCCGCCAGGACGCGTTCGCGCGTGCGCCCGTCGACCCGAGGGGATGGGCGCGCGCGGCTTGTGGTCCCGCAGTCCCGCTTTCCAAGGGCGGGCGGCATTCGTCCCTTATTCAGGGGCGTCTGCTCCTTGATCGAAACCGGGATGATGGGATGTCGGCTCCTCCTTCCGTGGATGTCTCCTCGGAACTCGTTGCCTAATCCGGGTCTCCCTCATAGATTTAAGAATGTTCGTGAATCTCGTTCCCGGCGCCATATCTTCATGGACACCGGTTAATTACACTGCTTCCGCCCAGACGCTCCAAGGAGTCTGGTCGGGGCAGCAACCTGCGGTGAGGAGACCGGGTGGCTCTGGGTGTCGGGGGCGTGCCTTAACACTGCGACTCTGCATGTCTGCCTTCCGTCCCTAATAGGGCTTCTCGAAGGCGTGATGGCCTGAGGCATCCCGCGCTAGGTGCGGGGAACTGTGTTACCTGAGGTTTTCCTCAGCTTCCCATGTTTAACACGGGGTATGCCGCGAGTTTAACGTCCAGCGGGGACGACATCGGACTGATCAACACGAGAAGTGGATCAGATGACAGAACCCCTTGCGGGGAACCTCCGACGCTGGGGCCAGCACATGGGCGGCTTACCGAGTGGAGTGGAGTGGAATGAAGTGGCATGACCCCACCGGGATGTGGCGGCCCGGGTAAGGATCAAGATGGATGATGGAGTGAAGAGCTTGGACCCCGTAGGGGCTTCCTACGTACCGCGCGTTGGCGCGGATCAAAGTCAGCGTAGTTCGAATATACAGTTTAACGTCATGCTGGACGTCGGCAAGCCGACTCACGAAGAGGTCGAGGCCACCGGGTGGAGGATTGAACCGAACCACCTCACACAGAGGGGGATGGAACGGCCGGGTGGATCACAGTTTCACGTCATGCTGGACGCTGAAAGGAGAAAAGGGAAGTGGGGAAGCACAATGCAGATACACATGTGCAGTCTCCCACAGGGGCGGATTCATAGGTGAATCGACGTAAGTGTGAACCCAGGAGGGGTCCACTGATGGACGAACCGACGTGAATACGACCGGGATGACCAGGTGGTGGGCTTGAACCTCGGAGAGGCTTCCTACGTACCCTGTTTAGAAGACAGGGATCAAAGTCCACGTAGTTCTTTCTGTCTGTAACACTCTACCCCCGTGGGCGAAGGCCACTCCAATCCCGACATCCCTGCAGAGACGCGCGGGTGGGGGCCACATCCAAACCCGGGGGATCCGGCGTGCAAGACACGGGATCGGGTGATGCAGACGGTTTAACGTCTTGCCGGACGAAGTACAGTTTAACGTCGTGTGTTGAGGACGAAGGTGCTTGGCAGTTTAACGTCTTGTCGCGTGGACGAAGATGCTTGGCAGTTTAACGTCTTGTCGCACGGACGAAGTACAGTTTAGCGTCCTGCAGGACGAATGCTGAACAGTTTAACGTCTTGTAGCTCGGACGATACTGCCGCCGATGGGTCCGTATCACTTCTCGCGAGCCTGGAGGGCAGCACGGGAAGACAACGCACGGTGCGGGCACCCAGGATGAAGATCATCGGGCGCCACGCAGGCGGGTACCCTCAGGGGGTCAAAGGGGGCGACCTCGGCGGATTGCGCGCAAAAGAGAAGCATGGGGCGCAATACCGCGGGTCGGCGCGCAAATGGGCGGGCTGGCGCGCAATTGGGCCAGCGCTTTGCGCGCGGAAGATAGAGATTGCGCGCACCGAGCTTCGGATAGCGCGCAGGGGCAACGGCTCATTCTTTAATCTAATGGCCACTTTAAAAAAGGGGGTGCGTGCAATCGGGCCGGATTGCGCGCACCCCAGGGGCAATTGCACGCAAGAGGCTTCTTTTGCGCGCGAAGGCCTTTGGGTGAAGAATTAGTTCAAAGGAAAGGAGACAAAGGGATTGCGCGCGAAGGCGAACCCCGAGGCTTTCTTGCACGAAAGAAAGGAGGTTACCTGAAGATCGACATTTCGCACGGAAGGGGTTGGATTGCGCGCACGAGAGACCTTTCGAATTCCGGCCACCTTCAAAACGTCGGGGGTCGCCTTATATTTATAGGCAACCCCGGGCGCGGAATCTGGTTCACGGGCGCGGAATTCCCTTCGCGGGCGCAGAATCGGGCCCGGCGCGCAAGGGAGTTGCGCGGGCAACGGGCGCACAAAATTGCGCGCCGGCCCAGCGCATTGCGCGCATCCCGGGAGGTTTGCGCGCGACACTCCAACTTTGCGCGCAGCTCTCCAAAATTCCGCACCAGGCTTCCGGGCCCTCCGAAACGGGCTTCCGACTCCAAATATGACCTCGCTTCCCGCATCCGGAGCTTCGTTTGGGAACAACAGACTTTTCCGGCGTCTACAAATGTACTTCAGCAAGTCTATTCCCAACAGCAGTTTTATATCATGGTGTTGTGGGTAATGTCACAAATTCTTCACTATTAATACTAGTTCAAGGCATCTCTTCTCAATACATGAATATTGAGTTTATGTATCGATAATAATTAAACATAGATAATATAAATTTTTCTTTGTCCCCCCATTGTTCTTATGGGTGATAAGGGTAGTAAGGGATCATTCCAAGGTGGTCACGTAAAGGACAAGAAGCTTTTCATAGATAGGTGTCATAAGAACCAGAGGTTGTAGCTGGTACTGCTTGATCTCATCAAAAACTGTCTGACACTCTTCATCCCACTGGTAGTCGACACCTTTCATTATGATCCATCAAAAGGGCATACACATTACATCTATATTCTCAATGAATCGACGTATATAGGCTAAGTGGCCTTGAAACCCTCCGACCTCCTAAATGTTTCTTGAAGGAGGCATCTAACTGATGACATTGATCTTCTTCGGATCGATCTCAATGCCTCTATATTAGACGACAAAGTCCATCTAATTTCTGGAGGTAACCCTGAAGGAACACATAAAGGGGTTCATCTTTAGATGGAAGGAGCAGAGGAATCCAAACACTTTCTCAAGTGATCTAAGATGGTCCTAATGCTATAAGGTTTTGACAACCAAATCATTTATGTAGAATTCCAACACTTTACTAAGGATCAGCTTGAATAAGTGGTGCATGGCATGCTGATAGGTGGCACCTACATTATTTAAATGGAAAGACATCACCTAATAACAAAAAGTACCTTGGGGTGCTTTGATGGGGGTAGACTCTAAATCCTTTGGTGAATTCATTTTTGATTATATCTGGAATACCCATCCATAATGTAAAGAGCTTCAAATCTAATGGTAGTATTGATGTACAGGTCTCTCACTGTAATGGGAAGTCATCCTTCAGGTAGTGACAGTTGAGATACCGAAAGTAGATGAAGACTATGATTTTTCCATTCTTCTTACTAATAGGCACAATGTTGTATAGCCATTTTGGGTACTGGAATTCCTTGATAAAGTTTTATTCAATGATCTTATCAACCTTGGCCTCAACCATGGCACCATGAGAAGGGTGCATCTTTCTGGGTGGATGTTTGAACCTTTGATGGTTTATTGGGAGAACAAGTTTATGGATCACGACCTGGTGATCAAATCCCAACATCTCATCATTGTTCCAGGAAAATACATCCTAATACTAGTTTAGAGAAATCCATGTATTGTTGTTTTCCCTCTCCAAGAGTAGCTAAATTATCATTGTTTGTCTCAGATCAATATCGGTAATAAGGTTCACTTGTACCAACTCATCAATGGTGGGGGAGACACCTTCCTCAAATGTGCGAGGAGACTCTTCCAAATCCTCTTCATTATCTGCAGTGGGATGATCAACAGTAGGGGGAAATTCTTCTGAGTCAGAGGATTTTTATGGAATGATGGTGTTGGTTTGAGCGGTGGTGGAATCATCATTGGAGGGCTCCCACACTACTATAACCATGTATAAAAAAGTTTTCAATATGATTCCATCAGGACTTCAAAACAATGGTCCATGTTTGATAATATCAAAGTAGTAGTGGCGTGTCAGGATGAGCCGGTTTAACCCATCTCGAAGAAACAAGCTTGTATGATGTATTATCATTTCCATTGGGAGAACATCTCGATATCTTATAGGGGTAAGGGTATCTGGAACACTTTATCTTGATTCATGTAGGAATATGAAGTGATCTTCCAACGTTGCTTATACTTGTGAACACACTTTTATCTTTTTCCAGAAACGATGAAGCAGCTCCCCATTTATGGGGTCATGGCCTCCAACCAGTGGATTGGTAGAATGAAGGAATCATCCAGGTTCGCCTAGGGGTTTGTCATAGTAGTAGTGTTCTCAACCTCATTGGCATGATCATAATTTTCCTTTCTATTGTAATAGTCGGCATCTAGGTAGAGGGATTTACAAAAGGAAAAGGGAGATGCATCAATTTGGAGCACACCCACTCAACCATTAAGGTAGTAATTGATACATTAGTGATACGATGATGGGATTTCTGTGTGTATATGGAGACATGGTCTACCCATCAACGCATTGTAGGTGGTTTCCTATGAGACAACCATAAAATCTTTGCTAGAAATCATACCACTAAATTTGGTATCAAATGGATTTTGCTGACAAGTGTCTGCTCTATCCTGTCATAACCTTGAATCTTCATTTATGAGTGATCTAGATCTACTTCAGACAGCCCCAGCTAGTGGAATGTCCGAGTTGGGATTATATTGATCCCATAATCCATATCAATGAGACAATGATATAATTTCACACCATCTAACAGACTAGTGATATATAGTGGGTGGATGCACCCTTGTATGGGATATCATTCATCTTCTCCCGGGAATGAGAATATGGCATGAAATTCTACATGCTCTACTTCCTAAGAGTGGAATAATTCTATGACTGCTACATCTATTTAAAACTAGTAGGGGATCCTTAAATCCTCTGGGAGGGCTTCATGCATATCCGTAGATAGGAAAAGTTCCTGGATAATTGAGAGCCTTGACGAAATGATGGAAAAGTGATTGAGGACATCATAATTACTCGCAAGGTGCACACTTATTTGAACATGAGTTTTCTCAGCCATAGGAGGAATTATGGGTGTTGTTGGTTGAACTATAAGGTTCTGGCTAGTACTGGGAATGTATTGTTTCTCACTAGTCAAGCCGCATAAAGTGACCACCGGCTGACATCCAGATGACTGAGGCCTATCCTCGACTAAACATGGTTGGTCACAGTATGGTCATGGTGGTTGTTCCTGATCAAAAAATATGAATGGAAATGGAGGTGAATATGATGAAACATGTGGATAAGGTTGTGCATGTTGAACTCTGTAATGGGTCTTATTTCTTTTTTTTGGTGACATTCATGAATTGACTGGGATCACTAACCTAAACATTATGGTGATTTTCATACCCATGGCTCCATCAATGCTGACATCTATTGGGGACATTATGATGGTCCGCTTGGAATTCCTTATCTTCATGAACCATGTAATAGTCCACTAGTTTGATAGTATTCATTGAAACATACTCTCGATCATCGATCGAGGAGTCTTCTACTCTCGTGTGAATTTTGGGGGCAATACCCATCTCTAGGGGCATGAAATTGCCGAGAGTATGAGACTTATTTGACACAAGTATAGGGATTTGATCTCCCATTTGTCTTTGACACCTACAAATCCAAGATGAAAAGTCTTGGATGTTGAATCTGAAGTAGTGGAAGGGGGTGACATAATGACTTTGAAAGGGTCGAGTTGATTCAAATGGGAATGAATAATACCATGGGTCTAAGAGACTACCTTTTGTTCAATCTAATCGACATAATTTTGATACCCACAGAGAGATACCTACTTCCATTCACCATTACTATCGCTATCAGGCTTTGCAGACACATGTACCACCTATGTTGGGGCTGGAACAAACCTAAATATGTGGTTATCGACTTGGTCTTGGATCCAGTCATTGAACACATAACCCTATTTAATAGTTCTTCCAAGGAACTAGTGATAGATGAAGTAGTTTGGGTGATCAGTAAGATTTTCCAATTCATGTCTCCTACATTCCAGTAATCAAAGGATTCCCTCATCTAGGGCACTCCAAAAATAGCTGGGGACCTGATCTTCATTTAATGAGTATATCCAGCTTTTTTATCTGTGAAATAGGATCTAGGATCCTACCCCTGATGAGGGGATGGAGGATCTTCGTGAGGAGGTGGAACCTGGTTGTCTCTCCTAGGTGGAGGTGGTGCATTATGAAACAACAAATTTCAATTCTGAGGAAGGAAATTCTGACCTGAAGGTTGATCCAATGGTCATGGCCCTCAGCGAGGTTGTGGGGGTGGGATTACCAGTAACAATTCCAACTATCTAGGGGCCTCTATCTGTGCAACAGTAGTAGTCTCAACCTTAGAGACTCTTATTTAGGATATGAGGGAGGCAATGGGCATGTATAATTAGATTCCTGCAAGGCTTCCTCTATAAACTGATCATTATCTGAGAAATCATGAAATCTACATAGGATGTTCTGAGTGATGGGAGATGGTACCCGTTTTGTCTTCACATTCCCTAATCACATGGTTAGTAGCTATTTTTGAGTTAGCAGCATGTCGACTGAATATGTGAGACCCTTCCACTCGGGGACAAAGTTTGCGACTCACTCATTCGGCCTTTTCATGCACTTAATGTAGTCGACAATACTAGTCTTCTGGGTGGTGGAATAGAACTGGTTGAGAAACATCCAAAAAAGATCCTCCAAACAAACTATGGAACTAATGGGTAACTGGTTGTACCTAACAAGCATGGACCGTTCTGCTGTTGTACAAAAAAACAGATCTTAGCATCTTCTTGTTGTGCTAAAGTTCCCAACATGGGTACACACATTGAAATAAATTAGTCTAGGTGTTGAAATGGGTTTCATGTCCCATTAAAAGGGGAGAAGGTATCATTTATGAAACTCAGGGGGTGCTGGCATATCATCCACTAGTGATGGATGTGTCTCACCATCAAGTGAGATTTCCACCTGTCGGGTTTCAAGAGCCTTGAGGTAAGCAATTTGAGTATTCATCAAATCATATTGATAATGATTCATATCTAAGTGAGGGTCCTAGAATGGAAATTCATTTTCAGTATCATAAACATGGTATGTGGGCCCAACGGCTCATAGAATGACTGAAAGAATTACCCAACGAGCTATGGGAATAACTTTTGGGGCCACCAGAGGAAACTGAGGAGTGGCTGGTGGAGTGTATGGAGAAACCCTTGGAACCTGATCCGATTCTCGAGGTAGGTCATCGTGTCCCTCAGGTGGATTTGGTGATGCATATTGCAGTATTTTTTCACAAAAACCATCATCTACCATATCTAAATGGGCAGGGTTATCGATATCACCTAGGGTAAATTTTCTGGGGGAATCTTTTGCTTCCCCTATAGCCCTGGTCAAGGATTACCATAATCCAGAAGTGGTTCCATAGTGCATTCGGCGAGGAGATCATAACCCATCCTTCTCTATTCGATGAGATGTCCATGAAGAGAAAACTTTTTAGGATCGTCCTCCATATTATGCACTAATCCAGATGGGGAAGAGGGTTTGATGGTCTTAGCGTTCTCTTTACCGTTTCTAGGGTCTCGACTGAGAGGAAATGACACAAAAGGTATGGGAGGGCCACACAAAGTTCTTTATTGGAGAGCGTGGAAGACTGTAGGGTCTTTCAATTGTTATGATTCCCCATATGGTTTTCCTCTTCTCCAGGACCTGTGTCGATTCCCCCTTCTAGGTATATCTTAGGAACGAACATATTTACTATGATGATGCTTGATGGTATATCCTCGATATCACTAGCTAATGCTAGGTTGGTGTAGGATATGATTGAAACGAAGGGTAGCGTACTACCTCCATCAATAGATCTAGACTTGTGGGGAAACCTCCTTAATAACTCTATGAAGCACTATAAATATCTGAACACATCATTTCTAGAGGGTCTAATGATAACCAGGCAATGCATGGTGCTGAGAAACAAGAAGTTCAGCCAACTCAACTAGGAATCACTATTGGAAAATGTTGTCAAAGTGTTCCCAAATTTTTGGATAAGCTAAATTTTGATGATGGAGATAGAAATAAGTTATCCCTAAGGTTTGGTAGAAGCACATAACCTCATCCTGGTGAGGTAATTTAGAATATTTATTCTTGAATTTGCAATTAGCCAGAGCATCTCAGGGAAATGATCCACAGAGAGAATTTCCCACAAACTTCTCAGCTCAAACTCAGGATCCATCCCTTGGTTTCCCCATTCATCAGCTAGGGGTAGTTTAGGGATAGGTAGCATCACTGGCATGAACCATTTTAGTGGTTCACTAGTCGGTGGAGAGTATAGTGCATGATCTGACAAACCGCTGCATCTTGGGATATCTTATGGAGAATGCACTGGTTGTATCACGAAATCAATCTAGCATGGGGTGATGAACACTTTTTTCTCCACACGAGGGGCAGTCATTGGCAGTGGGTCAGGCTGGTGCATGTTATAGGCTAATCCCCAGAAAAATTCTCCATGATCTCTTGTCGAGGTAGAGAATGATCCTAGTAATGAAAGAAAGGTTTTCACATCAAACCCCTAGAAAGGATGCAAATAATTCTCCTTATTTATGTATCTATGGAGGGATTTATGGATTAAGTGATTCTCTATTTCTAGGAGGACAAGGATAAAATTCTTAGTTCCTACCCCAGACTCGAATATAGATGATCAGAGTGAGTGTTCAATCACTGAGTCGCAGTCCACTTCAGAGTCTAAAAAGAGGAAGTGATTGAATTAGATCTAAGGTTTCTTAGGATTCTTCCTCTGGTAGCAACACCCCACCCTCCTATCTTAGGATGGTTCTTCAGGGTAGGGCCGATATTGGACATGGGAAATACCTCCATTTGGAAAACCTATGGTGCAAGGATCACTTGGGCTGATATAGAACAGAACACAGGGAGGACCTCTGTGAGTGAGAGTGTTGGAGCGGGGCAGACCTTCGCGTCAACCGACTCCATTAGCTATGGTAAAAGGTGGTCCATTGTACTGGATAGAATCGACATGGTAAAGACCTTAATGATGACTGTAAATGAAGTGGTGAGGGCCTCTGAATAATTCAATGAGAACATTGAGAGGACCTCTGTACTAGTTGGTGGCAGGATGAGGGGGATCCCCATGTTGATAACCTAGTAGGCCAGGGAAATTTTTGTACCTGAGACCAAGGGAATGAAGAGGATCTTTGGGTCGAGGGTTAACAAGAGGTGGGGACCTTCTTTGAGGACGATGGTGGTGGAAGGGGGAGGACCTCCATTCTGGACATGATATTATGGAGGAAATCCACTTTGTTTGATGACAGAATGGGGAGGACTTCTGCACTAAAAGTCATCATCATGGGTCAGCCCACGATGGCTGCTTCTTCCACTAGTGACTGGAGGATTGAACTCATCCTACTTGTGGGGTGGCTGGTGGATCACTCTATATTAGTCATGGAAGTGCCCCTTCTCTGGTACAGGAAGGTTCCCCTAATTGTTAATAATAGGGGGTCTATAGCATGACCAATGGTGGCTTGGGACATAGAAGTTGTGGAAGATGATGTCCCCTGGCAGGCATGTTCCTAAGCATGCACCTAACATTGATTTTGGGTCAGGTAAGCTAGATCTAGCTATGTATGGGTATAGACCACTTTCTCCTCGGTTAGTGGTACCGGTTTACGGCACCAATGTGGCTTGGTGAAAGCCCTTTTTTGAGGATCGTTGGTTGAAGTCGAAGCCGGGATGAGTCGGTCATCCCTTACCTCATCTGCATAAGGTTAGTGAGTCATAAGAGCATTTTGGGTAGAGTCACCCAAAGTTATTGAAGGTTGGAGTGGAGAGAAGAGGCTCCCTTCATGACCCATGGGGCGGTGTTATTTACGGGGCATAGATGCCTCTAAATCATGACAGGTCATACCCCTAATTAGGATGACCCCTCCTATTCATATAATTGAACAAACTTATTGATCACCCTTAATTGAATGAGTTTGGAGGGTGAGATGGGGAATGGGTGCCTAGTAGTTGTGGTCTTGGGAGTCTTCATAGAAGAGGTGAAGCTATGCGGGATTTCCACATTTGTATTACCCCAAGCTCTGTGTCTGTGGGTAGGAGGTGATCTGTTTCCTATAGTTGTATGCTGAGTCCTACAAAGTAGGAATATTTATTCAGCAGTACATATTATAGGATATTTATTCTTAGTTCCCTAGTTCCATTTAGTCTTCCATGGATGGATATGAACATCCACAATGACGACATCATAGACTGGGATGCCCAAGGGTTTACTACCCCAAATCCCAGTGAGTTTCACGCCAAACCCCCTATTTTACTGGTGGTACCTGGCACCAGATAATTGGATCTGATGACATTCTTATCTAATTATGTATTTAAATATACTAAAACCCATATTGAAGAGAATAAATTCATGCAAGGTTTATCATTTTTGTTTCCAATGCTTTTTCTGGGGCTCGTGCATCCGTTTGTGAGGATGGCCTGATTTTTGCCCCACATTCCCACTTTATAATGGTGGGCAGCATTTATAACATCTTTAGTGATGTTTTATCCTTTATCAAAATGGGATGTTGGGATGTCGGTCTCTCTATCCATGGATTCTTCCTCATAATTTTTCGCCTAGACTAGGTCTCACCATAAATATTAGGATGTTTTTCCTTAAACTCCTCCTAGTGCCATATCTTTGTGGACATCGGTTAATTATACTACTTTTGTTAGGATATTCCAAGGGTTCATGTTTGGGTAGCAACCTTCGGTCAAGGGAGTAGTCACATTGGGGCATCACTGACATGTATGGATGCTAAAAGCAGGTACATCTAGATTTTCCTTTATCAGAGGGCCTGTCGAGGGCACATAAGGACAAAGAATCCCACATACAATGAGGGGAATTATATTCCATAGGCATGTATTTGAGATTTTACTCGACTCCACATGTTTAACACTAGATATTCTGTGAGTTTAACATCTATAAAATATGGATCATACTGATCAGAATACTGATGGGAGTGGATCAAATGGGTACATCCCTAGGAGGGAGTATATATAATGTTTACCAAATGGATGGGTCAGAATGCCCAATGAGAGAGGACCCAAGATGATGTGTCCCACAAATGGGTAGGTTTCACACCATGAATACTGATTTGGACACCAAAAAATGAAGATCTGAGAGGATAATGGGTCCACACAAAGGGGACACCACGGTTTACCATTAGCTGGGATTGAACCTTGATGTGCCTTCCTACGTACCATGTGTAGATGATGGAGATCAAAAACCACATAGTTTGAATAGGTGGGGAATGGAATTAGGATGTACATAAAGAAAAACAACATGGGAATGTGTTGGGGCTTATGAATGTTTTTTATCCGATATGGACTGCATGATTTACATGGAAGTTAGCGGCCAGAGTAAAATTAGGATGGACATGGTTGAGGTGTCGAAGGATAGAATAAATGGGGAAGGAACCGAAAATTTGTGTGAAGGTGATGGTACTCCACTTGGACCTCAAAGTGGTTTCCTGCATATCCCCGTGATAGGGAATCGAAGTCCATATAGTTCTGGGAATGGGGTGATGAGTCACCTAAGGAGTCAGCTCATGAGAATGGATGAATGGATGGGACCCAAAGGAAGTAGAACCCTCGGGTTGTGGTGTGATCTTCCCAAGAAACAAACTCTTGAGGGAAAGACCATAATTTGATATGGGAGATGGAATATGGGCTTGAACCTTATGGAGTATTCCTACATACCTTTCTCAAAAAATGGAAATGATCAAAGTCCACATAGTTCGGATATGGGGGCATAGTGTGAGGGTGTACACAAAGGACAACAACCTGACTGCATGTCGGGGCTTACATATGGTTAATAGCCTATAAAAAGAGGTAAACTCTCGGTTGGAGGATTATGTATTGATTTTTGGGATTACAAA
This sequence comes from Viscum album, assembly GCA_963277665.1. Taxonomy (NCBI): domain Eukaryota; kingdom Viridiplantae; phylum Streptophyta; class Magnoliopsida; order Santalales; family Viscaceae; genus Viscum; species Viscum album. Next base: position 791,009,114 of record OY728158.1, read on the forward strand.
TGGTTAGATACCCATGAACTAGTCTAACACCACCAAAGGGAGGACCAAAGATGTGGGTCCCAACAAAGGGGACACAGGTGTTTTCCAGTGTTTGGGGTTGAACCTCAGGGAGGATTCCTACATACCCTATTGTGATGATAGGGATAATAATCCATATAGTTCATAAGAATATAGTTTAGAATCATGCTGGATGGAAGGTGCATACAGTTTTACATCATGTGGGGTGAGGGTAAAACGATGTGAAGTGGTTGGAACCAATGGGTAATGGGATTGAACCTCAGTGAGGCTTCCTATATACCTTTATTAAAATGGAAAACGATCAAATTCTACATAGTTAGATGTAGAGGGTCTTGGGGTTTATATCTGGTTAACAACCCGAAGAGGATGTTATGGTTGATTCTTATTCCAAGACAACGTGAGTTATGCTCAGAGTGAGAAACAAGAGGGAACAAAAACCTAACGATCACATTATGAACGGTGTGTCCATGAGGAGTGGAGTGGGGCATACACATGGTTAGCATCCCAAAGAGGAAACATGGGATTACTCTGAGATTGAATCCCAAGCATGATGTCTAGATGCATGGGGACGATATGGTTGTCGTAAAAGGATCAACCTACCAAGTTGGGTTGGGGCATACACATAGGCTGGCCGAGGTGTGCATGCAGACGAACCTCAAAGGGAGAGGAGGAGAGAGAGGGAACTGGTTCCCATCCCCTTCGTGGTCCTCTTGAACCATTCTCTCATGCAGTGGGAATAGTTTAAATTTATGTGTTGAGGACTTGGGTTCATGTTAGTTTAACATCCTATATCTCAGATGATGAGGGATCACTCCTCACCCCTATGACATACACAACTAGTGCACTCTAAACCCTTAGTGAAGGGAAGGCACAAGAAATGTTGTGGTTAATGGGGTCCTGGAGTGATCCATTGAGGAGATCACATTAGCATGGAGATGAGAAGAAACAATATCCATTAGCGTGCCTATGCATAGAAGCATGAGTCTGGGAAACAAAACATAAAGAACCACCCAAGGGACTTTGAAATCACCTTGTACATGCCTGGAGGGTTGCACAGAAGATTGGTTCATGAAGAAAGAGGCCTCAAAGAGAGGGGATTTTCAATGCATAGTGACTCGCAATGGATAGGGTCTCAAAGAGCACGGGTCTTCGTAGAGCTCAGGGGCTCACAGATCTTAGGGCTTCACAAAGCATAGGGCCTCATTGAGCATATAACTCACAGTGGATAGGGCTTTTCAAAGGTTATGGCTTCACAAATCATAATGGCCCAACCTAAGTATGGAGTTCACAATTCTTGGATTGTTCTTCACAAATCATGGATTCTTCACAAAGTCTCAAGCACCAGAAGGGGTTTCTTTCCCTTTTGTTGTACTATAGTCTTTGTGAAGGGAATCCCTCTTTGAAGAGGGGGTAATTTTAATCAAAGGGAAAAGGGTTTTGTAATTCCTAAGTACCTCAGATGATTTATTTTCTTGTTTCATTCGTAAAGTAATGAATGATTCAAAATTTGAGGATTTAGAAGTTGATTGGTTGGGGTATCTCCATTTGAAGTGAAGTGAGCCAGGTATTTTTTAGTGCCAAGGGGCACAGTGGGCCGAGGGTGATCAATGAATAAATTTGGGCTCCATAAATGGAGGAAAACCCCCTCAAGTTTGTCAGAATTGTAGAGCCAACCGGCACTCCCTCCATAGTGATCGTAGAGGATTCCAGTTGCCCTCAATTTTTTCAAAGTCACAGAGGGGACCGTCACTCCCTCTATGACGTTCATAGAGACATTATTATCTTTCTTTCGGCCAAAGTGCTAGAGGTATTTTCTAAGTTACTTCACGAAGTAGACCATTTTTCTTTATTTTAGAATTCATTGCTTATTTTTTTTCCAAGGCACAAATTTTGGCACCAACATAGAACTTAGGATGATATAAAAATGTAATTATCATGTTAATAAATTATTTAAATATGAAATTTATTTTTATAAAATTTTCATTCATTTTTAAATATAAAATATTTTCTTTTCTAATAAAAATTTATTCAATTATTGGAGATAAATAACTAAAAAATAATTTTGTTCTTAAAAATTAATCTTAGTAAAAAAAGTTATTTCATGTGATCTATATTTTATTTATAAAAAAAATAAATTTAGAATGGTTAAATGATAAAAATATATATTGGTAATATGGTTAATATATTAAAAATAATTTAATTTTTAATAAATAGTAATGATGAATAAAAACACTTAATGTTTAAAAATACAGTTTTCCACAAAAATAGTTTTTGCAATATCTAATATTTAATTTTAAAAGTTAATTTTTTCCAATTTAGAAACTAAATTATTTTAAATAAAGTCCAAAATTTGAATTATCATTTATAAATTTGGTATGAACAGATATATTACATTTTTAGTAAAATAATATTTAATATGGTAAAAATTCAATCAATATTAATAAGGGTAAAAGAAGTAACTTAATAAATATGAAATTTTTATAAATTTACATGAAATGTGAAACTTATATAAGAAATTTTTTAGGTTATAAATTCCTTCCCACATTTCTCAAAAACCGTCCCTAAAATAAATCACATATTTCCCATGTGATTTCATATTTACCCCTTACCTAACATTAGCTTCCAATTCAATGTCCCTCTTTTTTCATATAAACGAAGATCACTTCAACCCACCTCAGGACACATATATCCACTGAATTTATATTTAATACCATACTAATTTACCTCTCCTATAATCCTATTCCACATATTTAATCCCTTAACTATAACACAGTTTCACAAGTCCTCCATTTCAATGAGATATTTCAAGAGAACATTCAATATCTCAATGTGAATGTAATCCACTCTCTAACATTTTTTTCTCTACATTTCTCATCCCAAACACCACTAACCATCCAAGATAATTAAATATGTATAATTATTATTCATAAATTTTATTATAATGGTTGCTATGTTAATATAATAAAATTTTACAAAACAATGGTTATTTATACTCTATGTACATAATATTTATTTCCAAAAATATTTTCATTAATTATTTTTAAACCAAAATTGTTATTATCTAATGAAAACATTTTATTTATCATTAAATATTTTAAAATTTATTTTTTATTAACCTTTTTACATCATGGGTAACAATAAAGGTATTTTAAAATATTAAAAATAAATTTTCTTTCATGTTCATATATTTTATCTCCCACTATGCATTTAATTTTTATAACCTTTATTTATTGTTAATGGATCCATTATTGTTATTTATTTTTAAAAAAATTAACTTTTTTCTATTGTATTTTGGAAAATGATTTATTTCAATGTTATTTATTACATAATCTTTTAGATCAATGGTAAAAAAATGTTTTATATGAACTATCTTTACATTTCACATCCATTTTTATCATTATCCATAAATTTTTAATCTATTATTGATTTATTTTTCATGAATAAAACTCTATATACCCATTGGAAATATTTCTTTTGGGATGATTGCATATTTTTATCAACCGATATAACTCGTGAGGTCATGTTATATGATACCATTTTTAAATGTTATGAAACTCATTTTATTGGCATGGGTTCTTCAAGATATTATATATCAATTTTATTTTCTGTAAAAACCAATATAGATTATCATTAATAGATATTTTGGGTTTTATTAAACCTCCAACGCATTGGTTATGGTTTTATTTATCCTAAGATAAAGATAGTGTGGTTAGGTGTGATTAAATTTACCTTGGTTTACAAAATTATATATGGACATGATTTAATTATTTTTTTATCATAAGATTGTGGGTGTTCATGATTGAATTTAGATTTTTTTACATGATTGTACATGGGAATGATTATATTTATCTTTTTTCACAATATTGTGCATGGAAAAGATTGCATATATCATTGTTTACAAGATAGTGTGTGGTACTGATTTAATGTCCCTAGCTTAATGCATGGACCTATCTACCTTTAGATATGTTAACATCTATATATCATATATCAATCTATAAATTAATTTAAGAGAATTTTTTATTTAAAAAATCTCAAAAAAAAATTTGATTTACCATTCTTATGCTTATTCTAGTTTTCCATGCAATGCCACAATTCTATATTATGACACATGCTTATGTTATGCTCCATGGATCGTGATTATTTTATCATTTATTTGTTTTCTTATTCCATGTCATATGTTTGATCATTGGGGATTTCATGTTCTTCTATAATAAATTATGTAAAACACTTTTTGTTCCATGTTATTATTAATCAAATATTTATCCCAAGGCCATGTTCTTATATATGGTTATTACCTAACCCTTGATGACTTATTGATGAGTTTTTTCCATAATAAGAGCTTGAGATCACCACATTGTTATGTTGTCTATTCCCTAGGTTACAAAGATGATCAGTGCATTTTATATATACTAAATGAAGTCCATTATGGTGTGAATATGGAGAAATGTTCCTGATTATGTGAAATAATATTTTCTTGTACATAATATCTAAAGAAACTTAACCTTCATGTTATAGGAATTGTGAGTTGATTTATTATATTAAATGATATGTAAAATTATTTAATTGTTATTGGGAGGCCTCCGTTTTTATCAATGATAGTTTTTAGATAATGGGTTTTAGGAAAAGATCTAGCAGTGTGGTTTTGGGAAAGCCAAGGCCAATCCTACATAACCTACAATGAGGGAAAACCCTCATGAACACACGATAATTTTCTTAGAACTCATTAGGTCTGTATTTCTGATCTGTATAAGACTTATGATGATTCTACCCTACCTTTATCTACTCTAGAATCATCTTAACACTATTTTATATTTTTTTCACCACATCATTTCTAAGGACAACCAACCCACCAACCTTGGCCCGATGTAATTGAGATCTACACGGAAGCCCATAAAATTCCTCAAATAGACCCATACCTAAGGATGATTGATATCTATTATTATAAGAAAACTAAACCAAGGTTTGGTTCTTCACCCACGTTTTAATGAAATATTATACGTATAAAAGTAATATATCATACTTTGTGTGAATTGTCCACTCCATCTATCCATCTGTTTGGGGATGGAAAAAGAGATATGATGAAAGTGGGAGATCCCCAGACCTATAAGTTAAAATGAGTATCCCATTTACAGATGATTGATCTTAGTACCCCATTAAGCTCTCTATTTTCTATACATTTATGATCTCTCTAATATTTATGACACGTAACTCCTTGATCAATATAAAATGAGTCAAATTTATAAACCAATCCATAATTACCAAAATTTCATCATTCTCTCTTTATTTTAGAGGAAAAAAAGTGACAATATTTATCAAAATATTCTCACACTACCACTTGGGGATTTCAAATGGGTGTAATAAATTACTCATAATATTATACTATTCCTTCAACTATTATCAAAATAAATATCATGACATTAACTGCACTAAATACGGCTCTATCCTTGACAACTAGAACCGACTCTTAAAATCATGGTACATATTATATAATATATTATGTAATTCCTAGGTTATGATATGAAACCCAAATACAACCTTCTCATGCAACATCAATGAAACATTCAACCTCCCATTGAATAATATATAATGTTGGTTATCCTCTTACCATGTATCAAGATCATCACAACGAAAAACATGGTCCTACATCCCCTCCACCTATGATTCTTCACACTAAGACTCCTCCACCTACTTATTAATGGATGATTTCACCCTCATATGGTACATTAAACCACTACCACCATCCTCCTCTTCATCAAAGTTCATCACTACAAGATCCTACATCACTCACAATGAATATCCATGTATCTCCCTAAGATTACAGTATATGATAACCTTTAAATAAGTCAATGTGTTCTGTAACTTGTGTTATATGATACAACCAAAACAAAAAACCACAACACATATGAAGAAATTATTAATAAGTCTCTAATAAAAACTAATATAGTAAACCATTAATAGTTATAACCATTATGCCACAAATTATAAAATTAAGTTAATATTAAAAAGGTTATTTTCAATAAAAGTAAAATTATTTATATTATATATTATATTTTTAATATATTAATTTATAATTTATAATTTAAATTTAATATATTTAAATTTATTTTTCAATTCCTCACATTAAATTATCTTTTGATATATTTTTTAGATTTTTCTAACATTATTTATTTTTAGGTAAATTGTAATAAAATACCGATTTCATGAATAACAACACTTTTCTATGACTTCTAAGTTTTTAAAACATTCTTAATATGAAAATATATATTTATAAATTAAACCAAACTATTTGAAAATATTATGTAAATATATAAACACCTAAATATAATTCTTTAAAATTTAGAAATATTTTATGGAAACTATTTTTCGTAAGTTTCATTAATTATGTTTGGAAATGGGAAAAATTAATTTATGAATTTCTTGAAATTAAAAAGTAATGTTATTTTTTAATAATAATCATTCTAATATATTTTTTGTCAATTAAATTGATAATTTTTCCGTATAAATAAACTTTATCTTCATAAATGTAATTTTCTTAAAAATAGGGTGTACGCGTTGCACGCACTAAAGTTATGATTAAATTACAGACACATAGAAAATTAATTTGAAAAATGATTATTATATTTGAGATAATAAGTTTGATATTATATAAAATTGGAAATTCTTTTTTTGGGTATATAATTTTGATTTTTAGGATTAATATTAATTACCATGAAAATGGTGAAATGCTTCTTTAAAAATGATTATTTTTATTAATATCAATGAATTTATATCGAGCCAATTAAATTTTAATCCTTTAAATACTAAATATAATATGATTTATAAACACATAAATAAATATATCAATGCTATTTTATTTCATAATAAACACTAAATATGATTATGAATCTATAATGTTTAAAATTTCAATTTGCTAATAATCTATTTTTCTAAATAGTATATATTTTAACATAAAATATGATTTTATAATATGTAAATTTTGAAATGTATTAAATATAGGTAAAATTTGGTTTATTCACCACAGAATTTGGATATATTTTTTATGTTAAATATTTTTTAAAACATAAAACTATTTAGTTAAAAACTGGTCAACTAGTTTAAAAGAAAGAGTAAAATGTAAGAATGTAATGGTACAAACCCTATAACATATTTTAAAAAAGTGTTTTAAATCATTTTTTGGGTGTTTATTGATGAAAATACACCACAAAATTAATTATTTAGAAACTTTTTATCCATTTTTCTTAGATTTTTGTCATGAAATTATTAAAATATAATTTTTTTTAAAAGTTCTATTTTCTTCTCTTACAAAATTGGATCACTACAACCTTTTAAATGTGCAATTAAATTTTGAATTATCAATTAATATATAAAAAATATACTCTCATATAAATCTTTTAAAATTTATAAATCCCTTGGTCACACTATGTTAAATGGTTCCCATTAATTCCAAAGAGTTTTCCAAGGAAATATCAAGTCTCCAGCGTATGTATTATCTCTTTCCTATGATTTTCTCCTTAATATTCCTATTAAAAATACCTTATTTACATTAACATATAATTAAATAAGTATCATAGTTATACTGATATGTTATTATATTAATAAAATAACCATGATTAATTCTTCTCCATCTAATAAGAAAAACAAAAGCGTTGTTACTACATTATGTGAACTACCACCTCCATAAAGCGACGTCTTCGGTGTTTCAATTCCACTGTTCATGGTTTATAAAAAAGATGTATTGGATTAATATATGCTATGAAAATTATATTAAAATTATTCTGAAATTTTAAATCATAATTTATCTTCTTTTCCTCTCATTTATTGATAAATAGAAGCATTAATCGTGTGTATGTGCGGATTATCGTCTCCATGAGTAATGAGTTTGATTTTTCATAACCACCCATCATGGTTAGATTTAAAATATATTTAATATATAAAAATTATTTCCAAAAAAAACTTTTTGAGATTATTAATATTATGGAATTATTTTAAGACTCTTTCTACCATGGTCAACACACACATAGAGTTATCAAATATTGAAATAATAACCTAAAGTAACAGATATAGGTATGAAAATATATAATAAATAAATAGAATATATTAATAAATGGTTCATATTAAATTATAAAATGAATAATATGTTTCCAAAGAAGAAATATAATAATCATTACATTATTATTCATGATGTTAATCATGAGCACAAAACAAATTTTGAACAAGGTAATGGTTTTCATCTCAATTTTCCTTCTTTAAGACAAGTATTGTATTTATGAACCTATTTTAATTTAGGGGTGTATATAATAAGAATTTGTAATATAATATAATGAATTATATTTTAATCATTATATTCAATTACATTTCTTTATCTTTCAATGGGTTTTGAATAAAGCGTTACTCAAGTCAAAAGCGTTTTTTAGTCTCAATTCTGATTGTTTGATGCATAATACATTTTTCTCTTCTTATTTTCCTTGAATTTTGTAATAAATACCCATGAATATATTTATATCATAATCATTTTATTTCATGGGATTTAATTTTAAAATCAATTATTCAATTTTCTATTGATTTAGTTGTTTCCCTAATGGTAAGGATTTTTAGTAACTCAAATCCCATTATTTGAGTTATAATGTTTTATATTTAACTTTGTTATTACATGATTGAATTGTACAACCAAAAAATTCAATTTAAATTTATTATCCTATTTTGTAAAATTATTTTTTTATAAAATAAGGTTTAGTTAATCTTTTTACAATTTATATTTTTAATAATGTATTTTTGAATATATTTTAAAGGGCTTTTCATATCACTTTCATATGTTTTGAATTCCACTGTACATCACTCCAGGAAAAACCTTATGGATTTTAAAGGATAGAGAATTGAATATTATGTTTTTAAAATTTATTTTTTTTCAAATAATTTTCACTCCAACTTTTTAAAAATTATTCTGTAAGTGACCCATAATTTCCCCTTTTATATCATTGTTAAAGATGTTTTGTAAAATATATTTTTTGTTTTCATTTCCAATTGACTTTCCATTTTCAAAATTGTTTTCTATGATAAGTTTTTTGACTCATTGTTTATCCCTTAATATATATGTTATCATTTATGGTAAATGGAATCATGATTCTGAGCAATCAAATTCAAGATCCCTTCTTGGGCGTTATCGTTCTAGGATTCTTTTTTGAGGAATTTTTTCATCATTTTCAACAACTATATAGGTTTACTTTTTTAAATTTGGGGTAAGTTATTTTTAAACAATAGACCACATTATAATTGATGGATTTTGTTCATGTTTTTAAAGTATTGAATTATCCATATGCTCATTGTTTTATACCAGGTGAATAACACATTTTATCTAAATCGAATTGGATGATGTTAACATAGAAAATTTAAGATTATTTTAATAGGGCAATAGTATTATAATGTCATTTATTATTATAAAAATATGGATGATTCTTGGAAAGTTGAATTTTTATTTTTTAACCATCCACCTTCTTTATCTGGATGGGATATGATCATGTTATACCTTTATTGACATGGGGAACAGTATTGAAATTATTAATGATCATTGGATACTAATTATGTTTAATCATGTATTGATATTTCATTGTTATTTATTATATAGATATACATGTTCTAATTCATCTTAAAGGTTCCTTACAGAGTGATATGAAATGTTTTGATTAACTATAATGGTTAATCCATTGGACTTAAACAGGTGATGGGTGGGGGATAAAATTATATATCCCCTTGATGCATCAAAGAGTCTCTTGAAAAAAATAGTCCGGTTCTAGTGTATTCCTATATCTATAATAGTATAGTGTATTTGTGAAAGGCCTTGATAGTAGGATTTCTTTACTATGTTCTCAGTGATAAGTAATTTTTCTTGACACAACGAAATGATATAATTTTTTTAATCTCCACAATATGCATTCTATCAGTATGAGATCAATATTATGGATATCCATATTTAAATTTATTATGATAGATATTTCATGATTTTTGTTTAATTTTTATTATTGATACATATTTTTTACCTTCTCCTTCCATTTTTTATGTCATGATTTATTTAGATTTATGTTTCTCTTACTGAGAATTTGATCTCATCCATTCTTATGTTGTAATTTCCACAGGTTATATAAGAAATTAGTACATGTTACATGTTTAGAAGGATAAAAAATGTGAAATAATTTGTCGGAAAAATTAAAAAAATAATGACTTAAAAAGTTTTATATATAATGGTAAAATTTTCCATTTGGTACAAATATTTGAGACTTATCTGCTTCTCTATCCTAATTCTAAAAAAATATAAACCCATAAAGATCCTTAAAATGTTAGAGATCTAATAGTATGATTTTATTTTATAATTAAGGATGGATATATCTTGGATTTTATATGTAGTATTAAATAAATTATGTAAAGTATGTTTTTATAAGCTTATGATTCAAAAGTGCAGGTCTGGGGAATCCCAGTTAATAACAATGGAGATGTGTATATGATGTTGGTGGTTGGACCTTTGATGGGGATAATTTAAGGGTTGATATCTTCGGGTTTATCATAATTTTAAATTTACATATAAGACTTTGGTATAAGTATATTATTTAATTTTTAGGTAATAATTAAAATTTTATTTTCTAATTGTGATAAGGAAACTTTGGTGAAAACCATAGGAATAAGTCTAAGGTTTGGATAATATATTGTTGTTTTGGAGGATTATATATTATGAGATTTTTTTTGGAAATGAATTCCTTTCTGGATACTAGAAACTTGATGAAATTTTTTTCATAGATGCAACTACGGATAATCACCCTGAAAATGTTGGTTGAGCATTAAATCAATCATTACTCTAATGCATGATGAGAGAGATAAAGACTCCTCACTAGGTAGGATACACTCATGAAATATGATCTAATTAATTAAATTCTACTTATGAACAACTATGAAGTATTTAGGAAGTATTTTAACTAATTAAAATAGAGGAACTAATAGAAAATTTGATATAATTAAACAATGACTGATCAAAGGAGTCATAGTTTTATCCAAGAGTATCGAATGTTAAAAAAATGTGTATTAAGGGAAAATGTATTTATATATTTATTTTTATATTCATATTTTGAATATTATCATAACAATTTTGGTTTTAGTGTTTAGTTGAAATGGGATCACACAGATGAAGCTGAGAAAGGTATGTATCTAGAAACTATTATGTCTTACAACCAAATAAAAGAGAATAATTAAATGTTTGAGAATATTTATATATGGATATTATGATGAAAATTTTGAATTTTATAGTATTACCTATTGTAGTGGGGTTGATATAATAATTGAAAATAATTCTTGAGACTCTTATAAATTTTAATTAGTGAATCCATATTTATCAATGAAATTTTGGAATATTTTTAATGCTATTGAGGATTATGTAAAATGGATAAGGGTAATTTACTTATAATTTTTCATCAATGGATAAAATCGTGAATTAAATAGTGTGAATAAAATTTAGAAATATTTATTTTTTATGGTTATATTTTTATGGATAAGTATCAAAGAACCCATGACTGAGTTATTGATAAAGCATAATTCTAGTATATACAAGATATTTATATAATAAAGTTCGGTTTGATTTTGAAGAAATATGGTAGAAAATAACGTTATACATTGGGATTGATAATTGATTCATGATATTTTTGGATAATTTCATATCTTTTTTTGGATTATGATATTTAATAACTAATTTGTGACCTTATGAACTAATGGTCAATAAAATTTGATAGATTAAAATTGAGTTAATTTTTATTGAAATATATAATATCTTTGTGTATTAATGTGATTGATATTAAAATATGTTTTTGGATAAGTATTTTATTGTTATTATATGATCATGGTATATACGTACATGATTATATGATTGTAGGAATGACTAATGATGTATAAATATGGATGTGTTATATTTTTAGAGTATAGTATTCAATTATTATTAGGTTTATAATATTTTAAGGAATATCATGGTAATTTGGGATCTCTATTATAATGATTTTGTAAACAAGTATGATAAAACCCAACTCAATGTATCCTAGGTTTAACCATGAATTATACTGGTTAAACTAAGATTGATATAGGTTGAACTAATGTAATAATATCCTAACATGATGAGAAGGGTAAAAGGTTTTATGGTTGAATAACTTTTATGTTTTTTATTATAATAATGATCTTGTATTGTTAATTATTCATTACTCATGTCAACCATTTACTTTTTAGTAATGGCTGGAGAAAGAAGAAACCATGGGCCTAAAGGACAATGTATAGATTGACTCAACAAACAACCCAATGAAATGGGAGACAGAGAGAGAAACCTTATAATTATTCCAATAAATATATCACAAAATATGATTACCAATGTGAATGTATTAAATGTTCCAAACACACTTAGGAAGAGAAAGATGTCGTGTCATGACTGATAAACTAATGGAGAAAGTGATGGAAGGAAATATGCAACTTATTATATATCAAAAATGTGGGATGAATGAATGGAAAAATTAACATAAATGGATGGGTAAATGATATATGTGTTGATTTTACGATCCTAAAACTCAAAAGCTTAAGGAGAGGAGAGAATCTATAAAAATATATTAGTTTAGTTACAATAGTGTTGGGCATTATAAAACTTAATGTCCAAACCTAATGGAAAATAAGATAAATAGTCACCAATAAACATGAAATAAGGAATTTCTTATATAAATACTTTTAGTAAATCAGATATTTAGTTCTCACTCTAGGTTTTATAGTGTCGTATAACATGTTTTTTTCACCAAATGCTAGATATTGAGTTAAAAAATCCTATAGTGATATGAGTACCACATAAATAATTTTCCCTTTATATGGGAATTAATTTCCTATGGATTAAGACCTTATTACCTTAGTATAATTCTATGTGAAATTAAAAAATTGTTAGATCTATTTAAAAATTTCCTATAATAATTTTTCATATAGATAAATCTCATTCCACATATTATATAAATCCATGATAATCTAGTAGTCTGTTGTTAATTATGAGTTCATAATAGATATTTTTATGAGTCAAATTGGGTGCACGCAATTTATTTAATTATGGGAGAATGTAACACACTGATATCTTAATTTTTTATAACATTTAAATAAGTAAATGTGTCGCATAAATTTTCCCATGAACTACAACCAACGTAAAAAACCACAAAATATTAGGAATAAATTATTAATAAAAATATCAAAATTAATTAATACTAAAAAGGTTATTTTCAATAACATTTATTTTCTTTATATTAAATATTTTCCATTAAATATTAATAAAAAATAGAATTTAAATTTGATAGATAAAGGATTATTTATAAATTATTCACAAGAAAATTATCTTTGTAAATATTTATTAGATTTTTAAAAATTAATCTATTTTTGAGTGAATAGTAAAAAATATCGATCTTGACAATATTATCACTTATATATGAATTAGATGTTTTTAAAACCATTTTGATAGAAAAAATATAAATTTATATGGTAAAATAATAAATTTAAATATATTAAATCAATTTATATTACCCATGAATATCAATCAAAAAAATCAAGTAATATTTTATAGAAACTAATTTTTATATGTTTTTTTAATTAAGTTTATAAATGGGAAAAATTAGGTTATTAATTTTTTTCAATTTTAAAATAAATATTATTTTACCAATAATAATATTTTTAATATAAATATATTCAATATCCTTGATAATTTTTTCCAATACATAAACATTATCCTTAAAATACACTTTTTAAAAAAATAATGTATTATGTGTTACACGCACTGACATTATGACTAAATTAATAAAAAATGGAATGTTAATTTGATACAATTATTTCTATATTTTAGATAATATTTTCATATTATTTAATATTTAAAAATTTATTTTTTGGTAGAAAATTTATATTGTTGGGATAAATTGAATTTACCTGGATAATGGTGAAATAATTATATTAAAATTGTTATTTTATTAATATCAATGAATTTATATAAAATTAAATTAATTTAATTATTTAAATAATTAATATAATATTTTTTATAAACCCATATATAAATATATTATACTATTTTTTCGTAATCAACACTAAATAATATTAAGAATCCATAACGGTCAAAATGTCATTTTTTTTAGTAAAATGGTTTTTACTCATTCTCTTTTTTAATTTAAAATATATTTTTAATAAATTTATATATTAAATTGGATTAAAGAAATGTAAAATTTGGTTCCAAAACACCCAAATATGTTATCATGGGTTATTGTTTATTTTTAATAAAACATATAACCTCTTAGTTAAAAACTAGTCCCATAGTTTAAAAGTAAAAGAGTAAAATGTTAAACCATAACGGTAAAATCCATATAACAATTTTAAAACATGTTTTAAATGAATTTTTTTAGTCTTTAATAACCCAAAGGTACCCCACACTCCATTATTTAGAAACTATGGATCTATTGATCATGTAATAGTGTGATGGTATTATTAAAATATAAAGGTTCTTTCAAAAACTATCGTTTTCCTCTCTTATAAAAGGGGACCAATTACACCCTTTCAAACAAGAAAATCTCATTATAATTTTAATTGAATATATAAAAAAATATCGTATCCTATAAGTCATTCAAAATATTTTAATTCCCTGTTCACACTAATTTATCTTATGCCCTTCAATTCAAAGGATTTATCCATGAAACGATCAAGTCTCCATAGTAAGTTATGTATTTTTCCAATGTTTTTATTCATAATATTTCAATTAAAAATATATTAAATACATAAAAATAATTAAATAATTTTAATAATTATACTAATATGTTATTATATTAATGGTATTACCATTATTTATTCCTTTCTAGTTTCTAAAAAATAAAAGTGTCATTAGTTCTTTGTGCACAAGACCGTCTCCACAAAGCTAAATATTTCCATTTTCAACACCATCATTCATGGATGAGAAATGGATATGATTAATGAATAAATATTATATATATAATATAAATATTATTATTAAATATTTAGTTACCATTTACCTTCTTTCACTCCCATCTATTGAGAAGTAGAAATGTTAATCATAATTACAAGCGAACTATCACCTCCATTAAGAAAATAGTTTCTTTTGTTATCACCACCCATCATTTTTGGATTTTAAAATATATTTAATATATATAATTTATCTATATAAAACTACTAATATTTTTTATATTATTAAACTATTTTATGATTTTTTCTACAGTGATCAACATACATGAGGAGTTACGAAATTTTGACTGAATAGCCTTAAGTAATAGACATTGGTATGGAAAAATATATAATAAATAAAAAGAATATGATAATAATTGGTCTATATAAAATTAAATCCAGAATAATAAGGTTTTAAATAAGGTATTTAATAAACATAAATCATTCTTTAATGAATTTAATTATGTTCGCAGAATGAATCTAGAATGTTAGAGTTTTCATCTCAGTTTCTCTTTATTAAGACATGTATTGTATTTATAAAACTATTTGCATTTACATGGGATATATATTACCTATATGAGATATAATATCATGAATTATATTTTAATAAAGTTATTTTAATTTCAATTACAATACTACTCTTTTAATGGTCTTTGAATAAACTTTTACTCAAGTCGTAGGGGTTTTCTTAGTCCCAATTCTGATTCTGTGAGATATAATACATTTTATAAACTATGTTTTATTGGAATGGTCTATTCACTACCTATGGATATATTAATATAATAATTTTTTTTTATTTTATGTGATTTATTACACAATTAATGTTTTATAATGTCTATTTATTCATCTGTTTCCCCCATGATAAGGATTTTTGGTAACTCAAAATCCCCTTCTTTGAGTTATAGTGTTTTATATTTAAAGATAGAATTTCATGATTTGGTTATACCACCAAAATATTTTATGGTAATTAATAATCATATTTTTGAAAATTTATTTTTAATACAAATAATTTTTTTTATTTTTACAATGAATGTTTTGACCAAGTAATTTTTTGAAATATTTAATTGGGCTTTCAGAACCCTTTTATATGTTCTATATTCCTATCTAAATTTACCCAATAAAACCATATGTATTTTCAAGGAACTATTATTTATTATATTATTTAAATTAATTTTTTTTTAAAAAGTTTTCACTCCACATTTTAAAAAATTATTTTTTAAGTGACCTCTAACATCCTTATTTACATCAATGTTAATTTTTTTAAAATGCTATTATAACATTTAAATTCCAATTCCCTTTATATTTTCAATAAAAATAATCTCATATTGGGGTTTTTTTATTTATCATCAATTATATATATATATATGTCATTTTTGGAAATTTACACAAGATTCTGACCAATCTAATTCAGGGTCCATTCTCAGGCGGTATCGTTCTAGCATTCTTTTTAAAGGATATTTTTCATCTATATAAACATGATTAAATATTTATTTTTCTACGTTGGGTATATGTTCTTATAAAATATTCCATATATTTATCATATATGGCATGTGATCATGTTTTTTAATTATTTACATAGCCAAATACTCGTTGTTTTATATGGTGTGAACATAACATTTAACCTAACATAGACTGGATAATGTTCACCTAGAAAGTAAGATATTTTATTAATGTTGGGAAAAGTATATATATACCATATATTATTATCCTAATAAGGAATATTATTAGAAGGCTTACTATTTATTTTTTGACCATACACCTTCATTCGTTGGATGGATTATGATTATGTTATATATTTATTTATTTGGGGACAAGTATTGACATTTTGGATGATTATTAGATACTAATATAGGTTGAACAAGTATTAATATTTAGTATTATTAATTATATGGGTTGTCATATTTTTATTTATCAAAAGGTTACTAATGGAATTTTATGAAAATGTTTTATTGAATATTATGGTCAATTCATTTGAATTAGGAAAGTGACATATGGGGCTTGACATTATATAGACCATCAATGCATATACAGGTCTCATGAGACAAAATAGATTGTACTTAATTGTATGCCTCATCCCATAATATGGTATTGTCATAGAGAAAGGAATTGATTGTAATATTTCATTACTAAGGTCCCAAAAACAAGTAAATTTTATTAGCGCAGGCCTTGATAGTAGGTTTTGGAGGCCTGAAATTATTCATTCCATCAATATAAGATCACTATTATTTATATTCATGTTATAATTTATTGACATGTATATAGTGTTATTTTTATTGTCATGTTGATTATAAATGAATTTTGTTTATATATTTCATCCATAATGTTAATGTCATGTTTATTCCATGGTTTCTTTAGTACTATGGTTCCCTTACTCAGCATTTGAGATCACCCCTTCTTATGTTTCCTTTTTCCCAAGTGGTAGAGAAAAGTATTAAATGTGACATGTTTATAGGGATAACATGTGTGAAATTATTCTCTAGATATGTTGATGAATTTTCATGAATTAAATAATTTTATATATAATGTGTCAAAAATCATTTGATAAAAATTACATGGGATTTATCATTTTATGTTTGGTCATAATTCTATAAAGCTCTAAACCTAAAAATATCTTTCGGATGTAAAAGAAACAATAATGATTTTGATTTTTTAATTAATTTCAGTTATATCCAAAAAATTATAGCTAGTATAAAATTAGTTATATTATTCATGTGTTTATGCGCTCCAGATCTTTGAATGAAGATTTGGGGTTTCACAATCTATAATTTTGAACAAAATCACCCTATTACTTCTTTCTCATTGCTTTATCAACCACATTCTCTTTTCCTAGGATGATTGATATCTCCAAGTCATGTTTCTATGAGAAATCCATCCACCATAACTAACCCATATTTATATCACATTAAATGAAAATATACATCAAGATATTTTTATCTATAAAGACCATAAAACCTTCATTAGTGAGGTATTGCTACCAAAACATCTAAGAAAACTCTATAACAACCAACTCAATATCATATGTGGTATAGTTACACTCATGGAGTTATAACTTCTAAGAACCATATGATATTACATACCTTTATTGTATCAACACATAAATGAAACTTATATAGGATGAATCATTAAAAAACTCAATCATCACTTCCAACTCTAGAAATTTAATGATGAGAGCACTACACAAATTTTCCTTCAGGTAGTCAAAATATTAGTAACATTGACTAGTCCATATGGAATCATAGTACTTCATAGTCATGTGTATCAATTGGGTTGTGACCGAGGATAATTATTATATGAATATTTGATAACATCTCACGAGGCCACAGAAATGATAGTCCTTTAAAATATTCTTGGATACTTCTCAAGAAAAAACTAACTCAATATTTGATAGATGAATTTTTTTTAGCATAAAGTATAAATTTACACTATGACAGAATATCGTCATTCATGAAATAACAATCATTTTTTATGGATTCCAGTTGCATTATGATAATAGAAATACTTCACTATTATGTGAGATTATTATATCTTGTAAATCATTGGTGTCACTGTGATGTGAATACCACATGACCACATAACATTCATGTGATAAAAAATCATTCCAGAAGATATACTGGTTATATTTCGTGGTTGTGTAATATTAATGGACCCTAGAAATAATTTTAAATATCCTCATGGATTTCCTTCACAATTGTGTCCTCCCTCTATGACATAGATTCTATAAAATTGGTTACATGGCACTTTATATAAATAGGTGATGAACACTTACACAGTACTTAAAATAAATCTCTCATGCAATCTTGGAACTAAATCAAATAGATAGGGAAGGGTATCATGTAAGACAACTTTTTAATGCCTTTTTCCTAAGAGCTTCACTGATCCTCCCATGAAACATTTCTCATAAAGGGTTCCTATGAAATTCTATTATGGTGGTCTGGACATGTTAATTTTATACAAACCAATAACTATAAAATATATAAATTAAGAAAACCTTTCCCGCTCACATAGAACCCACATATTATTTTAAATTTATTCCTCCTAATATATATATATTTTTTCTTTTTTAAAAATTCCACCACAACATAATATTGGGTGTATGGTAGCACCTTCCATGATATATTTCTCACTTGGGAAGATTATGCATAAACAATACATAAATTCCTTGAGTTTTTCTAGTCCTATTGGTTTCGTCAATGCCTTGAGATGAGATACTCCTCTTGGTTTCCAAATCATTTCCATGAGTTGAGATACTCCTATTGATTTCCTTTTATTTCTTGAGTCATTATAAATATCCTGGTTTCCTCATATTCGTTCAATCAAGATTCTAATTGAGATTTGTTTAAATTCCTTGAGCCTATATTCTTCATTTAGTTGCCTAAAATATATTTAATCGAGATGAAACTCTAACTTTAATTAAATCACTTTAGTTTACACCATCCCCATAGTATCCCTAGAATACATTTAAATTCATCATCCACATGAATAAATTAGAAATATCCACTCAAGAGTAAGCCCCACACCAACCATTTCTGGTCACCTTCAACCCATTAGTCTACTCCTCAAACTTTAAACTTATTGATGGTCATTATTGATACATGAAATTAAAGTCACCATTATGATCCTTAACACATAGAAATAAATTATATGTTGTGTTTCATTAAATAGAACCAAACTGCTTGGGTTATGGTTTAATTCATAGGGATACATAGAAAATCCTTACCATGAGTTCGATCCAGACTCCACAACACCATATAAAACCTTTTATAGGGGCACAATTCCACCTTGGATGTAGATAAAATCAAAAAATTATACCTATATGGTTTTAAAATATAGAGTCACCGTATACTTGGGTTAAATGAGATAAAATATTATTTAAAAGTCCAATGTCTGATTAAATTAATGTTTTTAGTTAATCAATTTAACTTAATGTAATTTTTATGTTACTAGGTAGGTTCGTGAATCTCTCTTAAATCTATAATGGATCAGTAAACATGGAAATATGACCCCATAAGAGATGATATGACCTATCTTATTATCATCTAACAAAATTTACCATCACCACCAACCCCGATGATAAATAGGTTGTCCACCTTTGGAAATAAAGAGAGATTCATGAGACCTAATATAACCAAAATAGGCATATGGGGAGTAAAATCCATCGAAAATAATATCATAGTGGGTTTGATACTTTATAAAAAAATCATCTATATCTTACATTCAACTCCTGATATATTATAAATTCTCTAAATATAATATATAGAATATTATGGTTTTATCCTTTTCAACAATTTATCACGCAATTTAACACATATATTATGGATTCTCTAAAATATCTTATTTGTCACTATAAGATATTTTTTTTTTCCAAATTTCTGTTTGAGATTCTAAAAATATCATACATATATAAATTGGGATATATTACGTATCAGGAATATATCAAACATACTATATGAAATATGTTATATATCACAATGTAATATCTTATAATATTTTATATATCATCTATAAAATATTATATATCATAGTTAGATCTAGTGCTTCAGTAATATTTTAATCTGTAAAAAAATATTCATTTGCAAATTTTTCAAATTTTCCTTAGAATTCATTAACATATTTAACTAATCTAATAAGCTATTAAATCTTTATTTGGTCATATCAAATCACTCCACTTAATTTTAAAACAATATAAATGAATATGTCAATCCTTATAAGATATCTTTAGTATAATTACAAAATCATAATACAATATCTAAATACTCTTCTTGAATATTTTAATGAATTTCCACTTTCTCATGAATTCCAGCTCCAAAATCATCATTTTCAAACCATTATCCAATTTTTTTAATTAATATAGGAATAAAATTTTATACTTGATAACACAAGGATGGTTCCTCAAAAACCTTAGTTATCTTTATTATTCTCCAACTCAACTTGCTCTTAAACCTCATCAAGAACTAATAATAGATAGTTATCTCTTAATCTAATATCACATGCTGTTGATTCACATAAATTCCCACCCAAAAATCATTATATGATGAGGATACTCCCAAAACAACATATAGTATCTCAATCATTTATTCAATTTTATTTATGGGTAGCATCTCAATCTCCTGATTTAATCACTTTTTCAAAATTATGAATCTATAATCATCAACATATCCAATGGATGGAAGTAAAAACACTAATCATATGGGATCCAAGAAAAATCATATACCTTATACCCTTTCATTAATTAGGATATTTATCATCACACAACTTCATCTCATATTACAATGACCCAAGCCTTTTACACATATTATTACATTATTTTTAACATAAATATCTATTAATTAAAAAATAACGATTGAGATACATAGTGTATCTTGAAGACTAGATTCATATTAATATAAAAGGAATTTAATAAATGACATCTTATTTTATTTTCCATAATGAGTTCTTAAATACATCAGATCTCACAAAATTGCATAGGATAACTTGGGGTGTACATAAAATGTTGGGGTGAGAAAACATTCCCAATAAAGGAATAAACATGACAATTAACCATAACAAATGAGTCAAATGTATAACATGATATCATAAAAGAGAGGGTTCATGAGTAATCACAAAGAATTATAACACAAAGAACACGGTATCATAAGATCATGGTAATATAGGAAATTTTGCAGAAACAAAAAAAAATATGATTTTAACATGAGTCAAGTTTAACTTCCAGGTTAATTACATATATTAGACAAAGACCCATTATGGATTAGGTTTACTCCCAAATCCCATACATAGCATTTCATGAGAATAAAACATTACCCAATTCATTGGAGTGATATTTGGGTGCACTCATCATAAATTGTTTATGATATATGTCTGAATCATAATGGAATTCAATCATAAGGTATAACATAATAATTTCCTATATAATGAAAATGGGTAGAATAATCTTTCCTCGTCTCATAATGAAAGAAAATTTCATAATGAAGTCACTTGATAAATAAACACAAGGCATGTATTACTCCATCAAAGGAAGGTATAATATGCTACGTATATATATGAGAGACATATAAATACATAATTTATAATAATTACATAACATTAAATAGGGATAAAGATAAAGTTAGTCAATGAAAGATTAGTCATAAACCAAAGAAAAAGGTTTTTAGAGAGACCCCTTTGCTCTAGCACAATTTGTCATGTAAAATATTCATCTTCCTGAATAAAATTATGTTAATTATTTAGTTAATTAATAATTTTATTAAAGTAAATTATTCCTTTTATTTTATTCAGTATAATTTTATATTAAATCTTTATTCATTGAGGTTCAGGTCATACATTCTGATGATGTTCAACTCATATATCTAAAATCACATTAGAAGGTTGACTATGATAAAATAGGTTATTAATTAATCATATATATAATAATTATAATATAATTATAATTTTTTATATATCAATTATTCTTTTTGAACACATCATGAATAATGGTTATGAGAAACGAAAGTTACAATCATGGAGACGGTAAGTCGTACATATTCCGGAGTAATATTTCATTTTTTTCAATTTTCAAAATGGAAAGATGGTAACAGTTATTTTATATTTAAATAATTATTAATATTTCATAAATATCAGATTATTTTATTAAATACACTTACATATATCATCCATGTTATGCGGTAATAGAAAATTAATCACATAGCTTTACAAGGTGGTGGTCCACCATTCACACAAAATATATTATAAATATTTAATGAATGTTAATGAAAGAGATTATATGATATATATTAATTTTATATAATCATTAATATTACATGAATATCATATATAAACATTAAATTCGTCATTGTAAACATCCATGAGAGGTGATTATGCAATTTGAGTTACATCGGTTCGCACGACGGTATTTCGTTGTATAGTCTAATGATGGGTTTGTTTCCTATTTATTATAAATGGAGAAGTATTTATTTCATTAAATTAAAATATAACATCTTATTATTTGGTAGATATTAATTTTATTATATTATACTGATTAATTAATACAAATTTGACGTAAATATATATGGATTTGTGTTCTTAACCAAGCATTATGCACTTTAAAAGTAATCATAATTTAATTAATTTAAATTAATATTTAAATTAATGTAATCCATATTTTTAATATAAATAATTTCTACTTAAGGGTCATTTTAAATATCCAAAATGGATAATTGTTATGCACATGAAAACAATTTTCATAATAAATGTGTTTTAATTCCAAAAAAATAAACTTATATTAAAATATATTATAAAGAAGACTTAAATGTAATTAATAGGAATAAATATAAATAAGTAATACTTATGTTACTTTTATTACATATTAAACTAATAATTGTAATTTTATATTACTTAATTTACTAGAAATAATTTATAGTTTTTTAAAAAAATGGTACTTTTCACTATTCACTAAAAAATAATTTTTCCCCGAAAAATACCAATATTTAAAACTAGTATAATATAAATATTATGATTAAAAAATAATTTTACTATTATAAAACATTTTAAAATATTACAAAAATTACTTATAATATTCTCTTAGAAAAATTGAAAAAATTCATTATTTAAGTAAACATATTTTTTTAAAGAATAAATTCCTTTTAAAAATGATCCTTTATTAAATAAGTATTTATAAATTGAGTTGAAAGTTTATATCCTTTAATAATGTATTTAATCAAATCCATGCCCATTAATTTTATGGATAAGTTATGATGGTCATCTTTAAATAATAATTTTAATAGTATATTGAGGTTTTTTAAAACCTGGTGTTGTGTGCCGCATATGCTATCAAATAAGACATTATTTGTTTATTTTTTTAATGAATTGGGTTTTCATATTCTTACCCCCTTATATATAATTACCCATGATATTTTTTATTATATATCATTGTAAAAATAGGTGATGGTAATTCTGTTTAATTTCTTTCTCTCGTACCTAGGTTGCCTCTTCATATTTATGGTTCTGCCATAGCACTTTGACCAGGTGAGACATCTTGTATCATTAAACATTGTCTATGTGGTATAAGATCTTCACTGAATTATTATCATAATATTAATAATTTTCTATCTATACTACCTTTGGAATCAATACATATGAGGGATTTGGTTAGTACTTCCTCAAGATGGGTACATGGAACATGTATTTTACTTGATAAAGGGTTTGTGGGAGTGTTAGTCATTAATCCAAATCATTGATGTGATAAAGAATATTAAATAATCTGAATTACTTGTGGCCTATAATTACCTTCTACCCATGTCTAATAACTCTATTCCATGTATATATGTAGAGAAACACTTTATCATTGACCTCAAACCCTAGTTCTCATTGATGATTGTCATGATAGTTCTTATATCAAATAAGATCATTCTTGATTTGTTTCATAATGTTCTTGAACGTTTATACTATTTCATTAACCATTTTAGGTCCCAAAAAATTCTAATGATTGACTACATCCTAACACACATATTTTCTAAAAAACATCCCATAAAGGGCCTCATATAGAGCTATTTGGATTCTTGGGTGGAATCTATTACTGTATGAGAAGTCAACCAGAGGAAAATGATGATCCCATCCTCCATAAAAGTTCATGACACATTCTCACAACATGTATTCTAGTTTCAAAAATAGTCCACTAATAATGGCCACTTTTTCGGTGTGATAATACAAATTTAAGTTCATCTCATTATTTAGAGCATATTGGAGGATCTTCTATAACTTGGAGGTAAATCTCCGATCATGGTTAGATACAATTGATAGTAATGATCCATAAACCCTCACCACTTTCTTTATGTATATTTTTTGCAAGTTGAATTAGTAATAAGTACTCTCTAGTTGTAATTAAGTGAGAAGTCTTTATAAAATGATCCACTACCTCCCATATAGAATGTTTTTTCTTAATTACTTGGGTTGACTAGTAATAGATTCTATAGTTATTGTTTTCTATTTCCAGGAATATATGGGTAATGGTTGCATCATCATCCCTAGTATTTTGACTTTCATCCTTCACTTGTTGAAATACTAGACACTTTGATGTATAGTCCCCAATATCCTTCCTCATATTTTCCCACCAATAGTTTTCTTAGAGATCTTAATACATCTTCATTATCCATTGGTGGATGGAGGCAGTAGATCAACATACAACATTCAACAACACCATATTTGTCTTAGGAATTTATGTTACACATAGTCGTTACCCAAATAATACTACTTCTTCTTCATCAATTTTAAATTTTATGTGTTTCCTTTTATATATAGCTTCTACATCCTTCTAAATTCCCACATCATCTCTTTGAGAATATTTTAACTTCTCTAGAAGATATGGTTGAGAAATAATTTGAGAAAGGAATTATGATATTGTTTCTTTCATGATTACTATAAACATAATTTGTCTATAGATAAATATTGAATCACTCTTAATTCACATCACTGATAAAATTGTTGGATCCTTTTTACATAGCGCATCTACCACTTTTTTAGCTTCCCTAAGATGGTAATAGATTAATCAGTAAGAGTCTTTGATTAACACTATTCATTTCATTGGTTCATATTAATATCCTTCTATGTGAATATATATCTGAGTCTCTTATGATAAGTATATATATTTCACACTTCTACCCATAGAGATAATGTCACCATGTTTTCAATGAAAATATCACTATAGACAACACTAAATGATATGTGGTATATTTCTATTCATGAACTTCTAACTACATTTATCTGTAGCCTATCACTTTATAATTTTTCATCAAAAAATAGCTTAACCATTTTTTTAAAGCATCGATGTATACTATTAATGATTCCCTATATGGGATAAGCATGAGGACTGGTGTAGTGACAAGCTTCATTTTCAACTCCTTAAATATTTCTTCCTGTTTACTGGTCTAGAAAAACATTAGACCCTTTAATGTTAGGGAGGTTAGTGGGTTTAAAATCATCGATACGTTTCTCAAAAAAATCAATAATACCTATCTTGTCTAAGGAAAGTATAGATTTCCATTACCAATACTGGTCTAGGACAGTCCTCAGTTTTTTTTGTCTTAGAAGGTACTATAGATATCCCTTTGTTAGTGATAATATAACCCAAAAATGATACATCCTTCATAAAAAACTCACATTTACTATACATTTCATATATATTCTTCTTTATGAACTCATTTATAATAGTATTAAAATGATTCTCATGGTCTTTGTTTATTTTAGAGTACATCAAAACATCATCAATACAGAATACCAAAAACATTTACGGGTAATATCAAATGAATATTTTCATTAAGTGCATAAATATTTTTAGAGAATTAGTGAGTCCATAAAGAATCATTATAAAATCATAGTATTCATACCTTTTTCAAAAATAATTTTTGGGAATGTCTTCCTTATTTACCTTTATTTGGTGGTATCCAGACTGAAGTCCCACCATTGAGAAATAATAAGCATTATATAGTTGATAATTTTTTTTCTAAATATAGAATGGGATACTTTTTCTTAATTTTGATTTTCTTATTCTCATAGTAATCAATATAGAGGTGAATTGGTATACCCTTATTCTTAATGAAGAGGACAAGTGCAACCCATGGTGGAGAAAATAGGCATAAAATACCCTTTTATAGATTATCTTGAAATATCTTCTTTAACACTTCTATATCAATGGTGGATATTTGGCACGGAGTCTTTAATATGGGAAGATATACAAGTATAATTTCAATAGAGAACTCAACCTCTCTGTCAAAAGGAATACCAAGAAGCTCTTTTGGGAATACATTGGTATAATCCATCAAAATGGGCTTGACTTCAAGCCTTACTCTCTCCTTTGTATCAATAATTTTGAATAGATATCCATTATTATAAGGTAATAATATCAAAACTTCAATATAATATTACATGTGAGATTCATCCTCCTCTTACACTTCTATATAATCAGAGGATGGCTTCAGATGTGAACAACATTATCACTCTCTCTAGAGTTGACATTGGGTTTATATAAGTACAACCAATCCAAGCCCAATATAGCATCAAACTACACTAAAGGAAGTATGATGAGATTTTATAGAAGATTTTATCTATAAAATTTACTACGTAGGAGTTTTATACCTATGATGCAACTATTGATCCAATTTTTTCTCACAGAGAGCTCAATCCCTATGTTTTGAGGTTGTGATTGAATAGAACTATTAAACATAAAAGATATAAAATAATTAATAAAAATATAATAAAATAAAATTTTTACTATTATTGGATGAATAATTAGTGTACCTATCACCACATCATTATTGAGGTCCACCTCAGTAATAGTGATAACATATGATCTTTATTTCTCTTTAAGACTTGGAGGTTTGTTTCATTGATTGTCTTTGGAAACCATTGGTTTAGGGATTTATATTTCATAATTATCATGTTCCTTATAGTTAAAACACGAAACACTAGATGATTTTCGATCTAGACCTTTTTTTATTCTTCCAAAATTTTGGGATTCATCATTTCACTTAGGCATTGATTACCATAATGCTCCTCTTTTCCACATTTGAAGAATCTTATGATTCCCTATATATAGTTTCTAGGATAATTCTCTGTACACATTTTAGAAGTGTGATTTTGGATTTTCTTTCCTCTAGGGGATTTATCTACTAACATTCCTAAATAAAATAAAATATTACATTTTTACTCTAATCCCATGAGACCACTTGGAGTCACTGATCTCTATCTAAACATTGAGGGAACAACAGATAGTACCTTCAACACTATCAAAGTATCAAATTGATAAGGATTATCATAGACTCGAATTTATCCCATTAAATAATTGGTCAAAATTATTTTAGGTTTTTATGAAAAAGACTGATGTGTATCGTGCAAGACTTTTTAAATTTTCCATATATTTTCTGATAGACTCATCTTCCATTTTTTCAGACTGAGGAAATCCCTTACTATTTTAAGGCAGTGAGTTAAGGGAAAATATTTATCAAAGGATATTTTTTTGAATTATTCCCATTCCATGGAATAAATATCCCCTTTTTAATTTGTGTTTTTGATTAGTGTCCACCACAAATCTACTTCTCCACTCAATGTGACAAAAGTAAAGTACAATTTTTCGTTTCTTTTAGTATAATAAGAAATAGAATGTCTTTTCAATGAATTTAATCCATTGTTTCATAATTAAGGGATAATAAGACCAACTAAATATAAGGGGACTTTTTCACAAAAAAGACTAAACTAAAACTTGGTATTTCTTAAGAGGATTAATATTTCATATATGATTCATTTTATTATTCATATTATGAGCTAGTTAAGCTAGTGCTTCCATAATGTTCTCAACTACTGATTCCATAAGTACAGGTATATCATTGGGGAAATAATCACAATTCCTATCATTTTTGTTGTTGGTATATTATTTTCTATTTCCTACCATTTAATAAAATAATAAAAACATGTTGACAACACATTAGAAGAAAAACTTATAAAAAGGAAACTTACAAACTAAGGAGGAATATATTTTGAATGATAATTATATCCTAATTTATGATTTTATAGGTTTCAATCTAGTTAATATATAATAAGATTTCTAGTTAGGTTTTATAACATAATAATATTTTCAATTCCTTCATAATTATTCATTAATAGTTTGTGAATCTCTAAAACATATCCCTCAAGAGCATCAAACCATATGTGCAGCAATGATCGTTGCTGTGCATTATGTGATGTTTGATTCTAAATCAACGCACCCTTTACAAAGTGATTACCACATGGTATAACTATTCAAAATCCACATCCACTTACAGTATCTATAAAAGGATGTAATTTATAATAAATCACTCACTCTATCCTTCACCAATATTCAAGGATATTTTTCTATCCTTATAATTATTTGTACACTTATCCTTAGAATTATTTATAGGGTTCTCACTGTAGTTTTTCTCATCCTTTTTTTAAAGGTTAACTGATTCATTTATATGATATGAACTATATAAACTATTATCTTTTACACATATTATTTCATGTTTTTTAAAATAAATAAAAATTAAATAAAAACTCAAGATTGAATTGGATTTGTGTCTTGGAAACACTGGGTTCATATTACAATAAAAAATAATCTACGACAAGACATACTCATTGTATTCTCCATAATGAGATTTTAAATCCATATGTTCTACTAAAAATTCATATTATAACTTATGGAATACATAAAGTAAATGGGTTATATAAAAATCCAATTAAGGAAATAAACATGATAAGGAAACATAACATGTTCGCAAAATGTATAACATGATATAATAAAACTTAAGTCTCATGAGTAATAAGAAGGTAGTATAATATATAGAACATGGAATCATAATATCATCATAACATATGAAATGTATTATAAAAAACATGGCATAAAATTGAGTCAAGGCGAACTTTCAAAAAAATATCACAGGGTTGACAAAATCCCATTACGAAGTAGGTTTATTCCTTAATCCCATAAATAACATTCTATGAGACTAAAACATTACCCAATGCATTGAAGTGTTGTCTAGGTGGACCCATAATAACATTATTGTGATATATTTTTTTTTACATAAATTATCAAAATTCAAAACATAATAATTACTCATTTAAATAAAATGGGTGTGGTAATCTTTCCTCATATCATAATCAAAGGAAATTTCCTAACAAATAACTTGAGAAATAAACTAATGGCACATATTAACCCATAAAAGTAAGGTAGAATAAAATGGATTTATATGTGAGACACACATATATATAATTTAGATTTATTAAATAACTTTAAATACATAGATAAAGTGAGTTATAGAGAGATTGGCCAGAACTAAAATAACAGGGTTGTTTAGGGAGATCCCCTATATCAAGCATGATTTGTCAAGTGTCTTATTTATCTTCATGAATAATACAATTATTTTAATTATATAATTTATTAATAAAATTACTAAATTTAATTAATCCAATTATTTTATTAAATATCATGATATATTCAATTACTTTTCCATTAAAGTTCATGTCCGATGTTTTGATGATGTTCAGCTTGTATGCCTAAAATTACCATAGAAAGTTTTATAAGTTCAAAGAGATTTTTAATTTATCATATACAAAATAATAAAAATTAAATAATTATAATTTTTATAAATCAATTATGCTTTTAAAACATAGCATTAATAGTGGTTATAAAAAATGAACAACGTTACAATCACGGAGATAGCAAATCATTAGAATGCATGAGTAACATTTCTTTTTTTCAAATATCGTAATGGAAAGAAGGTAAGTGACATTTTTTATTAAAATAATTATAATTATATCATAAATATCAAATTATTATTTTAAATATAAATAAATATTCCATCCATGTTATGGAGTAATAAAAAACAAATCACATCGCTTCACGAGGCGGTAGTCCACTGTACACACAAATGAAGTTATCATTCTTTTAATGGATGGTAAGGTAAGAAATTATATGATATATTAATTTTTCAATAATTTGTAATATGTAATTAATATCTTATAAAAACAATAAATACAACATCATGAACATCAATTAGAGGTGATGATGGAAAATGATTTTCATCAGTTTGCGAGACAGTAGTCCGCCATACACATGAATGATGGTTTCATTTCCCATTTTATGGAAGTGGAGATGGATTTATGTTATGAAATTAACATAATAACATATTATTAAATGTTATATAATTATGTTATTATATCATAATTATTTATTAATATTTTAATTAGGTGAAAGAAGATATAAAATAAAGATGCTTAATTTGAAATGATACCACTTCTTCGGACCACCTCTTTAGGATTATACGTAAAGACTTCCAAGATTGTAGTTTTTTATAAAATAATTGATTATATAAAATGGGTAGTGAAGTAAAAATATTATTTTTAGGTTTCTTATTAACCAATATTATGTGTAAGTGTGTAAAGGATATGAGAGGGGTGTCG
This sequence comes from Viscum album, assembly GCA_963277665.1. Taxonomy (NCBI): domain Eukaryota; kingdom Viridiplantae; phylum Streptophyta; class Magnoliopsida; order Santalales; family Viscaceae; genus Viscum; species Viscum album. The sequence continues at coordinate 791,040,050 of OY728158.1, forward strand.
TTTTATACCAGGGGGTGAATGTTATTCTTGTAAATACCCAAGACTATTCATTAATGGAAAGTCACTCGCAAGACATGTCCCAAAAAAATTGAAAAATAATTAATCATTAGAGATATTATTCCTATTAAATTCTCTAAAATTCAAAATAATCATGTTTTAAATTGTTTATTGTTTTTACCACTTTAGTTTAAACGCCCTGGTAAACTGGTTTTTCCATTAACTATGGTGACAAAGTTTTACAATTTTTATTATTCGTCATGGACAAAAAATAATTTTAAATTATTATATAATATTAATTATAATTAATTAAAATATTTAATAATTTTTTTGAAGTTCAATTCATATAATTGGAAGAATTTATTTTTAAATTAAACCCATATACATGTTAAAAAAATAGGGTTTCAAGAAATGCATTTTTCAAGCATAAGAAGATATTATAAAAACTATATAATGAGTAATAATAATTTAATACAATCAAATTAATATTTATAGATATATAATACATACATTTATCTAAAATCATTTATCCTTAATGGTTATTTTAGTTAGTTAAAATGGAGAAACATTATGTATATTAAATTAGTTTTTAGAAAAAATGTGTTTTCAAGCCTAAAAATAAACATATATTAAAATATAGTATAAAGACGATTTAAATGTAATTAATTGATTTAAATATAAATTTTAATAGTTATGTTAATTTTAAATAATATAAAAATAATAATGGGACTTTTAAATTACTTATTTTTATAAAATTAAATTACAACTTTAAAAAAATCACTATTATTCATTATTCAATAATTTGTTTTATAAAAAATTCACAAAATATCACTCTCAAATAATTTTGATATTTTAATTCAAAAAAAATTTAATCTTATAAAATAAAATTTCAAAAATTTCAAAAAATTATTGATAATATTTTCTCAGAAAAATGAATAAAAACCGTTTTTGAAATAATCCTACTTTTTTTTAAGAATAAATGTCATTATTAAAAAATGAGTTCTCATAACCTATGAATTTATATGTTGATTATATCATTTATATATATTTCTTAAATAAATTATTCATATTTATAGTTGGTAATTTAATAGATCGGTTACAATGGTAAAATTTAAATACTATTATTAATAGTATATTTATGTTCGTCAAAACTTGGTGTTTCATGTCACATACACTATAAAACATAAATTTTTCCTTTTTTAAAAAACTAAATGTGTTTTAAATAATTAATTAATTTCCCATGAAACATTGGAAAAATAATAAAACACTATTTTCTCAAATCCATTTAGGCACTTCAATATCCTCCTCGGTTTTTTATCAATACCATTAAAATTCTGAAGGTAATATCATACTCCCCCATGTTAACAATAAATTCAAAGATGAAAGGGTAATGGAAAATTAGGCTTATATTATGCCTCATTAAAAAAATGAACATCATATTATACCTCATATTAAAACATGATTCACTTTAGATAATGATTGAATCATGTTTCTTTAAGAAATAATCTACACGCTAATAACCTTTAATTCAACATGAGTAAGATCATTGTAACAAACAATTGATATTACTCTAAACATAAAATTTTCTATAAAAATGTTATGCATGTTTTAAAAAATCAATTATCCATTTTTATGGATTGTTTCATTTATATTTCAATTTTAATTACATTTAATATACTCAAGATACAAATTATATATATTTAAGAACAACTATAATTCAACACTTTCATGTTTATTTCATCTTAATCAGCATAACACACTCTCCCCCTTTATAACCATAATTGATTCAATAAAAAAGGTTGGGTAGAGTGATTTAATCACACCATAACATAAAATTTGTGTATTATATATGCATTCTTTATAATAAAATAAATATTTTAAGTATTCTAAACAAAAATCACTCACAAGGGATAATTTATATAATTCTTTATCATGATCAATACCAAATGACATTTTATATGGAGGAAACGATTTATACATTATATATAAATCCATGTGAGATCTCTATTTCAAATGTATATTAATTATATCACTCGTATGGTTCTCCAACAATTTTTATCACCTTAAATTTCCTACACATTATAAAAAACAAATGTATAATAATTAGGTGGATTCTTCTTTTCTTCTTAATGAGAACCATAGAGTGAATATTTTTTTATTATCATGTAAATTCCCTTCATATAAAATATATTTTGATGATAAATAATATTTGTTAATTAAAAATTTATTTTACATACATGATAATTTATGGGATATATGGTCTAGTTACTTTATACTGCATTATTCTTATGCTAAATTTATATTTCACATCAATTATCAAGTCGCATGCATTCTTTTATGGTTACATCATTTTTGATTGTTTCTCCAACTATATTGAAAAATGATCATGAATTCCTTTTCTTACTCATATTTCTTTGATCTTTCACATGAATTATGAATAATCTTTATAAACCCATTCTTTGACAAACTATCTTGAATTTCATATTGTTTTTCTTTGATATCTTCCATCAACGTAATCATTTTTTATCTTTATTGGATATATTCCAGTTATTATTTCATCATAGTAATTTAAAATTTAGTATTAATGGATTAATTTAAATATTAAATAATGTGTACCTTTATTACATCATAAAAGAATATCTTTTATTGTGTATCATTCTTATCTGACTTCTTATTGGATGGGCTTTTCTCAAAATTGTTATTTTATTTAAATCCTAAGGATAACTCATAACTATTGATCCATTGATTCATCATATATTGTGGGATCTTTTCATTAAGAGTTTTTATGTGAATTCTTGGTTAATTTATAATAGAACTTATCCTCATAATTACCTCATATATTGATATTTTCAAAAAAAATCACTAATCATTCAAATATATTCTTGATAGAAAGATTTACCTTCTTTGGTGTATTTTACCTCAATTTCTCGGGATTTTTCAAATAATTAAATATATTCCCCATTAATAAATAACAGTTATAATCTATATGTGCTAAAAAAATAGACCAACATTTAAATTCATTAGATCTAAACCTTCTACAACACTAATAGATTCTAATAAACCATTTTCTTTTTTCCCTTTAGTTCTAAACTATCAAGAATTGTTCTCTTACTATTTTTGGACCAAAAAACATTGATTTTAATATTTTTTTTGGAATCATCTTTTCTTATACATTCAAAAAAACATCCTTTATATAGTGTTGGATTCATTAGTGTTTTTATTCACCCTTAGTTTTCATTATTTTAATTTATAACTGGTACTAGAAAATAAAGCAACATTTTTACAAGAAAAAATTTTTGTGACAAGGGTTACCAATTTCTTTGAGATAAAGGTGAATACATCTGCATATGATTTCAAGATTTTTTTTGATGATATGAGAATTTTGGTAGAAATTATCTTTATCATAAAACTCAATGTAAAAAATATATATTCTCATCTATTTGGGAATATTTAGGCTATTTTGATTATAGATTTATCAATTTGACTTCTAACTCAAGACACTTCATGTTGATGGAAATGTTCTAACCCAAAAAATTATTTCAAGATTTCATCCAATTGTCATTTTATCTTTTCAATATAATATCCATTAAAATTAAACATTTTTGTAAGTAGTTTTCTATATTCTTTATACTTTTAGTCATTATTTTCAACTAGGAATCATTAAAATCTTTGAAACCTCTTTGATTTTGTTCTAGTGCATGGATCCTCTCTTTAATGGTTTTATTTGCCTCAACAATTTCACGAATAAAATTCTATAGTAACTCATCATATGTAGAGAATTTTTCTTTACGGATCAGTAGGAACCATTCTTTGGATTTAACTTATTTAATTACAGTGTTATATTTTTGTTACTCCATATCTAATGACTTTTACATTGCATCAACTCCCAACAATATCCATGTTTTCTCATCCTATAGCCTCTTGATAAACACAATAATATATTTGATAAATTTAATAGGGATTTTTTGAATTGTTTTTTATTTTACTATAAAAATCACTAATTGATTTAATAGACTTGTTCAATTCAAATTCTGGACAAGATTTTTCAAGATGACACTTTTTAAAATATATAAATGATAAACTACTACTTTGATTTCCTTGAGTTAATACCATACCATATTTATGTCATCTAGAGTTATTGTGATTTTTTTAAAATAAATTATTATTTTTTGATATATTTCTTTACAGGCAGAAAATAATTAATCTTTTTTACACAAAACACTAGTTTTATCTTTCTATAAACATAATATTGTGTTTACTTCCATTACATAAGACGCTAAGTTTTAACAAAACGATGATATACTATTAATTTTACTATTTAAATTAAATGGGTATAACCTAACCACTAAACATATATATATGAATATTAATTACTGATTTTTAAATACTAATTATAATGGTTTTATATAAAAAAAATATAATGATAAAAACTATTTATTTTTTTTTAAAATTTTTATATATCTCAAAAGTATTCTTTTCTCAAAAAAATATTGTCTTATTATTATTATTTAAAAAATAATAAAAATATTTTTTGAATTTATAAATTTAATTTGATAAAATAAAATTCATTTTGAAATCATCATGTGAAAATTAACTTATGTTGATGTTTTTTCATTTGTCTGAAAAGTTTGATTTTTTTTATGAATAGTGAAAAATATTGAATTTTAATTGAAAACTGCATTTTCATTAAATTTATATATAAAGTTACATTGTATTTAAAATTTTTTATAAACTAAAACTTATTCAATTTTGCATCCATTAATTCAATTTATGTCACTGGAATCAATTTAATATTGAATATCGATATTAAAATTTGTAAACATTTGAACATTTTCTCTTCAAAAACTCAGTTTCTCATCACATTTGCAGGATTAGTTTTAAATTAAAATTTCTCACTTCTATTAATAGAATTTTTAAAATTCTATTTATTACTTATAATCATAATAATTTGTATTATATATTAATTTTATCTAATTTTTTTGACCAAAATAAATAAAATAATAATAATATTTATTTAGCGCGGTTAATGTAAAAATGGGTTTGATGGGGGGACTAAAATGATAAGGGATAAAAATAACCAAAAACAATTTTAAAAACAATTTTTTAGAAATATTTATAAATTATATTCTATATTCTAGATAATTGTTCATTATTTTATCTTTTTGACCTGAAAAAAAATCTTTGGTGTTATTATTTATTTCAAAATATTACAGGTGTGCCACTGACCTCAATTATAAAATCTCACCCCCTAACTTCTATTATTAACACATTCAAAACCTCCTGGTTCAGAAATTAGCTACCCGTATAACTTTTATAAATCCTTAATCTGATCTTAAAATCCTTATTTTGGATATAAATCCCACCTAGTAAGGATATTGGTGCAAAACCCAAAGAGTATACCTTAAGAAGAGGTAATGTTCAATAACAAGCATTATTGTTTTATTTATTCCTACACTTAATTCAATTATTATTATAATATTATAAAATAGTAACCAAATTGAACAACATAAACTTATATGTTGTTTCAATAAGGTAATGACCTAAAATAATCTCCACTTCCATCAATTGTGTTACGAAATCATCGTTCTTGTGAATGACAGACTACAACCTCACGAACTGATGTCATTCTTTTTTTAATTACCACTTATCTATAAAGACATAATAATGAATTTTATTATTTAAATATTATATTTATGATATTATTATAATTATGATATTATTATATCACACATACATTTATACTCTCTATTTTGTGGGAATACGATAACATCCCTCATGTGTACGACGGACTACCACCTCATGAAGTGATGTGATTACTTCATGCTTTACATGGAAGGTCAAAATTATGGTTTTAATGAAAATATTTGATAAATATGAAATAAAAATTATTCATTAATGAAAATATATCTTTATTTATTTCAATACAACAAAAAATAGAAACAACGTTCATGCATAAATAAAACCTACTATCTCCATGAACTATGTATTTCATCTTCGATCACTAATTTTTTTATATTAATCTAAAAAATATATAAGGAATATGTATGATATTTATTACATTTATAAAATTATGGATATGAATAAATAATTATTAGAGTAATAATACAAGAAATAATAAATCAAAACCAATACAAAAAAGTAGTTATTTTCCTGAAACATAACTTTAAAATGGAATTGTTAATAAAAGGAAACTAAAAAATTAAATATGAAAATTAAATATGTTATTATATATATAAATATTGTTCTATAATACATTTATAATAAACTTATTTTTATTATACAGGATGTTGGAACATGTATGATGGAATTCAAGACTTAAGGTATAAGATTTCCAGTCACTCTTTTATTTCTAGGTGACATATGAAAATTCACCAATCATTTATTTTGTGTAGTGTGTATAATTTTCACTTGATATCTTATATCATGAATCAAATTAATTTTATTATATTTAAAGTTTTATTTTATGTTATTATTTATTGGTGATTTTGATTCAAACTTTTATTAAAGTGCAATGGATTTTTGTCTCAATCTTCATTCTTTGAGACATACGTTATGTTATGCACCAATATTTTTTCATAAGGTGTATAATAATCCACTTGAAATGTAATATCATGAATTTATTTATCCTGATGATATCTCTAGTTCCATTTTATGGTATTCCATCATGGGGATTATGATTTAACGTTGCTAATGTGGTCATGATTTTATGTTACAGTCTCATCGTTTATTGGTATTATTTTTTATTATGTTTTTTATGATAAAATTTTATGATCCATATATCAAAAAAATAATGAATTTTTATATGATAATGTTTTTAATTATATTTAAAGTAATATTTCTATTTTTATACTTTTTGGTACTTAAAAAATGCGATATTTTTTAATAAAAGTCGACTTTATTTGTCACTTTGGTTAGAAATCCATTTTCTTCAAAAACCATATTTTATAAATGTGTTTCTAATTTATTTTATCATTATCATGATATTTTTAAAATAAATTTTTACACATATATTAATTTTTTACAAAAATAAATTTGAAGGGATCTTCATGTCATTTTCCAAATAATGCCCATTTGGATTTTACAAAAAATGTGAAAGGAACCTTTATTTTAATATGTACATCAGAGAAAAAACTTTCTTTCATTATGACCATTATTTTATTTGATTCTTCCATTATACGTTTTCCATGTTATTTTGAAATAAAAATATTTTCAAAAGGTTTTATGTTTTTTATAAAATTAAATAGGGAAGGATATCTTCACCAAGAAATGTTTTTAATAACTGATCAGATTAATTTTCCATATAATATTACATCAACTAATGTTACCTTTGACTTTCTGGGGATATGATCCAAGGATACCATTTTTAATATTTCCCTTAATGTATTATGATGATGATGTATTATGTTTATGAAACTAATTTCTCTTCCATGAGTTGTACAATAATAAGAATTTTATGAAACCTGCTTCTTTTTTGCACAAGTTATGATATAATGAAATTATTATAAAAAAACATATTTTTTACATGTTATGATATTATGACATATTTTTTAAACCAATTTAATTTAAAAGGTTATTATATGAATAATTTTTTATGATATTGTTTCACACAGAAATATGGTTTTCATTTAGAAATAGGTGGGACCTATATCTCTCTCTAATGATTTGGGAAAAGATTTATATCTCTTGAGACAAACAAGACTGGAATTGGGAGTGAAACTGATTCTGTAAGGTTCTTTTTCTACTATGATGGTCTTGGGAGTAAACCTTTGCTACTATAATGGTTTTGGGAGTGAACCCATTCCACTATGATAACCACGGAAATGATGCTTGACTAATATGGAAATGGTTTTATATGCATATATGTATTCAAAAAATCATTGTCTTATACCAAGTCCATTCCCTCATTAATCTTGTTCTTTGATTCCCTTATGATTCATTTCTTATGAACGACCATCATTTTTACCATGAGTCAAGATTATAATATTTTATATGAATTTAATGGTTTTAAAATGTTGTGATCATGTTTTTATACCCTTATGTTCATGTAATGCTTACATATCTCCTTTTTTTTACCCTAACTGAGAACTTGAGCTCACCCTTTCTTATGTTTCCTTTCCCTGGGTTATGAACCAATATATTATATATGATATTTCTAATAAGGGTGATAGTTATGAAGATCATAGTGGGAGATTATTTAGTTTACATATGGATCAGTTTTTTGTGTTTCCATGTTTCCAATGTTACTAAAATATTATAGTGCCACTAATGGAAAAACAGGTTATACCCACGGTTAAAAACCATGGGTATAGCCCCCAAAACCATGGGTATAGCCTATAACCACGGTTTTGGGAACCGTGGGCTGGAACTACATCGGTATAGTTCCCCATCCTATACCCACAGTTTTCCAAAAACGTGGGTATAGGTGTCCTGCCAATGTGTCAGCGAAACATAGTCAATTTCCACGGTGTCAATGACTTTTACCCACGGTTTCAAAACTATGGGTATAGGTCCTAAAATAATGCAGGCGCCGAGTTTCGATCCCGTAACCTTTTCACTGCAAACACCGCATCTTACCACTACCCTAACATCACCTATATGTATATATACATATATTTAGTTAAATACAGTTATAAAAACCATGGGTATCGAGGGTAGGACCATGGGTATAGGGTTCTCGCCAAAAAAAATTTCCTTCCCGTGGAAAAAAAATTCATGCACACACAAAAGTGACATATACCCACAATTTTTCATAACTGTGGGTATAGATATTTTAGCCCAGAGCTATCCCCACGGTTTTCCCCAAAATCGTGGGGATAGGTACCCCTATACCCACGGTTTTGGGAAACTGTGGGTATATGTCACTTTTCAGGACCTATCCCCATGGTTTTGGAAAAATGTGGGGATAGACCCCCCCCCCCCTATACCCATGGTTTTGGAAAACCGTGAGTATAGGTCTTGAAATGTCACCTATACCCATGGTCTTCCAAAACCGTGGGTATAGGGGTACCTAACCACACAGTTTTGGGGAAACCATGGGGATAGGTCCATTTTCCAGTAGTGTGCTCATGTATTTGTTTGTATAATATAATGAATATTCGTAAAAAGTGATTTAATATCTATGTACGATAATCTTGGGTATCTATAGATTGTATCATAGGATAGGTTTAATTATCCTTTGGAAACTACGATGAGAATACTTCAGTGATATCCATATGGATATTTCTAAGGGTTTGTCTAGGGATGTCTATAAGTATAATCATAAATATGAGTCAAAGGATGGGAAAACACCCTTGAATTTTGGTAAATAATAGAGAAAGTTATTTACATTAAAATATATACCTATCTGAATACTACAAGTGAATGTATATTTGGAACTGAGGTGCCTAGGGAAAATAACTCTGAAAATGGTGCATTGAGATGGACTCGATCATCACCTGATGAAAAAGAACATGCCTTGTTTCACTCCAGGTTTGGAACTCCTATGGGATATGAAATAGAAATTAATAAAATATTTACAAACCATCCTGAAGTATTTAAATATATTATGATCATGAATATCCTAAGATAAACTTGGGTGTCACAAATTAAAAAGAAGGTGTCTTAATTTAGACATCTTATAAGTGATTTTTCATGATTAAGTGGTTCTTCCTCAAGATTATTATTTCTTACACTGTGATTTTTGGTTTTAGTTAATGTATGGAACCCAAAAAAAACATTCAAATGATGAGTGTGATGGAAAATGTAGCGATTATATTCCTTATAATCCAATTGTTTTAGGATTTTTAATGACAAATCTCATTGTTATTCCCACAAAAACTAATCAATATATTAATTCTAATGAACTTCCAAACAAACAAAAGTCGTAAAAAATTATGTTGAGTCCTTTATGAGGAAAAATACACAATCTTTCAGTGGATCATTGGATCCCCTGGTCTCTGAACAATGTATTTACACCACTTTAAAATATATGTTATGTTCTCTAGTCTTCAGAACAATAAAAATTCATTTTAGATGTCTACCATTTAGAAGTTGAGGTAGATCAATAGTGGAATATTATCAAGAATATGAGGCAACATGCTGAAATAGAATCCTTGTATTAGGATGATTTTATCAAATTATTTTTGAATGAGTACATTCATAAAATTATTCAATTGAAGATAAATAATGAGTTCCACAAGATAAATCAATGGGATGATGAATCCAATGGAACCTACTAGAAAAATTTTATAAGATTACGAAGACTTATTTATCATTTTATCATCAAAACTAGAAGTATGGTTGATCGATTCATTAATGGATTAAAAATTTATTCTAAGAGAATTATCCATAAGAGAATTAATTAGCTATGAAGATATTTTTCAATGTTATATGAAGGTAAAAATGGAAGTTATTGTTTTATATTTGTCTCATGGTTTTGAAAAGAATAGAAAAATGAAATTCCAAGGAAAATTTAATAACCATGAAGAGAAGAAGATGGACATTTCTTTAAGATCAAATTGTCGGATGAAGAATAGAGGAAATTATTTTACGGGTACCAATAATTATTTTATGTTTGTAAGGTATATTCATTGGACATTTATTTTTTAAGTGATGGGAAGAAGTTATCTAATGATGTGAATAGAGGGAAATTTGTAGAAAATTCACCACACACACTTTAGTGTTTCCTATACAAGAATTTCAAAAATTACTCTAACCAATGCCCAAATATGAAGGTTAATGATGATGATCGATTTTAGAAACCTATTAAGCTAAGAGAAAGATATAAATCTCATTATATCACTATTTCTGATGAGGGGTGTCATAATGACATCCTGAAAGGCGCACATAACATCTATTAAAGAACTGCTAATGTCTTATTTGAATTTAGATCTTCCCATTATTTAATATCAACATAATTTTACAAGGGTATGAATATACCACCCAAACAATTATATGTAAAATTAGTATTGAAAATCCTTATTATTATGATGATCTCATTTCAAGGCTATCATTCCCCTCCGATTGGCATTGGTGGGTTTGTACTTCCCGTAAATCTTTTCATTCTTCCTATGGTTGGATTTTATGTTATCTTGGGAATGTATTTGATTTATATACATAAATATCACATATTTTTCTAGGAAGGTAAGTTACAATTGACACTCAAAACCAACCTATCATCTTCTATCAATTTGATGATAAGTATAAAATTTTGATGGAGAACACAATCATTATATCGGTCTTCATTCCCATTTAAAAGTGTTGTTTATATCATATAGTTGGGGAAAACTCATCATAAATGATATGAATATTGTGTGAGAACTTATTAATTTCTTTCTATAAGATTAACTAAGACATACACAGAACGTGAAGTCTATAGAACTCATACAAAGTAACATAGAAATTTCAAAAAGTTCCTATCAAAATTTCCCTATTTGAGTTGAATTAATTGAAGAATAAACTCCACGAAATCATTAACAAGGGATTCAATCATCCAAGTTTATCCCCTTGGGGTGAAACTATTATTTATTTATGAATTATGGATCAATGAGACTTTTCATTCCATATTATAAGTTAAACATGATCAGAATTAAGAACATGTATCTTGTTCCCTGTATGGATGACTTCTTTATCAACTGCATGGAGCTCAACACTTTTCCATGATTGACCTTCATTCTAGATATAATGAATTTTGGGTCAATAATGAGGATATAAATATGAATACATTCTATATATGGTTTTGAAACTATTAATATATAGTGTTTTCATTTGGTCTTACAAATTCACCCACAATATTCATGGATTTAATGAATATATTTTTTAGAGATTATCTAGATGTGTTTTTCTCATATTTATAGAAGTTTTTGTTTTCTACTAAAAAAAGTAATAGCATGAATACCAATTAAAATTTTTACTAAATACCCTATGGAAAGATAAAATATATGAAAAATTTATATAGTGTTAATTTGTGGATGTAAAAATTTTCATTTTTGGGTCATATTATCTCAAGAGAGGGTATATTGGTAGTTCCATCAAACATGAGGGATATTGAGTGTTGGTCCCGATTAACCATGGTGACATAGATCTATAGTTTTCTTTGTTTTTCTAGATATTATTGATGTGTTGTGGAGAATTTCTCATGAATATATAATCCAATGACAAAGTTAACTCAGAATAGAGCCAAGTTCCTTTGGACATATGTTTCTTATAGAAATGGGGATGACCTCGGTTGTTTAAGGTTCAAACTTTTCCCATCGGTTTCTAGCGGGTTTATTTGTAGAACTGAAAACATCCAATGATTCTATATCCATTCGTACCTACTTTCCAAAGGTAGGTTCTCTTTAGTTGTGGACCGGGAATTATTGCCTACTCTAAGACTCTCTCATAGATTTAGGTTATGTTCACGAATAATTATTAATTTACCAAGAATGAAAATGAGTTTTCCTTTATAATTGGAAATCAATGATTGATATGTATGAGATTTAGAGAATATTTTATATGTATTTTAGGTTCTTCAGTGCTGGAGAATCATCCGTATGTATTGGATATTCTTATCAACTGTATCCTTCAATACATTATATTGAAATCTCTTGGTCATTATGATGACCATACTGGTTTTAAAGCCATTCAGTGCGGAATTTGAAGTTTATTGTCATTTAGAAGGACATGTATTATTTTAGAGTTGGGATCATACCCGCATATGGGATACCTACGTATCCTTGTTAAAGAGGAATCAGACCCCATGTAATTAAATTAAAAAGTGTGAGGATTACATATGATTAACGGCCCAAAGAGAGGTTTCATAATTACTTTTACACTCTAGGCTCACGTGAGTCATGATCGGTGTGAGAAACAAGAGGTATTAGTAAAACCTGACGATTTGTGACACGAACGATGTGGTCACTAGGAATGATATGGGGCTTATGTATGTGTGACTGCCTATGTAGATGAAGACTAGGATTTAATTCTGGAAATAAACCTAGGAACAAGGTCCATAAAGATATTTGTGCTTTATTGAGATTTGGATACTCTAACTTGGGGATTACTCCTAAGGAGGATTCCTAAATTAGGGGGGACTTATGATTGGGGCTTGTTCCTGAGAAGGAGGCCCAAAATTAAAGGAATCATGACTGGGGATTATTCCCGAGAAGGAGGCCCAAGGTTAAAGGGTACTTGGGGATTACTCCTAAAGAGGATGCCCATTAACAGGGTCCATAAAGGTATTTGTGCTTTATAGAGATTTAGATTCTTAATTTGGGGATTACTCCTAAGTAAGATGCCCAGATTAAGGGGAATTTGACTTATGATTGGGGCTTACTCCTAAGGAGGATGCCCATATCAAATATTCTCTCATCTTAATGGATGATGTTGGATGAAGGGAACCTCTAACCATAGTGATATAAAGTTATATAAATCACAAGGTTTTGAGGGATGTTCCACAGAATTCTTTTCAGTTAAGGAATCCAACAACGAAACTGTGCCATAAGTGTCTTTGAAGAGGGTTTTGATGGAAATATATTAAAGAATAACGGTGGATTTGAGGAAAAGAAGTGAATTGGAAAGAATCAATCATGTATTGGTCCGGTGCACATGTCCTGGTCATGCAAGTATACTTGCGTGACATGAGTTCACTTGGGAGATGAAGAACCTCTGAAATGATACTTGGGAGATTTTGAATTGGAGCCCTTAGTATCATGCCTAGAGGCTTTCATAAGAGTGGAGCTCAAGTTTCCATGAGAGGACAAGGTGGAGCGCATGTTTTATCCATTTCCCTTAAGGGCTGGACACTTAGGCGTGCAAGTGTTGATGATTTCTAACACTTATTCCTTCTTCTTCCTCTTTAGATCTTCTATTCTAGGTAAGAAATTACCATAGAATTGTTCGAAAGACTTCAAGCAGAGACTAGGGAAACAAGCTCTTAATTCTGAGTTTTGGTTTTTTCCATCCTCGAAATGGGGGGCCCACAAGGGGTATTTATAGGTCATCTGATGACCTCGGGTGAAAAAGGTTGGGCACGCAAGTGACCTGCACACCGAATATATGGCGCGTTGGTATACTTCCGTGGTCATAATAAAACTTGCACGACCCACTCTTAAAGAGTTCTTTGTTCATGCCTTTGTCAATTTTTGATGTTCTTCAAAGAATGAATCTCTTTGTGCTTAAGGTATTCCCCTTTTCTATTCAGTAAAATTTGTGATGGAAAGGAGCGTCAACAAAATTCCCCCCTCAGAGTTGGATCCGAAAAAGGAAAGAGGATTTGACTCTGATGAAAATGAGAAATATGGTGTTGCGTCGTGAAAGTGTTGGGTGCATAGGTATGCTTCTGGCGGGCATAGTCCGGCATGCAGGGGTACGGCCTTGCCTATGAATATGCGTCACAACTTCTCTTAATGCACTCGGTTTCAAACGCTTCTGAGATCTCGGCGCGCAAGAAGCTCTCGTTTGCACAAGTGACTTGGATTTCCACTTGTTCATCCTTCTGTTGGTGTCATGCTTCTATAGTGAGTTTCTGACTTGTGCGCCAATACTAGTGTGGTAAAACTTGTGCGACCAAATTAGACTTGCGTGCCAATATGGGGCTTGCGCGCCTTAATGCCTTAGCCATTTTTTTCAAATTTCATCACAAATTTTATGAAAAACAAACTTACTTAAAATTTAGTTATTAGATCATTGTACAGATTCAATGGCTCCTAGAATAATTGAATTAGCTGATGAAGTGGCTAGCTAGAGGATTGAAGACATGATGAACATCATTGGCCACAATTACTATGATATCTGCGACAGCACTCTCCCAGATTTGGCCAAGTACTTAAAGAAGTTTAATCTTAATTTCCCACAGATCATTTATCTACCTTCATATGGCCATGGTCATCTGCAAGGAGTCAACGTTCCAGAGGCAAAGAACTATATTCCTCATTCTTGGTTTCATACTTACACCAATTTTGCTTCAGAAAATGTCTCATTTGCAGGATCATTTGTTAATGCTGGAAGAGTAGAAAAGGCATGCATAATGCATCATAACCCATGTGCCCCAGATCTGAAACCTCGTACTCTCGATATGCAGTCGCACTGGTATCTCTCTATTTTGGTTATTCTATGCATTAAGATCAGCAACAATGGTGTGAACTTTCAAATTTTTTCTTTATACCATTTCCCTGCAGATATGAAAATAGAAACCCCATGGGCTGATATGTTTTCTGCTTCTGGTTGGTGGAGAGAAGACTATCATGACATTAGAACAATATCTAAAAAGTGTAATCTCTCCAAATGACTCTTTACTTCCAATTCTCCATTCTCAAATCCATGTATCCATCTTCCAAGTCTCTTGGACAGAAACAGATTCACTGTTTGATCAACATAAAATTTCCTCAAACCGCACTCAAGAACATTATTTTACAATTGTTCCAAGAAGATCTAATATCACTGAATCTATAACGGTGTCTCTAATTGTATCCAATTGAATGAATGAATTCTCGGTGGTTGATATTGAAGCTCGGGATGCTGTAAATCAAATGAAGAGTTATGTTGAAAGCCTCTTGTAATTCTTGAAAAAGAGAAGAGACTCCGGTCTATGGATGTCCTTCTAACTCTTGTGCCTCAATGAAAAACACATTCAACTTTAATCATTTGGTTCCTGAATTATTTTTCTACTTGCTTTAATTAATTTTACCTAAGCCAATGGGCCTTATAAGAATATTTTGATTTTTACTAGGGTGATACAAACAACCCCACAAACTTTGCATATTTTGATGCTCAATATTGCTTAAATCATACAATATGAACATTTAGTGAGCTGGGACTCGACTTTTTTTCAGAGTTCCTTTGTCTTTTGTTAGCATTTTAATGTAATGAACATCGGATATGAAAAGGCTAATGATTAAGGTTGAAATAGATTTGACTGAATGGATTAAAATTGACTCAATTCCTTGATAATTTATCTGAAAACATATTACCACATTCATTTATGGGGGAAACATGTAAACAATGACTTAAGAAATTTTGAATCTGAAGAATGACATGGGAAAAGGGGAAAAGGCATTAGAGAAAGTATTTCCTAAGAGTGATGTTACCACTATTTGAAAACCCCGTTAGGGGGTTGAATTATACAGGGCCATTTAAGGGCATTGGATGTATAGTCAAATAATTTCATCTTTTGGCTGATAGTTCTGTTATGTAGACAACTAATGCAGGGCCACATAGGGGAACGTGCTTCATATTCATGAAAAAGAACTCTCAGAAATTTTACTTTTCTATTTCTAAAAAGCCAGTTAATGTTCATAGAGATTCAAATTTTCCAAAGCATAGAGTCTTCTGTATGGAGAGAGGTACTTGAATATGGAGAGGATATTTCCAATCAAGTTTGTCAAAGAATTGGATGAATGTCACTCCTGCAAAGGTCTGACCCAAACGTTGGGAAGGGAAATATAAACCATAAACATAAATACTTTTAGATCATGAAAAAAAGAGTGTGGGAAAAATATGTTAAGGATGGATAGTTTTGCAGATCCCTACATATTGTCGTTAAGACAAACAAGGAAAAAAGAGGTTTTCCTCCCAAGATTGAAGTTACCACTATTTGAAAAACCCATTAGGGGGATTGAATTATGTAGGGCCACTTAAGGGCATTGGATGCATTGTCAAATAATAGCATCTTTTGGCTAACAGGTCTGTTATGTAGACTGCTTATGCAAAGCCGCCTAAGGGCACGTGCTGCATAGTCAGGCAAAAGAATTCCTAGGTATCAAAAATTTTATGACCAGAAGTCAATAAAAGGGTTATGGAGATCTGAAAGTATTTAAGGTTAGGAGTGTGACACGTGAAAATGGGTATTTTCCAATAAATGAAGGAGATACACAGACTAATGCTACCCAATATCATGTTGTGGCTGGGTCCTGAATTGAGATCCTGGACTTCACTATATATCTCATTAGAATGATAATCAAGCCAAATGTAGTTCTTAAAATACAGTTTAATGTCATGTGGGATGATGGATGTAGGATATCATAATTTAGGGTCAAAGAGCTCAGACCATAATGAAGAATATAAATATAAACCTGATGTGAATGAAGTCTAGGGTTTTCATACCACATTCATGTTTTCATAGGGGGACTTTTCAACCAAGGGAATGAAAGTGGAATTTGGGGTTAGGCCCAAAGACTTGGGGCTGGGTTCTATAGATTCTCGAACGTTCCTACATATCCCATATGGATTTGAATCAAGCTACACGTAGTTCTTAACATACCTTCTGTAGAGATTTGGTTTGTACAAGTGAAGGGTGAAAGGGGACTTTAGTGCAGTGATGGTTTGACCCAAGATTAAAGGTTTGGGAGTTACCATGTATGCACGTAGTCTTTGAAATATGACATGATTGGAGATCAATGTCAATGATGACTCCCTTTTAGGCGAGGGACAATGGGGGAATATAAAATTCAAGGTCATATAGCAAGGACGATGGTGCTGCACAGTTTAGTGTCATGTAGCAGGGACAAAAGGGATGTATACAGTTTAACGTCGTGTGGGATAAAGGTGAACTGACAAGAAGATATTGGTTTTGGGAGATTGGTTTTGGGTCGCTTCACAGATCAACATTGTATGAGATGAAGGTGAACTGACGTGAAGAGGTTGGTTTTGGGCTTGAACCTCATGAGGTTTCCTACGTACCCAGCCTAGAAGGCAAGGATCAATGTCCGCGTAGTTTAATTAAAAATGAATTGATGATCATTGTGTATTTGAAAACAACCTGAAGATGATGTTGGGACTTACATGTGGTTAGTGGCCCAGAGAAGGTGTTATGGTTGAAGTTTACTCTAAGCTCACGTGAGTCATGCTCGGTGTGGGAAACAAGAGGTAGAAACAACCCTAACGATTCACAATTTAACGTCATGTGGGATGTATTTAGGGACTTTTTCATAGTTTAAATGTCATTTAGGATGAATATGTACATTTTAATGTCATGTAGGAAAAATAAGGGATTTTCTACGGTTTAACGTCATGCTGAACGAAAAAGGGCGACACAATTAAATGTCATGTTGGACAAATGAGGGACCTATGCTGTTTAAAGTCTTGTAGTGAGGCCTATTGGAGTTGCACAGTTTAGTGTCATGTACCAGGGACATGGTTATGTAGTTTTACATCTTGCAGTACATAAGAGGGGATTATGCAGTTTAATGTCATGTAGTGAGGACAATGGGGGCTGTGTAGTTTAAAGTCTTGCAGTAAAGACTATGGTAGTTTAAGGTCATATGCATGGACCAGTGATACACAGTTTAGCATCATGTAGCTAGGAAAACAATGTTTAACATCATGTTGGATGATTATGTATTTGTGTTACCCAAAATACTTCTTCAATAATCTTTCATTGGTTGGAGTTGTAATGAGTTCTCTATCCATTTAGATTAATGAATAAGCTCCATTGGAGTAGTCCTTATGTATTGAGTAAGGTCCTTCCCATTTTGGCTCAACCTTTGGAGGTTTCTTTCCTAGTATCATTGGAGTTCTGAGGACCAATACCAATTCTCCTTGAATTAATGGACGAAGATGATATTTTTTATTGAAATCTAATGATATTGGATTCTGATAGAATTCCAAGTGGTGCAGGGTGCACAATATTTTTTCATCTAATCGTTCCAATTAATCCAATCACTTTTGAGATTGTTCATCTGTAGATGACTGATCACAAATGGATACTCTGAGCGAAGGTAATTGAACCTCAATTGGAAAGACTGCTTCTGTTCTATATACCAATGAATATGGATGTTAACGCATTGCAGTGGTGGTGGTGGTCTAATAAGCGCATAAAGCATGAAAAAGTTTATCAGGCCATGATTTCTTATCATTATCCACCAACTTTTGCAGTATGTTTGAGAGAGTCTTATTGAAGGATTATATTTTTTCATTGGCCATCGCATGATACCGAGATGAATGGTTGGATTTGATGTTGAATTCTTGATATAACTTCCTTACCTCAGATGAACAAAATTTGGTGCCATTGTCCGTCAATATGGTATGAGGGACACCAAATCTGGTAATTATTTTAGACATGATGAAGCCAAAAATGCTTTTAGAACTAACTTCTTTGAGAGGTATTGCCTTTTCCCATTTGGAAAAGAAGTCAGTAGCAGTAAGAATGTACCTAAACTACTTGGATGTAGCCGAAGGATAAGGTCCTACTACATCCATTCCCCATGTAGAAAATAGCCATGAGTATTTAGATGTATGAAGCAACTCTAGGGGTTGCTAAATGAAATTGGTATATACTTGGCAAGAATGACACTTAGTGAAATCTACACAATCTTGTATCATTGAAATCCAGAAGTATCCAAGCCTTCGAACTTGATCAGACAGTCTATGTCTAGACTGGTGGGCACCACAGACTCCTGCATGTACATCTTTCATGACAGCCATTATCTCTTCACCATCAATACATCTGAAGATAATTATATCCGAAACTCTCTTGTAGAGAATGTTTTGGTGATCTGGGCTATCATAAAGAGTAAAATTGACCACACGTCGCCAGACTTGTTCTTTCCAGGCTCTATCAGGTGGAAGTGTTCCACTTTGAAGGTATTCCACGATAGGTGTCATCCATCCTATAGTATGACCATATGGTTCAGAAATGGGACTAATTTCACTGATTTCATCTATTATGATTTGAACATAAGGTGAAACTAGATGATGGTGGGCAATAATGATGATTGTTTCATCCCGATTTGGATCTGCGACAGTTGTGGCTACATTAGCCAGTGCATCATCTTGAGCATTTTGTGATCGCGAGACATAAGAAAATTTCGGTTCCGAAGTAAATTACGCCATTTACTCTCTGCCATAATCATATAAAGGGAATAACTCTTCTTTTCTGACGTCATAATCCTCATTGACTTGTTTGATTACCAAATCGAAATCATCTTTAACGTTCAAGTAATTCACCTGTTCATGAAGCACCAACTCCAATCCTGTAATGAGAGCTTGATATTATGCATCATTGTTTATACCAACTTCCAACAATAAGAAAGAATAGGGTAGTACTTCCTTTTCTATGATAATAAGCACAATTCCTAACCCAACTTTTTTGAATTTAGGATCTTCCATTTTATTCCCTATTGGACTTCTAGAAGCACCATCAAAGTACATTTCCCATGTTTGAAGATTATCTTGAATAGAGAAGACTTCCTCATCAGGAAGTTCATTATCTAAAGATGTATCTTCTACTAAAGGGTGTTCAGCAAAGAAATCAGCCAGATCTTGGCCTTTTACTTCCTTTTGAAACACCTACTGGATATCAAACTGCTGAAAAATATCTTCCCACCTTGCCAGATGTCCTGTAAGAATAGGGTTACTAAGGATAAATTTTTGTGGGTTATTGTGAGATACCAATTGAACCTCATGAAGTTGCAGGCAGTGTCTCAATTTCTAAACTGCAAAGACTGACGCTAGGCAGCACTTCTCAATACCTGATTATCGATTTTCTTCCTCAATCATAGTTCGACTTAGATATTAAAGGTTGTTTTCATTCCCAGCATCATTCATTTGGTCAAGGAAGGCGCCCAATGATCGCTCTAAAGCTGTCACATAGAGGATAAGTGGTCTTACTTCAATAGGTGGCATTAATACCAGTAGACTCAATAGATATTTCTTGAGGATATCAAATGTTTCTTGACATTCTTCAGTCCACTGGTAGGTGGATCCCTTCTTCATTAATTTGGTGAAGGGGAAACATTTTCCTACTAGATTGGCAATGAAATGCGAAATATAGGCCAAGTGTCCTTGAAGTCCTCTCAATTATTTGAAATTTTGAGGGGTGACATACCAAGGATTTATTTTATCTTCTCAGGATCAACTTCGATACCACGATGGCGTACAACAAAGCAGAGAAATTTTCCCAAGGTTACCTCAAAAGCACATTTCAAGGGGTTCATCTTCAAATTGTGTTGTCTATGTTTGTGGAATATGATTTCCAGATTGGCCAAATGATCTGAATGTTGTTTGGATTTAACCACCAAATCATCCACATAACATTCAACAAATTTCCCTAAAAAGGGTTTGAAGATACGGTGCATGGCACGTTGATAGGTTGCACCTACATTATTCAAGCCAAAGGGCATTAACCGATAGCAAAACACACCCTGAGGAGCTCTGAAGGCTATAGATTCTTTATCCTCTAGATCCATTCAGATTTGATTATACCCAGAATATCCATCCATGAAAGAGAGTGATTTATAACCAGCTGTTGCATCTATTAATAGTTCTGTGATCGGAATAGGAAAATCATCCTTGGGACAATACCGATTAAGATCTCTGAAATCAATGCAAACTCTAATTTTTCCATCTATCTTTTTCACAGGGACAATATTATCCAGCCATTTGGGATATTGAACTTCTCTTATGAAGTTAGCCTTGATAAGATTATCCACTTTAGCTTCAATTTTAGAGGCATAAGTTGGGTGTGTTTTTCTTGCGGCTTGCTTGGATCCTCGATGTTCTTCTAGAATACCCAAATGCTGAGTGGAAATATCGGGATCATGACCTGGCGTTTCTGTATAATTCAAAGAAAATAAATCACAATTTTTCTTTATAAAGGAAGTATGCATTTCTTTCTCTTCAAGAGTCATGGCTGCACTAATTAAAGTGGGGCATGGATCTTCTTTTGTACCCAGATATATTTTTCTCATTTCATCCACAGTGTCAGAGACACCCTCTTCAAATTTTTGAGGATCATCCCTAAGATCTTCCTCTTCTTCTTCAGTATGTGTCACTTCTTCTGTTTCTACTTGCATAGTAGATGATGAAGCAGAATTTCCATGATCAGGAGAGAAGTTAAAATTTGGACATCTTGAAGAAGAGGCTACCATTTCTAACCCTATTGATAATGAAGAGTCTTTCTGAGGTGATAGAGAGGAGATGATGGATTGAGAATCGACATCATCATTCATCTCTAGCATTTCTAAAACTTCTTCTACCCTGGTTTATGATGTATAGAATTGCTGGATTTCAGTAGATGAAATGAAGAAATCTCCATTTGATCTTTCATCATTTCCTGATGAATCAATAATTTCTATAATTTCGTCTGGCTTGGTTGCCGTAATTGAAATTGTGGAAGTTTCTGTAAGAGTATTTGGAGTTGGGTCTACCCTATCAATTTGACTGATAGGCAACACATAATCTGTACTCACATGTATGAATAGGTTTACTGGAATCTTTTCCAAACCATATGGAGCATTAATTTTGGTAACCTCATTTGTCAGGGATTTTTCCTTTCCCTCCATTTGATAGAATTCTGTCTCAATGTATTGATATTCACATGTTTTGAATGGGGCTTTATCACCATACAATGTCCCAATTTGACCATTGAAACAATATTTGAGACATTGATGGTATGAAGAAGGTACAACCGCATGTTGATGTAGCCAAGGTCTTCCAAGAAAAATGTTTAAGGCTGTGTCATGATGAAAAACCATGAAATAGGAATTGGATACAAGGTCTCAAAACTGAGTTCTGAGTGTAATCTCTCCCAGAGTTTCTTGTTCGTTTTTATCATATCCTTGCAACATCAAAGTAGAAGGAGATAAATTAGATTTGGTGAGGCCTAATTGATGAAGTGTATGAATAGGGATGAGGTTGACTCCTAAACCATTATCAATGAAAGCTCGTTGGATGTCTACATCATTGACCTTGACAGATAAATACAAAGGTCTGATATGTCCATGCACAACATCATCTTCATCTTCATCTGTAAAAGATATCACTACATGGAATTCTATAAGACCATTCTCTACATGGTAGACTTCAGCCGCAACAATTTCAGTTTCGAATTCATGAGGCCTTGTAAAAGCCTCAATGAGTGCATCCTGAAGATCATTTGTAGATTCAGGGCATCCAAAATTGATAACTTGGCCGATACATGGACCAAATGTTTCAAGACATCATACTTTTGGTCCAAAGGTCAGTGTTTCCCAATAGAAACATGTGGTTTCGTAGGTGCCTTAGAATTTGATGCTTTGGAAGTAGATGCATCATGTATTGGGGTATGAGTTGGAAATACTCCTGCATTTGGAAGATTAGACCGGCTTGGTCTATTTAATTGTTGAGAGGAAGAAGGTGTAACCTCTAACCGATCGTCCAAAATAACTGTACTAGGACTAGATCTGCCATGCATGGAAGAACTTTCTTGTTCTTGTTGAGCCCGTTTAAGGGATTTGCCACGAGTTTCTGCTGCATATATAGTTCTGGAAAGGGTAGGTTTGAAATAGTTTCTTCTAGAATATCCACATCTTCCCCTATATCCTAGACCTCTAGAACTCCCTTTAATTCCTTTGTTTGATATAGGGAACTCAGGATCATCAAGATAAAAACTGTGACTGGCATAAGGATCCGGTAAACAAATCATATTATCAGAACCAAAGATCAACTCTTCATCTGATGAAGATTCTTCCTGATTATCCAGTTTATGCTGTGTCGTTTGGTGTGGCATTGCCCGTGCTTTTAAAGTAGATGACATAAAATCTGCCAGAGTCAAAGACAATTTAGGCTTTGACACAATCTCTTCTTCTTATGACTGTTCTTATTTCTTTGAATTATGCTGCCTCTTTGAAGATTTTCCTTCTAATGAAGGGGGTTTTGTTGTGGCATTCATAGGAGAACACATAATTGGTTTCATCAATTGCATTCGTAAAATGGTATGAATTCGGTTGATCAGTTTCCTGATCATCCAATGATCATATTTCTGCACATTTTTTCTTTTGACTTCATGCCACTCGCCTTCTTCCTATGGATCAGTAGTAGTAACACATGCTACCTGGGCTGAAGAGCCTTTCAGGTTTACCTATCTAGAGTTCACCATATATTGTAGGAGGTCTTTGAAGACAAAACACTCCTAAATAGTATTCCCCAACATCTGATGAAATGGGAAATAGTTTGGGAGGTCATCATATCCTTCCTTGTTCGGCCTTTTGGGCCTTTGCAACTGAACCAAATTGTTTTCCAGATTCGATATGAAGTGGCCTGGAACTTTCTCATTCTGAAAAGAATAAACTTTTTTCTTCAAATCTTCAAAATGTTTTCGCCTTTGATCTCCTTGGTCATCTTGACGAGGCGTCCATTGTTGTTGACACTCGGGAGGTGGATCCCTATGATATGATGAAGGTTTTTAAGTGAAAGAAGGTATAGGTTCTTGTTTAAGCGTAACTATAGTAGTCTCTGATTTCCCCAATCTCCTTCCTAGAACTGGTTGAATTACATGAGTTTTAGCCTTAGTCTTTGTAAGAGAGTATTAAATCTGCAGAGCGATTGAAGTAAGGTCTCAAAACCGTCCTGTGTATTTTAAAGGGATCAACAGTGTGCATAATTCACCCTGTAGATTTTCCACACAGATTGGCAACAATTCTTCTTGAGGGAGTGCTAAACTTAGGGAATATGTTAATCCCTTCCAGAGATCAATGAAATCTGAAACTCTTTCATTTCCCCTTTTCTTACAATTTTTAATATCAAAAACTATTTTCTTTGGCAACGTTGAGTTGAATTGATGAAATAATTTTTGACGAAGATCCTCCCATCCAGTAATTGACCGGGATTGTAAGCTTGTATACCTGAGAAAAGCAGCCCTTGTAATGATTGTACAAAACACATGAGCTTAACTGCTTCTTGTTGTTGAGGAGTTCCCATAATGGGATCACAACGAGAAATAAAATGTGTTAAGTGTTGTTCTAGATCTCCTAAACCATTAAAAATTTGGAATGTGGTACTTGAAAAATTTGAAGGGGGAGGAATTGCATCCACCCATTTAGGGTAAGCTCTATTCTCTGGTTGAACTGTTGCACACTTTCCTTCCATAGCTTCAAACCGAGTTATTAATGACTCAATGGTAGTCATTAATTTTTGAGAAACATCTGGTTGAGCTTGGACCTGTGCAGGTGCAATAATTGGAGTTTGAATGGGCATAGCGACTGGGACTGCCACTAACGGCAGTATTTCCAGTTGTTGTTGTGTATAACCCATAGGATTGGACCTGTGAGGGTGTACTAGTAAAGGAGGATATTCTTGATCAATCTTAGTAACTTCAACGAATTCTCTTGACTGACTGACACTAGCACGGTTATGAGGAAGACTACTTTGAAGTAGTTCTCCATTCAACCTCCTTAACTCCTTCATTTCTGCCTCTTGTTGTGCATACCTTTCCTCTAATGAGATTTATTGGCCTTCCCCAGAGGTAGGGTGGAATGTAACCTGAATTTTTCATTTCCCCTTGTTGGATACCATTCTGAGATGGGGGAGTTGGTTATTTGAAGGAATTCCTAGATTCTGGGTAAGCTTTTGATTCCGGGTATGCACACCTTCCTCATTTGCCTCTATGTGTACAGCCTCTTGAATGGGAACTTCTTCATCTGATTCCTCTGAGCGAGCCTCATGCTCTGGGATGTCAGTTACAATTTCATTGATGGCATTTATCAATGCATAACACATTTCATTCCTTTTATCGGAATTTCTGCGATATTGTCTTCTTCCATGTCCTTTATGAGACATTGCCTTTTGTTGAGTTCATCTCTTAGGAACTTATTGATGAACCATAATTTGGAGTGAATCTCCTAAAAATTCTGCTCTTTGTTCCTCTGGTGGCTTCTTTCCTAATCGAGAGAAGACTGACTTTCACTGAGGAAGAGATTGAGGATTTAAAAATTTCCCCAGTCCGATGGATTAGGGTTGTTCCTGCTATTCCAACTCAGCTCCTTGAATCCAATCTATTGATCCCGAGGGTTGGTCTAATAGAGTCCCCAGTCTGGAAAGATGGGGTGGATCTTGAGCTGCTACATCTGATACTTTCTTAAAAGATCTCTTGATTTTACAGACTTCAGTCTGGAAATTGGTCGGATGCATCAACCTATATCCACTCAAATCACCTGGCTCAAATGACCATTGGATGATTTCTAACACTTATGTCACTTGATGATGTGCCTTATCTAAACAAAAATCTTGTTAGATATTCTCATTTTCATGATGCAAGATTAATTCGACAACTTTTTCTTTATATGCATGACTTTGGGAAGAACTAGTTGAGGCCTGTTCTTGAGCAATAATCTGATTACACACAAAACCAGTTGGCTGTGGCCGACCATGGGAAATAACATTGCATGAGACCACTTTTGGCGGGCTTTGTTGATTGGAGAGCACAGTAAGATGTAGTGCTCCATAAACACTCCATCCCCTGATATGAATACCATATGGGGAATTGGAAACTAACTGGCACAATATTTTTAGTGCGCCAAGGCATGAATTCTGAAGGGCTCTCTACTACTTTTCAACCTTTGGATATCGGGAAACTGAGAGAGATTCCAAATCAATTTGGTGTTGTAACCCTTCTATTATCTTGACATGCCTTTCATATTCACCATAAGACAATATTTTCTTTTCTAATTGACAAATAGTCTTCCACATGTTGAGACGAATGTCATTAATACAATCTTCCATCAACTTTTCTAGAATATCATACTGAGAGTCATCTAAAGGCCAAAACATAACTGTTACTTCCCCTTTCTCCAGTTGTTTTCTCATATACAACACTTCCTCTTTATCATTTTATGAAGATTCATCTACCTGATTACACAAAATATGGTGTTCCTTTGTTGCTTTATTAGATTCAACAATATTGGTAGAGAATTCATTTGTCGAATTAGAAGATAAATGACCCAGGGGTGGTTTAGAGAATGACCTACACCTCGGGCTATCTTCTGATTGAGAAATTATTTCACCTGCTAGAGGTAAAGCATCATACATGAATGGATTCACATTTTCAAGTGCCTCAAGATAAGATGGATTTCTCGTTACTGCATTTTCCTTTGATGAATTTTCTAGGAAATGCGAATTACTACTGCGGAGAGGACTTTCGTATCTAAACTCATCATCATGGGGAGGACCACCATGGTGGATTACGTCAAAATATGAAACCTCTTGCTCCATGATCATCTGGCCGCGCAGAGGGTTATTTTGTCTCTCATCTGAAGATGATACTTCGAGATCGAACGAACTATCATGAAGAAAGCCTTCATGAAGAAGCGTCTAATGAAGACCTTCAGAATTATTGTTCCCACTATTGGGTAGTGAGAGAGTCGAATCTTGAGTTGCAATAGATAATTGTCTGAGTGCATCAAGAACTCCAGCATCGAGTAAGGCCTTATTGCAGATTGGCTCTTGATTTCTTGAATGTGCTGGACGATTATTTTTCATAGATTCATTCTTACTGATTTTGGAAACCACTTGTTGATGAAAGTGGTTATTATGGGTAGGTGTATGTGCCTGCTCAAAAGAAATGGTCATGTTAGGTAGACGATCTCAATTCAAATCAGGTGTATGTTCCTGACTTGATTGTCCATATGACATGGGGGAGTATGCCCCACGACCCTCCTAGACTGGAAAAGAGGTGCGTATCTGCTCTGGAGTGACATTTTGATTAGTCACTCCACTGATAGGGATATATTTATGATTCCTTCATTGTGATGTTGCTGAAGTTGTTATAATATTCTGATAGGCATCCAGAATATGGGCAGGGATTTTCTTATGCTCTTTCACCATTTTCAGAATGTTCTTGGTGACTTCAATGGCCGGAACAGGGACATACGTCCATTCCGTTCTTATATTAGGTGTGTATTCCTGCTCCTTTCCTCCTTTTCCTATCAGTGAATTCTGATAGTACTCATGTGTGGGGGCAGAGAGTTGAGTCGGCTCCAAATCTGTCGTCAGAGCTTTTCGGCTGACTTCTCCAGGTGCTACCAAACGAGACTGTTGGAAGGCCTGATGAATATTTCCAGGTGTACGTGCCTGCTGTGTATTCTTCATCTAGTATGGTTGACTATTTTGCTTCAATACTGGAAGACGAGACTGCTGACATAATTTTTAATTGTAAACAAGTGTATGTCCCTGCTTATCAGTTGCCACCATATTAGATTGGAGAGCTTCTTTGGGTGCAGTCAGACGAGCCTACTGACTGGTTGATGAATTATAAACAGGTGTATATGTCTGTCTGTAGTACTCTTCCAAAATTTCCTTGTGGGATTGGCATGTTACTTCCAGATGAGTTTGATGGGCAATAACATCAGGACGAATGGGTGTATAAGCCCTCTCATTGTTTGCCATGAAGTTGGCTTGATGGACTTCTCCGGAGGGGGATGAAGTAAGAACTTGCTCTCTGTTGACCAGATTTCACCTCTGATGGTTTGTCTTGCATGCTCGAGTCTAAGGAACCTGAGCCGAACCCTTAAAGGTGGTACCCTCATCATGTTGAGGGCGTACTACCGCACGAGTCTGGTGGTGATTTTTGATGGCAGTCCTCAGGAAGGCCTCTTGTCTTCTTGAACTGAGGCCTTCAGTGACCTCTTCATTCACCTCACTGTAATATGGGAGGGACTGGTTGTTGTGTTCTGGGGATAAGGACACGAAATGCTTGGAGATAGTGGTTACACCTCCAGCTTAGTGATCACTGGTCGTCGCTGTCCAGACAACTAGGGGGAATTGTTAACTTGGAGGGCTTGTCGAGCAGCCTCCAGAGTTGGAATGGTACCATGTTGATGGTATTCCTTAACCAATTCATTTGAAACCCAAAATTGAATACGCTGAGTGGGTGATGTCATCCTCAGAGCAGATGAGGATCCAGCAGGAGTAGCGGTAGAGGCATTCATAGGTGTGAACTTTAAAGAATCCATTTCTGTAATGTAGAGAGATCATGGAAAAGAGTTCATGTTTGATATAACAGACATAATAATGATAAGTTCGGCCACTACATATTTTGGATGAGAACATATGCTATTTATTTCTTTTTTGGCCATCACATTAAGTTAAATAGGGGCCTAACAAATAAGTAAAACATCATTTAACTTGGTTAAGGATTAACGTCTAGTTCACCATTTTTGTTTCTTCTAGAATTGGGGATGACCTCGGTTGTTTAAGGTTCAAACATTTCTAATCCATTTCTAATGGGTTTATTTGTTGAACTAGAAACATCCAATGATTCTATATCCATTTGAACCTACTTTCCAAAGGTAGGTGCTCATTATTTGTGTACTGATGAGGATTAAGAATTTGCATTGGTCGAGAGGATGGGAGGTTAGGCTCATAACACCTTTTTGGCGGGAATTATTGCCTACTTTGGGACTCTCTCATTGATTTAAGTTATGTTCACGAATCATTATTAATTTACCACGCATGAAAATGAGTTTTTCTTAAGAATTGTAAATCAATGACTGATATTTATGATATTTACAGACTCTTTTATATGTATTTGAGGTTCTTCATCGATAGAGAATCATCTGTATGTATTAGAGATTTTTAGTCAATGGTATCCTTCAATACATTATATAGAAATCTATTGGTCATTATGATGACCATACTTGTTTTAAATCCACTAAGTGGGGCACTTGATGTTTATTGTCATTTAGAATGACATGGATTATTTTAGAGTTGAGATCGTACCCGTAGATGGGCTACCTACCTATCCTTGTTAAAGAGGAATCAGAACCCACATAGTTCGATTAAGAAGTGGGAGGCTTACGTATGATTAATGGCCTAAATAGAGGTGTTATAATTACTTTTACACTCTAAGCTCATATGATTCAAGCTCTGTGTGAGAAAAAATTGTTATTAGTAAAACATGCTGATTTGTGCCACGAAAGATGTGGTCATAAGGAATGATATGGGGCTCATGTATGTGTGACTGCCCAAGTAGATGAAGACTTGGATTCACTTCTTGAAAGAAACATAGGAACAAGGTCCACAAAGATATTTTTGCTTTATGGAGATTTGGATACACTAACTTGGAGCTTACTCTTGAGGAGGATGCCTAAATTAGGGGGGACTTATGATTGGGGATTGTTCTTGAGAAGGAGGCCCAAAATTAAAGGAATCATGACTGAGGATTACTCCTGAGAAGGAGGCCCAATGTTAATGGGGACTTGGGGCTTACTCCTAAGGAGGATTCCCATTAATAGGGTCAATAAAGGTATTTGTGCTTTATGGAGATTTAGATTCTTAATTAGGGGCTTACTCATAAAGAGGATGCCCAGATTAAGGGGAATTTGACTTATGATTGGGGATTACTCCTAAGGAGGATGCCCATATGAAAGATTCTCTCATCTTAAGGGATGAGGTTGAATGAAGGGAACGTCTAACCATAGTGATATAAAGTTATATAAATCACATGGTTTTGAGGGATGTTCTACAGAATTTCTTTCAGATAAGGAATCCATCAAAGGAACCATGCCATAAGTAGATTTGAAGATGGTTTTAGAGGCTAGATCATGAAGAGGAAAGGTGGATTTGAGGAAAATAAGTGAGTTGAAAGGAGGCGGGAAAGTATTGATCTGGCGTGAAAGTCTTGGTCGCGCAAGTATACTTGTGCAACATGAGTTCACTTGGGTGATGAAGAACCTATGAAGTCATACTTGGGTGATTTTGAATTAGATACCTTAGCATCACGCCTAGAGGCTTTCAGAAGGGTGGCATCCAAGTTTCCATGAAAGAAAAAGGTGGCACGCAAGTTGTATCCATTTCCCTTAAGGGCTAGACACTTAGGAGCGCAAGTGTTGATGATTTCTAACACTTAGGCCTTATTCTTCCTCTTTATATCTTCTATTATAGGTAAGAAATCACCTTAGAAGTGTTTATAAGACTTCAAGTAGAGACTAGGGCGACCAGAACTTAATTCTGGGTTTTGGTTTTTTTCGTCCTTGAAATGTGGGGATCACAAGGGGTATTTATAGGCCATCTAAGGACCTTGGGTGGAAAAAGGTTGGGCGAGCAGGTGACCTGCATGCCGAATATGTGGTGCAGAAGTATACTTGTGCGGTTATAATGAAACTTGAGAGACCCATTATTAAAGAGTTATTTGTTCATTCCTTTGTTAATTCTTGATGTTCTTCAAGGAATGAATCTCTTTGTGCCTAATGTATTCACCTTTTCTATTCGTTAAACTCTGTGATGGAAAGAAGCGTCAACAACATATGAATGTGAGAAAAAGATCAAGAAACTAATGAAAAGATTATACGGTGCACCAGTGATTACATTAGCCTATAGTGAATAAATTTTTATAACATTGATTGATGCATCCAATAAGGTATTTGGATGTTTTCTTATATTTAATGATATTGACATCACTTATTCCTAGAAAAAATTGAATATTCATGAGAAAAATTATCCAACTCATGATTTTTAGTTAGCTATGTTTTTTTCATTAAAGGTATAGACACATATAATTATAGATTAAAATGTGATTTATATACTATTCTTAAAATATTAAATTATATATTCACAAAAAGAGATTAATATTCTCCATAGAAGATGTTTATATTTTAAAGAAGATTATGACTGCTCAATACAATACCACCCTATGAAAAAGAACAAGGTGGATGATGCTTTGAGTCGAAAGGATCCTGCTAGCCTATCCAAGATGAGAATTACTAAATATAAAATATTTAAATAATTAAAAAAGAGTGATCTAGAATTCCTGAAGGAAGTTGAAAAATCTTATCTCAAACAATTTAATTCTCAAACAACTATCCATGTTAAGAATAAAGAGGCATATAAGGAAGATATAGAGCTATAAAAGAAGGTTATAAAATTTATTGAGTTTAACCATTATCATGATAGTGTGATAAGGTTTGATAACCAGGAATGAATTTAGTCTATACCATATTTGATGTATTATTTATTAAATGATTATCATGGTTATTCATTCTCTATTCAACTAGGAAGTATGAAGATGTATAGATATTTGAAATAGTACTTTTGTTTGGATGGAAAGAAGAGAGATAATGTAGAGTTTGTATCTTGGTGCTTGGTTTGTCAATATGTTGAGAATAAAAGTTAAAATTATAATTTGATCTTATAACAATTACCCACACTATAATGGAAATGGGAAAACATCACCATGGATTTTTTTCATTGTAATCCCCAAAATTTCTATACGGAATAATTCTATATGTGTTGTACTCAATCTCCTTATAAAATCAGAGTAATTTATCCTTATATAAGAATAATTATATATTTATAATCTTTCTATGATATTCATTAATAATGTGGAAAGGATTCATGGAGTAGAAAATTCCATTGTGTATGATTAGGATTCTCGGTTTACCTCAATGTTCTAGTGAATTGTTCAGTAAGATCTTAATATGGAGTTTAGTTTCATAACTTTGTATCATCCTCATAAATATGGTCAGTCTGAGAAGGAAGTTAAAATCCTACAGGATATGTTAAGATGTCACTATTTTTATTTCAATGGTGTTTGGGAACAAAACCTTCATCTAGTTTAGTTTTCTTTCAAAAATAGATTTCACTAGAGAATTCAAATGGATCTTTATGAATTCAAATATGGAATGAAGTGTAGATCTCCAATGTTCTAGAATGATGTTGAAGAAAGAAATATAATGGGACTTAAGATAATAGAATAAATGGAAAATAAAGTCAAATCCATTCAGTAACACATAAAGGAAGCTCAGAATTAGAAGAAACATTATTCTCATAATCACCTACATGACTTAGAATTTCAAGTTCGTGACAAGGTTTTTCTAAGAATTTCTTCATGTAATAAATTAATGGTATCTGTAAAGAAGTAAAAATTAATCCCTAGGTTTATCGGCCACTTTGAAATTATTGATCGTATTGGGACCAAATATTATTGCCTAGAACTTCTAATAAACCACTCTCAATTCCACAATGTGTTCCATGTATCTCTATCGAGGAATTATATACTTGACCCTTCACATTTACTATACCTAGAAATTATACCACTGGAGAAAGATTCTTCTTATGAGAAACAACTGGTGGAGATTCTAGATCATACATTGAATGTTGTACAAAACAAGACCACTCTATTTGTCAATGATTTTTGGTGAAACCACTAGTTTGAGGAATATATGTTGGAACATTATGATATTATAAGGCATTAGTATCCTCATTGTTTTTATCAAAGTGATGTATTTTTAGGGAGAAATCCGTTTTATGGGGGGTAGAATGTAACCCCTTAAGTTTATATAAATTTTTTAATAAATTAAATTTTCTTGATAAGTTATGTAATGTGAAACAAAAATTTAATCATATTTTACACAAAATTCCAAGTTAATCATGGAATACCTAATACAACATGTTATCTTTCATTACACATGATACTATGTTTTAACAAAACCATTATATACTATTAATATTATTATTTAAACCCAACTGATATAACCTAGCCATTAAAGTTAGAGATATTATTATTAATAAATAACATTAAAATATTAATTGTAAATTTTTAATATAAATAAAACATATTTATAAAAATAAGTTCTTAATTTTTTGTTAAATTTTTTATATTTTTTCAAAAATAATATTTTTTCAAAAATAATATTTTTTCAAAAAAATGTTTTTTTATTGTTACTTTTTATGAAAAATGATAATTTTTCTGAAAAATTTTGAAATTAAATTTTATCAAATAAATTTCATTTTTTAAATCATCATGTGAAAATTGGATAATGGGGATTTTTATGGATTTTTTCTGAAAAGTTTCATTTTTTGACGAATAGTGAAAAATACTCAATTGTAATTGAACAATGCATTTTAATTTATTTATTTTTAAAGTTATATTAAATTATAAATTGGTTATAAAGTTAAATTAGTTCAATTATAAATCCATTATTCCAATTTATTCCATTATAATCAATACAATATTGAATTTTAATATAAAAAATTGTAAACTTTTGAACATTTCCTCCTAAAAACCCAGCTTTCTCATTGCATCTACGAGATTAATTTTAAATTATAATTTTTCTCTTATATGAATTTAATCTGTAAAAATATATTCAATATTATGAATTATAATGATATATATTATCTAATAATTCCAAATTAGATTTTGACTAAAATGAATAGCACTAATAGTAAAAAAATATTTAACATGGTAAAGGTAAAAATGGGTGTACCAGGGGTTAAACTAAAAATATAAGGGTTAAAAATAACCTAAAAAAATATAAAACTCATTATATATCCCTTTTTATACCTTATATATTATATTATAAATGATGTTCCATTATTGGTGCCTTTTAAATGAACAAAATGTGGGTGTATTTCTTTCTTTCAAAATATTACAAGTGTTCCACTCACCTGACTTATAATAGGCCACCCAATTTCCTATATTATTAACACCTTAAAAAATTTAGGATTAGAAACCAAAAACCAAAATTATGTCAAAACATCCACCATATCATCCTATAATCCATATGTTTGACAAAAATCCATCATAGGAAGGATTTTGATGCAAACCTAATAAGGAGGATACCCGAAGAATAGGTAATCTTCATTAGTGAGCATTTTTTGTTTTCATTATTAATCCACAAACATAAATTATTATTATAACATGATGATATAATAAAATAAATATTTTCCATATACATATATTTTTTTAATTTTAATTTTATTACCTAAAACCATCTCCACTTCCATCAAATGGGTTACGAAATCATCTTTCATGTGTACGACTGACTACCACCTCGTGAACCGATGTAATTAATATTTACATTACCAAATATATAGTCTAAATATAGAGATTTATTTATAATTTATATATGATATTTATGATATTATTATACATCTAAAATTTTTATATCACACATACCTTCAAACTCCCTATTTTTGAGAATTTGATAACATCGCTCGTGTGTACGGTGGACTACCACCTCGAGAAGCGATGTGATTCATTCAAGATTTAAATTGAGGATAATAATTATAGTTTTAATAAATATATGTGATATATATGACATAAAAATTATTCTTTATTAACTAATATATTTTAATCCTTTAATCCATCAAAAAATGAAAAAACGTTCATGCGTATGTACGACCTATCATCTCCTTGAACCACTGATTTCATTTAATATAACTAAATTTTATGGGTTTCTACAAATAAATATATACTTAATATAAATTATATTTATATAATTTTTAAAATTCTAGATACTATTAAATTATGATCAAAATAAAAGGACAAAAAATTAGAAATCAAAACCTATGTGAAAAAACAGATTGGTTATTACCTAAAACAAAACATTAACATGGAATGTTAATAAATGGGTAATAAAATATCATATGTAAATCATATATGGTATAATATATATATATATATATATATATATATATCCGTAATAGTTCTATAATAAACTCATATTTATTATATGGGATTTTTGAATTTGTATAATGGAAGTTAAGACATAAGGTAAAGGATTTCTAGTCTCTCATTTATTTCTGGGAGACATATGCAAATTCACAACTATTTTCTTTAGTGAAATGTATATACAACCCATTTTAAATGTTATATAATGAATACCATTATTTTCATGATATTTATTGTTTCATTTAATGTTATTATTTATTTTTTATTACAATTTAAACTTTTATTGAAGAAGTAAAAGATTTTTTTTTCTTAAGTTTTCTTCTTTGGGACATTCATTATGTTATCCACATATGTTATTTTATGAGGTGTATATGTAACCTCTTTAAATGTAATATCATGAATTTATTTATCTTCATGATATTTTAATTTCCTTTTAATGTTATTCCTTCATTTGGATTATGATTCAAAGTTAGAAATGTGGTAATTATTTTATATTACAATCTTATTATTTATCACGATTGTTTATGATTATGTTTTTGAAGATAAAATATTATGATCCCTATCCCAAGATACTCATGAATTTTATTATACTCTAGTTATTAATTAAATTTTCAAGTTATATTACCATTTTACCACTCTTTGGTACTTCAAATAACTGAGAATTTTTTTTAATAAAACCAGGCTTTATTTCTCTCTTCAGTCAAAAATCATCTTTCTTGCAAAACCATGTTTTCTAAAGATGTTTTCAAAAATTATTAATCATTATAATTTTATTTTAAAATACATTTTTATCCATGTTTCAATTTTTTTAATTTTTTTTAAATGAATATTCATGTCATTTTTAAAACAATGCCTATTTGGATTTTTCCAAAGATGTGAATGGAATATATGTTTTAACATATACGACATGAATGAAAATTTCCATCATAATTACCACTTTTTTATTTATAACATACTATATATTTTTTCAAGGATATTTTTAAAGAAAACTATTTTTAATAGTTTTTATGTTTTGAAAAAAAAATTCAAAATTCAAAATATATTTTCCTCATGAAATGTTTTAAATGATCGATCAAAATCATTTTCTATATAATATTAAATCTATTAAGGTTACATACTCCATATTGGGGATATGATATAAGGATACAATTATTGTTATTTCTATGAGTTGTATATTTTTATATTGGAATGGTGTTTAAAAAACCCATTTCAATTCCATGGGTTATACTATAATAAAATTCTTATAAAATACACTAGTTTTTTCAATGGGTTATTCTATGATAAAATGGAGAAATTATTATAAAACCTATCTATTTAATAAAATTTGTGATATGATGAAATGTTTATAAAACAAATTTTATTTCATGGGTTATGTTATGATTAATTTTTATGATCTTTTGGTGTAAGTAAATATTTTTTTCATTATAAGAAAGGTGGGAAATATATCTTCCTCCGATGAATTGGGTAAAGATTTATATCTCATGAGATAGACTAGATGGGAACTAGGATTGAACTTGATTCATTATGAGAATTTGTTCTCTATTTTATTCTTGCGAGTGAATGTTGACTAATATGATAGTTTTTTATTTAACCCATTCTACTATGACTACCAATCAAATGATACTTCACTAATAGAGAAATAATTTTCTATGTTTATGTGTATTCCAAAAATCTATGTATTATGCCAATGTTATTCTCTTATCAATCATTTACTTTTATTCCCTTATGATTCATGTCTTGTGAAATGCAAATATTTATTCCATGACTCTAGATTATGATATTTTATATATAGTGTATTGTTTTCAAATTTTTTTCTCATGTTATCATACCCTTATGTTAATGTTATTCTTATGTATCTCCCTTTTTTACCCTTAATGTGCATATAAAGTCACTATTTATTCTGTTTTAATTCCTCATGTTATGAAGAAATATATTACAAATTATATGTAGAAGAATAGTTCTAATTATGTAGATCATAGTGGGAGATGATGTAGTTTACCTATAGACCAGTTGTTTATGTTTCTATATTTCCAAAGACACTAAACTATTACATTCTTATGATATGTGTTTCTATAATGAAATGAATATTCATAAAAAATTATGTAATGTATATGTATGATATTCCTAGGTCCCTATATTATTTAATATTTTTATACTCTCTCAACCTATTTTTCATTTTTTTTCTACAAAGTTTTGTATGAAACCCAAATGGTTTTTTTGACACTGATGGAAAATATATTTTCCACGAAAATATTATTAAGAAAATAATCAAATATGAACTTCACATATTATATATATATATTTGGGAAAAATATTCAATCATAAAGACCCTATATTAGTTCTTATACCACTTGAAAATCATAACAAGATCATATAGTCATAATAAGGGTGGGTGAATATGTGTGAACTGGTTTTATTGAAAAATATTTTTATTTTAATTTTCCCTATTAATATTCAATCCTTTACATCCTCTAAGATGAATGTATGTTATTTTTAATTCCCAAAACACAACACTACATGAAACTTATTATATAAAAAAGGATACCAATACATGATATTTTTATAAGGTTTTATCCTAATGTGAAAATCTACACATTTTTTTGTTCGAGTGGAGTCTAATACATAAATATAGAGTAATATCATAATGTGAATATAGATGTGGTAGGTATCATCCTTAAACCTGAGGCTATCTCCCAAAAATATAATATATTCTTCCCAATTGTTTCTTTATACAGGATCTCACTAGTTTACAATGGGTCTACCCAACACACCCCTACATAATATTTTCTTCTATGCTATTGGTTGACACTACATCAAATTATAATATCTTCCTCCTAAACAAGAGTCTTTGTATGTCATTGGATAATTTTCTACAGTATCATGCATTTCAATATATTCATCTTATCTCAAGCTCATAATGATCAACCCGTGTAGATAACAAGATACTTCATTCTATATTTTTCATTAATCTTTGTATTCTTATTATTTATCTTATGACTTTTATGATAATTCGGTATACAATAGTTTTACCTCTTTGGAATTCTACTCATTTTCTTATTATTCATGTTCCTCATTTCTTAGGATCTACTTCTTCAATGTATCATGGATTTCTCTCCCTCTCTCTGAATAAATTTTTGAAACATTAAATCTCCAAAAATTTCACTATATGAGTCTATTCTTCATGCATGCTTCATCCCATTTTTTATTCAACCCCCACACAACCTATCAACAAAATCTTACAAGTTTTTCACAAATATCTATTGATTATTTAATGATCAATTACTCCCCAATGCCTCAAAATATTATTTTTTCCAAAAAACTTGTATTAGAAAATATTGTAAAAATAGTTGAGACCTTAAAAAACTAGTCAAATATATTTATATGGTAATATACACATATTTTATCATCATAAATGATTTTAAATCATCCTATAACAAATCCTGGAATCTAAACTAAATTATCATCTTAATATTCTTCTATAATTCTTCTTAAGTAAAATCTTGAATCACAACTCAATTTTCAACAACGTAATAGTTAAACCATTAATATCAACACAACATTATCTAACTAGAGTATTTAGAATCCTAAAATTATCCTAATTTGAAATACATTATGTAAGAAATGAAATTTCATATGTATCAGTTTAGTAACATCAAATATCTTATGCATGCTACAAAATATTTTCTATATGCTCATGATAATATTATTTTTTCTCAAAATAATCTTATGCATTCTTTTACATATCATTTATATCAAATTTAATAT
Organism: Viscum album; assembly: GCA_963277665.1. Classification (NCBI taxonomy): domain Eukaryota; kingdom Viridiplantae; phylum Streptophyta; class Magnoliopsida; order Santalales; family Viscaceae; genus Viscum; species Viscum album. The sequence goes on from OY728158.1 coordinate 791,078,910, forward strand.
CTTACAAATTGTACAAGGTATGATAATTTGATACATTTTTCATTAAAATATATTATTTTTCATATATGGAATATTATATATTATATAAAAACCATAAATATTATAGTCTTGTTTTTTTCATTTCTATATTTTTGTATGCACTTTAAAGTATATATTATTTATTCTATGAAATATCATACACATTACTATAAGATATTTAATTTACTACATTTCTATATGAGAATTAGATAATATATTCTACATGTATTATAATACATTACATATCAATAAAAAATATTACATACCATATGAAATATGTGGCATATTATAGTCTAAACTCCAATAATATATTTTATTTTATCTAGAGGTAGAAACATATCACAAAAATATTTATTAATTCACTAATATATTAATCTACGGAAAACTCAAATATGCCTTTTTTTCAACTTTTTAGCTTCACAATAAAATTCTATAAATTCTTCAACTAAGATCAGAACCTATTCAAACCTTCATTAAAAATATCTAATCACCTTAATTCATTTCAAAATCACATAAAATAAATTATGAATGTATAAATCCTTATAAAATATCTTCTGAGAAATTCCTAAAGCATCTTGCAACATATAATACTCTTCTTGAGTATTTCAATGTGTTTCTATGAACAAATCAATTATAGATCAAAAAATAGAATTTTAAACCATCATCCATGTTTTTCAATCAATACATTCATCAACCTTTACACTTGATAACATTGGGATGTTTACTCATGAACATCATCTAGATTAATTTTACTTCAATACAGCCATCTCCTCAAACTAATCATGATCATATGGTAGGTTGTGAACTCTTCATTAAAAAACTATATTAATTAATTCATATGAAGTTATTCTCCATAATTATTATATTTTGAGTATAATTACAAAATAAAAAATTAGTATCAGAATCTTAATTTTCCCTTCACTTTTAGGTATAATATCATTCACTTAATTCAATATCCCTTTACAAATTATGAATGGATATTCCACAACATATCCAATGGAAGGAATTGAATACACTACTTATAGGGATTCCATTTTGCATATCATACCTCTAACCTCTTTATTTGTTTATATATTCATTATCCCCCAAAATTAATAACATATTGAATTAAATTCTCAATGAAATATTAAAAATAGATACAACAATGTTTTTTAAATATGCCAGTGAAGTTTGATGCGATCAAATCCATCATATTTTAACAAATATCATTGATAAAACCATTTATCCTATAAAATTTTGTTATCATTCCCTTCTATTCAAACTTTTTATAAAATATGATGAATCATACTCCATGTGTATCAAATCCATAATTTCATATTTTTCAAAACAAAAGGTTTTTAATTAAAAACATCACTAATCACATAATAGAGATGAGATAACTAAACACAACCTTTATTAATATCCATCTAAGCTTGATATTTTTTTCTTTATTAAAATTAATAATTTGAAAACCATTTTATTCGAAATTTGAACTTAAACAACAAGACATATCAATTATTACATTTATTTTGAACTTATTTTATATTTATAGAACTTATAAAACTTGGAGTTAGTATCGTATACCCTTATAAATTAAAGAATGGTTTTTTATAATACAAATACATGAATATTTCATTCTTTAAGTCCATATGGGGATAGAATGTAATTTTTTGTTTTGGTGGAACAACCTTTATGTCAACCACACATCTACATACCTTGAGGGTGGTATCCAATGGGGTTTATTCATGGAACCAGAAACACCCAACGATTTTATATTTGTGATGACTCATGGGCCTTCTTTCCAAAGGAAGGTTCTCATTCAGAAACTTGGCCAATGACACTTATAAACTCACATTGGTTGAGAATATTGGATGTCATTATCAGTACACACTTTTGATGGGAATTTTTTCATACTATAAGAATCTCTTATAGAATTAAAATATTATCATTAATCCTTCATTAATTCCCAAGTATGATTTGGTCACCCTTTAATTAACAAAAAATTATTCACATGTAAGGAACATAAAATCCTATGTATTTATGTGAGGTTCTTCATAAATGGAGATATATTTATGTATTTGTGGTTATTTATCAATGATACTCTATTATGTCCTATTTATTAATTCCTTTATCGTTATTATTATGATGTTGGTTTTGATCCACAAAATGGGGCTCTCTAGAGTGCATCATCATCATTTAGAGAGATGAGAGTTATATTAATGTTAGGATCAGACCCATGATATGGGATTTCTATGTATCTTGTTAAAAGGATTTATAACCCATGTAGTTTGGTTCCACTTAATAGGACCCATCCTGACTTTTAAGGTCATCTAATAAGGACCAAACTATGCAGTTTAGAGTCATGCAACAAGGACGTATAGAAGAAAGGTTCCTAGTTAATGTTAGGTGTGGGAATTATACTATATTAGCCTATGGAATTTGGAAGGGATATAGTCTCCCATGTTGGATAACACCCTACTGGGAATGTGGGCTAGAGAGAACCAGGGTTGATTTGAGGTGTTGGGTTTGGACCTTAAGGATCCCTCCAATGTGTCCCATTTAGATGGGATTCAAATCCCACATATTTTGATTTTGATGGGTTATTCCTAAGGTGGCCCTCTTACATTTTTATTATAGGAGAGTATGGCCCTTCTAGAAGATTGATTTTGGTATTAATCCTAAGGAGTATGCCTTTTGAGGTTGATTTTTTTGGGCTTACAATATATAAGAGTACGCCCTGGGGATTTGGGAGGTTTGGTTGGAGATCAATCCTAATGTGGATTCTCGTGTTTAGTTGGTGTTTACACTTAGAAAGATTCCCAAAGGTTAGGGATTGTACAGATGTCAATATAACCTCTAACCTATAAGCCCACATGAGTCATAATTGGTGTGATACACAATATAAAGTAGATGATCCAAAAAACTTCACTATCCTTTACCCATTATTAGAAGATGTTGGGATACATAATAATGAGGAAGTGATTTGATATACCCCTTCCCTCCCATAATTTTATTTGGGATAGTCACATCTGACTACCCAACTACATATAACCCAAAGTCATGGGGAAGGAGGAAGGAATAAAGTATGAAATTTCATGGAAGAAAGTCTAAAATCTCTCCCTAAGAGGGATTCCTTTATCCATTCTTCCAATGAAGAGAGTTGGATAATCCACTATCCCTTAAAGGGAAAATAAAGTGTGATACTCTCCCTCCCTACTAGAAATGGAGGTCCATGGTCTCAGAGATGATGATTTAAAGACATGGCCTTAACCATCATACCTGAGACTCAGAGATACCTTTCACTTCTCCTAGGGATGGGGTCCTCATGACCAAAGTAGTTCATACCCACTTCCACCCTGAGGATCCTACCTATTAGTTAGGACAAGTGAGGGAAACCTCTTACTGAAGTAATTCATATCCAAAGGTGAGACACATTGGTTTTCCTCTTTCCAATATTATAAAATTCTGGAGGCTTCTAAAAAGGATCCAATTTGGACCCCCTTAGATTAGGGATCCAAATGAAGAGGATCCATGCCATTTTTGGATTTGAATAGGGCTTAAAGGGAGGCTTGTGTAGGCCATAGATTGGTGGGAAAAGGTGCTTCTCATAGGGCCTAGGAGGAGTTGCAGTTGCTTCATTCATGGAGGGTTGGACTGTAATAGAGAGATATTCCTTGAGAAATAGACCATTTAGAAAAAACCCTTGGGAAAGGAATTATCCTTCGCACCATGGTTCTCCTCAAGTGTGCCTCGATTGGTCTTCTCAGGTCCCTGATTATGTAAGGGTCCTTCGTGCAACTGTATTTATAATAGGGGAAAAGTGTCCTCATGTTGGTTCTATCGGTTCCATACCCTGAAGGTAATTTGATCCCACTATCCCCCTTAATGACCTCATTTATTGGGTTTTAGAGGGATACTTGGGGGATTTTTCGAGACCTATGCAAAGGGGTTGTGTGACCCGAGCTTTAGTGCTTATTTCTATTCTCTAATCATGAAAATTGGGAGCCATTAGGTCCAATTTATACAAATATTGATATCCCTAGTCAACTGAGATTACTAGAGTAGGTATATGGCATATGTTCCAGTCATAGTTAACTATAGCAGGTGTGGAATTCCATTCTATACCACATAAGGGGTTTGTTCAAGCCTTTTGATTCACAGGGGTGTTCAGGAAGTTCATCTTAAGAATGTTCCTTTAATTATTATTGGGGATCTTCATTTATATAACATATTTTAGGTACTACTCATAATCTATTCATTCCATATGAAATGGAGTGTTGATAAAATCTCCCCTCAGGATTAGATCTGATAGAAAGAAGAGGTTATAGTACTAAGGTAGAAGGGGAAAAGGATTATGAATGTTGTGTAATTCAAACTTATAGGGTACTTGCATAGGGAAATAACATAGGCCTAGAGTAAAATCTAGTTGTGAATGTCTATGAAATAGGTCTAATGAACAAACTAGTGGTGTCTATAAACACCAATAACCTTTATTTTGATTTATTCCATCTTCCCTCGTACATCATTATCTAATCAGTTAGGTCATCCTCCTATTCGTTTCATGCTTGTATTTTTTTTTTGAATTTCTCTTGAAGAATTTCCTACAGTACAACCACTTGATCTGCCATATTTCATGGAAACATATTGTTGAGGATCCTTCACCAGATGATATGGTTGAGCGCCCTGTGTGAAGGACCTGATTAAGGGGCCTGCATGAGAGACCTATACGAGGATCTTATGCAAAGGGCCTTACTTTAATAAAAAATTTAATTCTTATATCTCAATATTTTGACCTAATGAACATATCTATGTCTTTATCTAGTTTTCAATGGCTGTCCTAGAGGCTTCTCCTAAGAAAGATGTTTCACCTTCCTTAGAAATTATCAATTTTTTGGGATGGGTTATTATTATGTGGTTGAATACACTCTCCCTGATTTAGAAAAGCACCTGACTCAATATCAGTGTGAGTATCCATGAAGCAAATATCTACCATTGTATTACCACACACTTTAGTGGAACGCCCACATCCTAGATTCATGGTGCTATTTCTTGAATCGTGGTACATAAAACATTCCAATTGTTCTTTCATTAATGTATCCTCCATGTGTTTCTACATCAAGGATGACATATTTATCACTGATTGTTTCATGCATCATAGTTTTTGTGCTCTGGATCTGAAGCCTCATACCACACAGTCAAATCCCCACTATTATGACTCAGCATTACATGTTTCCCAAACAAACCATTAACAATGTAAGAAGCGATACATGGATTTTCACCTCTACAGGGGGGGTCAGGCCTGAGTGGATGTGGTCATACTTGATACACCATTCTTGTGCAGAATTCAATAATGTGTTATAAGAAATAATCATTTACAAGACTATTTGGGAAGTTCAAAATTATTTTTACAGTAACTTGGAAAAAATCCTTGAGTTTCTAATCTGATGGATTCCTCAATTAAATTCCTTCTAAATAATTCATGGTGAAGTTGGAATTATAGTGTAGAACATATGTAAGATTTATGGATCCCCTAATATCAAGGATAATTATGAATAGTTTATCCCACTAAAGGAAACATGGGATGATGTTGAAAGGACATCTCCCTTGGACCATGATATTTTTAAGGAGGTCTGAAAATTTAAGAACAAATATCATCACTCCAAGGGTGAAATCCATGTTGGAATGTCGATGAAGGATTTCCTAGAACCAAAAGGCGAAGGCCCCACTTTCAAGTTCCCTATAGGATTCCCCACTTCATAGAATCAAGGGGCTCCTACAACATTCTATCTTATACTGTAAAAGGTCATGTATAATCATTAGGGTTACAAGGTTAGCCCTGAAGTTTCAACGAAGACTCATCTAGTCGAAATCCACACAATGGGGTGGAATATCTACCTTCTTCTGATCCACAATTCCAATGTCTACGTGAGACCAAAGACACTTTAATAGAGGAAAAATTATCAGAAGGGATCCATATAGGGTTGGATTCCCCCATCCGGGTGAGAATTTACCATTTTTTCGGCATGAGTATAACGGGAAGGCACCATTTATAATTGAAAGAATGTTTCAATTATTGTGGGGGTGGATTATAGAACAATTTAGATCTTATGGGGTGTTGAGTGCAGTTAAGTCCCCAAAGGGCTGATTTAAACCATTTGTTCAGGTTTTTTCTAGAATCGAGCCTATGAGCCTAATGTATAATAAAGTACTAAATATGTTGAACGTATCAGGATATTTTTACTTATTCTCATATTGAGATCCATTAACTAGGATTTCAGAAAATAATGGAAATATTGATTATGAATTTATGGAGTACATGATGAAATTCTGAGATAGTGTACAGATGACTCACATTGATAGAGAGATCATCTCTGTGGCCTACACTCCATATAAATTTACCATCCAGTTCAAATTTTAGCAATAGTAAACATTATTTCATACTAAAAATTATAGGGTTGAGAAACACCTGATGGTATCCCAATAGTTCTACATCCTGGTGGCAATGTAGATGTCTAAAATTTCAATCACACTACTTCCATATGATGCATCAAATAGGTTGGATCCTAGGTATTCTCATTCATGGATCTCCTCACACCCTTAATGGGTTCTAATAAAAGGTGTTTACTGGGTCATGTCCCTTATTGATATAGGTCATGAAATGTGTGGTAGAAATTTTCAAACCAAAGGAAACGATGATAAATCTCTAAAGTCTTCGAGGTAATAATGTGAAAATACCATTGAGTTTTATATGGTAGATAAACCACGCCTTCTATGCTAAATTGGTTTGGTCTTCATCACCAGGAGGAGACATGGGCTCTAGGAACCTGATATTATATGAGTGTAGAGAGGCCTAAAAGATATTCTAAGGCTAAATGTGTTGGATCTTACTAACAACCAGCTGAATTGTCACCAAGTTATGTTCATATACTTTCAATCCAATATTATAAGGTTGTATCTCACAATTGATTGGTTATGGGGCCCATAGTAGAAGTTTTTGGGTTGGGGAGTTCAAAACTTATCATCAATGGGTCGACGGGACTTGTCGACGCTGATGATTCAATCCCTGGAAAGGTCAGAGGATCTTGCGTAAATTGTAAAAAGAGAAAAAACTTAAACATAATACATAGCTGTTGGGATCTGAATCCGCAATAGACTGAAAATCATTGATGGAGATTGTTTATCAAAGGATCTAATTCCAAAACCCTCTAGATCATCCACACGCACTTCAATAACCCATAAGAGCATCGATCGTCTAATTTTGGGTGTTATCACAAAGATTCGATGAACCCTTCAACATCCCAATGATCACCACATTGAGATGTATTTGATGTTTGATGGAGATATTGATCCGAACTCTTGGATTGAGATCTTCTCCCTCTATATAGCGGGCGGAGAGATATGCTATGGATTTCACTCCATGAAATGAATTAATAGTACCAAGGAGAGATATCCTCCATTGTATTTATAGTGGAGTTGGTAAAATACCGAGTTCGGTTCCTCATCCCCTGTTTACTTCAAATTACACTAAATAAATAATTTTGATAATTTAAACTTCAAAAATATTATTTATTATTTTATCACATACCTATAATATATATATATAATATTTTGTGATAAAAACTAATTTTTTTAACTCAATTCGCTATCTTGCTTAATATTAAACTAACCTTGAATATAAAAATAATATTGTTCGATTAATGTTATCTTGTATTTACATAACTTGTAAATACATTAAATAAATTCAATCCAAAATATTTCTATCTTTAATATTAATTAATTTACTTAATTTTTTTAGTGATCGATACATTGGACAACACTCGACCACTATGGTGTGGCCCACCATGTCCATATACATATTCAACTGAATAGTAAAGATTCATGAATAAGCTATTGTGTGTTACCCTATAGGTCATTACCTCAATAGTAGTGAATAAGATCAATAGAACAAGAGCATAGTCCAGAAACCCATCATGGACCCTAAAGAGATAAGGATTGTCATAGCCACAACAACCAACCTACTAACACTGACTATGTACTATAATATCTTTGTCATTAAATATATCATAAAATAAGATGCACACTCGTGTCATAATCCTTTTCTTAATTTATTATTTGTTAATCTATACAGGTGGATTTTCCATTCAAATTAATTGGAAAATGACTTATAAAGGTAGCACTATCCTGATCAACCAGCCCTGTGATATATAACTTCCTAAACTTGGAAGCCAAAAATCCTTTCTTAACCATTCAACCAATGTCATACCACTAACGATACCCCCAACACAAGCTACCTCACCAAGATTACAATACCATAGTTTTTTCTGGCATCAAAATACACAATCAAATGATACACATTGGTAATAATCTCAATTTAGGAGACCAATACATGTTTTCTTAAATAGGATTAGCCAATGAGACCCAAATTTTGTGGTGTTTTTATTGGCATGTCTATCCTCATGATCTCACTACTATAGATCACCAAGTGCAAACATCATGAAAATAAGTCTCAATTCTTATGACCCCCATCACATGATAGTAAAACATCGACTATGTCAATTTAGTAAGATGTATCTAGACCATAGAATATATTTTTAAGATCAATGTCATAGTATCTCGAGGTTCCCATTATAGCAGCTAATCTTCTATAACCTCTCAACATGACAATAAATCTTTGGGAATTACCATTTCAATAGTGGATGCAAAAAATATACACTATAATGGTAAGATTAAATCATGTATAACAAACTATACACAAGATATTGTAATCAAAAGTACTACATAGTTGTGTTTAGGTCACCCACTTTTTCAACACTCCCACTTTCACTAGAGCCAACTTGCTAAGAAAATATGTTAGCTAATCACATGATAAAATCATGCTTCTACAGAGTTATGGATTTAAATGATGGGTCTACCATGTTTTCTCTACATGGCATATCTTATGCATTATAACTCATCCCCTTGAGTAAAACATCTCAAGATAAGGTATCCCTGAGTATATCACGTGTGTCCACATTCATAACATGAAAACTTGGCTTGTAAGAATATCATAATTAACATTAAAATAATATTTTTCTCACTATATGTGAATCCAAGAACTAGAGAAAATCATTGCATTTAACTACTTCTTAGCTACCTTAGAAGTTGCAGCGTACTCGGTACTTGTAGGTATGGATACGACTAGATATTATGAACTTGACTCGCTCATTTTTTTAGCCTAACTGTGATACTAGATAAAATTGATATAAGGATTACTAGTTTGTGTCCCACAAAAACTAGTATTCCTATTTCTCCATATGCAAAGTATATATCATTTTTACTCACCAAAGTACAAGATGATAGTTCTAACAACTTCACTTGCAATAATCCTAGATATAATTGATATCTTCCTACAATAAATTATATCCTAGAAGTATCAATTCTTGTACATATTATGGAATATGTGATTGATCCATCACTAGAGTGTATGGAACTCAATTAACATCTTTAATCTCTTCCCATGTTCTAAACATGTCAACTAGAAGAGATTAAGTCATGTGACATTGACAATAATTCTGAACTTGAATTGTTATAACTTGTATTTTTCAATAAAATGTCACTATATGTATGATTAACAAATGACCAAGAAACCTATAGATCTACCTAAGTAGATCATGTTTCCTATATATTAGGTTGGTACATTTATTTATTCACTGAAGAATTATTTTTATCCAGATCTTATTTTACAATAAGATAAATATATATTTTAAATATATTGTAGAACATATTTCTCTTAAAAACTCTAGTGCTCCCACTATCCTTTGGTAGACACAAGGAAAATATTCTTTTGAGGTGAATGATATGAGATCTTATTGATTACTTTATTTCAGAACTGGATTTTAGTATCTTGTAACCTTCATTGAAATTTTATGGTTTCATAATCTCTTTATGGTTGTGTCATATAGACACCTTCCATGAATGTTGTTTATAACATATGATTACTAATTTAATAATCTTATAGGTTATCTATGAAAATTACAATTATGATTTATTTAGGCATACCGAATTGGTATAACCAATCAATCCCTATTGGTGACAAGCTTATACCATCCATATATCATCTCATTTGAATACCCACTGCAATATTCACATTATAATCCCCTTTGCAATTTGATACATCGAATACATTATTGAATTTTAAATTTCCTTTTCAATCTTATCTGATTTCGATATACTTCTTACTTGCATGATTTATTATTCTTAATGAATAATTTATCATCGGTCATGGTGAATATAAAACCATCACCATTGTTTCATTCTTCCTACACAGTATGTGTCACTGGAACATTCCTATTCCACATGTACTTGTGGAACTTGTTCCTATACCAACCATTTATGCATCTCGAGCATTGACTAAGTCCAATTCAATTTAACTCCCACTATCTCTAATAGAGATTTGTACCCATATATCGAAATGTAGTCTAATAGATGACTATATATTTCCTATGTTAGGGATTTTTGAAATATTCTAAGCAACCATTTGGATAATTTCCTTAGATGCACCATGTGTTTTTTATTGATTAATGTTTGTTTGTTTCCCCTTGGAAAAAACTTTTCATATGTAACATGTGTCCTATAAAATAATGTATTTTTATCATAATATGATTCATATGATATCTATTTGTAATTTTTTTTTTGAAATATTGGTTATGGGTTTACACCTTTATTTGCAAAGCACGTCTTGAAATATGTTGTAATTCACTACAACTTTCAATATTGATACTCCATGCATCATAACTTTGATGTATAAAATGTAATTTTAGGAATTACTCCACACTAAATTTTTTTATCAATATTAATATGTAAGACTCATCATTGATCTTACTTATAAACATAAATATCATGATGTTGATAAGGTAACATTAATTTAGGAATTACTCCACGCTACATTATCATGATCGATGAATGTTTGGTCAAGATATTCTTTGGCTTGCTGATCCAAAGAAACTCATATCTTTTGACCAATCATTTAATTAAATATTACATTCCTTAATAACTGAAATGAATATTGTGAAGTATTTATACCCCTAGCTTTCTTTTTTGAATAGTCCACGCTTTCTTGTTGAACTACCCCCGAAAGCTTTGTGGCATACCTTTATTTCTAAAGGTTTATTTTTCTAAACTAAATATGTCAATTATACCAAAGGCGTTTAGCTATTCCAAGACTAAATACTATAATGGGTATATTCTTGACATCTACTTCTAGTTTTACTTGACAAAAAATCATCTTTCCACAACTGGATGAGTCATACATTTTTATATTCATCATGTATTGACTTTGATTCATGTATGTCTGAACTATATGACAAGTATGTTATACCACAAAAAAAAATTCATGAACTTGGAATAATGTATCATTGTGACTAAAAAGAGATGTTGGATAATTTTTTTGGTTATACTCAACAATTTTTCCAATTTGTATCAATCAATTGGCAACTATAAGTTATGCGTTTCTCACCACTGACTTAGGAATCACCTTTTTTCAACTACTTGGAGTGGACACCTTACTCCAAATAATGTTTCTCTACTTACTTGGTTACTATATTTCAATACATATAAGTTATTGTAATATTGTATTAAATACCCAATAATTATGTTAGAAACATTAATTTGTATTGATTAATATACAATAATGATAAGCGAGTACTTGCTTCTTGTATTTCAGTTCATTTCATTTTTAAACATCCATAAATTTATTTCAATATATGAAATGAATATAACATCTTATTAAATAACCAACCTATTTTCTTTGAAGTACATGATGAAGGAACCTTTGACATGACTTTCTATATGCCTTTTCGCCTTGTCTTTCAATATATTCACCATAAGAACAAAATTGGTTCTATCTTTAATATTCATATTACTTGGAAAATGTAATATTATAGGAACTGAAGCACTTAATCTGTACTATTCATTTTTATCCTTAAAAAAACTAAAGAAATTGGGTGAAATAAATATAATAAAGGGATTCCAGGAAAGATCATGAACTTTATTTCACTTTACACAAAGCGAGTGCAATCATCTCATTCATATCTTGCTTATATTTCTCCTTGGAAACTTCTTGGAGATGATACTAAATATAACTCATCCATGTCATGATTTAGAGACTGCAACTAACATCATATGGTGATGATTATATTAGAAAAGAACCATCATATGCTTGATTCATGAGTCTCCTGTAAGAAATTTTACACTCTCACTTCCTAAGGTGGCTTAACAGGTTGGGAAACCAACATCTTGAGTTTCCGATAAAGAAATATTATGTGCGAGTGCCTATACTAAATTTTAGAAATTCATGCTAGTTTCGACATTATCTTTTTTTCAATATTTATCATAGTTTTTACTGGAGGTATTACTTTATATTTTTCTAAATTAATAAAATTTCGCACATTAGTACTTTTTATGTTGATTACCGAATGCGACATTACCAATTAATTTATTCATTAAATGTCTCCCACTAATTTTTCATATTGTAGGAACCCTCTTTATTAGAATCAGAATATTCTATTGTCTGAATATTATAGTGGAAAGAATCATGGAACCTCCCTCATAGTCTACAAGCTATAGCTACGCCACTACTCAGAGCATCCAAGGTAGGCTTTTGGATGGACATCCACATTAACACGAGGTTCCTTGATCTATTGAGTGAAGTCCAAACATCAAAAATAATTTCTTGATTTACTCAACACCAACCTCTAAAATTACAACGTGCTAGATATGGATATTTCTTTGCTGAAATTTTAGTTAAGTCATTCCACCACCCTAATAAGTGCTCATCGGTAGTAAGAGGTATCCTCAGCTATGGCATGACCAGCACCCCAAACACCAGGTTTTTTTCAAACATGAATGATTGAAGGCTGTAGTGAATTAATATTTCATTGAGGGTTTTTTATTTTTCTCTTGAAAATTGTAATCCATTTTTATTGATCTTATCCATCTATGTTTTCGTGATCACAACTAAACATTAATAGAAAAACATACACCTCTTCCATATGCATTTTATTATCTATTATTTCTTTATTTCTACCTCTGCTTATAAATGCATAAAATAATTAATAAATGAATAAAGGTAAACTAATACCCAAATGGTCTTGAGAATATAAATAGCCTAAGGGTATGATACCTGAGTCGAATCTTGACACATAATGCAGCTTTACCCCATCTTATATGTTCTCTTATTTGTTGAAGTATCGCCTAGTCTTGGTAGGGTCCATGTCATGTCTTGGAGTACCACATCATCTTGACGGGATCCACGTGTCATCTTGCAACGTCTTGGACAATGTGCACTGCCTCATATTGGAAGGGTTGACGTCACGTCTCGCATTGTCTTCGTCCGAAATACAAATATACTTGCATGTAGGTGAGGGGGGCTAGGGGTATAAATGTACATCTCGTAAAATTGGATGCACATGCCCTTATACATTTTAACAGAAAAATAAAGATGATGCACATACCTTCTATTTAATTAATTAAAATCATCACACAAAGTTAATTAATTAAGTAAATAATTCAATGCAAACACACAAGGTTCAGTGCTCAAGACCAGTAGGCAGGTAAAATAAAGAGATAAAAGTTAAAATGAATTAAATAAGTATGAGGGTTATTATTTAATTTAAATTAATAAAAAAATTCAAAAAATTTATATAATTATCATTCCACAGATTAATTTAATTTTAATATCAAAATTTAAATTAATTAATTTAATTCAATTTAATAACAAACTTTATTTAATTTTATCCGGGTATTAAAATAATTAACCATATGTAATTTTAATTAATTTTGTTTAGATACTAAAATTAAATTAATTAAATTAATTATTTTCGACTAATTTAATTGGTCAAACCTCAAAACACCATCACTTGGCCTGTGCGGGTCGGGCCAAACCTGCTTAGGGCCCTACCAGGCCGTGTAGAACCATTCCAAGCTAGGCCAACCATCTTGGACCAGTTTTGAGTCAAGAAGATCCATTCCGGCTATTTCTAGGCTGACTTGGTCATACAAAAAACAAACATGGGAAAGGAGATGTACCTTGTGGTCGGTAGCCGACTGTATGGGGAACCCGGGAGGAGGCTGACCACTTGTTCCGACAGTAGATAGTAGAAGGGTGGGAAGCACAATTCTTTGTCATTGGATATGGTGTGTGAGGAGGCCAGTGACCGAGATTTGGAGGTGGCGGCTAGGAGAAAATCTCCTGGTGTGGGCGGTTGGCTACAGGGGCACTTGCCGGTGGGAGGTAGGGCGTCCGGGTAGCAGTGCCTAGTGTGTTCATCCCGAGGAAGCCGATCTGGGGGTCCACGCAGACCCCCCCCCTTGCCTTTGTTTTAAATAATTTTTTTATTTTTTATTATCTACTGCCCCAACCCCATTGAACCCACACTTTTTTAAAATTAAGGGAAGTCTCCTTCCTTTAAATGTCAAGTCTCTACCCCTTCTCATTTTTCTTTTGTTCGTTTTTCCACAAACACAAATTTCTAAAGGCTAAAAAGCCTTTTAATTTAATTAAAATAAAATTATTATAATAAAATAATAATTTATTATTATATTTTTATTATAAAAATAAAATAAAAAATACAATAATAATATAATTGTTATGGAAATTTTTAAATATTAAAATTATAATTTTCAAAATTAAGATTATTTTCGATAAACCGATTGAAACTTGATCAGTTCAGAAGGATGAAATAAAATTTTAGAACCCGAGATCAAACTGCATTTTCAATCCAATATAAAAAATTAAACTGACCATCACATTGTAATTCGGCATCGGATCGACGTGCGGTTTGAACTGATTGGGCTGTTTTTTAAACCCTCTACATAATTTTATGAAAATTAATTTTATTTGGATCAAAAAATCTACATGATCTATCTAATACCACTGATAGGTTATGGGGAATGCAGTAGAAGCTGTTGGGCCAGGGAGTTTAAAATTTTTCATTAAAGGGTCAACGGGACTTGATGACACCAACGATCTAAGCCTCGGAATGTTCTAAGGATCTAGCGTAAATTTTAAAGAACACAAAAACTGAAATAGAATACCTACCTGTTGAGATATAAAGCTGTGGTCGACTGTAACTCGTCGATGGATATTTCCACTTGAAGGATCCAAAGCAGAAACCCTCAGGATCATCCACATTTTCTTCAAAACCATGTGGGAGAATCGATCGATAAATTCTAGGTGCTAGCGTGGAGATCCAACAACCCCTTCAACATCCCGATGGTCACCGCATCAAGATGCCTTCGATGATTAAGGGAGATCTTGATCCAAACTCTTGTATAAAGAGCTTCTCTCTCTCTAGATAGCGAGAGGAGAGAGATTCTATGGATTTCACTCCATGAAATTAATGAATAGTACCAAGGAGAGAGATCCTCCCCTGTATTTATAGTAGAGTTAGTAAAATACGCAACTAGATTCCCCAGCCCCCATTTATTTCAACGTCTACTAAATAAATAATATTGACGGACTAAACTACATCAATATTATTTATTATTTTATCACATACCTGTAATATATATATTATATTATGTGATAAAAACTGAGTTTTTTAACTCGACTCACTATCCCGCTTAATATTAAACATAGCATGAATATTAAAATAATATTAATTCAATTAATATTATCTCATATTTAAATAACTTGTAAATAAATTAAATAAATTTAATCCCAAATATTCTGAACATGAATATTAATGAATTTATTTAATTATTTTGGTGATCGATACTTTGGACAACACCCGGACCCCAGGGTGGGGCCCACCAAATACATATATCTATTCAACTGAATAGAGAGGATTTTTGAATACGCTATTCTGTGTGTCCCTCTAGGCCCTTATCTCAATAGTACTAAATAAAATCCATAGACCAAGAGTGAAGTATAGCAACCCATCATAGCCCCTATAAAGATAAAGATTTTCATAGCAATGACAACTAACCAATAAACACCGACTGTGTACTATAATCTCTTTGTCATTAAATATCTCATAAAGTAGGATGCACAATCGTGTCAACATCATTTTCTTTATTTAATATTTGTTGATCTATCTAGATAGTTTTTCCTTTCAACTACTTTGTCCAAAGACTTATAAAGGTTACACCATCCTGATTAACCAGGCCTGAGATATATAACTTCCGAAACATGGAAGTGGAAAATCCTTTCCTGACCATTCAACAAATGTCATGACACCAACAACACACGCAAAAAATGCTACCTCGGAGCAATTTCAATATGATGTTTTTTTCCATGCATCAAAGTACGTAATCAAATTATACACATTTGTAATGATACCAATTCAGGAGACCAATACACATGTTCGTAGATAGGAATATACAAGGACACCCAAAACATGTGGTGTTCTTATTTTTAGTATGTCCTCATGATATCACTACTATAGATCCCCAAGTGCGAACTTCATGAAAACAAGTCTCAATGCTTATGATCCCCCATCACCTGATAGTCAAACTTCAACTATGTCCAGTCAGTAAGATGTTTCAAGACCATAGAACATATATTTACGATTAATGTCATAGTATCTTGAGGTTATCCTTATAGCACGAGATCTTCTATAACCTCTCAACAATAAAATTAATCTTTAGACATTACCATTTCAATAGTGGATGTAGAAAATTATACACTACAATGGTAAGATAACATCATGTATAACTAACTTTACACATGATATGACAATCAAAAGTACTGCATAGTTGGGTCTAGGGAACCCACTATTTCAAGAATTATATCAGAGATACATGGGTATTTCTTCCAGTTGGCATGAAATTTTTGGAGCTTGGGGTTATTTGAGAACCCTCTGATCTCCACCATGAAAATGATTTTAATTTTGTGAGGTTATATATTTTAGAGATGGAAATGTTGATATATGAAACTAATGATCATATTTTAGTCACAAAGCAAGTATCTAGCATACTGGACTGAGGATATCATGATGGGGTAGCTGGTCACATGTAAGAGGAATGTGATGTATACCTTTACCATGTTGATGTACATCTTCATTATCACTTCAATTTTACTCTTTCATCCACCATAATTAATTTTTAAGAGATCTATCTTGATTTTCAATGGAGAAGAAGAATAATAATAACAAGCTATTATGGCACTTGACTCACCAAGGTATGGACCCACAGGCACCCCCATCTAGGGTAGTGGAAGAGTCTCATATATCCCACAAACTATTCCTGAGTTAGAGAATGATGATGATGAAGATGGAAGGGGATATCCTTGACCACAACCTCAACTTTCTATTACTAAGGGGATGGATATGGATCCTTCTATATCTTGAGAGAGTAAGTGAAATATGTCAATAAATTTGGTCTGTTATATGCACCATAGTAACTTTTTGTGTTTTCATTCAATCTCATGACTTGCTCGTGATACTCTTTTGATCATGATTTATATTCATATAATCTTAATCACTTTACTCTCTTATGGATCTATCACTGGTCCTTCAAGTATCGATTGGTAATCTTAGATGAGAGACAAACACATGCTAATGATCTCATCATCATGAAGTAGGGAGAATCAAGAGATGTAGTTCTGTCTAACCCCATTCATTAAGGGAGGGTAAAAGGTCATGGTAATATGAGATACACATCCAAAGGTGTCATGTTCTATTTATGACCCCTCCCTCCTCATGATATTTCATATTTGTTTCCTACATTGGAAAACCTCACAACAGTCAATATTGATCCCATTTTCACTCTTGAAGGGGTTGATAGATATCTTTGATGGTATAATGAAGGTTTTGATGCTAACATTGACTCCATCGGGCTTGGCAATGTTTCTCATTCTAATAATCATATAGAGGTAATAAATGGATGATGTAATTTGGCTCATGAGCAGTGCATCTTGGATACCCCTTCAGGTGATAATGCTTTGAGATGTGAGGGATTATATAATGGAATAAGGGATGAATTATTGGCCCTTGATGATAGGTTAACCATCATTAATGTTCCCACCTATCTAGTGTAATTTTAGGAATTTAATAGTTTATTGGATGGATGTGAGTTATCTATTTCTTTCATTTTTCCCATGTTCAGTTGGTCTCTTTTTATTTGATGTCTCACATTAGATTTTGACATGTACAACTTTTTCTATAGAGAACACAGACAAGGAAATTCACAAAAAATGCATCAAAATCCATCCTAATCCCACTACCTAGAAAGTGAAAAACAAGAGTTCTGAAGTAAGGGTTCTCGAGAGCCACTGATCCTAGTTGTTGAGAAAAATTAGGAGGACAATCCTCATCAGGATTTCCTTTCTCTGAGATTGAGGTCAGGAGTACTGTGTAGGTATCACTCCCAATGGTTGATCCAAAAATGGGTAAGTGTTATTAACCACTTTGGTTGCTTCGCTGACTTTATTTTTTATTGAACTCATGATGTTGATGAGAGGTGTCACCTACTATTCACTACCATAGAATTTGGTCCCTGATTTGATAGGTGGGATTCAATGAAAGTGACACCCACACTGGTAGGTGAATATAAAGGTGTTTTAGAGTGATTAGAACAAGTTGTCTCATTGATTCAATATAATAAAAATACAACTCTACCTCTAAGAGTGGTTGTAAGTCAGACTTGGAGACACATTAGTTTCTTCACACCACGTTCTGCATTGTCTGGAGAGCCATCTAGAAGATAGTTCGGGAGACACATCTTGAAGACCATTCATTGTGACTTCATCAACTTCCATTCATATTTTTCATGTTGATATATGACATATTTGATGATGGTGTGATCCACCATGAAATGAATTCAATCATAAAAAAAGGTAAGAGTAGTGAAGATCACAGTTTTCTGAGGAAATTTTAGTGGAATTTTTTTGAAAATATCTAGACAAATATGTCCTAAGATGAGATAATCCAAAACAATAAGGTGGAGGAGTATCAAGATCACTATGAGGAGAAATCTCTCTAAATGGCGTTCCTTCAAAAAGAATTAAATTTCATGCATGAATAAATAATCCAACTCCATTGATCATTGGTAGGTTACTTATCTTAAATAAGATATTCTATTGCTATAGAGCAGGTGATGCTATATAATGCTGAGAAGGCTTCTGATATACAATTTAATGGGTTCCAATGAGTTGTAGAAAATGATCAAGCTAAAGTTCAACTAATCAATTAAAGTATTGAGGAAAAACTATAAAACATGATAGATAGACTCTAACATGTGGAAGTTCCTATTTTTATAGATCATTAATGAAGATGTATTTTTTCCAATCACTTATTCCTGTATTCTTATCCACAACATAATTGTAATATAACATTGAAAATGACTCATATGATTTAATTTCATCATGTGATAATTTCAATGAAAATGGTGAGGGTGCGTTCTAGATTTTTATCTAATCCATGGGTCCTAGAGAGTGTAGTTCTATTATTTATAGGGTTATATGGAAAATCGTACAAGATTTTTGTATTTTGTGTTGTCAACCTAATTTTTCCTAAGTTTAATATGAATAAGACATAGCGGATAGGACATGAATATTTCTTAGGCCACCATTGGGGGTTTTTAGCCTAACAATTTTTGTGCCTTTTATATTTTCATTTTTCTATTCTTTCTTAAAACATAAAAATCGTAGGTTTAGAAATCTACGACTCAACTTTTACCTAGGGTTCCCCTTATAGGGTTTTAACATAGTGAGTGTTGTGGCTCTTTTTTTGGTTAGTTTAAAGTCATGAAAGATGGAATAATGTAACTTGTGTTTTAGGTCAAACAACATTGACCATAAGTTTGGGAATCATGACCCAAACAAGGGTTGTTGGCCAAGTATTCTCCAACATTTCTTCATATACACACAGGGGAATTTTGAGTCACATTTTTGTGATTTCAAAATCTAATACAATATACGGTACATGTATGTGAGGAACTAACCCAGACTGATTTTGAAAAGTGATTTCAAATATGATATTTTATGGGATTATGGGAATAGAGGTGGTCTCCCATAAGGGAAAATGTACTACTGGTTGAAAAAAACTATTTTGTGGGTAAATTTAAGCAAAACCAATTTGTGTGTGTTACTACATAGTCAAACCATGAAATCCTCTAGAAGATAGTCCATTTATGTGGGTGAATTAAGAAACGAAAACTGGGCTATGTTACAACATTATCAAATAAATTATTTCTCAATAATCCAAATACTCTATTGTCGATGGTCGTGGAGTTTGGAAACATCTGGGTTTCTTGAGACCACAAATGGTGGTTTTTCTAAAGGAAAATGAATGAGGATGAAGAGATAATTTTTATTGTCATTGATCAGAAATGGGAAACATATCCTATAGGAATTTTTATTATGTTAAGGAGGGTAAATTTTGTTCAGTGGCCAATTGTAGTGGGAATCCCCCTTTATGGTAAGGGTTTAAGCATCATGTAGTTTAATGATATATGGCCATGACATGGACCTTGTATTTTAACATCTTAAAGAGAGGATGTTGTCATACTGTTTAACAACTTGTGACTAGGACTTTTTGTTATGTAATTTTATGTCATACAACAAGGACATTGGGGGCACAATTTAAGGCCTTTTTCTACAATCGAAAAATTAATGATTCTCACTTTCATGGTAATCGGTCAATGAATGAGCCATCATTTTCAGGTATGAAGTGGAATGGTTGTAAGATATAAGTTTTGGATATACCAATCCAATGACTGATATTGGGAAAATGGATTATGGTGATAGAAGAGATCTCTCTGAATGATTAAATTTCTACTTATTGACAAAACCATTATGTTGGGGACTTTATGCAAATCCATTTAGGGCCTATTATTGTATAGTAAAATATTGACATACTCTATTTGGACGAACCTTTTATTGGGAGACTTTTGAAAATCCAAATAGGGTGTGTTATATATATTTAGGAAATGGAGTTCTCGAGAATTCTGACATTCTATTATAGATGGATGAAGGATGGTTATGGAGATTTGGATCTCCATGGAAAAAAGGTCGGGTTCCATGGAAGAAAAGTGTCTGGATATGGAAGGGACATTTCAAGTCACCATTACCCAATAATTGAGGAATAGGTTTCCTATATAGTTTTGAACCAAACGTGGGAAAAATGGTGCCTACAGTTATACTTTATATGACTAGGAGAATTATATTATTTAAACAATAGGTAACACATTGCCAGTAAGACCGAGGTTATTATGGAATGCTTTGAACATGAGGGAGGAAATTTTAAACTATGTTCTTGGGGTTTCTTTGATTGGGATAAGTTATATAGGAAAAATATTTCATTGGAGACTATGCATCAGCTTCAAATCATGGGTTTCATCATAATTTTTTCGAGGCATACAAAGAAAAAAGATGTTTTTTTAGGGAAAAATGTACTATTGGTTGACACACCCATTATTTGGGTGAATTTATGAAAATACAACTATGGAGTGTTACTACATTTTCAAAAAATGGCATCCTATGGATGATATTCCCTTTCTGTGGGTAACTTAGGAAAATCCAACTCGGGTGTGTTATAGTAGAGTTAGATAAGGGAGTATTCAAGTATTAGATGTTCTACTACCAGTAATTAGAAAAAAATTATGAGGAACTAAAAGTGTCCAATATTATGAGTATGAAGTTTGGAAGGGATCTTTATTAACACAAAGGAATAATTTGGATTGACATCAACTATGTAGTGCAGAGTCCCTTATATAGATCTGAATCATATTTAGGTGAGTATATATTTGTTTCCATAAGAGACCCTGAATTATGGAACCCAAATTAAGATCTCCTGATATTTGATTCTTCTCTTGAGAGGGATCATTTTTCTTTACCCTATGGTTGGTAATAGTACATGAGGTATATATTTCACTACATATTTCATTATAATGATAATAAATCGATATGATGTTCTCAGGTAACCCATATAGTTTAATTTCATGCACTTAGAAAGAAGGTGGCTTGATGTGAAGAAGGAATATTATGGATGGAATAGAGTATAGGACCCAGTATTTACAAAGTATCATGTTATAGAAAGAATCATGAAATTTGTAATTCTTAAAGAATATTCCCTATACAGATTTAATTCATGTGTGGTAAAAAAGGATTTCTTTTTTTTTGAATATGGGATCACATATGGGGTGAGATACCATATTTAATCCTCTAATGTAGATATAAATCATATATAGGAGAGTGTGGAAATTTTTGGTATTGTGGTTGGACCATGATGTACAATTGGGGCATCACTACATATCTCATGGGAATAAGAATCGATCCACACATAGTTCTCAAAGAACCCATACAATTTAAATTCATCTGGTGAAGACATATGTTGTGCCTTTTTAAGGCCTTAGATCCAGGTTCATAATAACCCCAATGTGAATTTATATCTCTTACATATGCAAGGAAATTATTTAGTAAAACTCTTTAACCCATGTGATCTTTGGTTGCTGTGAGAAACAAGGACTGGGAATGTTTTCTTGCATAATATAAAGGTTATACAAATGAATATAAGGGGAATTTAGATTTAGTGGTGGTTGAGCTAGGGTTTATGGTCTATACATCTCTATATATTTCATTATAGTTAGAATCACTTCATACATAGTTCTTGAAAGGATCCATTTGTATGTTTAGTTCGTACACAATGAGGGGGTTATTTTTTGGTAATGTGTTGTGGCTAGGCCTAATATTGGACACTTGGGAATCAATATATATCTCATTAAAATGAGAATCAAGTCATGTGTAGTTATCAGGGGGATCATGTAGCTTATTTCCATGCATTGAGGATGTTAACTATGCATTTTAACATCTTGTGGTAAGGATGTGGGTCACCCAACGTTAAAGTGAAGTATTATTCTAGATAGGCCCTATAATAGGGGTCTAAGCATCACTGGGTATCCATTGATGGCACGAATCAAGCCACACATAGTTATTGACAATAGTTACCCACATCAACCAAGTTATGACATGGGGAACGAGGACTTTGATGTTCTCATGAATAATGACTGGGTCTTGTAAATGAGGTCTAGGACTTACAACACATCTCTTTGAGATGATAATCATGCCATGCACTATTATATAATGAAGGTGTATCAAGATAAAAACAACAAGAAATGTTACCCACTCAAGAACATATCAAAATGTTATATAGTTATTCATCTTATAGTATAGTCATAAACCATGATGTTTTATGTCATTCGTAAAACTCTTACAATATTTAACAGCTTGTGACTTGTACATTTGGTGTTATGCAGTTTATCATCTTGGAACATGGACGATATATCATTCTTTTTAAGTTCACATGAAAAATAATGACTAAAAACTCAAACATCATTAAAATGAGTTATATACCATTCAATTTAATGTCATATGGTCAAGATTACATGCTACATAGTTTAATGTCTTACATATTGGACTATATAGTGTTGTACAGTTTAATATCTTGCTTCTAGGATAACTGTTGCAGGATTACATGAAATATTTCATTATGAATCATTAATTGGTTTGGGTTGTAATGAGATCTCCATCTATTGAGATCAAGGAATATGATTTATTATAGTGGACATTCTGTCTGGAGTAAGGTCCCTCTCACATTGGATCAAGATTTGGAGGCACCTTTTCATGTGACATTGGAGTCCTAAGGACCAATACTAGTTCTACTTGGAGGAATGAACGGAGGCAAGCCTTCTAGTTAAAACATTACACTATCCAATTTTGATAGAAATACAAATGATTCAAGGCATTAAAAATTTTCTCATCATGTCGCTCCAATTCTTCTAGTCATTTTAGGGATTTATCAACTATGGATATATGGTCACATATGGAAACATGGATTGATGGAAACTAGACATCAATGGGAAGGACCACCTTGGTATTGTATACCAATGTGTATAGGGTCTCTTGTGTGTTGGTGTGGGTCATGGTTCAGTAGGCCCACAAGGCATGAAATAGCTTATCAGGCCTAGAATTATTATCCTTATACACCAAATTTTTGAGTATATTTTATAGGTTCTTATTTAAGGCTTATATCTATCCATTAGCCACTCTATGATAGCATGAAAAATGGTTATATTTGATATTGTACTTTTGATACAGCTTTTCTAACTTAATAATATAAAAATTGATGAATTTTTCGGTTTGTATTATTTGAGGGACACCAAATTTTATAATTATGTTGGCCTTCATAAATATGGTGATGCTTTTGGCCCCAACTTCTTTGAACGGTATTACCTCAACCCATTTGGCGAAGAAATCAGTAGTCGTTAATATGTATTTGAACATGTTAGTCGTAGCTTGAGGGTATATCCCCACGACATCCATTCCCCAAATTGAAAATGTCTAGGTTTATTTGGTTGTTTTAATAAAATATAGGGGTTGATAGATGTTGTTGGAAAGCACCTATCTGGAATGACATTTCGTGATGAATTATGTACAATTTTGTGTCATAGTGGGAAAGTAGTAACCAATCCTCCATATTTTATGATAAATATTGAATCTTAATTAGTGGGAACCACTAGATCCTGAGTGTACTTATTTCATGATGATGGAAAAATCTTCTCTGTCTATAAATCTAAATATAGAAAATTCTAGTGATTTTTGCCATCATAAAGAGTAAAATTGGTTATACACCATCAGATTTTATCATTCCTGGCCCTGTATGATGGGAGTAGTCCATTATTTAGGTAGTAAATGATGTGAATCCTCCACCCAGTGGTAGGACCATACGGTTTAGGGATAGGACTGATTTCATAGATTTCATTAGTTTGGACTTAAACAAAAGCGGAGACTATTCAGTGATGCACAATGTTGATGACCCTTTTTCTCTAGTTTGGATCTTCCAAATCCAAATATGTGTTTTCCAAAACATATTCCTTGGTAATTTATAATCATGGGATGTGATTCAATGTTTTCTTCTAAGGTAACTATACTATTAATATTTGTACATAGTCAAGAAGATAGATTGTCTCTTCTTTTCTGATAATACAATCCTCATTATGTTGTTTCATTACCAACCATTAATATCATTTCACCTCTAGATGGTTAACTAGTATTTGGAGTGATACATTTAGGTCTACAATGAGGTCTTGATATTCTACCTCTTTATCAGTAAAACCTTCAAACAATAGGAAGAAGTATAGGAAATCATCCTTTGATGGAGCGATGAGATAAACTCTCGACCCAAATTTGATGAGATCAGGGGCTTCCATTATCATCCCCATTGGGCTTCCAGATAATCCATAAAAATACATTTCCCATATCTTGGTTCCATATTTAATGTAAAATATCTCTTCATATAGAATTCAAGATTTAATAGCATTGTTTTTGTAGATGGATATTCTGCAAGAAAATCTACCAAAACCTGGCCTTTCAATGCTTTCGAAGGAACAAACTCTATGTCAAACTCGTACAAGATAACCTCCCAATACACCAAAATTAATGTCAGTATAGGATGGATGAGGATATATTTTAGTGGGTTATTGTTATATACCAGACAGACCACATTATGTTACAAGTAGCACCTCTGTTTCTGAAGTACAAAGATTAACACTAGGAATCTCTTTTCAAAATCTGAATAATGTGTCTCAACATCAAGTATGGTTCAAATAAGATAATATTCTTTTTCATTACCAGTCTCATTCTTACATGAAATTAAAGTGTCTAGCGATCATTCTAGGGCCATCTCATATAGAATGAGTAGCTTCCCCTTAATGGGTGGATTTAGCACTCGTGGAACCAAGAGGTGTTTTTTGTGGTTGTCAATTTCTTCCTAACTATCACTGGTCCACTAACATGAGTCCCATTTCATCATCAATTTGGTGAAGTCAAAACACATGCCTACACGGTTGGATATGAATTGAAAGATATATTCCAAGTGTCTTTGAAGTCCTCTTAGCTCTTTACGGTTTTAAAGATGTGACATACTAAGGATAACATTTTTCTTCTCAGGGTCAACTTCAATTCCATGATGGAGTGTAATGAATCTGAAAAAAAATTAAACGTAACACAAAATAGCACACATTAATGGGTTCATCTTCAATCCATGATGTCATGGTTTGTTAAATATAGTTTCAAAATTAGTTTGGTGGTTAGTATACTATCAAGATATAAACACAAAATCATCAACATAGTATTCAATAAATTTCACCAGGAAATGTTAAAATAGAATATTGGTATGTAGTTTAAAAATTCTTTTATCCAAATGGAATTACCTAAGAGTAAAATAATCCATGAGGGGCCCTGAAGGTGGTATATTATTCATATTTTGGGGAAATCCATATTTGGTTGTACACTGAATAACCATCCATGAAGGAGAGGGTTGTATAACCAGTCATTGCATCGATCAGTATCTCTGTGATTGGAACTAAGAAGATGTATTTCAGAAAGTACAAATTTAGATCTCTAAATTAAATTCATACTGTGATTTTTTTCATTCTTATTCTTATCAGGATGATGTTGGCCAGCCATTTTGGATACTAAATATCCCATAAGAAATTATACATGATGGGTTTTTCCTCTTCAGCCTCAATTTTGTAAGAGTAATTCAGGTGTGTCCTTATGGATACTTTTTTGTATCCCTCGTGGTCTTCTGGAATGACCATGTGATGGGTTCCCACCCCAGAAATGAGTCCTAGAATCATTGTGCAATATTAGATGAACTCATCCTGGTGTTACTTTTTGACCGAGGTGTAGATCCATTATTCTTTATAATTCATGGATGCACGGATCAATGTGCATCATGGCTCCTCAACTATACCTAGATTCATTTATCTATGTTTTTCAGTGGTGGTAGAGGAACCATCCTCAAATACTGGAGGGGAATCCATGATTTATTCTTCCTTTTCCTCTTCCTCATGCTTTTTTTCTTACACCTCTACCTGAGGAGTATGTGATGAAACAAGTTTCTCAGAGATAGGGTAGGATTAATCATTTCAATATTTGTAAGGTGAAACAACAACATATGACTTAATTGATGACACATGACCTTTTTGAAGCTCTAAAGGGGAGACAAGGGATTGGGAATGAACATCTTCATTTTCTCCTAGTGAAATGACAACTTATTTTTGCCTAGAAAATGGGATAAGTATTTATTGAATCTTGAGAGATGTAATGAATACATTTTAATCTGAGCCTTCATTTCTACTTAAAGAGTGGAAATCTTCTCCAGTGCTACTAGGTTTAGTTTTCAGAAATCACATCATAAATTTTACTATATATGTTCTTGAATTTGAACCCACCTATTAAATTTTATTGATGGGAAGCACGTAATCTACAATGAGATGCCTGACAGTATTATCCAGAATCATCTCTAGGCCCTTAAAATCATTGATTCATGTTACATCATTAGTCATTGTCTTTTTTCCTTCCCATTTATATAGTCTTACATCAATATAATAATATTCAAAAATATTTAATAAAGATTCATCACCATGAAATCTACCAATTTGTCAACTAATACAATATTTAGGTATTTGTGGTATGATAAGATAATAACTGCATGCTAATGTAACCAAGGTCTTCCCAACAGAATGTTGAAGTCTATATATTTATGAAAAAACTTTAACAATGAGTCACACACGATATCTCTGAACTAATTTTTTTATTTTTATTTTTCCAAGATGATTGTTATCATTAATATCATATCCCTGTGACATTAGATTAGAGGGGGTAAGTGATTTTTGTTTAAACACATATAAAAATGTGTCTATACTGTAATTTCATTGACTCATGATCCACTGTTAATAAAGGCTCATCAGTTTCTGATTTCATTTATCCTCCAAGTTATATACAAGGGTATGAAAAGTACTTGTATGATGAAATCCTCATCCTAGTCTATAAAAAGAGAT
This sequence comes from Viscum album, assembly GCA_963277665.1. Taxonomy (NCBI): domain Eukaryota; kingdom Viridiplantae; phylum Streptophyta; class Magnoliopsida; order Santalales; family Viscaceae; genus Viscum; species Viscum album. The sequence continues at coordinate 791,106,729 of OY728158.1, forward strand.
GGCTGTGTGGTATTCTGTAGGATCATTATCCACACACTATACTTCAGCATCAACAAAATTGGCATCAAATTATTGGTCCTTGACAAATCGCCTATAAGTGCTTCCCAGAGGTCTTTTGATATACTTAGAGCATCCAGGATAGAAATCATTGCTTGAACTAGGCTAATTGCTTCAAAATATAATACTTATGCTCTAGAGGTCTGTGGTTCACAGAAGGGGGATTCAATTTTTCATGTGATTTAGATATAAAAGCATTTGATGTGGATGGATCAACCCTTGGAATAGGAGTTAAAGTTTATTCTTCTCTCAGTGCATTAGGATAACTAGGTATGTCTGCACACTAAGGTTGATTAGCTGATGGCATATCCAATAGTCTTTGTTCTAGGATGATCATGTTAGGGTAGACCCTAGAATGTGTTGGGTAACTTCCATACTTCTACTGAGCACACTAAAGAGTTCTCTGATGCGTTTTGTCCATGTAGACGGTTTCAGTAGGGATGCGGTAAGATAAGTGACTCCTGGCACGACCATGTCTTCCCCTATATCCTCGAATCTAATGACATCTTCCTCTATTTCCCAAATACAATTTTTGGAACATGGGTTTATAGTTTCACTCATAATCTTAGAAAGGATATATTAAGAAAATAACATTAATAGAATGGAATATCAACTCCTCATTTGATGAAGATTTCGTTTGGCAGGTCACCCTTGTTGTGCCATTTCGCGAGGTGGTTCGCATGATTTTAACATTCCATGAATGAATTCCACTAAATTTAGATCCAACTTTTTGTTTATAATAGTTTCATATTCTTATGTTTTCTTCTTTATCTTTCATCCATGTTGTTTTGTGGAAGACTGGGTCTCGTACGATGGTGATACTAGTGGTGTTGGTTGTGTCACGGTGGAAGTAGTCAAGGGCACAATTGATTATTTCAGCAATTCATGGATGATTGAATGATTCTATATGATCTTAATTATAATCATACAATCACTAAAATTCTTCGTACCCTTACTATTATCTACCTTCGATTCACTCTCCTCCTCTAGATCAGTGGAACAAACACAGGATACTTGAGCACGTTTCTTTCCCAACATCACTTTCCTGGAGTCCACCATCTCTTATAGGGCGTTGTTGAAAATGAAACATTCCTAGAAGTTATTCCCCAATTATCAATGGAAGTAGAAATAGTTTGGGAGATATTCATCAGTATCTTTTCTAGTCTTCTTGGTCATTGATAACTTGATCAAGTTCTTCTACTATTCTATGTTGAGTTTTCCAAATACTTGGTCACTTAGAAAAAAAATATTTCTCATTTGTCTTGTACAACAATTTTTTATCTATTCCCTCTTTGATCATCCTAATGAGGAGAGTGTTGTTGCTGACACCCAGAAGGTAGAAATGCATGATATAGTGAAGGATTTAGAGGAGGATCAGGTGCATCAGCTTACTTAAGTGTAATAGTGGCATCCTATACTTTCTCTATTCTTTTTCCTTGAGCTGAAAAAATTATGTTGGAATTAAAATTGTTCTATACGATGGAGTCTTCAACTAATTGGGAAAACCCATTAAGGTATTGAAACTAACCTATGTATTTCATATGTATGAGTGTTGTGTAGAACTCTTCGTGAAGATTCACTATAAAGATGGACAATATGTCTTCTTAAGGAAGCCAAGGGTTTTAGGAGTATGTCAACCCTATCCCCCACAAAATTAAATCCGATACCCTCTAATTATTTTATTTTTTTTGTTTAATAGGTCTAGGATTGTTGTCTTCTATAATGTCGAGCTGAATTGGAAGAGAAAATTCTAACGTAGATCTTCCCACCCCAAATTAACAAAGCTAGAAAACTAGTGTACCATAAAAAGACTGATCCCTGTAGTGATTGCATGAAGCACATGAGTTTCAATTCCTCTTATTGTTATGGGGTCCCCATCAATATATCACAGTGTGAAATGAAATGTTTCAAGTGCTACTTCATGTCCCTCGAGCCATTGAAAATTAGAAATATTTGATTCCTACATTTTAGTTGTGGAAGAGTCAAATCAACCCATTCAGGTCAAGGATTCATCTTTAGTTGTATCAGCACACTATTTTCGCCTATGGATTCTCTGAAATCAATTATAGAATCATTATTATTAATTATCCCTTAACAAATGTATGGCTGATCTGGATGTTGAATACGGGAAGTAGCCGGTAGGGCCGTCTGTGGAGACACTATTGGTATCTTCCATGGGTATCCTATTGGGCCAGGTGGGTAAGGATATGTATGGACCTATTATGGTCGTATATATAAAATATGGAACTCCTAATCTCTTACTATGGGATATAAATATATCATTTTTTAGTATCCCACATGGATCGGATTTTCTAGATCTCTTTCTCTTACTATAGAGAATTTTGTTGGGTGTTCTAAATTATTTCACTTCTTCCTCTTGCTAAGAAAATATTTCCTCGAGTGTACCTGGATAAACCTCTCCAAGAGGTGGGTGAGGTACAATCTTATCCTTAACCTTTTTCTTTATTGTATGATATTTGAGGAGTTAATGATCAATTTTTTGAGGTAATTCAAAAATTCATGGAAAGCCTCTGGTTTTGGGTAAGCACACCTCCTTCAATTATTTCAGTGTGTAACATATTATGAACCAATAATTCCTCATACTCCTCCATATTGGACTCTTGATCTATAGTATCTATGTAGGAGATTCTAATTAAATTCACAGATGTGTAATGTATTGGAGGAATTTCATTAGTGTCTTTGCGGGATTGACTTTTCCAACGCTCTCTATATGGCCATTTCCTCCCTTTTTATTGTTCTCCAAGAGTCTTTTTAGAGAATAGTAATCTAAATGGAATATCCAGACAGATCATTCATCTACATACCAAATAAGTCTACCGAATCACATGATAGGACGAATTGAGATGAATCATTTAGTGATGTTTCCCCTAATTGGGAGAATACTTCCATCTACTGAGGATGATGTTGTTGATGTAAAAAGGACCCTGACCCTGAGGGATGGGGATATTCCTATTCCACTTTTGCAACTCTTCATGGTTTTTTTCTAACCATTATGGTTTTGTTCAAAAAATCTCCCAGCCTTATGGGCTGGGTTTGCTTCTATATTGTCCTGGCTACTACTGTGGAATCTACCCTTCTTTCTTTTACAAGGTTTTGTTCAAACATGGGCCAGGTGAATTATTAAGGATTCACATGAACCAATTTATTCCTAATATCTTCATGTAACCTATGAAATTTGGGCTATCTGGTGACTAAATTACCTTAAATAGGAGTCCTGTTCAATATTTTGATAAGATTGATGAAAAGGTCTTTCAATAGATTTCCCTCTTCAGTCATGATTTTGATGAAAGTTGGTCAGGGTCTATTTTTGTTGGGCATATCATCATTTGTGAATAGGGAATATCTTTTGAATCTTTCATGAATATATAACATTGCATGATACTACATTTGGTGGGATTTTTTAGTTGGGGAGTGCGGTGAAATGTAATGCTCCATGTTTTTCCCATACTCTGATATGAACACCAAATCAGGTTTTCACAGTTAGTTGATGCAATTCTCTTAACACGGCGAAACTTGCATACAGAAAAGATCCTTATTTCTTCCCAAATTTTGGATGACATGTAGAATAGATAACTAGTCATTCAATTTTTCATTGAATCCCTTCTATTACCTTGATGTGACTTTGATACTCGTAATAGGTTAGTACCATTTCTCATTAGTGAAAAATGGCAATCCATATATTGAGGCAGATGCCATTCACACAATATTCTAACAACACCTATAGAATTCTATATTGTGGAGTGGATACAGGCCATAACATGACTGGTATTTCATCATTAACCAACAATTTACTCATATTTAGTGTTTCCTTTTCATCTTTTTTAGTAGGCTACTCAACATGGTTTGAACAAAGAGGATGATTCCCTACTACTTTATCGTAAACAATAAGACTAGTATTGGCTTCCCTTATCATAGTGGAAGGCATATGATCCAAGAGTGGTTGAGAGGACAACCATCTCCTTGAAATGTATTCCATATATGAATGGATTTAAATTTTCAATGATAATGCATCAAACATGTATATCTGTGTTTTCCCATGTACCATGTGGTAGGATGGATTTCTCATTATTAAATCGCCTAGGGGAACACACTTTTGACCAAATTAAACAACAATATTGAGAGAAATTTTGTAGATTATACCATCCTAGAGAGGACAACCATATAGGATTACATCAAGGGGAAGACACTATTTATCTTTGATCTTTTTATGATGTGGAGGGATATCTTCTCTCTCTTCAAAAAAGGGGATCTAGAGATTTTTTAGATTGTGAATGTGAATAATTTCTTCATAGATAAGTGTCTAGGGAGGACATTAAGAATTGCTGCTACTATCACCATAATTTGGTAATGGGTGAGAAGGATCTTATGATTCTATAGATAAATGTCAGAGGGCTTCAATAAATCCTACATTTACTTAAGCAGGATTATAGATCAGATCTTTATTTTCTAGTATTCCCTAGTGAGGATCCTTTTTGGAGGCCCTATTATGAGTAACTAGGGCCAATTACATTGGAATTTTTTTAGTTATGGGATATTTCTTAACTAGATCTAGTTTTTTTTCTAGAATTTTCTCATATACATTTTTTAATCTTGGCAGGGGTTTGTGCCTCCCTCATAGTGGCCATTGGAACAGGCTGATTACCTCCTATTGGAACAAGTGTATTTTCCTAATGAATTTTTCTATATATCATGAGGGATTTTGCTCCATAAACCTCATGAATGGGAGTAGGTATATGTATCTTCTCCAGATTGAAATTTTGATGAATCACCCCATTTGTGGGGAAAAATTTGTTTGTTTATCCCCATGACAGTACTATTTTTTCTATTATGATATGTTGGTAGGTCTGTCAGATGTAGGTAGAGATTTTCATCTTCCCCTTCACTATTTTCAGGATATTATTAGTGAAATCATTGATTGGGATGTGGATATATTCCCATTACATGTTCTTAGTAGGGGTATGTACCTACTCCTATCCCCCATTTTCTTATATTGGATACTGATAGTACACAGGTGCAGGGGGGAGATTTGGGTCTGCCCCCATTCGTTGCTAGGACATTCTGACTAAATTCATCGGGTGATACTAGACAAGACTATTGGTAGTCTTGACGTGTTTGGGAAGTTGTTTTCATACTCTCATGGTTTTCTTATGGATTCTATCAGTGGAAATATTTGGAAATCTTCAAATGGGGCTATTGGATGGCTTGATTTACGTGGGAATGTATTTTTCTCACTCAAAGTTTTCTATTGAATTTGAATAGTGCAAATCCTTGTACACTACTAGAAGAGGTTGGGGGTAGGCCTAGTTGGTGTGGGAAGGTTTTGTCCCTTCTCTATATGTGCTTCTAGATTTTAATGGTGGGATTCCTTGAATGCTTCATGATGATTCCATCATATAGTTGGATGTATGTGAGAAGGTGTATGTTCCCATTCATAGTTTTCAACAAAATTTGGTTGGTAGGATTTCATGGAGGGGACAGAGACATGGCCCTTTTCCGTGTTCGATGGTTGTTGCCCATGGTGGGTCTTCTTGTGTGCCCAAGTCTGAAGGACTAGGGACGAACTACCGAGGATGACACCCTCATCATGTTGAGGGTTCACCACTATGCGGCATCGGTGATAATGATTGTTGGATGTATCCCATTATAAGGACCTTTGTGTCTTCTAAATGAGTACATCTATGGCCACTTGATCTACCTCCCTAAGAAAATGTAGGTGCTAATTATTATGTACCAGAGATAAGCTCTTGAAATGGTTGGAGACTGAGATTGGAATCATTTTCTTTGAGACCACTTACCATCTTGTTTTGGATGACTAATGGGCATTTTCAAGATGTAGGGAATGACGGGAAGCCTCCAAGGTTGGAATGATACTGTTCTAATGATATTTGGAGACCAAAAAATTTGAGACCCAATGTTGGAGACGTTGGGGTGGTGAATCCATCCTATGCTTGAATAATGACCCAACATGAATGGTTGTTTGGGAATACATCTATTAAAATTGATATGATTCCATTTAGATTTAATGAATATCATATTATAAGTGCTTGAAATATTGGATACCAAAACAAACAATAGAACCCTATCAAATCAAAATCTCATCAAATGAACAAATTTATGATGGATTACCTTTTCGACCCTCTTTATTTTTAAGAAAAAATATGTCTAATAGCAAGGTGACACCATCATCCTAGTTAATTATTCACAATAGGTTCACCATTTTTGTTTTGTACCTAAATTCCATGTGGGGTTCAAATGTATTTTTTTGTGATGTTGGTGGAACAAACATGATGTCAAACACATATCCATGTACCTTTATGGAATTTTCTAATAGGGTTTGTTGATGGAACTAGAAACACCCAATTGTTACATATCTGTGATGACTAAGGGTCCTACTTTCCAATGGAAGGAGAACATTAGGAAACTCAGCCAACGACACATAAGAACTCACATTGGATGAATGGATGGGAGGTCAGGCTCATCACAACCTTTTGGGGGGGATTTTTTCCTATGTCAAGAATCACTTATATATTTCAGATATGTTCGTGAATTCTTTACTAATTCCCAAGTATCATGTTGGTCAATATTTAATAAAAACCAATTAATAGCATGTGTAGAACATAGAACATTCAGTATATATATATGAGATTCATCATTAATGGAGATATCTATATTTATCTAAGGTTCTCCATCAATGGTTGCCTCTTATGTACTAATTAGAGATTCCTTTTTCATTATTATTGCTTTGCCAGTTTTGATCAACATAGTGGGGTTCTCTTGAGTGTATCATCATAATATAGGGATATGGGAGTTCTTTTGATGTTAGTATTGGACCCATGAGATGGGATTACAATGTATCATTGTGAAAGAAATCAGACCAAACATAGTTCAGTGCCACTTAATACAGAAAATCAAACCTTTTAAGGTAATGTCATAAGGACTAAACCATGAAGTTTAGCATCATCCGATAAATAATTCTAGGTAAAATGTGTGTAGTAAAATTTTGGTGTAAGAATTATGCTGAAGCAACTAAGGGATCATGGAAGGGATATAGGTTCCCAGGTTAGATGAGACCCTACTGGGAATATGTGCTAGAGAGAATCATGTTTTTTTTGGGGTGTTGGGTTTAGACCTCAAGGAGGCTTCCTATGTATCTCATTTGGATGAGAATCAAAGCCCGTATAGTTTGATTGTGAGGACCCACACATATGATGGCCCTATTAGTTTTGTATCATAGGTGACAGGGGAGTATGTTCCTTTGAGAGGATTGATTTGGGGTTTTCACCAAAGGAGGATGCATTTTGAGGATAAATTTATGGGTTTAAAACATACAATAGGATACTAAAGTGAATGGGGAGGTTTGGTTGGGGCTTATTCCTAAGGTGGATTCCCTTGACTAGTTTGGGATTACAATTTGAATGATTCCCAAAGGTTGGGGATCATATGGATATCATGATCACCACCAACATCTGAGTCCACCTGAGTTATGCTCAGTGTGAGAAACAAGAGGAATAATAATATCCTACAAACCGTACCATCCTTCTCGCATAGGTAGAAGATGTCCTGGGTATGAGAGAAGAAGGAAGGGCTTTGATGTGCCCCTTCCCTCCCATTGTTGTATCTAAGATAGTCATTTCTGAATACCCATATGTATACAACACGAAGAGTGGATAAAGAGAATGGAATTAAGAAATAATGGACCTACAATAATTAATAAAAGATCTCTTTATTATGGATTCCCTCAACCTTGGTTCTAGTGAAGAGAGGTGGATAAGACCCTATCCCTCGAAGTGAAAATTAAGAATGATATTTTCCATCCCTGATCGAACCATAGGTCCCTAGTCTTAGAGATAACGAGTTACGGAAATGTCCTTAACCCTCATAACCATGATTAATAGATATCTTGAACTGCCACCAGGGTCGGGGTCCTCGTGACTGAGCAAATTCATACCCACATGCTCCCTAAAGACCTTACCTCTCAGGAAAGACAAGTATGAGATACTTCTGATGGAAGGAATTCATATACAAATGGGATACATGCTGGCATTCCTCTTTCCATGGTTATTCATGAATGGAGGCTTTGGAATATGTTCCAATTTTTTCAACCTTAGAGAAGTGATCCATATGAAGACGATCCCAACCAATGGTGTCTTAGAAAAGGGATCAATGAGAGGCTTGCATAGGACCTGGCATGGACGGAAAAGGTGCTTCATGTAGGGTATGGGAGGATTTGGATGTTCTTCATGAATAGTGGTTGTCTTAAATGAGATGGAGATTTCATGGAAAATGGAACACTTAAGAAACAAAACATGGGTGAGAATTTAACTTAGGAACCATGGGTCTCCTTAGGTGTCCTTGTATGTGTCTTTCATAGGTCCTTCATTAGGGAAGGGGCCTTTGCGCAAGTGGAATTACACTAGTTGGAAATGTTTCTCATGTAGGTGTCTGGTGTCTGAGATCCTGGATGGACTTTGATCCCGCTATCTCTGTTAATTTCCTCTTTTCTTAGGTTACAGAGAGTTACCTAAGGTATATTTGGAGACATAGGTGAAGGGGAAAGAACATCCTAGTTTCATGGATTCTTTATATTTTCCAATCATGAAAATGAGGAGACCTTATGTCCTACTTATAGGAATACAAGTGACCTTGGTTGAAGGTGGTTCTCCTCATATGTCGTTGGAATAGGTTCCAGGTGCAGTTACCCCGACGTAGGTGTGGAATTTATTTCGATGCAGAGTAGGGGTGTGTGAGCCTTCTGATGCATAAGGGTATGCACGTAGTCCATCTTGGACAAGTTACTTTGATTCTTATTTAGGATCTTTATCTCTATATCATATTTGAGTTACTCCACATAATCTTTTCATCCCTGATGAAATAGAGTTTCATCAAAGGGATGGGAATTCCATGATGTTCCAAACCCCCTTTAAGGATCCTTGAATAATTCAATCATATGGGAAAAGGTTTGTCCACTAGATAAATACTTTAGGATTCTATGTAATTAGGTGGTTATTTAAATAAACATTATAAGACACTCCAACTAACTTTTCTTTTTCAAATTTTAACTTTTACCTACTTATAATATTGACATAACACCAAAGTACTTACATTACATGTCAAGATCATTTATTCACCAAAATTTGAGAAAATAAGGTAATATTTTTTTAACTCATTCACATTGTTGGAGAATTTCTCATGATGATTCCAGAATAAGTCCCTTAATAAGAATAACACTTAAAGGAAACCTTCAAACTCTTAAATTCATTAACATATCCAATAATATAGAATATTTATATTGATATTTAAATTACTTAGATCATCTTTAATTTAATTATTTTAAAACCTTGATTGAATAATTATTTTATTCTTGTAATCATCTAGATTATCCTATTAAAAAAATTTAATATTTTGTTACTCATGAAGGTATTTCTCTAACACATGAACATTTCATCTTACTCAACAATAATGTACAAATATTAGAAGTTTCTTGGATTAAGATTATTCATCCTCAATGATTTTTATGAAGGTCATGATTTATGATAATGATTCTGTTGTATTAAAAAATGGAGTTATTATCAGATGACTATCATATATTATAATCATTTATTACGGAATTTTACAAAATGTGATCCCATTAAAATGATAACCCCTTTTAAAAAATAACATATCCATTAGTAGGAAAATATAAATAGTTCATAAATTAATAATTCTATATAATAGTATATCTCACCACTTATCTATTTAGGTAGGTCATCATTCCAGTCATATCACATATGACTCTTGGATGGTTGAGTGAATAAATGTTTCCCCAATACATCATATGGATAAAATAAACCTCATTCCTATAGTACCCTTATTAAGGGGTTCACATATTACTATAACCTAATGAAAATGATAAAAAAAAGGCACCATATTATTTGGACAACCAGATTTAGCATGAAATTACTCAACTGATGATCGAGGTATTAAGAAGTGTTTACTTTGGAAGTAATTTCACACTTGTTTTTTTTATTGGGGATTTAATCTCACCATATTATCGCAATTGTTACATTTACATGTATTGATACTTATAATGATTTAGTTTGGAATTATGACTTCCCAACTCAAAATCCACTAAGAGGTACTATGTTCTAGTTGGCCGCATGTCCTCAAGCACACCTCCCAATAATCCAAAGTATACCAACTAGTAGCAAGGGTCCAAAATTGTATATTGACGATACTATATCCTCATGATCATAGTTGAACAATTTTTAATGAAATATAAAAATATATTATTAATATAATATCTACTAAAAAAGAAGATAAAACATCCATATGTAATAAATAAAAAACAATAACAATATCCAGTACCATGTACAAAATGATATAATTTCATGTATATATAAAAAGTAAATAGATAGAAATGGAAACAGGAATAAATTAAAATACATGTATAAAAAGTCTAAAAAACCAAAATACTTTATAAAATAGCATCCCGAGCCATAGATCACTCTTTTGATTCTATACTCACTTTCTATAATCAATAAAGTATATACAACTGGGTGCTTTCACATGTTCCTAACTACGTCCACATAATCTTCCTAAGTACCATCAGCAGTCTAGATTGGGTGTAAGATAAACATTTTAAGCCACCACCAATGGTGTATATAAAAATATATTCAATGAATATAATTTTAGTAGTGTGAATATATGCCAATAGAAAGATGTAATGAAAACTGTAAAGGGGTCAGATCTAGTTCTTGAAGGACACCATACTGACATAGCCTACTTTTTCCAATGTCGAATAATATCTAAACAAGTAACTATATGTATACATATATATTTTATGTATACATATTGATTTATAATTTCATATATATGAATAATTATACTTGTCTAGACGCGAGGCATAAATCTAGAATCCATGGGTAGTGGAATAAGTCTTTCAAATGTCAAGTGATGACATTCTGAGTCTCATAATAGTAGTTATGTCAATCCTATGTATAATGATAGTACATACGTGAGGAATATATATCATATCAGTAGGGAGTCAGAACGATGTATAATATCAGTCGGGTCTCCATAACCATTTATCATTCTCCAAAAGATTCACCATTACCATTCACCATAACTCATGTGGGTAACCAATCCTATTTATAATAATCTATAAGGGTCTCCTTTCCTAAGTGTAACAGATATAAGGGATGACATTCCCAAGTATCAAAATATAGGGATTCCATTATAAGTATCATAATATAGGGACTCCATTATTGTATCTATTAAATGTACGGATTACATGCCCATATATCAGAGTTTTTAGAGTCTCCGTTCATATATCACATAAAATTAATATCACTATGAATATATATCACAAAAGTTGTAAGAAGACAAATGCATTCCAAATATCCAATATATTATTATTAGTTTATTGTCATTTCACTTCAACAAGGAAATAGAAATTTACCTATTAAGAATGTATTTTGTTTATACCACTCACATTCAATTCAATTAATTATAATTATCTCACTTAGGAGACTCTCTAAAACCATATAGTGGATGGTTTGTTCATATGGACATTTATAATAACAATGTAAAATCCACAGGCACGCCTCAAGGGATGAAAATACTCAAAGGGGTCCTATCCCAACATGAATATTGGGGTACTATGTTATTTCTATAAAATATATTTAATTAAACATGGTTATATGTATTTTAAGGAAACTCATAGAGATTCCAGCATATGGAATCACAACATAGAGTAGAAAGAAACAAGACTTGAGGGATAAATATTAGAACACTTACCTTATTCTTGTAGATAAATACTCATCCAGTATCAGACTATAGTTTATTGCTACTCAGAAAGAAATTTAAAAACGGGAAAAATTCTTAGGAATAAGATATTTGAGCTCACACAAAAATAACATAATTGATATAAATAATAATGAAAAAAGATCATAAAGAGTGGTGAACATACCCTTTTCAATCCAATAGGATGAACATATTTCAATTCACAATCCATATGTAGAAGATATCAATTAAACAACCTTGAAGGGGTTTGAGAGATTTAATGGGAGAAAAGAGGCCTTATGTCTATTTTAATAAATAAATAAGGATTTAGGGTTTATTTTAATTAATTTTATATGAAAATAGTCATTTTACCCAACTTATAGGGGTCTCATAGTTTGGACATATGGTTGGCCAAACTGTGCACCAACCATACATGGATTATTTTTCATACAGTGGGGTCAAATAGATCAGGTGCACAGTTTGGGAAACCATGTACAAACCATATTGTTTGGATCTATTAAAAACTATAGCTATTTTTCATGGTCGTGTAGCCTAGTTTTCATGGTTTTCATAAATCATGAGACCCTCTTTTTACCACTGTAACACCCCAGAAAGAGTAGTAGAAACTTGGAGGGATAGGCCACATGGTTTCTACTAACCATGAAACCGAAGTATTTCTTGAAAAAGATGGGGCTTTGGGATTTGAACAAGTCGTAGACATCCTTTTTCCACTATAGCCTTACTGGAATTCATATTAGGTCCAAATCAAGGAATTAAACCAAATAAAAATGGATTCATTCCTCTAAGAAAAATCAGGTTCTTAGAGTCTTTTCGCTTAATGGAACTCATCCCCATATTTCCATTCCAAGTGTTGTAAAATTTCATCATATAATAACACTATCCATTGATCATGTACATTGGTATCCCTATACCTTGTCTCATCCTATACATGGAAATTATTCCATAGAACCCATACTAAAGGATTAGACTAGCCTCAGGGAGCCTTCATGATCTGATCAATGATGTGTATGGGATAATCATGAAGAGAAGTACCAGTATCCAATTCAATATCCTTACGTTCAAAATTATGAGATGGGACATCATGGTAATTGTGAAGATGTGAATTTTTTAAGATGCCATATATATAAAGGTACCAATGAGGTAATAAGAAATGATAAGCTTCTAATCTGACTCTATCCAAGAACTCAAAAGGTCCTATAAAATAATTAAATAACTTACCTTTCATTTGTATATGCTTATTTCCAAGTTTGGGTGTTGCCTTCAAGAAAAATCAATCCCCAAAATCAAACTCTAGATGTTATCAATAGAGATTGACATAAGATATCTTTCTATACTGAGCATTATTCATCCTCTTTCTAATTAATTGTGCCTACTTTGATGTTTTCTACATGAGAGGAGAACCAAGTAACATGACCTCCCCTACCTATAGCTATCACTGTTATGAATGGAATAACCTACCATATAAGGCCTCTTATAGTGCCATATGAATTTTTTTTTGAAAGATGTTATTATTGGAAAAATCATCATGAGGGTTATGATACTCCCAATAACTGTCAAAATCAATGACACATGCATTGAGAATGTTATCCATCACCTATATAGTCTGTTATGGTAGTACATTTGTCTAAGGGTGAAAATCTATGCTTAGAAAAAAATGTGTACCTAATGATTTATGTAACCAAATCTAGAACATTATTGTGAAATGATCATCCCTATCTAAAATTATTATATGAGGGTCCTTGTGTAAGTGTATAATCTCAAAGACAAGTAGTCTTCCTAGGTCATCTATTGAAAAATTCTCTTGAATAGGAAGGGAGTGTTAACATTAATTTTTTGATCCAAGATTACCCAAATTGTATTGCTACCATGATACAACCTTAGTAAAACAAGAACAAAATCCATTACAACATCATCTCATTTCCTTTTTGATATTATTTACTACTATAACAAGCTAGTGGGACACTGTTTTTATACATTCACCTACTAATAGGTGGAATACCTGATCATAAAACCCATAATCTGATATTTCTTCCCATGACCATAATATTGGACATGCATATCATGACACATCATGATGATTCATGGGTTTAATGAACACTAAGAAGCATGAGATCTTCCATTAGATCCTTCATCATGTCTGTAGGAACCTAGATATTCCCATTTATACGTAGAATATTATCTTTATCAATAGACAAATCTAAAGGTGGGTCCTCACGTAAAATACATTATTGTAGTACCAAACCTTTAGGATTTAAAATCTATATTCTCTTTATCATATCAAAGATAGAAAAGGTATGTTCTATTGCTACATGGAAAGGATTATCATGACTTTATTGAAGCTCAAGATTCATAATAGGAAGAGGGGAAATTAATTTCCATCCATCACTGGCTTCATGAATGGATTGTTCCTTAGTTTTCTAGCTACGCATATCAGCTACCTCATTACCCTTTCTAGGATTATAGGAAAGATAAAATTCAAAATAATGATGATATTAATCACATATTCACTCTCTTTGATTTAATATGTGTTGTGTAAAGATATATTTGAGTATATTTTGGTCTGTATACACCACAATGTTCTCTCCCATCAAATAATACCTCCAAAAATGGAAGGCATGAATGACTGATGCAAGGTCACACATCAAGTAATTTCTCTATTGAGGCATCATTTGAGGAGACCCATACACAATGACTTGATCCTCTAGTATCAATAAACAACCAATAATAATTTTTGATTCATCACAAAACATTTCATATCCTCATTAAAGCTTTATAAAAATCTAAAATTTGTAAATACAAGTCTTTATTTCTACCCTCGAAAGGCCTTCTCGCACACTTCAGACCAAAAGAACTCCACACCCTTCTTAGTCATATCTGTATGAGGATTTGTAAGGTGCGATAATTACTATTTTAAATTTCTATAGTATATATATTTCTCAAAGAAACTCTATATATAAAACATTTTCTTAGGTTATTCCTTGGAAATTACAACACTCACCTTCTCTAGGACAACTGATACTTCTACCTGATAATATGACCTAGGAAGTGATCATTATGGATCCAAAAGTGAAATTTAGTCATCATAGAATATATTTGATTCTATTTCAGTCTATTCAGAATGATATCAATATATATGGCATGCTGACCTCAAGTATGATAATACACTAAGATTTAATCCACAAAATCCATGATAAAGTAATCTAGGTAGGGATGGAAAACCCTATTAATCAAGGGCTTGAAAATAGTGGGCACATTCATAAGACCTAATGGTATAACATGATACACATATAAACCATACCAAAATTGAAAATTCATGCATGGTTTAAGGTCTTATGCTCACTTGGTGATAACCTAATCTTAGTTCAGTCTTTGAGAACACTCTAGATCCTCTTAGCAGATCAAATAGTCCATCTATATAAGGAAAATAATGCTTGTTATTCAGATTAATATAATTCAATTTCTAGTAATCCACAAGAATATTAAGTTTTATTTCCATGTTATTATTGAAAAGATCCGGTGAACCCAAAGATAATTATCGACCCGAATAAAATCCTTAGCTTCAAAATCCTCTAGTTTCCTTTTGTTCTCACGTAACTCAGTAGTATATATCCTATAAGGATTAATGGATACTAGTTCACCTCAAGT
The DNA here is from genome assembly GCA_963277665.1 of Viscum album. Lineage (NCBI taxonomy): Eukaryota > Viridiplantae > Streptophyta > Magnoliopsida > Santalales > Viscaceae > Viscum > Viscum album. Next base: position 791,122,233 of record OY728158.1, read on the forward strand.
TACTAGATCATTAGTAAATTATACATCTCTCTGGTGGTAGTCAGGATAATTCTTCAAGGAAGACATCTATGAAAATATCTACTACTGGAGGGAAATCATCTTTATATAACCCCTGATCTTTCATATAAAGGATAGAGATCAAGGAGTTCAATCAATATAGACAAAGATCCTCTAATCCATCTTTACTTTCATAGAAATACCACTGACCATTGTGAAGGTAGCTACCACACTCACGTGATGTAAATGATACCCTATTGGGGTAGCAGTCCAAATTGGTCTAATAGGGGACCCGCCTTATCCGTCATAATAATGACATGAAATTCAATAATATCGAGGACAAAGATGCCCCATAATAAATGATATATTCCAACCACAATAGGCTATTATGTGCATTGGTTCACATTCATTAATCAAATCCCTAATGGAGTATAATGTTTTATCATGTTATAGTAGTACTCAATATTAATCCCAAGTATTTACACAATAGTTATAGATATAAATGATTATGAATCCCCCATATTTTATAGGGAAGAAACGATAGTAGAGTCTACTAGAATAGTACTTTGAAAAGTATATGTCTCAACACCCAGATCCTCTAATATATGTAGAACTGAATAAATATGGCATGATAAAAAGGCCAGGGATGCAACATGGCTACCAAAAGTGGGTCTACACTACTGGAGATATGAATTTTATGCCTACATACCTTGTCCAGGTCCACATCCTCTACTTGAATAGCTAGTAGTAATTCATCTACCTAACGGGTGAGGTTCTCTTGATCCCACTCTTGGAGGAAGAGATGATATGAATCCTCTACCACTAGGATAAAATGGGAGGGTACTACTCAATTGGTTCATTAGTACATGGGGTTTTCTTACACCCTAAATACACACATTGGTGACAAACCATGTAATAGTTAGTGGGTTTCATCTGGTTACTACTTCTTCCATGAGCTGTATCAAAGCATAAATTTTTGTCGCTAGTCGAACCACTTACATGTCTCAGTTTTGAACATCCCTATCCAACACCACCAACATTTATTAGTGTTATGTAGGTGATGAGATATAGTATTACTATATCATACATGGTAGTCAGCAAAAAAGCAATCACATAATATTGAATAGGGTTCCTTTCCCCATCTTCAAACCATCCCGATTTCACTAGGTCATCAGTAGTATAGATAGGTGTAATGAAATAATGCTAAGTAGAATGATGTTAGTAGTCCATAAAATACATAAATTCCATATTTGGGTTCATGAACTCCTTTTCTTGATCGTATTTCATGGTATAAGGTAATAAAAAATCAAAGAATCTAGATTGAAAATTCCTCCAAATCACTTATCAGTGCTGACCGTCCTAGTTCTGTATATCCCACAAAAATTTGTAATATCCTCAAATAATATTCCTAGAAAGGTTTACTATTCTTTCATGAGGTTTATAAATGTTCTTTAAGATAGATAATACCATCTCAAGCCTTAACTCTGATGTTTGGGGGCCACCACCTCCCAAAAAAGTAGGAGGGTGTTGCTTCTAAAACTCCCATGTCAACTTTCCCATAGAATGGGAATGTCACATAGCTCCCTATATAGTATTTAAAAGCCAAAAACTCCCCTCAAAACCAATAAACATATCCCAAATCCTATATAACAAAAGAAGCCACATGCGTCACTATTGGAGGTATCACTGGTGGCTCAAGGACCAATACCTCCGGAGCATGGTCTTCATCACCCTCCAGACGCATAACTAGAGGATTTAATGGTATAATCACTATATAAATTACATGAAAATTCCTAATATATTTTTATATAATGATAAATATCACAGATACAATAATAGTATAGGTACAATCCTTCCATTATAAAAGTCACACCCCTATGCCTACTCTGAATGCCAGGTCTGGGTAATAGGAATGATCAGAAGAACATATGAGAAACAAATAACTTCCAACTACTAAGGTTGGGTCTTGTTCAAGTTATGGGTTTTATTATGAGGGTCATGGTATAAGGAAATTTCAATGGAATTTTATAGCGGAAAAAATTCATTAATTTGGAATTGGAATCCCCATTTAACGGTGATTGTATTTAAATTAATGATTTTCAATTCTTTCATTTAGATAATATACAAGTTAAGTAAATTACCATTCCCAATTTATACAAGTACACACTTTATAAATTGAAATTAGTAGTTCATTTAACTACATCATACCTTTACATTTAACAGTATAATGTTGTAGTTAATATGAAATTATTTGATTATGTGAGTCATCATTCCCAATATATAGAGGTACACGCACTCTTTATATTACAAATGAAATTAATTTATCTCAAATATAGTATCGTATTAGTATATGAATCCTTATTTACATAGATGTAACATTTGATAATTATATATTCAAGGATAAATCCTCAAAATATATGGGAAACCACTATTTAGGTTGATATAGGCACTTCAAGAACCCATTAGCTAATCTCCCATTCCTTATAAAAATGTTATTTTTTACAATAGACACATTAGTCATGGAACGTACCACAAATATCATGTAGTGAGGAAATGGAACCTACCTAGAATAAAATAATGAATCACATATTTGTCCTATAAGGTACCTAAAATGATGAATTATCATATATTTCATACTGTATCAGGCCACAGATAAAATATAACCCCACATTATAATAATAAAAAACATCACATATCATGTGTCTCACCCATTGGTGGAATCAAATCAAATTTAACAGGAATAAACCAAAACACAATATCATATCCTATTAAGATTTCCCCAAACATGGCTTATCTACTCCCAAGAACAGGCTTAGAACCAAATTCTGACTCATCCTAGTATCATTTATACTATTCTAAATTGTATGGAAATGAAAAGAAATATCTAATACCACTTATAATGTCCCAAACAAGAAGACACTAAGAGGTTCCCCAAGCTGGTTTATCACATGGCCTTATGTGCACCTCCCTATATGTCAAAGGCTTTCGACTATATGTGGGGGTCCAAGGTGGTACAATGGGAAGACTATACCCTCATTATCAGAGTAGCATAGTGGTGAAATAAATAAATAAATAGCATAATCATATAATATTAACTAAAAATAAAAGGTAAAACATTTAGATGTAATAAATAATCAACAAAAAAATATCCAGTACCATATAAAAATGAAGTAATGTTATGTATCTATCACATGGAAGTGGGAAGAAATGGAATCAGGAATGTAATAAATTACATGTATCCAAAGAACAAAAAAATACCATCTCTAATAGCGTCATGAACCATAGCTCTGTTCTGTGATTCCACACTCACATGGTATATTCAATCAATTATCAGCAACCGCGCTATTTATCATATCCCTCTCTTCAAAAAAAAATATTATATGTACCACTAGAGGCTCAGATGGGGTGTGACATAAACTCAGTAGGACAGAACCAACAGTCTCTATAAATATCTAGTCAGTGTATCTAATATGAGCAGTTTACAGATACATCAATGGTAATAATAAATAAAAACTATAAAGGGGTTAGCTATGGTTACTTAGGGATGCCAGGATGACTTTGTCTATTTCTTCACATGCTTGATAAGCTCTAAAAAAGTAACCATATTTACACATATATATAGTTTATATACATAGTGACGTGAAAAGAAATATATATAGATACTAATACTAGTCTCGACCCAAGGCATAACTCAGGAATTCATGGGTAGTTTCATGAGACTTTCAAGTGAAAAATGACTCCACGAACTGTCTCAAAATAGTATGGACTTAATGCTTGTGTATCATAATAATGGGGACATCATGCCCACATGTAATATCTGTAGGGTATCCATGCACATTTATTGTAATCTATAAGGGTAATCATTCCCATTGATCATAATTCACATTGGATGACATGCCCATTTCTCATAATCTTTGAGGATAACCATTACCATGTGTCACGGTTATAAGTAACACCATTCCCAAATATCAAAATATGGGGATGTCATGATGAGTGTCATTGTACATGTACGCTATACTCATATCTAATAAATGTAGGGACCTCATTCCCATATATCATAGTTTTAATAATTTCATCCCATATCTCCTAAAATTAGGATATCCATGCCCATAAATCACAAAAGTAGTTAACGGGAAAGGGATTTTGGAAGATACAATAAATAGTTATTAGTTCATTAGAATTTCCCTCTAGAAAGGGAATAACCATTGTACTATTAATCATGTAATGTGGTCATACCACTCACTTTAAAATAAATTCATTATAATTATCTAACTTACAAGACTCTCCATATAACAACCCTTCTCTTTATTACAAACATAAACATTATTTATTACATTAAATTGAACTTAATAAAACCTTAAGGATATAGAGGTCTAGTGTCGTGGAAAATTAGGATCATTACATAACAAATTAGAACATAAAATACAACATATTTATTGAAAACTTTTTTTACATGACCACAAAATTATTTCGTACTTAGCATTGCATGGGACAACCTGAGGACATGCATAAGAAAAGGGTGAGCTATAAATCCCAGTAAGGGAGTAAACAGGGAATAAAATAAATAATATAGCACATGTAATAAAATAGAAATATCAATGGAGCAAAAGAGTAACATGACCACAAAGTAATGATATATCATGATTATCATAACATGGAAATGTGGAAACAACAATTAACATTCTATTAGCAAGAGACAAGTCTCATTGCACATGGTGCATGAGTAGTCCTCAATTACACTTGAATTATCATGAGTAGACCATAATTTCACTTGAATTATCATGAGTAAACCATAATTTCACTTCGTGTATCATGATACTAATCTTTACCTAAATCAATAGAGTGCTATCAGGGTGCACCCTTCTTAATCATTTCATTTCATGCATAAGTGTGCCACAAAGATAGTATAACATGAATTCATTAAAAATCATAATTTATTCCATAAATAAGATATGTGGAATAAATAATTTTAAGTCATCAATCAATAATTAAATGTTCATAAAGTTGAATACCCTTGATAGAGAAATGGGTATGGTATTCACTTACATGATGATTTAGCATGGGAAATTTTGATGTAACTTCGGCAGCATAACGACGTCAAATAGAAATCATAAAATGGGGTGATTAGAGAGAAAGGGGTATCTCAGAAATCATACATGAAATGGAAAGTAATGGGGTCATGGAACATAATATCCCAACATATTTAATGAAATTTATATTCATAATATAAAATAATTCATGAATGTTAATGAGAAGAGAGAAATTTATTATGGAATTTCAGCATGGTAACGGGTGTACGTGGAAGGAATTAATGAGATAGAAATGTGTCTCTCATCATTGAAAAATAAATAGGGAAGTATTTGGGAGGTTAAAAATCATAACCCAACACTTTTAATTGAAAATAAAAGGGTATAACAACATAATGAAATTTGGAAAAAAATGATAAAGGATGAAATCCCTTACTTGGAAGTGTGATCCCAAAGGCTTGGGAGATGCTTGGGAGAGGCTTGAGAGAGGATTCTTGGGAACATTTTGTGCCTTGAGATGATTTTAGAGAGAGTAGGAAAGTGTAGTGATGTGATACAAGGGTTTTTAAGGAAGAGAAGTGGGATCTTGGGTGGTTTTATATAGGAAAAGATAGAGGAATTCTTTAATATTTCACAAACTTGGGTTTTGGAATCTATATAATTAAATATTTAAAACAAAAAACCAAAACATGGTTTTTCCCAGGGTTTTTTTCCAAATGGGAGTGGAAAACATTATATTATAAGGACAATGGAAAAAATTATTAATATATTGGGCTTTCTTATGTGGAGGTGAGTCACACTCTTAAGGAAATCATTTCAAAATGATAAAATATTTTATAAATATGGGAGGGTGCACTAAGGAATCATAAAATTAATCAAAAAAATCTAAAATCACATTATTTTAGAGATAAAACATATATTGGCCTAAAATCACTTTTATATTATTTTATTGCATCACTATTTGTTCATTATAGTGTCATAAAACACATTATAGATTTAAACGGTATTTAATTTTAACCCACAAATTTGACTATATTAGATAATTATGTTTAATTAATTATTAGATAATTTTTTTACCCTAAATCCAAAAATTATATTCATTTTATCTAAATAATTTTCTTAATGACATTTGTTGAAATTTCATGGGTTTTGACAATAACAGTTTCTAAAACTTAATAAAAATTTCAATTGTATTCATAAAAAATTATACAGTCATTTATATTTAATAAAAATCAACTTAGTAATAATATTTTATTAAATTATTTTTTAATTCAAAAATCCATTAATTTATCAAAATAGATTTCTTGATTGAATATTAACTAAAAATACTATTTTCGCTTTAAAACCCATTTACAAAGTAACAATAATAAAATTAATGTATATTATTTATTCTATACAAAAAATAATGCACATAATCATAGTGTTATGGTATTGTTACATAACCCATTATAACACCCGCAAAAGACTTAAACGTAAGGTGTGCGATTGTGAAAGACTCTTAGGGTGCCTCAAATAACATCGCCCATGTGGTAATCTCTATTAACTTCCACTTCTCCCATAGGTAGTTCCCTTCAATCTTAATGTGTTGAAGCTTATCTTGGGCTTGGTCAAGAGAGAATTCCAATTATGCTACGTTCTTTTCGAGCTCCAAAAAAGGGATTTGTATGGGGAAATTATACTAGATGGGGCCATTGTTTCCTCTGTCTGATTAAATTGGATTTTTTAAATCCCTATACTTATAATAATTATGTGATAACTATTCAATGACTATATTAGAAATGGTAACAATTTATAATGGTATTTTAGAATCCAAAAACATAAAACCAAGTAATTTCATATGTTTTATATAACCATTTTACATAATAATACATATAATTAGATCAAGAGGAATTTTTATTAATAAAATTTTGGGTCATTACAATCTTCCCCCTTATGAAATTTCATCTTCCCACACTAAAACAAATGAGGGTAACTCTACTTCATCACTTCCTCCAATTACCATGTTTTCTCTTCAAACTTGTGGGTTCTACACAACACCTTGATGAGGGGCATTGTATTATTTTGTAGAAATTTTATCCTATGATCTAAGATCTTCAACGGATTCTCTTTATAAAAGAGGTCATTATCCAATGGTACCACCTCTATATCGAGTACATTATATGGGTCAGGTATATACTTACTCATGAGTGATACATCAAATACATCTTGTACTTGAGACAGGTTCAGTGGGAGTGCTAATTAATAGGACAATACTATAATGTGATCAAGGATATCTAAAGGGCTGATGTACCTTTGACTAAGATTTCCTTTCTCCCCAAATCTTACAACTCTCTTAAAAGGTGATATGCAGAGTAATACCATGTCTCCAACATAAAACTCTAGGTCTCATTGGTGATTATCATCATATCTATTTTGTTGAATCTGGGTAGCTTTAATGTGTTGTTGTATGGTCTTAACCTTCTCCGCCATTTATTCAACCATTTATATAACTAGGAGTTTTCACTCCCCAACATCATCCCAACATGCTAGTGTTTTGTACCTCTTCCCATAAAGGGCTTCATAAGGTGTCATTTGGATGCTTGAGTAGAAAATGGTGTCATAAGAGAACTCAACTGGAGGAAGATATTGATATCATCCTCCTTTGAAGTCCATTTGGAATTATCTCAACATGTCCTCAAGTGTTTGTATAGTCTTATCATATTTTCCATTAGTTTGAGGATGATAGTCTATACTACTGTTCAGATCAGTATTAAGATCATGTCAGAGACTCTTCAAGAACATAGAGGTAAATCTTGGATCTCAATTGGATGCAATAGAGAGTGGTACCCCATCCATCCTTACCACTTATCTGGTGTATATCGATTCCATTTGATCCAATGAGAAATCCTCTTGAAATGAAATGAAGTGTCCAGTCTTTGTAAGACAATCCACAACAACCGATATATCATTATTTCCTTTGGATGTCTCCAGAAGTCCTATGAAAAATTCTATGGTGATGTTCTCTCATTTCCATGTTTCTATGGGTAATGGTTACTTTATCCCCTAGGACTTATGCCTCTCAGCCTTCACTTGATGACATATCAAGAACTTTGATGTATACTCAGCAGTCTCCTTCTTCATGTTATCCCACCAATAATTCTCTCATAGATCTCGATACATCTTTTTGTTTCCTAAGTGAATATAGAAATTTGAACTATTTTCATCATCCAAAAGTTCATTCTTTAACTCTAGATTTGATAGAACACATATTATTGAACCAAATATCACAATTCCTTCTTCATTAACATTGAACTATAAGGATTTCCCTTTTCTAATAGTTTCTGCTTTATTCTGAATTCCCACATCATCCTTTTTACCATCTATTATCCTTTCCAAAAGATATGGTTGGAAAATAATTTATAAAAAGATTGATGATGTTCCATTATTTATGGTTCCCATTTCTATATTCATTAAATCCAACAAGATTGGATCATTTTCAATTTTAATCAATGATAGAATCATTGAGTTATTTCTACTTTGAGAATATGCCACATTATTTTCTTTCCTAGGGTGGTAATGGATTGAGAATACATTGTCTTTGATCAGATATAACCATCTTCATTGGTTCATGTTCAACTCTTTTTGTGTGAATATATACTTGAGGATTTTTTGATCTATATATATTTCCCACTTCTCCCCAAAGAGGTAATGCCACCAAATTTTCAAAGCGAAGATTACTATAGCCAACTCCATATCATGTGTTGGATAGTTTTTTCCATGAACATTAAATTTCCTTGAAGCATAGGTAATGACTATTTCATTTTTCATCAACATAAATACCATTAACTTCTTCGAAAAATCACTGAATACCATGAAATATTCTCCACTTGAGGATAGTGTGAGAACGGGCACAATGATAAGAATCATTTTCAAATCCTTGAAACTATATTTGAATTCAACACTCCAGGAAAACATGACTCCCTTTTGAGTTATTTTGGTAAGAGTTATTGAAAATCGTGAAAAATTTATCATAAATTGGTGATAATATCTAGCTAACCCCAAGAAACTTCAGATATCTGTCACCGATGTTGGCTTCAGACATCCCTCAATTGAATTTATCTTGGAGGGATCCATATATATCCCATTGCTAGTGATGATATGACCCAATAATTAGACTTCCTTCAACCATAACTCACACTTTTATACTTTTCATAGAGGTTCTCTTTTCTCAAGGTCTCTAGTATAGTGCTTAGATGTTCCTCATGCTCCCCCTTGGTTTTAAAGTATATTAGAATACATTCTAATAAGACTACCAAAAATTTGATGAGGTAATCTCAAAATAATATATTTATCATGTCCGTGATGATTTTTAGAGAATTAGTGAGTTCAAAGGGCAATACTATGAATTCATAGTGCACGTACCTTGTACGAAAAAATAGTCTTGGGGATATTCTCCTTCTTCACTCTTACTTGGTAATATCCCAACCGAAGATCTACCTTGGAGAAGTATTGTGCCCCATATAGATGATAAAAAAATTCATCAATTCATGGCAGATGATACTTATTCTTTATCATGATTTTGTTGAGATCACGATAATCAATGCAATGGCACATTGACCCATCCTTCTTCTAGATGAAGAGGACTAGTACACCCCATGGTGAATCTCTTGGGCATATAACCCCTTTTTCCCAATTCTCATGTAGTTATTCCTTATCTCCTCAATATCCACAATATCCATTCTATATAGAGTTTAGGAAATTGGAAATTCCCTAGGTATAAGATTAGTCAATAATTCAACCTATCTTTTAAGAGGAAGGCCGGGAAATTTATCAGGAAACACTTTAGTGAATTCCCTCATAATATGCTTGTCTTCAAGGATGGTTTATTCCTTATACTCAATCATATGAGAAATATATTTGTGCCTATAGGTAAGTAATATCCAATCTTGAGATGATGGTGCTAATGAAGATTAATCCTTCTCATTGAACTTGTACATAATCAGGGACGATTCACATTATGGAGAGTGATTTCCCTCTCAAGGAAATATATGTTGGATCTATATAGGGAAATCTTATCCATGACAAGAGTTGCATCAAATTACACCAGAGGGGGTATGATGTGGTTCCCTGGAAATTTCAATCCATGAATTGTGATAGGGGAGGATTTATATACATGGTATGCAATGATTTCCCCATTTGTTATTCTCACCGACATCTCTACTTCCATGATTTTTGGTGGTGTTGGGATTGTTATACTAAACATTCATGATATAAATGAATTCATATAACCAGAATCAAAAGGTATATTCTCTATTCTTGAATGAATAACTAGAATACCTATCACCACTTCATTTTCAGGGTTCACTTCAACTGTAGTGATAGAGAAATCTCTCCCTTGATGCCATGGAGGTTGTTGGTTGCCTCCAACACCCCTTGGATTAGATTACTGGTCTACAAAGTGCCCATGTTATTTTAAGTTCAAGTAATGAACAATGAATTGCTGGTTCAATGGAGCCTTCCTATACTCTGTCATAGCAAAGAATTTATATTGTCGGTAGTTAATGGCAAGGTTCCCTTATCTTCCACACCTAAAGCATTTTCCTGTCACCTTCAGGAAACTTATAGTGTTCTTCTTTCTCACCTTTGGAAAGTTGGGTGATGGAATTTATTATCACTATTGGATTTATCTATTTGACTTCCAGAATTAAAGTCCAATTTCAACTTCTTATCCCCATGATACCCATGAAATTATCTGATCTCTATTTTGACTTTGAGGGCACATCAAACAATTTCCTCAAAGCTATTGATGTCACATATCGGGAGGGCTATCCATAGGCTGGATTTTATCACACCAAAGAAGTGGTCAACCTTGAATTTAGGGTTAATGAAGATTCTAGAGGTATATCTTACAAGCCTTGTAAATTTTTCCTCATACACTCTAATGAATTATTTGTATTTTTTCTTGAGTTCAAGGAAGTCACATTCCATCTTATGTTAGAGGGTGTGCAAAAAAATATTTATTAAAAAAAATTCGAAAATCCTTCCATTCCAATGCCTTGATCTCCTTCTAAATATTCATATTTTTTATCAATGTCCACAATTGATCAGCTTCACCCTCCATATGATAAGCATCCAGAAGAACCTTCTCTTGTTCAGAACATTGATTGGTGGAGGAGATCTTTTCAATGGATTTGATCCATTATTCAGTGATTGAGGGATCAGATGATCCATTAAAAGTATGAGGTCTTTGTCTCATGAAGCTCTCGATTGTGGATTGTTATTCATTAAGGGGGTGTGGATTTAATGATCCTCTTTACACATGTTTCTATTCAAAACTTGAGTTAACTAAGAGTGTATCATGACAAAGTTTGTGATTCCAGCTCCCATCATATTGGGAATCTCATTTGAACAATCATCACCTTGATCTTTGAATCTGTTGTCAGCTCGAGTCCTCTTATCACTAGCCATTGGCTAGAATAAAAGGAATGTTAGGGGTAACACATAAAGGGGAATCCAATGAAAAAAAATATAACTTATAAATTATATTTATTCCTTAACTTATGAATTTATAGGCTTCAATCTATGTTGTCCATGATCTACTTCTCGACATATATTCATAGGGGAATTTTTTTATTCCATTAATAATGGTTCATTCTAATATTAGGAATTTACCAATGTATATCACTTTGGATTTTCAGGACCAAGAGTGCTGCAAGGCCTATTTTCGTGCACTATTTTATGTTTGATTTTAGCTCAAAGCGGTGTTTTTGGGTTTTACCCCTAGATACATTCGTTCCAGAGCCACCTCTACTTGTTCATATCCATAAATGGATGAATTTTCTTGATAAACCACTTACTCCATAGTCACCAAAATTTAGGGATGTTTTTATTTTACTTAGTCTTATTCCTAATGATTTCACAAGGTTTTTCTAATCCTAATCCCAAAAATAACTAATCCTAACCTCTGATACCAACTATAACAACCCTACTCTTTATTAGGCACATAAACATGATTTATTACATAAACATGAACTTAAAACAACTCTGAGGATCAAGAGGTCTAGTTTATTGAAAAATTAGGAACATTATATAAAAACGTAGAACAATAAACACAATATCTTTTTTGAAAAATTATTTTACATGACCAGAACATTCCTTCGTACTTAGAATTGCATGGGATAACCTAAGGTAATGCATAAGGATAGGGTGGGCTGTAAAGCCCAGTAAGGGAGTAAATAATGAATAATAGGAAGAATATAGTACATGTTTGGACATATTCATATGAATGGAGAAAAATAGAAACACGAACATAATGTCATTATATAGCATGATTATCATAAAATGGAAATGTGGCAATAACATTTAACATGATATTAGTATGATCCAAGGATCATTGCACATGGATCATATGTAAACCATCGTTGAACTTTAATTAGCATGATTAAACCCTAATTTAACATGAATTAGAATGATTAAACCCTCATTTTACTCAATGAATCATGATACTAATCTTTACCCAATGCATTGGAGCACTATCTAGGCACACCCTTCTTAATCATTTCATTTCATTTATATGTGTTCCACATAGATCGTACAACATAGATTCATTATACATCATAATTTATTCCACGAATCATAGATGCAGAATACAAAAATGTAAGTTCTCAATCAACAAGTGCTTATTCATAATGGTGAATATCATTTATAAGGAAATGGGCATGGTATTCACTTACACGATGATTTGGCATGGGAAATTTTGGTGAAACTTTGGCAGCATAAAGATGTCAAATAGAAATTGTAAAATGGGTTAATGAGAGATAAAGGGGTCTCTTATAATTTATACGTTAAATGGACTATAAGGGTGTCATGGAGCATAATTTCTCAATATGTGTAATGTAATTTATATGCATAATATAAAATAATTTCTTTTATGTAAATGAGAAGAGAGAAATTACTTATGAAATTTCAACATGATAACGGGTGTATATTGGAGACATTAATGACAGAGAAAGAGATATTTGATCATTCAAAAATAAAGAGAGAATTATATGGTAGGTGAAAAATTATACCCCAACACTTTCAATTGAAAATTAAAGGGTATAAAAACATAAAGAAATAGGGACATAAATGAGAAAGGATAAAATCCCTTACTTGGAAGTGTGATCCCAAAGGATAGGGAGAGGCTTGAGAGAGGATTTTTGGGAACTTAGGGCACATTGGGAGGATTATAGTGAGAGTATGGAAGGTTAAGGATGTGATCCAAGTGTTTTTAGTGAAGATAATTTAGATATTCGGTGGGTTTATATAGGAAAAGAGAGAGTAATTCTTTAATATTTCACAAACATTGGTTTTAGAATCTATATAATTAAATATTTCAAACCACAAACCAACCCAGGGTTTTTCCCATGGGTTTAATCCAAAGGGGAGTGGAAAAAATTGTCTGATAAGTCTAATGACTGAACTTATTAAAATATTAGGCTTTCTTATGTGGAGGTGAGTTACATTCTCAAGGAAATCATTTTAAAATGTTATTATATTTTATAAGTCTTAGAGGGTCCACTAAGGCATCATAAAATTAATGAATCAAATATAAAATCACATTATATTAGATATAAATCCTATATTGGTCGAATAATCATTTTATAGTATTTTATTACATCACTATTGGTTCATTATGATGTCATAATACACATTATATATTTAAACGGTATTTAATTTTTACCCAAATATTTGAATGTCTCAAAAAATTATGAAAAATTAACCATTATATACTTTCAATGTTCTTAATCCCAAAAAGATATTCATTTTATCAAATTAATTTTCCAAATATGTGAATTTTCAATTTTAAATTAAAAAACTGACATTTATTTAAAATTTATGGGTTTTGATTAAAACGGTTTCCAAGCCTTAATAAAAATTTCAATTTTTTCCACAAAAAAAATATAAGATCATTTATATTTAATAATAAGTAATTTATTATTACTATTTTATTAAAAATTATTTTTTAAAAAAAATATATTAATTCATCAAAATATATTTCTTAATTGAGTATTAACTAAAAATACTATTTGTGATTTAAAAACCATTTAAAAAGTAACAATAATAAAATGAAGGTATATTATTTATTCTATAAAAAAAATAATGCACATAATCATAGTGTAAGGTTCTTCTTAAATAACACCTTATAACACCCACTTAAGACCTTATGTTAAGGTTTGTGATGGTGAAAGACTCTTGGGGTGGCTCAGATAACATCGCTCGGGTTGTAATCTCTATTAACGTCCACTTCTCCCGTAGGCGGTTATGTTCAATCTTAATGGGTTGAAGCTTGTATTGGGATTGGTTAAGAGTAAAGTCCAGTGATTCTACCTCCTTTATGAGATTTGGAAAATGGGATTCGTATGGAGCAATTCTAATGGATATGTCCATTGCTTCCTTCGTCTAAGTAAATTTGATTTGTTTAAGCCATATATTTATACTAATCATGTGGTCAGTGTTCAACGACTATATTATCAATGGTAAAAATTCTTAACTATATTTGAAAATCCAAAAACAGAAAACCAGGAAAGTGCATATGTTTTATATAAACATTTTACATAATAAGACATTTAATTAGATAAAGAGAGATTTTCATTTATAAAAGTTTGGTCTGTTACACTTCAAAACCATATAGAGGATGGTTTTTTCATTTTAGCATTTATAAAAAAAAGGGAAATCCATAGACATTACTAAAGGGATGTAAAAACTCAAAGGGTACCTATAAAAATAATAATAAATGGGTTCTGGGTTATTTATATAAAAGACATTGAATTAGACAAGATTATGTGTATTTTAAGGCAATGTATGGATAATTAATCATACAAAATCATGAAACATAGTATAAGACAATAATAATTGAGGTATAATTACTTAACTGCATACCTTATACCTATATAAGAATACTCATCTAGTATCATCATCCGGTTTTGTCTAGATCGAAATAAATTGGTAAAAAATATGAACATCCTAGAAAAATGTAATATGAAATCCCGCAAAAATATTGTTGTTTTTTGGAAAAATGAATGAGGAAAGGATCCTCAGGATTTGATATATTACCATTGGTTATCCAATACAATGAACTTATCTCAATTTGGAATCCATATAAAGAACATATCAACAAACCTAGGTGGAAGGGTCTTGAGAGCTTCAGGGGGTGAAAAAAGAAACCTTATATCTTCTGTAGAATGAAATAAGGGAGTTCAGTGGAGTTATAATAATTTTAAGGGAAATGGGTTTTTTATCCGACCTATAGGGGTAGCATGGTTTCACTGCACAGGTGAAAAAACCATGCACAAATTGTAGGGGGGTTACTTTCCAAGGAGGGGGCCACATGGTTCTTACACATGGTTTTGTAAATAATTCAAAAACTATTCTATTTGGATCAATTAAAAACTAAAGATAGTTTTCACGGTCATGTGGCATGGGTACCACATTTTAGGAAAACTAGGTAGAACCTTTTTTATCATTGAAACACCCTTCACAGTAAGTAGAAACTATGAAGACTGGGAAACTGGGTTTCTAAAAATAGTGTGGCCCAGCTATTTCTTCCAAAATATGGGGATTTGGGTTTCGAAAAAGGCTCTCACACCCTCATTTCCTCCATATCCTTACTCAGAATTCATATTATGTTAAACCCAATGAATTAAACTGAATTCAAAAATGATATTTACCTTATATAAAATTCTAGTTCTTATAAGAATCTTATTCCTCACATAAAATCAAAACTTTCTAACCATATTGAGGTGCTACGATTTACACAAATCATAACTTGTGTTGTTAATCAAAACTAAAAAGATACTTTATTTATACACATCCAAATGAATCTTATACATGAGGTAAATGAAACCATTTAATTAGGGACTTAGAAACATATGAAATCAAAAATCCCCATAAGAGTATATTTTAAGTGATATATTGTCAACCACTACTTTTTTGGAAAAGGAATAAGCTTCTAATCTAGTGAGAACTCTTAACCAAATTCCATCTACTGAATGATAATTTATGTAAGAGAGAACAAAATTCCATCATAACTCTAACACGTAATATATATAATCATTAATTATCTTTTTTATTCAATATCCTAACCTATTATAAGCTAAATTCAATTTATAATAAACCTAAAACAATTATTATACCAAAAATATACCTCTTTATATGAATGTATAACAATTTATAGAAGTTTTTTAACAATTTTAACTAAATTAGACACATATAGTCATAATTTAACAATTATATTAATGAATAAAATAGGGAATTAAATAAATCAATGAATAATTAATGTATTACAACATGATATAAAAAACTATCCACAATTCAAAAATCCATCAATTGTAACCACTTATAATTAAGTCATGCATTATTTAAATTCCATAGTTAAATAAATATAAACACTTTATATTTATATCTAATATGAAAACCTTTATATTATATTTTATATATAATTATACTTCAAATAAATTATATTCATTGAAATAAAAAAATGTATTCTAATTCTATTATATGACAATGTACATAATCTAAATGTCACATATTTAATATTATTTAAGCACTGTTTATATCGATTATCAAAACACATTCTGAAAGTGTTTAAATAATTTATAAAACAAGTCCTTTAATTTGAACGATTTAAATTAAAATTTATGAACAATACATCATTTAAATATAATATTTTTAAATATTTTTCTTTATTTTTGTAATTTATAAATACTTTATAAATTACACATATAATTTCCATATAAACATTTTATATCTAAATTATAAGTCATGTCAAGTAATTTTACAACTTTAATTTAATAATATCAATTAATTTTCTAATAAATGTTTCATAAACTTTTAATTAATTAATTATAAACATTTTATAGTTAATTAATTTATAATCACTTTATAGTTCAAATAAATATTCCAAAAAATATTTTTCATTAATTTATTAATACATTATAATTTATATTAATAAATTAATAAATTAAATATAAAAATATATATATTTATAATTATATATATCAAATTTAATTATATACTTAAATATTAATCCATGATTTACTATGTGTTGGAGCTATCTATCCTATTTTTTGATAGATAATGTGCGTCATGCAGTTTTGGCATAAGAATAATCCATGTTGACTAGATTAAGAATAACACACATGACATCCTGACTGTCATAGCTTATGAATGGCCTGGTATAATGTTATCATATGTCATTAAATATTATTTAGAAACATACAAAATATCTAAGAGTAACCCTTATATACAAGGGTTTTGTATCCTGAAATATCAATTATATTGTAAGAATGATATAATTCTTTATTTCTTAAACATGGAAAATCACTATAATCATCTATAATGCTCTATATCATATTTTATGATACACCAAAAATCAATGCATTCATCTGGATTATATTTTAACAAACCACATATCATATGAAATATCCATAACATTATATAAAATATCATATAACATAATTGATTCCACAATTAATTTTTTTTTTATCATTTTTAATGATAGATAATACAATATATGAATTTCATCATCTCTCAGCCTGATTTCATAAATCAATACACATGGATTTTCTCTAAATACACTAATGGGTTTTTTAAGATTGATTACCACTTAATCAAAAAAGTGGACGAAATTAGGAACCTCTTCCCATGATGGACCATATAATAAAATAAAACCTATATATAAATATAAAATGAATAAAATTTTCACCATTCACCATAGTTCGTCATAATGAAAATTGTTAATAAAATTATTTATAGGGATCACTCAATGGTATCAAAAAAACTACCACCTATGTGCTGTTTCCATGGTTTTAAATAGACACTCGTTGCTCGAGAAGGATTCTCTTTCACTCTATGTCATGTTAGTAGCTTGAATGGTAAATTATTAAGATAAAGAGTGATCTAGGGAGTAATGACATAAGTGAGATCGAGTAATGACCTCCCTCTATTCTCAGAGCTACTACCTCCTCTATATATCCTAAGGCTATGCTCCGTGAGGGATCATTAATTTACACATATATTTATAATTTATGATTAAATTGAATTTTTTATACAAAACATTTACCCTCTCAACCATAATTCATTTATCATATAAATCAGTTTTTATTCTCCCATGAGTTACATGTGCAAATGATGACTAATAGAACTAATTCAAACATTAAATTTTAATACTTGGTCTCTATTCTCAATAACAGAGAGTTTATATATATCATATAATATATTTATTTTCCCTATGACTTCTCTTTTAATACATTATGATTTTTTATGAAAAGTCATGATATCAAATATCAATCTTTATGATATCCCATAATACAAGGAATAAGATATTACTCATATTTTATAAATTTTATAGGATATGACTACTTGGATCATGTTAGGGGATATATATTTGTTTTTGGGTATATATATATCATACACATGCTACGGGATATAAACATCCAACGAACTCCAAAACTTGTGGTGTTCCTATTAGTCTGTAAATCCTCATGATCTCCACTACTTATGATAACTATATAAAAACTTCATAAGTGAATTTATCAATGCTTAATTCCATCAAAAAATGATATTCACACATCATTTTTTCCCATAAGATTATATATCTAAACTATAAGACAGATGTTTAATATTATTACCATTGTATCCCAAGGTTCTCATTAAAGTTTCAAAATACTAAAAAAATATAATATATAAAATATGTAATCTAATAACATTACCATGACTTATTTTTATATTAAAGTAATAAAACAATCGTGGTAAGAAAAATCATGCACAAATAACATATTATACATGATTTAGTAATTGAAAAGTAATTCAATTTGTGTATAGGGAAACCACTCGCAAAAAATTCTTATAGTAAACCATATGTTTTATTAAGTATTTTGAAATGGTTTTTAGTAATGTGGCCACATGGTTAGATTAATTTAATGCCAGCAATACCCCTAAAATTATTTAATATTTTAAATATATTGTTTTTATTCTATACACATGAATTATATAAATCATATATATCTCCAAAATGGAACCTCATATGGGAAATATGTCATTGTTATTTGAATTGGGATTGAGAATTTTTTTATGATAGGTAAAATTCTTGTTTGAGATTTAGGCCATGAACAGGTCTTATTTTAGAACTAAAATTAAAATTCCCAATAACCCTAAACCTGATGATATAAATATCATGTTATTATCAATAATTATGGGATCATATACATTCATCAATGAAAACCCAAGGATGTGGGTCTTGGAGGTATCATTCATAAAGTAGTATATAATAAAATCTATAATAATTACGAACAAATATGGAAGTGCTAGTCATCCACCATAAAGGCGGAACACTAAAATTTATCCTTGATTGATTTACTTTACCTTTGAATTATTTTAATTTTTTCTTCATTATATTAAATTCATATAATAATTATTATTATTCTATAATATAATAAATTATTCATTCTTAGTTAAATAATAATTTCACTAATTTAGAGTAGTGATCAGATGACTCTCCAAACACCCTCTAATTTATCTTCTCAGGTTAGATGTCTCACCCTGGATGATGTATCTGATGGGGTATTTTTTTATTTGAATGAGGTCAGTTGGACAACTCTAGCCATCTACTACAATAAATTTGAATATATCAAATAGTTAAATTTTATTTTATTGTTTTATGAGGTTCAATGTGAAGTTTGGATTGAAGAGGATAGAGTTACATTTGAAATTTTAACTATAATTATTCCTTTTAGTATGTCCCCATGTGTTCCACCATGAGAATTTTTTTAGAGGATATGGTTTATCTATAATCTTGTGTATCATTGCATGAACAATTAGACTATTATGTGGTCACTATGTTGTAGCATGGGGTATGATCCATAACAGTTTAGTACTATACTATTTCAAAGTGGAAGTATAGTTTTAGTGTGAAGGGGTTTTTTCATGGTATGAAAAAACCTTTGTTATTCTTAGGTAGGGAATACCATGGGTTAATCTCACTTGTATCCTTTTGAGTTTATACTAAATGATCATGATTGTTCCATGAGGGGTAGTATCGTAACTTGATGTTCTTTGGGTGTTCTGGGCTAATCTTATATGAGCTTCTGATTAATCTCACATGAGTGGATTTGTAGTGCATTTATAAAAATTTTGGTTTGAAGTATTGAGTGATTAATCTCTTAGATCTGTTTATCTGAGGTCTATTGCATCATGGTACATTACTTTACACTATGGTTTTCTTTGAGACTCACCATGTTTAAGGGAGGAGATTGAGGATCACATTATGATCCTCAATAATTTTAGTATTAAGGCATGGTTTTCTTTGTTTCATAGTGACACTTATTATTAATAATTTTTTTAATATGTTTGACTTATAGTTCCTGAGAGGAAAATCAATATGGTTTCTATATTAGAGTTTCATTATTGTGTGAATACCCCTATCACACTGTGATTCTTTAAATTTTTATAATGTTTATAAATTCAAGGCTTATCTAGAATTATTTTTTGATTTACCTAACTTCCCTAAATCCCTAGGAAAATAGTGGTGTGTCTTAAGATAAATTTAGCAGTATTTTGATTGATTTTATCCCTTGTATTAAAAAAGAGAAACTCTTTATGATCTATAGTGAATTAAAATTCTCTCATTCCCTATTCTATTCTAATTCATTCTTATGATAAGTTGTGGAAGTGTTTTGTCTTTCAGTTTGTTTTCTTGAGTCATATTCTTCATGGTGGTTATTGTGTAATAGTCTTTTAAGGATCATTTATGGATGGTATTTGTAGAAAATAAACTTCTTGTTGTTTTATCGTGTAAATTTTTAATGTAACACCCAAAAATTATAATATATTATTACATTAAAATAAGTTAATTTTATCAATTACATGTTTCGTACACAACACCTAACATAAATAAAACCACAATATATTTAGAAAAAGTATATATATTTAATTATGACCAATAAAACCAATCCATTGAATTAGTGGGAATTGAAATAAGTATCAACTTTAGGAAATATATTTATAAATTAAATTAATACTACTTTTAATATGAATTAAAATAAAATTCGTTTACATAAAATGACTAGTATGATCATTTATTATTTAAAAAAGTCTTTTTATAAAAAAAATTCCTATTATGCATTGCACATCTCTGTTATAAGAAACACATGGATATTTCTTAATTATATATTATATCAAAAATTTGTTAACAACAATTTATTTGGTAAATGAAATTATATTATAATAATATGTGTTAATATTTTAAAATGTTATTTTATTTTCAAAACGGAATTTAATTATATTTTAGGATTTTATTAAAAAATAAATTTGAAAATTTAAGAATTTAAATTCAATAAAATGGGACATAATTTTTAAATTCCTCATATCAAAATTTATATACTATGATTTTTTTATCATTTTCTAAAAATGTTGATTTTTTATCAAAAAATGTGGTATTTGTGAAAATTATAATTTCTAGGATTTTATCACTATGTAAGAATAACCTAGATGATTTAAAAAAAATTAATGTAATAATATATGAATTTTAGGAATGAAATTATTAATTTTTTAATACTATTTGAACATATTATTTACAAAATTATTATAACAATTTAAAATATTTCTTTAATATGAACAATGTTTTGTCTCTTTTCATTAAATTATGTATTTTCAAGGCGAGGTTTGGTTTTGGATTTCCTTTAAAGCCTCAATAAAATTTTAGTTAATTATAAATAAATTTATTTTATTAAAATAAGTAACCATGATAATTTTATATTATATATAAATTTAATGGATAAAAATTATATTTTTTATAAAACTATTTTTATGAGATTAAGTGTGTATTTAAAAAATAACATTTCACACCTTAAAAAAGTAAAATAGATAAAACTAATTTCAAATTTAAAATCACAACCTTCAAATTAGATAAAATATTTGAACCTTAATCTTTATCATTAAAATTAATTACTAAGGTTATAAATTAATTACCAAAGTAAAATTAAAAAGTGGTAAATTGAGTTTAACCTAATGTAAAATAACTAAAACATATAAAAAAATTCCTAGAAATAAATTTTCGATATTTAGATCAACTGATAAATGCGTGCCCTATATTTTGTACCACTTTTGATCCATTAACCCAAGATTAATGTTAGGGAATTATTGAAAATGGTAAAGGTGATCCCCGAACTATGATTTCCTTCACTTATAAAAGGCTTACATGTTAATGACTTTAAGAAAAACCATACCTTCAAATTCCTCCTTGAAACTATTCCATTTTACCCCACCTATAACCTTTTCTATGAACATAATCCCCTAGTCACTCATATTTATATAAGTATTCTCAAATTCAAGGAGAGTTAAAAGGAAAATTCAAGTCCCCAATGTGAGAATTATCAACTACATAGTTATTCTTCCTAGTTTTCTTCTTTAAAATTTATTATTACCACAACAATATATTGATATTAGTATTATTTATGTACTTTAATTTAATTAATAAAGGTTATAATCATTTTTTTATACATATACCCCATCTATTAAGAAAAAAGATTATCATTCTTACTCTTTGAAGACTACCACCTCTATGACATAACATGTTTCATTTTAATTCACCACATTTATAGGTAGGATATAAGAATTGTATTAAATTATAATTATTATGTGATAAAAAACATTCATTTTTAATTTAAATGTTTAAAATAAGTGTACTAAGATGATAATATTTTGTTCAATTATGTAATGGATTCATTTTGATCCTTTTATATTTTAATTCCTTATAATTATAATATTATATAGTAATTGGAACTAAATAAGATCATTATTCTTATTCTATAATTATATTATAACTAAATAACCTCATAATAATTTATTAAATTAATGTATGCTCATGTTTGGGTAGGTTAAACCACATAATTGAAAAATAATTTGTATTTTTGTGAGGGATGACTATGAAAAATTATTCACTGGTGTAATGTGGTAAAAATATAATTAAATAAATCTTTTTTCTGGTATGGTTACACAAACATTTAACTCATTAATTAATAAAACACCTATCATTAATTAAGAACCATGGAAACATGATTATCATTAATTTAATCATCATGGTTCCTAATGAAAACTGACATGAAATGAAATTATAACTATATAAGCTATATTGAAACATATAATCAGGTATATTATAATATCTATCAATTATGAAATTTTAAATAATAATAAACACATATGCACTATTATGAACTGTTAAAAATGATCAAAACAATAAACACCAGAGGTGGACAATCGGAAGAATTCATGTACGGAATGACAAATTATGAAGAGTGTAAATTAAAAGAGATATGTTTAAGGTTATAAATTAAGTTATTAAGATATATATTTTTGTTAAATAGTATTTCAACATACATTCATGGAAGTCATGAAAAGAGATAGTGGTTTTTCCCTCAAATTATCTTCATTGAAATATGATTTAATTTTATTCACCAATATCATATTTATATGTTGTATATAATTCACAAGAATTTATTTGAGAATAATATATGATATAATTCATGTTATTTATATAACCATATTATTTTGAAGTTTCTTCAGAATTTTTATTCAAAAATTACTTTATTAGTAAGTATTTTCAACTCAATTTCCCTTCATCGATAAAGGAATTTTATTTATGAATCTAAGTTAATTTATGTGGTATACATACTAACTATTTTAGTTATAATTTCCTGAATCATATTTTAATAATTTTATTTTAAGTTTAGTTATAATTAATATCTTTCTATGGGTTTTGATTAAAGGGTTACTCAGCTATAAGGGTCTTCTTGGTCTCAATCCTGATTCTTTGAGACATAATACATTTTCTACACCATATTTCCTTTGTATAGTGTATTCAATACCCATGGATATATTTTTATAATTATCCTTTTATGTCATGAGATTTACTATCCAAATCATGTTCCCTTGTTCAATTGTTAAGGGATACATATGTTTCCTCAGTAGTGTTAGTTTTTGGTAACCCTATTTTTATTTACTATGTTTTGATCATTATTTGAACTTATATCATATAAGTTCTTGACATTATATCCTTTTATTATATTATATGGTATTATCTCATTTTTTTCTAGGGATATAAATTATTACCACAATAAATCTTTGAGAAATATTTCTTACTTATTTGGATATGTTCATTTCAAACAATCCACTTATATTATGCAGATAGATTATCATCATGTTATTCCAATATTGATTTAGACATATACTCACCGTTATATAATTTATGAACATAAAAATTCGACATAACTCATGTTAGATTATGTTCACCTATAAATTATAATATTCTCTCTACATGGTACAAATTATTGGCATATTGTATATTGTTCTTCCAATACGTAGGATTATTGGTGTGTTTAACCATACACCATCTTCCTCCGAATGGGTTATGATCAGGTAATCAATTTTATTGACATGGATAAAAGTATTGTAATTATTTGTGTTTTTATTTCAATTCATATTATTATTTTCATTTTTAATTATGTATTATTTTTTTCTCTTATATTGAATGCATTGGACTTAAACAAGTGATGGGGGTGGCCCAACAGTATATAACCCTTTGATATATTGATAGGTCTCATAAGAAAAAACTTGTTGGGTTCTAGTGTATGCATATTCCCATAATAATATATTTTCTTAGTACAAAACCACGATATTCGAATATCTTGATAGTGGTCTTGATGACACGTAAATTGTCAAGGAACAAGTTCATGATGTCAGATTTTTTATATCTAACATTATTTATTTCATCAGTATGATATCGATATTATTGGTGTACATGTTTTCATTAATTTTCATGTGTATAACATTCATCTAGTATCAATTTGATTATTACTTCATGTTTTTAATCTATTCTTGTCATAATATTTATGTCATTTTTATTCCTTGATTATTTCATTTGTATGTTTTCCTTACTGAGGGTTTGAGATCACTGCATATTATGTTTTCTATTTCACTAAGATATAGAGAAAAATAATACATGTGACATGTTCTAAAGGATGTCATATGTGAAACAATATTTTTGGGGATGTTGAAGACTTTCTATGAATTTAGTATTTTCAAATATGAGTGGATAATTTTCTATTTGATATAAAGAACATGGGATTAGAAAAATTATTTTGTTTCATAATTCTCAGAATCTCTAAACCTATAATTATTCTTCATATATAAGAGATGAAATTGTTTTTTTATTTTTAAATTAATTTTAATATTATTCTAGTGTTTATAGTTGGTATCAATAAAGTAATATAATGAAAGTTTTTATGAGAACAATATTTGTTAATGTGGATTTAGGTCATCATGGTTAGTTTAAA
The DNA here is from genome assembly GCA_963277665.1 of Viscum album. Classification (NCBI taxonomy): domain Eukaryota; kingdom Viridiplantae; phylum Streptophyta; class Magnoliopsida; order Santalales; family Viscaceae; genus Viscum; species Viscum album. Next base: position 791,147,605 of record OY728158.1, read on the forward strand.
ATAAAAGTTTTAAATAACGTTTAAGATTTGGATTTTTGTTGAAGACAATTTGATGTTGCATAAGTTAAGATTGATCACAATTTATAAGGTATAGATAACCCCTTTAAATAATATATGATTCAATGTTAATGTAATAATTCATAGGTTGTTTGGGTATTAGGGTTAGATAACCCTTGGGAAAACTCTATGATTAAGTCTATGTGTCAAATAAAATCCCAATGTTTTGGTAAAATATAGATCATGTCGTTTTTCTGTGCAATAAATACCTGTTTGGATACTGAAAAGTGGGTGTGGTTGTGAAACAAATGCACCTAGGGGTAATCACCTCAAAAAAGGTTGGTTGAGAATTAACTCAATAATTACTATGATGCAAGATGAGTGATCCTAAGACTACAAACCTAGAGAGACACTCTGTATGGATATTTATTAATTAATTAAATTATACATTTAAACTAGTAAAAAGGATTTTAGAATGATTTTATCTATTTAGGATGGACAACATAATAGAAAAAAATGACCCTGGAGAACCAAGGATTGAAAAAATAGATTCATTTTTTGAAATTAAAGTATCATAGGTTAAAAAATGTTTCATAAGGGAAGGAGTATTCATATTGATTTTATCAAATTTATATTTTGAATATTATCGTAACCATTTTTTGGTTTTAGTATTTGGATGAAACAATATCATGAAAATTAAGATGGGAAAAATATGTACCAGGAAACCACTATGTCTTGTAACAAAAAAAATGAGCATACATAAATGGTTATGAATTTTAATATATGTCTACAATGATGGAAAATTTGAGTTTCCTAGCCTTTTCTAAGGTGGTGAGATTTATATTATCTTGAAACTCTTATTGGTTTTCATTATTGAGTTATACTTAATAATAATATACTTGTATATTCTAAAATTTAGGATGATTATGTGAAACATATAAGGATTATTATTCATTAGTATTACATTAATGGTATAGTGACATATATTAAATTGTAACAGTAACATTGGTAAGTGATTTTGTAGAAAGGTTATATTTTTTAGAATAACTATTGGGGAACACATCATTGAGGTTTGGATAACTATTAAGTTCAATATACGGATGAAAATTAGATAATAAAGGTTGCGTTTATTTTGAACAAGTAATTTAAATGGTATCAGTATCCTTGGGATTAATAATTGGTTCATTATATTTTTTTAATTTTATATAATTTTTTGGATTATAATATAGAGTAACTAGTGTATGAACTAGTGTTTAAGGTGATTTGAGAGTTAAAGAAAGAGTTAATTTTAAAGTAATGTATAATCTCATTGTTTTGTATAATCAAATTTGTTTTGTGAAAACCATGATTTTGAGAGTATATGATTAGGGTATATATTTACTTGGGTATATTGTTTTAAGAACGATATATGTTGTTTGAATAAGGATAAGTTTTATTTTGAGATCATGGATTTCAATGATATTTTGGATTAGAATACTTCAAGAACATTCATGGTAATTTTGGATATTTGTTTTAATGATTAATTTAATAAGTATAATATAAGAAAAATCAAATTAATCTAGATTGAACTAATAATGATATATGCTAAATCGATAGTGATATTGGCTAAAAATAGTATAATAAAATATGAGTTGTAAGATCTATAGGATAACATGATATTGTAATAAAGTGATACATCCTGTAGTTATTTATGATAATTACCTTATAATTATCATTTATCATGTTAAATCCTTTCGTTTTAGTAATAGATGAAGCCCAAAGGAACTAATTTGATAATGGATTCCATGGAAAATCCAAAAACAATCCTTATATACAACCTAATGGTATAAGGGATGGATTGAAAAATATTCAGATTATACCAACCAGCTACCAGGAATTAAATATAACGATGAGAATATATTCTAAGTCCCAAACATACCAATGAATAAAAAAATAGAATCTCATTAAACATAAAGTGATAAAGGTTATCCAACTCACAAGTAAAATTTAAATAGAGAATCTATACAAAATCCATTTGTTCAATTGCAAGAGAGATGGGAATTATGTGACACATTATCTCAATATCATGGCCAATAAGCGAGGTAGTCATCAACAATAGTGCGAAAAAGGAAAAGAATATGAAAATAATAATATCTAATGGAATAAAAATTTCTGACTCTAGTTTTCTAGTGCCTTATGTCGTGTATGTTTTTTCCAACTACTGGATATTGAGTTATAAATAAAATCCCTTAGTAGTATGGTTATTATATAAATCATTTCCAGTATTTTTGGGATGTTATTCCTTATATATCTAGTTCAATATCCATTAGTATAATTCTATGTGAAATTAGGAATTGGTTATATTCTTTTATAAAGAACTTATTATAATTTTCACATAGATAAATATCATTACACATCCTAAATAAACCCACGATAACCTAAAGGTATATAGTTAATTATAATTTTTCCATATGATTTACTCGTATTAGATGAGGTAAATTGTAAGGAAAAATTTTATTTAAGGGGGGATAATATAACACCCCAAAAGTATAATATATTATTACCATTCAATAATCTAATTTGTTCAATATTTTTCTCTATATGCATCATTTAAATAAAATAGAAACACGATATATTTATATTAAATATAAATATTTAAGTAATAATGTAAAAATATAGCTCTTAAATAAAAATAAATTAATACGAGTAACAATATAATGAAATATATTTTTGAGTAAAATAAGTTATACTTTTAAAATGAATGAAAATCAATTAATTTACCTAAAATAACTAATAAGATCATTTATTGTTTAGAAAAGTATATTTCTAAAAATATTATCTTTACACAATACACATTTTTATTTCATGAAACGTATGATTAATGATAAAATATTTTTAATATTAATAAATTTCTAAAAAAAGTTTAGTTGTAAATGATATGAAATAAGAATAAGATCATTTAATATATTAAAATTTTAATTTTTGATAAAAAATATTTTTCATTATATTTTTGGATTTAATTCAAAAATTTAATTTATAAATTTTAGAATTTGAAAAAAAAAGAACTTAATTTTTAATTACTCATATCAAAGTTTAATTAGTATTAATTTTTTATCATTAAAAAATTAAAATCATTTTTAGTAAAAAATAAAGGATTTATGAAAATTATAATTTACATCATATTATCATTATGTAAGAATAGCCTATAATATTTTAAAACCACTTAAGTAATAAAATATGAGTATGTGGAATAAAATTATTCATTTTAAAATACTATATGAAATTATAAAACCTATAGAACACATTTTTGTTACTAATTAAAATATTACATTAATATAAAACATGTTTTCACTATTTTCATTAAATTAAGTATTCTCAATGTGAGGATCTATTTTGGCTCACCTTTTAATCCAATTAAATTTTAAAAAATTAATTATAAATCATTTTATTCCCTTAAATTTATTAACCCTAATTATTTTATCTTATAAAAAATTTTGAAGCTTAAAAATAATATTTTTCTTAAAATTATTTTTATGCGATTAAGAGTATTTTTAAAAAAATTAACATTCCATGTAATTAAAATTGTAATTTATAAAACTATTTTAGAAATAAAAATCAGAAGTTTCGAAGTAGGTAAAAGTAGTCAATATTAATATTTATCATTAAAATTAATTAATAAGTTTAGAAATTAATGACCAAGGTAAAAGTAAAAGGGGTTAATTGAATTTAACCTATTGTAAAATACATAAAAAAATTTAAAAAAATAATTGAAATGAATGGTTTAAATTTGTATTGAAAAATAAAAAAATTACATAAACGTTTTTCTATTTTTGATCCATTTAACCTTGAGTTATTATGTGGAATAATTGAAAAATGTGATGGTGTTCCCAAAACTAACCTTTTCTTCACTTATAAAAGGGTAACATCATCACCACTTCAAGGAATGTATTAAATTATAATTAATCTTTGAATGTATATAATTTTATTCTACCTATAAACCTATACCAGTAAAATAATCCCATGTTCCCTCATAGTTAGTCTAGTTCCCTCCAATGTTAGGAGACTTCAAAGAAAAATTCCAGTTCCTAACGTGAGTTTTAGCACATACTTAGTTTTTATTCTTAGTTTTATTCTTTAAATTTAATATAAACACACAAATATAATGATATTATTATCATTTATATTAATTATTTATAAAATATTAAGGTTATTATCATTTTTATTCATATACCACATCCATTTAGGAACAAATTGAGGTTCGTGTGTTGTGCGGTCTACGACCTCCATGACCTAACGTATTGTTTTCCTCCACCAATTTACAATAGTTAGATATGTGGATGGTATTAATGTTTATATATTATTTTTATTATATAATAATTTTTTTCAGTTAAATTAGATAACCTTTTAATGATATGATCACCCAACAATCATTGTTAATTCAATTTTTTCAAATAAGCATGCTTAGATGATAATATTTTATTCAGATTATTTTATACTTTCATATCCAATAATTATTATTATAATTACTTATACTTATTATATATCACACTAATAATAATAAAATTATATTACTATTTTTTTGGTATAATGATATTACAACTAAACCACATCATAATCACTCATTAAATTTTTGTATATTCATGTTTCGGTTGGTTTAACCACCTAATCAAACAATAATATGAATTTTCTCATGACTAAATATGATAAACTATTTACTAGAATAATATGATATAAATATGTAAATAATGTTATTTTTTTTAAAGTTATATCAAAATTTAATCATTAATTAATAAAACACATTTCGTTCGTTAAGAATTTTTGAAACATGATCGTTGTCGATTTCATCATCAGAGTTTGTAACAAAAGATAATATTAAATGAACTTATAACTTCATAAGTTACATTTTAAAATTTATTATCGTATAATATATGATATAGTAATTATAATCTTTTAAATAATAATAAAAATGGGCATTGCTACTATGAAACTTGTACAGACGGGCAAAACTATAAGCATCGAATAAGGAAAATCCGAAGCATTCAATGTAGATAATGACTGATTATGAATAAAATGACTAAAAATGTATAATAATAATTTTATTAATGAAATTATTAATATATTTATTTTTTATACATGATTTTAATGTATGTTCATGGAATATTGGACAAGAGTAAGGGTTTTTGTCTCAATTTCTATTCATTGAGACATGTTTTATTCTTATGAACCAATTTCTTATTTATATAGTGTACATAATTCCCAGTAATTTATTTTGAAATACTAAATTATTAAATTCATTGTATTTAATTAACTATATGATTTTTAATCATCCAAATAATTTTGATTAAAAAATTACTTAATCTATAATAGTTTTCATCTCAATTTCCCTTTATTAAGACAATTATTGTATTTATGTACCTAATTTAATTTATGTGTTTTATATAATTAATATAATAATATAATATCATAATTATATTTTAATAAAAAAAATTCATGTTCAATTTGAATCCATCAATTTCATGGGGTTTTAATTGAAGGTATAATCAAGCAGTAAGGGTGGTCTTCATCTCAATTCTTATTCTTTAAGACATAATAAATTTTATACACCATGTTTCCTTTTTATATTCTATAACTATCCATGTATATATTATTATCATAATAATTTTATTTCATGGGATTTACTCATTAAAATCATGTTTTAGATTCAAGTAGCTAGTGATTGTGTAATTTCCCCTATAGTGTGGATTTTTGGAAACTCCACTTTAATTTATTGAGTTATGACCATTATTTGAAATTTTTCCATATATGTTTTTTTACACTCTACCTTTTCATTATATTATTTGTTATTAAAAAATTATTTCTTGGGATATACACTCAAACCATGTAAACCTTTTGAAAAATATTTCTAATTTCTTGGGAAATGTTTTTTTGAAGCCATACACTTTATTTATCTAGATGGATTATGATAATGTAATTCTGGTATTAAATTATTTGTATACTAATTATTCTATATGATGTTTGAAAAAAATTATCATAAATGGTATTGGATGATGTTAAACTAGAAATTATGATATTCTATTTACATTGGAATATTTATTAACATATCGTATATTTTTATATGAATACAGAGGATCGTTGGAATGTTTAACTATCCACCTTCTTCCTCTGGATGGGTTATTATTTGGTTATCTCATTCATTAACATGGGTAATATCATTATCATTCTATATGTTGTTATTACAATATTAATGTTTATTGAAAAGGCTGATTGTTAATTTTTTATTCAATTTCTATTATAGTGAATGCACTGGACTTTAACAAGTGACAGGTGAGGGCCAAAATTATATATCATCTTGATGTATCGACGGGTCTCATGATACAAAATATTTTGGGATTTGGTGTATAGCTATTACCATTATAGAATATTTTATTTTTAGAAACCCTAGAAATTATGACTTTATGATTATGGTTTTGATGAAAAGTAAAGTGTCTTGGAAAACTGATTTAATATTTGGTTTGTGGTGCTTATCATTATGAATTTTATAAGTATGAGATTAGTATTAATGATATAGGTATTTTCATTTATTTTTGTGGATATTTCATGCTTCTAATTTCATGTTGATTATGGATTCATGTCATTTACCAATTCTTTCCATAATATTTTTTTGATTTTTATGACATGATTGTTTTAGTTACATGTTCCTGTAACTGAGTGTTTGGTCTCATCTATTTTTAAGTTTTCTATTTATCAATATTATGAATAATTGTTTTACATGTGATGTCTTTCAAAGGATATCATGTGAAAAAAAACTTGTGGTATATGTTTGATAGGTGTCATAAATTAAGTAAATTCACATATAATATGATAAGTATCCATTTTTTCAAAAAATATGGGATTTAACGATTTATGTTGTATCTTAATTCTCAAAATTTATATACCTGAATAGTTCTATTAGATGTAAGAGATAAATTAATCATTTTTATTTTTTAATTATGGTTGGTTTTATTCGAGATTCTACAACTAGTATTAAGAAAGTAATGTAATGTATGTATTTATGAGGACCATATTTGGGAGTGTGGATATGGGGCATCACAATGATGCTTTGGTTGAGGTTGGGGATTTGAAACTTCCCATTCCATATTAATATAAAATTCTTAATCATCATAGTTTTTTTCCTTTGGTTAGATGCTATGGATTAGATAAATAAGATAATGAAATGGACAAAATAAAATTAAAGGGGTGGTTTAGAGATTTCATGTAATTATTTTACAAGATTTGGATCTCTCTCGCTTGGATACCTTTCCATTTTGAGAGGTGATTCCCTCAAGCTTCACCATTTTAACCCCCTTTATATATTTCCCTATGCTACCCATTCTTTAATAAAAATTTAATTGACATAATTTATAGAAAGTAAATGGATTAGGTTGATTATTATTTACTTTATAGGACTTATTGATATTTGTTATGTATTGGTGGTTTTTATTTCTAATAATAGATAAATTTTTGGTACTATGATGTACATTTTTATTTAAATATATTTTTTACAATCACCTTTAATAAAGGGATAATCACTTAAATTTGTAAATGAATTTGTTTTATAGAAACATAGAATTAATGTGTTGATTAATTAGATGTTCTTCAATGTGAATAAATATTAGTCCTACCCTTATTTCCTTTTGTATATGGGTTCTTCTTAACATTAATTATAGAGTAATTTTTCTTGTTGTTGTGTTTGATCAGAAGTATGAGGTTTGGTTTGTTTTCAGTAGTGGTGGATGGTTTTTTATGTGATTGTTGTAGAAAATAAATTCATTGTTGTATGAAATATTGGATATTTTTTTATCCATTATAGTGGTTGTTGGATTGTGTTATAGGCTAGTTTATGTTGTGATAGTTCAGTTTTTATGGGTTATATTACAGATTCCCTATGAAAAAGAATATTCTTGTCGAAAAAAACAGTAATAGATAATGATCTTACGTTAAAAAATGATGGGTGTATAAATTAGTATCAAAAAATCTAGGGATAATTGTTTTTAATAAATGGTAAAGGTTGGAATAAATAAAAATATTCATTAATAAGTATATTGATATGAGGAGTGTAAAAATAATGGTTTGACACTAAATATGGAATGTTTTAACATAATAAGCATGTTAATAATGAACTTATAATTTTTTCCTGAAAATTAAATGGGATTTTAGTAAAGATTTGTATGGCCACATTATGTAAATTTCTTGGGCAAGTTTGTGACATGGTAGTGGTAGTGGTTTTTTGTGAGTGGTAGTAATGATGTGGTGGTTTTTGTGGGTGTTAATACTATTGTTTTGGTAAACCATTTAGTATGTACAGTGTGGGAATACTATACATGATATTTTTTGTTATTTATTATGAAACACCACTCGATTTAGGTAACCTGACTAAATCCCATATAAGGATATAGGTTTCAAGTGGTTACCCAATATATTGGTTACTAATTGAATATGTAGATAATTTTACCCACTTCCTCATGCTCGCTTCAAATGTAGTGTAAGCTATGATGGGTCATAGTAGGTATATAAATATATCCATTGTAGTGGATTTTGGTGATAATGTGTGTATATATATATATATATCGATTTAACAAGTTATGTTTTTAGGATATGGATATATGGTGGGGTCGTGCAAGGTAGGAAGTGGGTGTGTGGTTGATGCTTCCCATATTCTGATACCCTTCTATGATGATGTTTTGATGTGGTTATGATGTGATGATATGGTATATAGTTGTGTATATGTGGTTATACATGTGATATGATATGTGATTATGTAAATTCATTTATATTTAAGGCATGGAAGAATGGGATGTGTGTCATAGGGAATAAGAGTTAGATATTTGGGGAATTGGATGTATGGTACCTTATTTGAATATAATATTTCTCTACAATATTACTATACCTGGACACAATATAGAGTGAGTAAACCTTTGTGATATTCAATGATAGTTTACCTTAAATAGGTTCATGAGAGGTTTTTTGGAGGATCAAAATGAGTATACATATATTTTCACCCATGTATATATAAATATATTTTCACCTTTCCAGTTTAGATTTAGTGATTGAGTTGGACATTACTAGTTCAAGCTATTGAGTTGATGTCTAAGTCAAGGTCCTTAGATTTTCTTTTTAATATTCAATTTTAGAGACATTTTTTATGTATGAAATTTTCATGCATTATTAATTGGGTTTATTTTAAATTATATAGAGTATATTGGAAGTTTTTTTCTTGTTCCTAGGATTATAAGGATAATTCCACCAATTTGTGAGTTTTATACCATTGATGAATGTCGCCAACCAATGGCCTAGTGGAGATGGGATTCATGGGTCACACTCATTTTTACTGTCGAACCAAGTGGTTTTCTCAGTGAGGATGGTTCATGACATAGTGGTATCAGAGTTATAGATGATATTTAGGTCAAATTATGGAGTTAGTCACTAGTGTGGATTTTATGGGATGTTAGGGTAACAGTATTGGTTGAATATATCATGTGACATATTAAGAGAGACTAGGTAGGACATAGGTGATTAAGTCCCCTTATGATCCAATGCAAGGATCTTAATAACACTGAACATGTAGTCCATATAATGCTAATTTATGGGTAGGGACCTAAATTAGATACCTTATAGTGGTATATGCATGTTTCTTTATTTCACATGTTTTTTAATTAGGGTGATTATGGGAAATTTAAAATGGATTTAATTAAATGATCTTAATTTAATTATTTTTTCCTAGGATTATGAGTTATTATTATTTTTACATATATAGATGGAAAGTGGTTTTCTTCTAAAAATGGTTCAATGTTGATAGGTTTAGTTGTATAATATAGTTGATTATAAGATGGTTGAACTGGTAGAGCAGGGTGTGTCTTTGAGGAAGAAGCTACTTAAGTTTTACTATCAAATTTTAGAAAAGTATGGGGATAGTGTATCTAATAAAGATATATAGTTCTAGTCAAAGTAATTGGATATTTCTTTTATTCTAACCTATTCTAATATATAATATTATGTCCCATTGATTTTTATTCAGTTGAAGGGAGTCTCATGTTAGTGATGGTTTCTGTTTCTTAGAGAGTATGAGGATTTAGTAGTTCTATGGGAATATATCTATAAGAAAATATGAGTAGATTTTATTTTTTTTATGATAGAGCTAGTAAGTTGAAAGAGTATCTTTATATTCATAAGGGTTTAATGAGTTGTGGTATCTTGGTATTTTATTCAAGGCCCCTTTATGTTATACCCCCAATGTTCTCCATTTGAGGAGGATAGAGATTTAAATTTTGATGAGCTATTGTTTCTAACTTTTATAACTAGGTTACCCCATTTATGATGACTACGCATCTGTTTGTGCAAAAAAGGAAGAGTAGATTGAGAGTATGCAAGCATGGTATAATTTATCTTTAAAGGAGAGTCATAAAAACTTCTCCTATAATAAATTAGTTTATTTAGGATCTCAAATATCAGGGTAGTTAAGGATTAAACTTGAAGATAGTCTATCTCATCACTCTTCATTACATTTCATTATGGTTAATTGATATCATTAATATACTAGGACCTCCATTAGAGTGTTATTTTCTATTTAAGGTCATTTATATCATCATTTATAATTCCCTACCATTCTCAATGGGTAGCAAAATATGCATTGTAAGCTTCTCATACATCCCTATAAAAATATTCCCTTGAGGCATTTTCACTAATAGAGTTACCGGGATTTTTTCCATTCAAGTTAATATGGAGTTGATAGGGGACATCTCGATGATTCCCCTAATCATTTGAAATATATAAATAATCATGACCATAGACAAAGACATTAGTAGGGCTATTGAGTAAATGTATTAGGGTGTGTTCAATTTCATTCCATGGAGATTCTAAATCCTGGTGGATATATATAGATCAAGGTACAATCTATTTATCTTCCTTCTTGGTATTTACCTTTTTTTATTCTAATGAATCATATTCCTTTATTTTTCCTTCATTATTCCACTATTTTTGGAATAAGGTGGAGATGATTATGGTTCCCTTGGTGATTACTATACCAGTTGTAGTTTTGTATTTATTATTTGATGTGTTTTGAATTTTTGATATGATGATGGGGAAGCATCAATCATTGGAGGATATATTATTATTATATATACAACTATATGATATCATTTTTCTAATATACTATATATACTCTATACATAAGGTTAAAGATTTATTATAAAGGAGATATATGCTCTTATAAATTAAATGAATTATTCATTGGTGATAGAGACTATCAAATGTGCCACAAATATTTGGATCATTTTTTTCTGGGATGGAAGATTTGATTTTGTGGTTTAGGCAGAAGTGTTTCATATGAACATTGAGGTGTTTTTGGACGTTTTTCGGGAAGAGGTTTTATCCCTTACCCCTCAATATAAAATTTAGTTCGGTATAGAGTTAAAAAATGGTTTCACTCTATTTTGATTCATCATATGAGATGGTGAATTTTGAGATGATGATTGGAAATTAAATGATTTAATTTGGTACAATATATTACCCTAGGGTTCTATATTGTTATTTTCCAAGAATGAGGATGGTAGTTTGAAATTTTTAAAATACTACCAATGATTAAACGAGGTGATGATATAGAGTTTTTATCCGCTTCTAATGATATATAATTTTTTATCAAATTTAGGGAGCCAGTTAGTTTTTAAAGATTGATCTACGGTATGGATATTTTATATTGAGGGTTTAGGATGATGATTTCTCAAAGACTACTTTATGGTCCCTCTATGGGCACTTCGATTGGTGGTTATATTTTTAGGTGGAATGAACACCACATATATTTTCCAAGAACACATGAACTCTATATTTCATGAGTTTTCAAATTAGTTTATGGTAGTGTTTTTCAATGATATTCATGTTCACTTGAATTCAGTGGTGGGTCATGTTAATCATATGACAATTTTATAAGTCATTTAACACTATCAACTTCATGGAAATCTCTCCAAGTATAATTTTTAGACACATGAGGTTCATTTCATTATCCATGTGGTATCTCAACGATGAGTGGTAGTAGATCCTTCAATGATCAAGGTGGTTTTTTTAGAATGAACCGATGAATTTTATAAAATTTCTTAGTTTCCTTAGTTTTTAGGAAAATATTAGAGGTCATTATTTTATTTCTCTTTGATTTTGACCTTTTTAATAGATTTTATCTAAATTTACCTGACCATTATATGGAATAATTTGTCTGAGGTGGATTTCAACTACTTGAAGGATAATTTTATCAATACTCCTATTCAAAAATATCTATGTCAAAATTCATGTTTTATATTTCCTATGTTGATTTTTAACTCAATTTTTGAGAAATAGAGGGTGGTGATCTCATATCAATTTACAAATTTATGTACTACTAAGAGAAACTATTGAACTGATGATATTGTATTCATAGTGGTGGTGTTCTATCTAATGTTATAGTTACGTTATAAATGAATGTTTTTTCGTCATCATAGATCACAAGAGCGTGAGGTATATTCTCTCTCAATTATATTTGTATATAAATTTGTTAAAGTGGATGGGATTTTTATAGGACTATGATTTTGGGATATTCTCTACCATAAGGAAATAGAATTTGGTTTTTTGATGCAATAAGTATAAATTCGAAGGGATATATTTTTCAAGAGTTTGTAGATGCATAGAGGGTGATGTAGGAGCCTGTAATGGTGTATCATGATGTGTTGGATGCTGATGATAAGGGTTTTCTCTTTAAAACAAAAATATAGTCATAATTTTTTGTAAAAGGTGGAAGATAATTAAAGGGGATACTTAGAGGTAGAGGTGTTGCAATAATACATCTTCCCTAAAGCTGATCCTAAGTTATGGTCGAAGGATGATCGACATCAGGTGTCGTTTAGAGGTATGTTTTTCATTACATTAGTGACATGAGAGGTGGTTATTCATGAGTTTCATAGCTCACCCTTAATGGTGCATCTGATTATATCCAAGATATATCATGCCTTTAGGATCAAGTTATGGTGGCCAAGGATGAAGCAGTAAGTAGTGAAATTTTCCTTTCGGTGCTAGTATCTTTTAGTAGGTGATGGAATAGGATCAATTTTCATGATTTTTACAACAGCCAGTGGATTTTATTGAGTGAATGTTGGAAGAAATTTTAATGTATTTTATCACTATATTTCCTTAATAATAAGGAATATGGTATTCTATTTTGATGATATTGGATAAGTTAATAAATTCATCCCATTTAACGGGGATTGAGGAGTTGCGTGTTGTGGACATTTTTGCAATGTGATATCTAGATGAGATAGTTAATCTCTATAAGGGTTCAATAATTATCATCTTTGATAAGGATACTCATTTTATCTAGTGATTTTTGGGAGGTCTTCAATATATTTTTTTCTATGAGCTATGCATTAGCATATCATTTCATCCCCAGATAGATGGGTGTATATATCAGTCTATCTAGACATTGGTATACATGTTGATAGCATTCTTTCATGAGTTTAGTGTCCCTTGGGTGAGGAAGAAGCCTATATTTTAGTTTTCTTATAATAATCTCTAAAATTATTCTATCAGTATGGATCCATTTTAGGTGTTGTATGGTTGTACATGAAGATCTTTATTATGCTAGAATGATGTTGTATAGTTGATGGCCCTTGGATCATATTTCATGCAAACCATTACCAAGAAAATATAGATGATTCAAGAATGGATAAAAGTGGTGCAGAAAAATCAAAATATTTGTGGTGATTGATGGAGAATACCTAATTATATTGAGGTTAAAGATAGTTGTTCTTAAATTTTTTCCCTCATTAGGGGAAGAAGATCTCCAGTCATGGGATTAAGTTCATTCCTTTGTTTATTAAGAATATTGAGGTGTTATAGAATATGGTATAGTTGTAATATATGTTAATTCTTCCCCGGTAGATAGAACAAATCCATAATGTCTTCTATATGTCATAGCTTCATAAGTACCATCATGATGACTCTCATGTCATCGATTGGGGTTATCTGAATGTAGAGTATAATCAGAATTCACAGAGTTGTAGGTTCATATTCAAGAATACTAAGAATTTCATACCTTTGGTTATTTTTTTAATCCATTGTGTCTTAGAAGAGTGTTGGTGAGAACACGAGTCACAAATACACTCTTTATCTTGATTTTTTCTAAAACCTATTTCACTATGATGTTGAGATGATTGTTTTAGTGTTCAGTCATTGATATTTCTATTTTGGAATTTCTTTTTGTGATGTTATTTTTACACCCTAATATTTAATTGAATATATTATTCAATTAGATATATTTTCTTTGATATATTTTAATACACGTAACACTATGTTTTAATAAACACTGATAAAATATTAAATTATTATTTAAATGTTCATGTTATAACATTTCTATTAAACTTCATGGTATTAATAGGAATAATAAAATTTTCAAATTTTAGTATATTTTTTTATATAATAAAATATATTGATATATAAGTACTAAAATTTTTTAAAGTTAATATAGACTTCAAAAATACATTCCTTTTCAAAAAAATATTTTCATTGCTTTTTATGAAAAAATAAAATAATTGAATTATTACACTTTTAGAAAATGTATTTGAAAAAATTGAATTCATTTATGGAATAAAAATTTTAAAATTATCTATGATTGAATTTTTTAGATTTTTCTAAATGGATTATGTTTTTAATGAATTGTGAAAAATACTATTTTTTTTTAAAACTACCTTTTCATTTAAATAATTTAAAAGGTTATATATTGTTTTAAAATTATTTAAAAGTATAATTAGTTAAATTATGTTATTATTAATACAATTTATGTCATTTTATTCAATTTGAGGTTTTTTTTATATAAAAACTTTTTATACATATGAAAACATTTTCTTATGAAAACTTTTTTTATTCATCGCATCTCGAAGTTTTATTTTATATTAAATTTTTCTAATAATGTGGAAAAAAATAAAAAGTTATTAAATATTTGTAATAATAATATTTAATAATATATAATAATTACAAGTTAATTTTCTCTCATAATTATTAGTGAAAACAATAAAACAATAGCCACAATTCAGGTCAAAACATTGTTTTTCACTTTATATGTGCCTGTGTTAAATTTATTTTCCACTAAAATATGAAATTTACTTGATAAAATGGATTTAATATTTATAATAAATTGTTCCAAATTATATAATAAGTATCATCTATTTTTAGTCCTAATGGATAAGTTTCCTAGGTAAATAAATAAAAAAACAAGTTGCCATGGAGCAAACTGAAATAGTAAAAGTAAGTAAACATAGAGAATAAGGGACAACATGTTTAAACCATGTGTTTTATTATAAGGTGGAAGTTTTTATTGACCATATATTCCCTATAATCCATTATTCATTTATTTTGGAGGAACTTGGAATGAGAGTGACTTCCCATTATTGAATAGTTTTGGGTATTTATAAAAATGCCACTCTTCATCAATTATAAAAGGGAACCTCCTCCCATCAATTAATCACACATATTAATCCATTTTTTACAACATAAAATAGAAATATATATCCCCAAAACATTTATAAATATTCTATATCTTATTTTATTACCAAACTACCAACCCTATAGTCCATAATAAGAGATCCAAATGAGGTTTTCCTAAGTAATGGTTAATGGATTCACTAAGATCTTTTTTTAACTTCTTCTCTTTCCACCATTGATTATGATTTAATAATACCAATTTAATAAAAAAATAGTCTTTAAAAACTTAAATTTTTTTATTTATATATAATAACCTATATCCATCTCTTCTTCCATCAAATTGGAAAAGAAAATGTCAGTCCTGTGTACAACTAACTACTTCCTCAGGAACCGATGTAATTCATTTTCAATAACTTCCTCTCATGGGTATATTTAATGATGTATTTAAATTATATATGTGATATTTAAAATTTAATCACAATTTTTTAATTATAATATAACATCTACCTTCTTACCTTACAATTTGTTAGAAAATGGTAACATCGATCCTGTATAGGGGTGGATTATTGCCTCCATAGAACAACATCAGAAAATTTTAATTTTATATTGAAATGCATGGTAATATGGATATATTTAATTAATATACAATATATTTATAATATTATTATTATTTTATATATGTGAATTAATATTTACCTTTCTTTTGTTCCATCTCTTAATAAAATAGAAACATCGTTCATGTGTACGTACAAAATATCATCTCCAAGAATAGTGTAATTCATTTTATTTACCAATATTTTATTGATTTATCTAAATACATATATAATGAATATATATTACATTTATATCATGGTTATAATTATGGATATTATTTAACCATGATAAAACTAAAAGGGATGAAAATACCAAACCAAAACATGCATGAAAAACGATACAATTATTACATAAAATTTGATTTTAACAAGGAATTATTAATAACAAGATAATAAAAGTTCATGAGTAAAAAATTTATGGCATTATATATGTGATTAATTTTCATCAATATATATATAATAAACATATATTTATTGTACATGAATTTTAAACATGTACAATGAAATTCAAGACTTGATGTAAAGGATTGTTGTCTCACTTTTGTTTCCATGGGAAACATTACGTATTCACAAATTATTTCTTTTGTGTGGTGCATATAATTCCCATGAATGTATTTTATGTTTATAATAATGAAAATTATGGGATATAAATATATATATAGGGTTATTTATTTCATTAATATTATTATTCAATAGTTACCATAGTGGTAAAAAAAATTATTTCGATCTCATTATTCATCGGGGTTGTTTATCATTATGTTCCTAGTGATGAAATTGTATGATATACCCCTCAAAAAACTCATAAATTTTATTATTAGATTTTTATTTATATAGAATATATTTATTCCTTTAATTTTACTTTATTTAACAAATAAATATACCAAAATATTATTTTTAATAAAAATCAACATTATTTATATCTTCGGCCAGAAATCATTTCACTTCAATTTATATGTTTTAAAAAATGTTTCAAAGAAATATTTTATTATTATAATATGATTTTCTTAAAGATATTTTTAACCATTTTAACATTATACACAAAAAAAGAAAACTTCTTATCATTTTATGAATGAGTTTGTTTTGACTCCTTACAAAAAATGTTAATGGAATCATTGTAATAACATGTACTATCTGAAATAATTTTTCACCGTCATGGAAAATAAATTATTCAAAGCCTAATTTACATTTTTTCAAGGATATTTTCAAAGAAATGTTTTCCCTTGACCTTTGATAATTTTTTAGATTTTAAATAAGTGATTTAAAAATGTGAAGGATATTTTTCTCAAGAAAGTTTTAATGATTTTTTATGGACTTTATATTCATCAATGACAAAAACCTTTGGTGTGATTATGTTTTAATAAGGATATGATCTGATAGTTCTATACTTTTCCTTTCTCTTTATGGTTTATGTTTATGATTATGATGAAGATATGTTTATGAATCCCATCTCTTTCTCATAAGAGATACTATGATGAAATATTTATGAACCCTATTTCCTTTCCATGGGTTCTGATATAATGAATCTTTTATGATCATGTGAAACAAAAATCTATGGATTATATAATGTATTAGACCTATCTCTCCCTCCAATTCATTGGTTAAATATTTATATCTCATGAGAAAAATAATATTGTAATTATCATTGACCGTAGTTCAAAAAGAGACTTTATCCACTATGATAGTCTTGGGAGTAAACCTTGAATACTACTATAGTTTGGAGAGTGAACCCATTACACTATGATATTTTCGGAAATTATCCTTGAAAAATAAAGAAATTATTTTCTATTCTAATATTTTTTCAACAAATCTATGTTCTATTCAAATGTTATGATCTCATGGATCATGTTCTTTTATGCCTTTTTGATTTATTTCTTATGAACTGACAAGCTTTGTCACATGACTCAATATAATGATCTTTGATATAAATGGTACGGTTTTCAAATGTTAAGTTCATTTTCTCTAAACCTTATGCTCATGTTATTCTTATGTGATCAATTATATCACTCTTGTTTTCCCTTACTAAGAATATGAGGTCATCCTTTCTTATGTTTCCTTTCCCTAAGTTATGATGAAATTTTTTATGTATGATATTTTTAATAAGGGTTCTATTTTTGAATAAATTAGTTATAGATGATGTAATTCCCTTAGGAAAAAGTTATTTATGTATCCAAGATTCCAAATAAACCAAACCATTATAGTCTTCATGCATATTTTTGAAAAATTAAATAAATATTCATATAATAAGATGTAATGTATATATAAGATAATCCTGGGTAACTATAGTTGGTATTAGAGGATAGGTTTAGTTAACCTTTAGAAATTTTGATGATAAAACATTAGTAATAACTATAAGAATAATTCAAAGTATATGAAAACTTTGTATAATTCTAGGGAAGGTTGGAGTGGGTGTTTTCGAAGAAATTACATCCATGTCTAAATACTACACATGGATTTTGATCTAGAACTATTGTACCTTGGGGTAATAACTCTGAAATGGATCTATTTTGATTTTACTTGATTGTCCTCATGAGAAACTGAATGTCATGGGAGTTGGAATGAAAATATCATTTTTATATTGAAAAAATATTCCCAAGCTATGAATCATGTTGAACATAAAAATGATAAAAGAAGGGAAAACATTTTATTGATCTTTCAAGAGTAAATGTTCACCTCATTTTAGTGTTTCTACTAGTCCACTAGTTTCCAAAAAAGGGATCAATACCATTGAAAATATAATTTTCTCTCTCAAATTTTTGGAGCATGAAAAAGAAATTTTCTGTCTCTAATATTTGAAAGGTTAACGTGATCAATAATGGTATCTTATCAAAAATATGAGGCAACATGTGTAAATTAACTCTATAGAGTTGGATTGTGCTAATTGTGTATTTTTTCATAAGTAATTCTCTCGTATTATTTGTACGAAACTAGAGAACTAATTACCTGACGTAAATCAGAAGGATAATGAATTTTTTGGTACCTATGATGAAAAATATATAAGACATAAAGTTGTACTTCTGGTATTATCATCCAACATAAACGTAAGGTTGATAGATTATTTATTGTCCTAAAACTATGTATCCAAAGGGTGTTATCCATAAGGGATTTCAATATATAATAAGAAATAATTTTATGTGCTATTAAGGTAAAAATATATATAGGAGTAACCCATCAATCTCTTGGTTTTGATAAGAAAAAAATATTGAATTTAAATGAAACTATAAAAATAATGAAGAAAAAAAGATGAGATTTTATTATTTCTCAAAGTGTGTAATGAAAAATGGAGGAAATTTCCTTAAGGGGATTGGTAAAAGTTTTACACGTAGAAATTATGGTCATCAAGAAATCAATTGTTGATGTGATGGGATAAAGTAATCTAATGATGTGAATAGATAGAAAACTTCACATAATGCACCACCCACTCTCCAGTATTTCAAATAGAAATAGTATGGGAATTATACTAAACATTTCTCGAATCCAAAGGTTATGGAAGATTATCAATATCAATAACCTCTCAATACAATATAAAAAGGGAAGCCTCATGAGAAGACTTTTTTTGATGAGGGGTATGATAATGATGTGGTGAAAGGTACACTTTAAATCCACTCTAGGAATGGTAAGGTCTTATTTTATTATAGACCCACACACTAAGGTATATCTGAATTATTTTTAAGGGTTTTAAAATACTATCTTAATAATAAGATGTTGGATTACCAGTAAAACAACTAAATGGAATGGTGATTTCATTTCAAATATATAATTCTTCTCCAGTTTAATATTGTAGGAATGTGCATCCGTTAAACCTCATTATTCTCCCTCTGGTTGGAATAGATTATCCCTCTATATATTAATCCCAAATCAATTATCGGGGAAGGGAAATCACATTTTATATTTCAAACCAATCTATGATCAATTATCAGTGTGATGATAAATATTAAATTTTGATGAAAACCATATCCATTATATGGGTATTAAATCTAATTAAAAAGGGGTATTTATCACAGATGGTTGGCTAGAAACTCTACATCAATTATATTCATATTATAAGGGAGTTTTCTAATGTCTTTTTAAAAGAGTTTCCAAATATTCCACTAAATATTTAAGTTGAGTTTTCAATATAATTCATACCAGGTGTTTCACCTATTTCATATACTCTCTATGGAACGACCCCATTTGGGTTATCTAAATTGAATAACAAACTCCTGGATAATCGTGAAAAGGGATTAATTCAAACAATTATTTCTCCTTGGGGTGTAATTGTTCTTTTTTTCAAATAAGAAATATGGATTGCTGATATTCTGCATTGATTAGAGGTATATGAACATTATCAAAATCAATAACAAGTATCATGTACCTAGCATTGATGACTTTTTGATCAACTGTGTGGTGCTCAATAGTTTTCTAATATTTAATTTGTTCTATATATTATAAATTGAGTTTCAATAAAGAGGATATACCCAAGAATTCATTTCAAACAACGTATAGAAACTATGAATACTTATTTATGCCATTTGTTCTTACTAATTCCCCTATTATCTTCATTGAGTTAATGAACAATGTATTTAGATAATACCTAGATCAGTTTGTGGTAGTATTTATAGAAGATATTCTTATCTATTTAGTTTGAGGATTGTGTGGATGTATTGAGGGATATATTAGTTGTAGGAAACATTTATCGAGTGTGAATTTTAGCTAAAAAAGTTTCCATTTTGGGTTATATAATCTCAAGATAGGGTATATTTGTGGATCCATCAAAGACTAAAGTTATCGAATATTGTCCCAAAAAAATACTATGATTGAGATACAATTTTTCAATATTTTTTCTGAATATTATCAATGGTTTGTAATTAATTTCTCATGAATATATAATCCACTCCATATTTTAACCCAGAAGGGATCTAAATTTCTCTAGATTAATGAATAAAATAAAAATTTTAAGGAAGTAAAGAAAATATTAGTCAACGCACCTATTCTTACAATACCAAATAGTGGATAAGGTTTTGTAATCTATAGGGATACATTAAAGAATTTATTTAGATAAATCCTTATGGAAAATGACATGGTGATATCTTATGACTCATGATAATTGATAGTTAATGAAAAAAATTACACAAATTAGGATTTGGAGTTAGATGTTGTACTTTTTTCATTAAAAATATAGAGGGATTATCTTTATAAATAAAAGTGTGATATAAATAATAATCATATGTTTTCAAAGTTTATAGTCACATAGAAGGATATCAATATTCTCCAATGAAGATGGTTGGAACTAATTAATTATTGTGACTTATCAATACATTACAACCCTGTGAAAGTGAACAAGGTGGATAATGCTTTGAATCAAAAGGATAATTATAGATTATTTCTGATGAGGATCACAAAAGATCCAATATTTATTTATTGGAAATAGATGGATCTTAAGATATTTTAGAAAGGGGTTAAATCATGTTCTTCTCAAATATGTCTTCAAATCCAGGATAAGATTAAAAAGCTACAAAAGAATGATTTTAAGTTGCAGAAGAAGGTGAGAAATGTACATGAGTTTCACCTTTATTGTGATGAGATAATAAAGTTCAGGAAAAATATATGTTTTCAACCCATACCATATTTTAATAAGTATATATTAGTGGAAACTTAGAGCTATTCGTTCTCTATTCATTATGGAATTATAAAGATGAATATTGATTTGAAAGAGTAACTATAGAGGGATGAAATAAAGAGATTTATTGCAATGTTTGTATCAAAATTCTTGGTATGTTAGTAATTTATGTATGATAGATATAAGTATAATTGTATGTTATAAAAATTACCCATACCATAATGAATTTGGGAAAAAATCACTATGTATATTTTCATCAGAACTCCCAAAATCATCTAAAGGGAACAATGATATATGTGTTAGAGGCAATTTCCATAAAATGTATGCATAATTCATTAATATTAGAGAATATTTATATTAGGATAATATTTACAATATATAAATTTAGGAAGAGGTAAGTTAGTTTGTAATAATTCATTTTATTATATCTGATTAAGATTATAGGTTTTCCTTGATGTTCTGGTGAATCCTTCATCAAGATATTTATACAAAATTGTGTTTCTGGAATGCGTATCATCCATGGGAAGATGATAAATCTGATATAAAAATTCAGAACCTATAGGATAATTTAATATATTTTTCAATTTATTTCAAAGGTGTTTAGGATCAACACCTTCATTTAGATTTGTTTTCTTACAAAAATTGATCTAACTTGAGTGTTCAGATGGATCCTTATAAATCCATCTAAGAAAAGAAGTGTAGAAATCCAACGTGTTGGGATAAATTTGGATAAATATAGATATTGGGACCATAACATTCTAATAAAATGGAAGAGATGGTTATATCCATTCATAAACACATAATAGAATCATAAATTTGACAGAAATGTTATATTGATAATAACCAACATGATCTGGAATTTGAAGTTAGTGACTAGGTGATTCTGTGAATTTCTATAGGGAAGAGGGTTATGAGATTCTTAAAAAATTAAAATCTAATCCCTTGGTTTCTTGGACCATTCATGATTCTTTATTGACTATAGAATGTTTCTTATCATTTGGTGCTTCTATCGAACCTCTCTGAAGTTCATGATGTGTTTTATGTATCTCCACTAAGGATGTACATACTTGATCTTTCACATGTATTGAACTCAAAGCTCATAATGTTGGATCAGGAAAATTCATTATAAGAACAACCTATAGTGATTCTACATCATTTATATAAATCTCTATGAGGCCATACCACTCACTTGGTCAATGTTTTGTAGAGAAACCACCAATTCAAGGAAGCAACATCAGAACCTAAAGAATATGATAGGGTAGAACTATCCTCATTTGTTTGTATCCTAGTGATGGAATTTTAAAGGAAAAAATAATTTTAAATAGTGTATAATATGACACCATAATATTTTATGAAATATTTTTTTTTCAAATAAATTTAATTTCTTTGATAGCTTGAGTTACATGAAACACTGAGTTTTAACGAACCACGATAGTCTATTAAAATTGATTTTTAAATATTACTATTATAACATAGTTATTAAAATTCAAAATATGAATGGGAATAATAAAATTTTAAAAATTAATAATATTGTATTTACATAAAGAAAATATATTTATAAATAATTAAGAAATTTTGCTAAAGTCTTTATAACTTCAAAATTAAATTTCTTCCCAAAAATTTATTTTCATTTATTTTTGTAAATAAATAATAAAATTTATTTTTTCTAATTTTATAAAAAGTATTTTATATAATTAAATTAATTTTTGGAATAAACATGTTAAAAATTTCATTAGTTGAATTTTTTATTATTTTTTGGGAATGTTAAATTTTTAAATGAATAGTGAAAATTCTCACACACACAAGAATTCATTTTTTATTAATACTAGGAGAGAGGAAATTGAAGAGGAGAAAATTCAAAAGGGTATATAATACTGAATACCAATAGAATCACCTATAATATTTCAAAAAAAATTGTGGGGAGGGATCTAGTGTTAGAAAACATCATGAGAGAAGAATCCTAAAAATCCCTTACAACAAGAATGTCAGCAACGCGATATCCTTCATTCCACGTATGGAGAATCCCAAAACTATTGAAAAATAAATATTTTCACTTATGGATCAAATAAGTTATTTTATGATTAGAAATGATACCTTTAAAATAGTTACATATGTTCTTAAAGTCCTTCACCACTATAGTCAAGGAAATGTGGTTTGAATGGAATAGGTTTATTCCATTTAGTATTCAATTAGCCTCCACTCGAACAAAATCACCCTACCCATATAATTCACTAAAGGAAAAAATAATCAAACATTTAGAATCATGAAGGAAACCTCCAAATGATATAAAAACATAAATACATGGTGCATCAATATTGATATTAAGTCTACTTATTGGAATATCCTAGAAAACCAAGTGTCCCGTGAGAGAGTGTCTATAAGAATAAGAAATATTGCTTCAAATCATACAATTTCATATAGAGGGAACCTCATCACAGTATTTTAGAATATGTAAGAAATTTGAAATGAGGCATATGGACCTCACTTCCATAGTTTTAATGGATGTGTTGAAACTATTATGATGTGTGGGAGATGATGTATTACCATAAAGGTTTACTATTCTAGTTAAGAATAACTTAGTGGGAGATGAAGTAGTTCAGTTATAAACTAGTCAGTTATATATCAATGTTTTGAAAGACATTAAAACTTTATGGTAATCATGATTGGTTTTAAAAAATGAAATGAATATTAATATAATAATTTTTAATATATATATATATATATATATGAGAAGTTTGGGTTCTTGCAGCATTATTCTTATTTTAGAGGCATCTTTTAGAGTTTTTGGGTATTTTTGCCAGTTTTTTAATATTTTGAGCCTAGTTTTGATTCTCAAGGATGATAATATTTTGATATTTATCAAATTTAATGAATTATAATTTGTAAAACTATTAATTTTTTATATGTGTTTTAGGTTTCAGAACAAGTTTTGAGTGAATAGGGTAGATTCAAAGATAAAATTTCAATTAAAAGTATGTGTTGTGAAATGGTCCCATGTTTTGTGTAATGAAGAGTTTGTAGTGACCCTAGATTTTATACATAAATATCACATATTATTAGATAAATATTCCATAAATTTTATAAACACACACTTGAGTGACATAATAGTTTAGTGTCTTTGGAGACTGGGTACACAATCTTCTAATTTGGTTAAAAATATTCAGTATCTCATATAAATATCATCCCCTTAAGTACTCTTCACAAAACATACCATACTTAAAACCTTATTAAAAATATTTGGAAAGAAAATATAAGAAAGTGTGAGCTTAGATTCTCAGTAAGGGTAAGAAAGTGAGATATAAATGATTAAATAAGTATGAAAAGAGAATAACGGTATGAGAATATGATCAAAACATTTGAATATTATAACCTACATATCAAAGATAAAAATCATGAGTCTTGGAAAAAATATTTCAAGGTAATGAAACATGGATCATAATGAAATAAAATAACATGATCCATGAGAGAATAAATTTTTCCTAATGTATAGAATTCGGGAATTTAGAATATCAAAGAAAATCATTCCCATAATAGCCATTAATCACTTCCAAGGCTACCATATTAGAATGATCTCACTCCCTAAAATATCATAGTAATAAAGGTTCAGTCCAAGAAAACCATTGCAGAAAAAGTCTCTTACAAAACTGGGTTCACTCCCCATTCTAATCCTATATACCTTGTGAGATATAAATTTTTTCCCAGTGCATTAGAGGGAGATATATGTCCCACCCATCACATAATGGAAATCATACATATGTGTTTCACAAGATAATAAAGCATTCATCATATCATAAACCATGAAATGAAACGGGGTTTATAAAAATTCTATATTTTCATAACCATTGGAAAAGATACATGTTTCATAATCATCTCATCATTTCATCATTGAATAATCTATCCAAAGAAGTAGGTTTCATAAGAATCATTTCATCATAAACATAAACCATTCAAATAAAGAATAATAATGGTACCCTTTTATCATATCTCTAGTAAGGCAAAGATACCATAAAAAAATTCATCGTAAATGGAAAATAATTTTAAAAAGATACATAGAACATTTATTGAAGAAAAATTATTTTTATTGAAAATAACTATTTAAAAATAAAAAATCATAAAACATTTTGTAAATCCTTTTATTTGAAAATAAAATTTGAAAACTTATAAAATAATATTAGAAAATAATTTAAAACGTTTTTTAAGAAATTGTTATTTTTTATTTGAAAACAACTTTTTAAAACATAAAACTTTTTGCAAATACTCTTCTTTGAAAATACTTGTAAACTTTTAATGTTATATTTAAAAAAAATTGAAACATTTCTTGGGGAAAATATCAATTCCACATAGAAAAAAACATTTTAAAATATAAAAAATTTTGGAAATTATTTTCTATAAAATTAACATTGAGAACTTATAAATTAAGATTTAAATAATAAAATGGTCTTGACGGTGGAAAATTTCATTTATGTCATAAAAATTAAAACAAATATTAATTTCACTATTTTAGTAAAATACAAGAAGAATTTTTTTTGAAAATGATATGAAGATCCATTTAATAAAAATTTTGAAAATTTAAAAAAATTGGTAAAAATTTCCTTAATAACCAATTTTCTGAATTTAAAAAAAATTGAAAAAAAATTAGAAAACATCGTTTTTTAAGAAAAAAATATTTTATACAAAAGAGAGGAATAAAGATTTGTTTCTCAAAAACAACTTTTGAACTCTTAAGTAAATAAAGAGAATAAAATGAAGAAAAACAAGAATTATCATGGCATAATCATATGATAATAAAATTCATTAGTTTCTTGAGTGATAGATCATAATATTTCATCATTGTAATTATAATAAAAAAACATGGTAAAAAGTGAGATTGTATCATAAAACCCTTACCACTTTAGTAACATTGAATCATAATCCCCATAAATGAATAAAATTAAATGAAACATATAATATCATGATAATAAAAAAATTCACTACATTTATAATCAAATGTGCTATATTATAAAACAATTTGGGAATATAATATTATATATGTCTCAAAGAAGGTAAATTGAGACAAAAATACCTTACTGCTTTTGTACTTTTTGAACCATAAACCTGATGAAAGGGAGATCATAAAATGGATATGTAAATCCCCATAATTATAAGTATAATAATAATAAAATAAATTTATGGGAATTATATACACCACATAAAAATAGGTGATGAATATGGCATGTACCTTATAGAAGCCAAAAAGTGAGACAAAATCCCTTACCTTAATTATCGACTTCCTTCGTAAAGGTTTTAACCTACTATAAAATAAAAATGATATTATTATACATATATTAAAAAATAATAAAAAACATATAGTGTTATATATGATCCCCTTATAACATTTAAACACACATTCAATAATAATTCCTTTACAAAACTGTTATCTCTGGGTGTTAATTGTTTCATTTTTGACGAGAGTTTTGGTTCAGTATTTCTAGTTTTTATAATTGTATTATCATTAAATAATTTCCATAATGTTAAATATGAAATTAATATCACATATTTTTTAATATAAATATTTATAATCATTAAAATAATAGATATAGAATGAATAAATAAACTTTTCATAGAGGCGGTAGGTCATACATACACATGAACGTTGTTTCCATCATTCGACAGGTAGAACAAAAGAAAAGTAACTATTTATTAACCTTTAAATAACCCTTATTATTTCTTATATATCACAAATTTTTGTTAACATAATTTTTATTACCTTCCATTTAAAGCATTAGTGATAGAAAATCGCATCGCATCGTATGGAGATAGTGATAAGTCATTTGGTCTATCTTAATTTGTCATCATAACAAAATTATTAGCATGGGTTATCCAATATGCATAAACCATAATATTGTGAAGTAATACATTAATATATAAAGTATTTTAAAAATTTCACATTAAATCATTTCATAAATATCTAACCTTAGGACATTTCAAATTGATTAAAATCCAAAACATTAGAAATAAAGTCACCAAATTTATAAAATCAACTTATCATCAATTCCCCAAACCACATAAAGATGCTCTGAATTGTCACATACCTAATATAATAATACATTGATCATATATTCTCTTTAAACATTAAAATATATTTAATTACCATAAAACATGAATAGAAATATGCCTTTCTTCAAAAATCAACTATTTCCTCATTCCTTAAATAAAATCATAGATTATTGAATATATTCCATAAATCCAAAAATTTCACAAAACTCCATCAATGATTAAATTAATAATTAATCAGTTTAAAGATAATTAATACTATCCAATTTATAACATACATACCAATCATATCATTATCTAAACTAAACACCATTTCTGCAACAATTATAATATATTAATTATTATCTTCCCTTAATCAAAATATAACATTTCCATTAAATCACTTTTCTAGGCCATTATTACCATTTAACATATTCTTACAAATCCTAAAGGAAAAAATATTATGGAACTATAAATTGATGTTTCGTGATTCTAATAACCATAATACCACTAATAAAAATATAATTCTTTAAAACCCAATACATAAATACATCTATCATTCCACTTTATTGATACATAGTTTACCAAGATTCATCATCTTATTCCTTAACACTTAAGTCCTTTAATATATCATTTTTTGCCAATTCTTCATAAAAAATATAGTTGTTACTCATATGACCTTTCTAATTCACTTCATGAGCTTTCCATTTAGGAAATTTATTTTCATATTTCCCATAATTTACACATTTCAATGATTCAACTATCTATGATATGTTAGGGATATCAGTATCCTCATCTATTAAGTTAATGGAACTTTTCATATTTCCTCTCAAATTACTCTCTTTTTGTCCTTTTCCAAACTCAAATCATATTCTCATTCCTCTAATATATCCACTATTGCAATTCTTCCAATATTCTCAGTATAAAGGAATCTATATCTTATTTCCTCTATTGTATCTGACACCTAAACTCTCAGTGACCTCAATTTTTATCTTATTTAGTGAGTCTAAATGTTGGTTAATGTGTATTTTATTAATCAGATATCATGATAACTAATTTGAAATAATCATATTATACTCCACTCCTGTCATCTTCCCATTTGTCTTCTCATCTACACATTGTCTATCACATTCAACATTAATCTAATTCCTTATGGTTCCCTCCATTCACTAAAACCAAAAAGAATATTAGGATAAACAATATTTATATTGGGAAACCACATAATCATGAAAAATATCCTATAGTATGTATAAATAATAAAACTTTATTTTAAATATATGACACCTTAGTCTTAACCTATGTCATTAATTGTCTTTATTTAAATCCTTCATGATGGTTCATAAAGAGTTTATGAATTTCCTAAGCATATCCCCAGGAGTGTCAAACAAGGTGTACGAAAAGGCCTATTTTTGTACCCTCGGAGATCATCGAGTTCATCTCAAAGTTCCCTTTTCAGAGTTATTACCCCTAGGTATCATTAAGCTAGATCCACATAAACTTATAGTATTCAGACATGGTTGTAATTTCCTAAAAACAATATGGTCTGTCCTTTACCAAAATTCCAGGATATTTTTCTATACTTTGAATCAATATTATATGTATCCTTATAAATATCATTATAGTTCTCACTAATGTTTTTATATCCTAGTTTAAAAAGTTTAACTAAAAATTTCATATGATACCAATTATAGTTAAACACGATTTTATACATAGATTCCACATTATATGAATATTCAATGAATTTAATAAACACATGAATGTGGACCATAATAGTTTAGTTCATATTGAATATTAAGAAAAGTAATATAATTTAGTAAAATATATTCAACATATCCAATAAATATCTTTATATTTAGTACTCTTTACAAAACTTCTCTACTGAAAATCTTTCTTCAAAAACTAGGAAAAGGAAACAAAAGAAAGGGTGAGATCAGATGCTTAATAATGGTAAGAAAGTGAGATATAAATGATCATATAAGCATGACATGATCATAAGGGTATGTGAACATGATATTATAATTTTAAAATCATACCCTATATATAAAAGATAAAAATATTTTGTCATGGAATCAATATTGTCCATTTAAAACATTTTAATCATAAAGAAATCAAATAACATGAGGCATGAGAGCATAACATTGTAATGAGACATAGAATTGTGGAATACACATAAGCATAGAAAATCATTTCCATGGTAGTCAAGGCTCCCAACTAATGATATAATAGGGGAATGAGTTTACTTCCCAACTCAAAATAGTTGTCAAGGACAACTACCAAGATTATTATAGTGGAAAAAGTCCATTACTGGACTAGATTCACTCCCCTTTATAGTCCTTTTTTTATCATTAGATATAAATCATAACCTAGAGAATTTGAGAGAGATATAGTTCCCACCATTCACATAATGGAAATTATATGTATGTATTCCAAAATATAATAAAACATTCATCATATCATAACCCATGAAATGAAATGGGTTTCATAAACATTTCATCGTATCATAAACTATAAAAAAGAGACTAGTTTTATAACCATTATATCATTTCATCATAGTATAACACATGAAAAGAAGAAGGTTTTATAAACATCATGTCATCAGAAACATAAAAAATTCATATAAAGAATAAGAAAGGTATCCTTATATTATATCCCCAGTAAGGAATTGGTAACATTAACAGATATCATCTTATATGGAAATTATTTTTAAAATACACTTCAAACATATCTTAAGGAAAATATTTTTTCCTTGAAAATGAGTTTTAAAAATGAAAAATTAATAAAAAAAAATTGTGAGTCATTTTCTATGAAAATAAACATTAAAAAAATTATAAAGGAATATTTAAAATCATTTAAAACATTTCTTGAGAAAAATATCCAATCTACTTTGAAAAAGAAAATCAAATAAATAACCTTGAGAACATATAATGTATGCTTTAAAAATTAATTAAAACATTTCTTGAAGAAAATATCCTTTCTAATTTGAATGAAAATATTCAAATCAAATCACATTTTTAAAATAATTTTAAATAAAAATAAACTTGAAATGTTAAATAAGAAGTTTCAAGGAAAATAATGGTCATGATGGTGGGAATTTTTATCTATTTTACACACGTTAAAATGAAGATTTATTTCACATTTTTTGGTAAAATCCAAATTTAAATTATTTTGAAAAAAACATGAATATTTATTTTTAAAAGGGTTTTTCATAAATGTAAAAAATGGGTACAAATATCTTTAATAAATCATTTGAATAATGTTAAAAACATTTTTAAAAAAATTATAAACCGTGGTTTCAGAAGAAAAAGGGTTTTCGACCAAGGAGAAGACATTTATAATGATGACATAACTATAAGAGAATAAAATTAAATAATTTATTGGGATAATTATCATAATATTTATTTACAGGAAGCATAATCATAATAAATCCCAATAAATGAAGAGATTTTATCATAAAAAACATACCACTTTGGTAACATTGAATCATAATCCCCATGAATCAATTATATTAAATGAAACATTGAATATCATGATAATAAATAAATTTATAATATTACATGTCAAAGGGTACGTATATTCACTACATAAAACAATATTGGTGCGTAACATAACATATATCTCAAATAATACAAATTGAGACAAAAATATCCTACCACATTGGTAACTTTTTAACCATAAACTCCATAAAATATAGGTCCTTAAATTAATTTGTAAATCCCCAAAATTTTAAGGATAAGAATCATAAAATAAATTCATGGCCAATTTATACATTACATAAAATAAATTGGTTACCTAAATTTTCTTCAAGTTGTATCCTAACCTCATTTTTTTTAAATAATCTTTACCTTCTCATCCATCTCTTCTTCCAATTATTATCCCAAAATCATTCTCCCACCAAATTTATACCAACATGTTGGATTTTGACACCACATTCCATCTAATGTATCAAATAGAGAGATATGTATATAAGAATGAAAATGGTTACACATACTTATAATATCATATATAATCCCATTATAACATTTCAGCACCTATACATTAATATATATATATAAATATTAAGTTCTTGGGGGTAAAAAACCATCGAACACACACACACCTCATACACAGGATAGAAAGCCATGTCATAGCTCTCCTAAGGGGATATCCCACCCATAAAGATTTCTTTTATATTATATAGGTGTACCAAAGGCCCACTAATAATGAATCACATTTCCTTCCATGTAAATTGTTAGTGATAACAAATCTCAACTCTTTAGGAGGTGGTAGTCTGTCGTACACATGAGCGATATTAGTGTATCCCTCATAGAATGGAAAGTAAATGAGTTTGTATGTGATATTATATTTAAAAAAGTGAAATAATTTTACAAATATCATATAAACATACTAAATCCATCATTAAATCCAACTGTGAGTGGTGGCGAAGGAAACCAAATTATGTTGGTTCATAAGGTGGTACTCTTCCATCCACATGATTAGTGGTTTTGTTTCCCATTTGAGGGAAATGTATATGTATATATGTCCTTACATAAATATAATAAATTCTGTGTATATGAAACATAAAGTGGTTATTATATGATAATTTTTTAGTAAAAATTGACATAGGTGGACGAAAAAATAAAACAAAAACAAATATTTAATGAATATACCTCTTCTTCGGGGATCTCGTTTAGGTTTACACCTAAAGCCTTCTTATGAGAGATTTATAATCAAACTAATGCCTCTAAGAAGTGATTAGGGAAGATGGGATTGTATTTTTTATGTATTTTATAGATAAAAATGATTTGGGGGTGTGGATATGAGGGGGTATAATATGCCCTTTTATAAGTGGGGAAAGGAACTCGCTTGCAAACTACATGGAAATTTCACAAAAGAATCAAAAATAGTAAAGTATTTCCCCTTAAATTTTTTTTCAAAATGACCCTAGAATCTAACTTCAGAATTATAATACGGAAATATATCCATAAATTAGAATTTATATGTTTATTGAGTCATTTTTAACCTATATCGTTTTATTTGAACCCTAGATAAACCAATTTTACCTAAACTATGGTAAATAATTTTTACTATTTTAACTATTAATTATGATAAAAAAATATTTTATCATATTTATATAATATAAATTATGATTATTAAAAATTTGGAATCCATTTTATGAAATTCAATTATTATCAGAGTAAAATTTAAATTTAAAACAAAACCTATAGAGGCGATGAAAGACCAGTTTTTCGAGAAATGTATTTTTCAAGCACAATATGGTTTTATCTATAAAGAAATGTATGATGATAATAATAATAATAATTATTATTATTATTATAATTTACTTATATATGATCTATAAAATTCATTTAAAATATTACTCATAATGTATTGTTTTTTAATTAAAATAGAAAAAAATATGCACTTTAAAACAGTCTTTAGAAAAACACCCATTTTTTACAAAAAACAACATTAAAAAATAAAACAAAAAGTTGATTCAATAGTAATTCAGTGTATTTAATATAACTAAATAATAGTTATGTTAAATTGAAACATAATAGTTTATTTAAATAACTTGATTTATTGAAAATAAATGGCAGTTTTACAAAAATTGGTGTTTTTCACTATTCACTGAAAAATTCATATTTTCTGAAAAATCCCAAAAATTAACAAAAATTTAATTTTAATATGATGATTAAAAAATGATGTTTATTTTATCAAATATATTCAATAAATTATCTAAAAATTAATTATAATATTATCTCATAAAAATCATTAAAAATAATTTTTGAAGAAAACGTATTTTTGATGAATATAACTACTTCCTTGAAAATTGCTTGATTATTTATGTGGAATTTATAAATAAATTTTTATTAACTAGGAAATTTATTTGTATAGTTAATAGTATAGTTAATACTATTCATACTCACCTATTTCATATCGAGGTTATAACGGTCATATTTAAAATAATATTATTTCATGGTTCACTAAAGTTCGGTGTTGTTTATGATGCACGTTATCGAAGAAACTCATTATTGCATGTAACATTAGCGAAAATTAATGTTGTGTATAAAAAAAATTATAAAAAAATTAAATTAAATCTAAAAAAATATTTCATAAAATAATGATAAGTTATATATTTGACTGGAGGATATGGTTATTATGCAGTCTAGTGTGATGTGTCATGAAGCATTGGGTATAGATATGGTTATTTTGTTGTGGAATGATGTGTGATCCATGAGATTTAAATGTTAAAATATTTAAAAGTGTTAGTATAGTTGTGATATGAAGAGTTTTTTCTTAAAATTATGGCCCTCAAGTTGGTTTTTCAAAGAGAATTACATGGGTTAATTTGATGTGTATAATTGTGAGTTCATCCTACATGAGTTAGGTTATGTTGTGAGTGGTTGTATTGTGGCATAATGGATGTGAGGTGCTTTAGTTTAATCCTACATGATATTCTGGTTAATTTTGTGAGAGTATAATTATAGAATAGTTATACAATTAATGACCTGGAATTTTTTTAATAATTTATTTGAATGTATTGGATGTTGGGGATGTTAGGAGAAGGTTTGTGGAAGAGTATTGAAGATTGAGATGCTATTTTGAATGTGAATATTGATTCATTGTGTAGATATATGTGTTTCTCCATGGTATTTTAGTTGTGAGGTTGTTTTATGGTGTCTGGAATTGTCTCATCTCTAATGCATAAGACATTAAATTTAGAGTTCATTCCATTTTATTTTTTAAATTTATGTTATAGCATGGTGAGTTATGTCATAGTGTGATTCCTTTTGAAGGGTATTTTGGTAATGTATAAAACATTAAATTTTAGTGTGGACAGTTTTGATTGTGTTTTTTACTCTTATAATTTTCATTTAAAATTTTCTATTCATGTTATTCGGGATTTGGTAACTTTGTTAAGTATTTTCATGGGATTATTTTATTTTTCTGTTAATGGCCTTCACAACATCACCATATCTATCAAACTGTTGAGCCTTAAGGAGATGAATTACCCATTATTATATTTTATGTGTCATGTAATCATGGATATTTGATCACTATATGAACCTCATTCAATTATATCAAAAAAATTAGCTGGTCGTGAATTAATAGGGTGGATACAGGGATTCATGGTGTGATTTTGGAAAGTTCATTGGGTATAGCTTAGTCATGGAATGATTTTTATTTTTCATGTTGTGATTCCTTAATTTCAATTGATAAAAAATTAATAATCCCATATATATTATTCTATTTTCCGTCATTTTTTCCAACCCTTAGTTATATTAACGTTCACCCTTAGAGACCTCCATGTTATGTTTGATTGAAATTAGTACTTTGATTTAGTAGTTTAATCGGTAAGGATCTTAGGTGTGTTAATATTCTTTCCTCCCTGGTTTCCTCTATATTATTCAACTAGATAAGGATATGGAAATGGAAGTAGCATGGTTTGGGTGATTTTGGGGCAAGTGGTTGATGGGGTTTACTGTGATTCTGTTGATCAATGTTGTTCTTGTGTGATCCTAGATTTTTTAATCTTCTTTCTCACCTTGTTCTTGAGTGGTGGTTGTTAAGCTTTGATTAAGTTAGGCGATTCAATAAATCAATTTTATTTTTTTTATAATGTGTTTGTAGCATGATTTTTATTTCATTATGTTGATTTTAAGGATTAAACAAATAAAGATGGTGATTAGATCAAAAAATTGAAGGTAATTGAGTTATTCACATGTGTTTCCATAAATTCTTCATCTTTTTTATAATTAATATTTTTTTATTGGATGTTAAGGATTATAGTTCTTTATACGATATATATGCTATTTTTAGGATTCTATTTTTGGAATTACCCTTTATGAAAGGTTAATTACATAAATATAGTAAATTTACGGTCATATGAAATATGTTATTGTTATGTTTTTTCCATATAATAAACACTTGACTTTATATAAATAAATACTCTAAAATGTGAATTGTGGAAATTTTTGGAAAATGGAATAAGTTTTTAACACTTATTATATTTCTATTTTTGTTTTTTGTGACTAGATTGGTCATAAGGATGAATTTTTATGGATGGTTATGTGTGTTTTGATGTGTTAATAAGTAGGTGTTGCAATTATTTTTTCATGATTAGAATGGGATGATATGGTTATTGATGTGTTAAAAAAATTTATGCCTATAATACGAAATATTTTTCATAAACATATATTACATCTTAATAGATGAATATTCATTTCATTATGCGAAAACATGCTTGTAGACCATAAAGTTTAAGTGTATTTAGAAGCATGGATACATAATCAAATAATTCATAAGAGAACTACATATTCCACCACTTGGTTATTCAACACCAGCACCCCTATTAAAAATATAAAACATAATACCTTTATTCATATCCTATGGAAAGGAATCCTAATAAAGGGTGATATTAGATGCTCAGTAAGGGTAAACAAGGAAGATATCAATGATTACATCAACAGAACATGACTATATGGGCATGAGAAACTGATAATAAAATTTAAAAACCATACCATATATAACATCAATCATTATCTTGAGTCATGGAATAAATATTTAAGGATTATAAGACATGAACCATAAAGGAATCAAACAACATAAACCATGATAGCATAACATTAGCTTAAGACATCGTTTTTTGGAATGCACATAAGCAAAGAAAATAAATTCCTACATAATAAAGGACCACATTCAATACTATCATAGTGTATTAGGTTCAATCCTCAAACCATTACAATATTCAAGGTTTTCTCCCAAGACTATGTTACTGGACAGAATATATCATTGAACTCTGTTCACTTATCATTACATTCCTATCTATCTCATGAGATATCCATCTTTATCAAATGCATTAGAGTGCTATATTAGTTGGGTCCCACCCATCACATAATGAAAATCATACATATGTGTTCTATAAGATCATAAAAAAAATTCATCATATAATAACCCATGAAATAATAAATTGGTTTCATAAACGTTTACCACTATATAACCCATGGAAAAGAAAAAGGTCTCATAAACATTTATTATTCCATCACCCCTGGAAAGTAGACAGGTTTCATAAAATAATCCTTAAATAAAAATCATCATAATCCATCCAAATAATAAAAGTTTATTAAATCATTATATCATATCCCTAGTAAATAATATGTAATTTCAAAGGATGTCATATTAGATAAAAAATCCTTTAAATGATATCATGGATATTTATTTAGAAAAATAAAAGTTTCATTTATAAATCACTTCGCTAAAATATAAAAATACCAAATATTAATGAAAAAGTTTTCTTTGGAAAGAACCTTAGAAACTTTTAAAATAATATTTAAATCATTGAATGGTAATGACAGCTATAAATTTCATTCAAGTCGTTTAAGTTAAAGTAAAACATTCCTTTCATACATTTGTAAAAAATAAAGGGTTCCCTATTTAGAAATTGATAAGAATATTCCTTTTAAAACAGTTTTTTAAAAAAGTAAATGATGGTTCAAAATTAATTTAAAAAAATATCGCATAATCTTAAAAACATTATTGCATTTTTTAGAAAAAATGAAATTCTAAGAAAAATGATTTTTCGATTGAAGAGAAAAATAATGTAATTTTTTCTAAAAACAATATTTCAGTCTCTTGAGTATTTAATGTAAAGAAAATGAAAGGAAAAAATAATTATTCCAAAATAAATATAATATAAAAACTATTAAATATATTTATTAGACAAGGTTCAAATACTTTCTTCAATGGAAATTTAATCATAAACAATCACAATTGAAAATTGGATTAAAACAAAAAACCTTTATCACTTAAGAATATTTTTAATCATATGCTCCATGAAATAAATAACATTATATATAAATTTATATTCCATAATTTTCATGATAATAATTAAAAAATACATTCATGGGTGGTATATAAAACACATAAAAGAAACGAGTGATGAATGTGTAATGTCTCTCATAGAAAAAAAAGTGAGATGAAAAATATCCCACCTCACATTCCACTTGCTTCAAAATCACTCTAACCTATTTTGTAATAAATTTAAATTTATTATAATTCTATATAAGAATCATTTACATTCTTACAATTATGTTTTTTTCTAATTTTCTCCTTTGTTTCTTCTCTATTTTCCTTTCGAACTCAGTTTTAATTCAATCCTTTACTCATTTTATCAAATTCTTTTACAATGCATTCGATTCTATGTTCATTCATTGATCATGTCAATTCATTTTCTCTTTCGATTCCCATTAAACACCAGTCTTCATTCTACATCAATTATCACTTCTTTATATAGTGTTTCGTTATTCAAAGTAAGTGTTTGATTTATTCTTTTAAAAATTGAATGTGTGAATTTATTTAATATGAATTTATATATGATTATAATATGAATGTTCATTATTCCTATGCTTTTCTTCAAAATTTTCATGCATGGGTAATCGTTTTAAGGTTAGGGGTCTAGATTAAGGGTGTTTCTAAGACTAATGAATCCTTAAACTGATCCTTGGTAACCTTATGTCTATTAATTAGGATAAAAATTTGTTTCTCACATTCTCTTACACAACCCTGATCGTGGGAGTTGCAATTAAATGAATCTAACCTAGTTCTAGTTTAACATGTTATGATCATTATATTGTGTTTCTTTATTCCATAGAAGTTAAGCACACTACATCTAAGTTATTAGCTATACCAAGACCAAGGTATAGTTATAGCATAGGTGGATCCAATTGGTTAGACCATAACTAATTATTGACCCTTTCATTAATTCCCTGCATAAGTAGTAGGACAATCCAAAGATAGATTTTGGATTATGAATTACCTATATCCCTAAAATTGACCCCAATCCCTTCTTGGTTATCATATATAATTCCAAACGGCAGAGTTCTAGTGAAATAACATATGTATACTGAACATGAGAAATCCTTATATAAGGTTTGAATTGATAGGTTTCTTGTCTTCCAGTTGTCCATATAGTTTCAACTTCATACTAAAACATTACCACACAGTAGTATTAAGAGTATTTTGGGAACAATAAATTTCAAATATCATCATTCCTGATGGATTTGACTATTTCCTTTGGTGCATAAATTTTTTGTGTTGTCATTGGGGATCATTGTTTCCAAATCACAATACCTCACACATCCAACCTAGGATTGCCTCACCTCCCCCCCCCCCCTTCCATTTACATTTTCCCCCTCAAACACACATGAGTAATTTCAATTGTCATTGCTTTAGTGAATGCATCAAAATCCATTGACTCATTCAAAGAACCATAACACTGAATAACTATTTAATTTAAATCCAAATATCTAAAAATATATTTTTTTTTGTCATCGATCAAAAATGGATGACCATAGTAATATTATGTATCCCAATCAACAAAATATAAAATATGCTTCACCTTTCAATCTAGGAGAACAACACTTATAGTGGGAGTTCACGATAATGGATGATGTCTTTCCATCAATTAGTATTTATGTGACCAGTATTGTGTTCCCTTATATCTAGGTTTAAACTTTCAAGATCAAACCAGGAATTATGCACATAATCCACAACATGGGTCAATTCAGCAGACTTCAGAGCGAAGATCCCCATGAGCACATTTCAAATTTTTTATATGTTTGCGACACCTTTCACAACCAAAGTGTATCTAAATATTACATTAGAATCCATGTCATAATTTTCTCCTTGTATAGCCAAGCCAAGAATTCACTCAAAATATAAATTCCTGAGTCAATCATGACTTGGGATAACCTATCCAATATGTTCCTAAATAAGTACTCCCCGACGATACAGACTTGGATGATCTAGAATAATATCAAAAACTTTTCCAATAAATATGAATACTCAGTATGGGAAACCTTTTATTATTTTAAGGGTCTCACTAGAATGTTCCCACATCAGGGGCTTGATGTGTGGCATCATCTTCAAACATTCTACCTGAGACTCCAACTTTTTGTACTAACAATAGTGGATGTTGTTGCTAATGGTGGACTCTTTCTTTAGAAATTTGAAGTTGAATGAGAACTTATAAAAGAGGTATCCCACAATACAATTTTATAGTAGATTGATATAGGACAACCATGTCATGGAATCTATCAATTTTAAGGGAACCCCTATCAAGTTCCATAAGTAGAAACCCTTAAAAATAATCCCATGTCATTTTAGTTTTCTTCTCCAAAACTACCACCTACTTCCCCTGTAACGGTGATTAAATAATGTGATATGTGTTGAGGTCCCCACCCATATCAGTATTTTAGATAAGTATTGAAAGAAAATAAATTCATGGATTGTAATTATGTCAATTACAATCAATAAGGCCAGCAATTCCAGCAACCACATTAGTACAAACAACAACATTATCAGTAGATAACGGCTCATCAATAATTGTAAAAAAATAATCCATGATATTTTCAACATAGGAGTGTCTAGAAACCCCTAAGTTATTAGGGACCACTTGGGTTCCCACTTTAAGATCTAGCTCCTTGATCCCAATAGAAAATACTTTACAAACCATTTTCCCCTAGAGCTCAGAAGTAGTTCCATCCAGCTCTATAGAGACCACTACAACAAGTCCCACCTCTATAGTCAAATTTTTAAATATTTCCCACAAAATATCTGAAAAAAGTGGATTATATGATGATAAAACAAGAGAAAAATATTAAAAATACCAACATATTCCCTATATAATATTTATCATCATGTCAGTAAAATTTAAAATACCTTATCAAACTAACTATCGGGTATCTTTCTTGGTAACACTAAG
This sequence comes from Viscum album, assembly GCA_963277665.1. Classification (NCBI taxonomy): domain Eukaryota; kingdom Viridiplantae; phylum Streptophyta; class Magnoliopsida; order Santalales; family Viscaceae; genus Viscum; species Viscum album. Next base: position 791,187,998 of record OY728158.1, read on the forward strand.
TCACACCCAATATAAGTGGAAAAATATGTGGTTCTTAGGAGTGGGAATGTGTTATAATTTCAAAAACGATTTAAGGGTGAGGAAAAGTTTACTGAAGAAACTAAGAAATTTGAAATAGTCACCAGTGAGGACGACACCAATAGCACATAATAATTTTTTCAAGAAACAAATCTATAATAAAAAACTGCTGAAAAATATCTGATAAAAGAGAAACATAAAAAGGAATAATTATATGTGGCACTGCCAAAATAAAATCCCCCACTTTCCATAATATTAATAATGATATAAAAAAATATTCAAGGGAAATATAATATGTTTCTAGAAATTTTTAAGCAATTACACATCAACAACCCCTTCGCTAAAACCATTTCTCATATTCCTACTTCTGAAAAATTCTTTAAATGATTTGTTTCTAACAAAATGAATATGGAAGACTTAGGAGTAGTTTATTTAAATGAAAAATTCTTTATTTTTGTTCAGTAAAAGCTTCCCCTTAAGCTCTGTAACCCTATTAGTTCCTCAATTTCATGCACTATTGGGGAATGGAACCTCAGAAGAGCCTTGTGTGATCTAGGGGAAAACATTTACCTCATGCCTATGAGTGTATTCTAAAATATATGTATTAAAGAAATAAAACCAATAAGAGTGTCATTAAAAATGGATTAATAATCAGTCAAGTATCCTTGAGAGCTTCTTGAGGATGTCTTAGTCAATGTTTGAAAATTCATATTTCCTATAGATTTCCTCATCTTAGACATGGAAAAAGAAGTATATTTTACCATTGCTTCTAGGCTGTTATTTCACACCACTTAGAAATCACTGATTGATGTAAATAAAGGGATAATGATATTCAGATTATGATAAAAACAAGTAGTGTTTGACTTAGTGAAGGTTTCCAAGAAAAAAATGACACATTAAACTATCACTCCATATTTCTTAAAGATGAAAGAGACAATTTTATGATCATTAAGGATGATAGAAGGAAACTTTTACCTAAGGAAGATGAAGGAAGTGAAGATGAGGATGTAAATACATTGAAATAGTGACAAGAGAAACTTTCCCACCATTCATACTCTCAGTCATAAAGAAACCAATTTTAGAACTAAAACTTCTTTCTATTACACTCAAGTACTCATTCATTGGGACTTTAGATTCACTTATAGTCATTATCAGACCATTGATAACCCAAATACATAATAACAAGTTTATTAAAGTCCTAAAAATGAACAATAAATCAATTTTCTGGGGATGGATAGACATTAAATGGATAATCCCCATAATCTATACCTACAAGATATTGTTGGAAGAAGATGGCAACCCCAAATGCCATCCCCATATGTGACTCACCCCAAAAAAATAGGTTTTTAATAAATAAGTGTTAATACATAAATAATAGGATACATTTTTCAATCTATGATAGGAAATGGGGCATTCCAATACAAGTCATCCCAACGAAGGGTGACATAACCATTTTAAAAAACAATTAAGATGATCTTATCTCCTGTCTAACCATCACTGGATGGAGAGTCTGTGATAATTATTGCAACCTCAACATGGAAACCCAAAAAGATAATTCCCATAACCTTTTATTGATAAATTTTTTAAAAGAATATCATTTAATTAATTCTATTATTTCTTGGATAAATATTCAAGATACAATAAAATTATAGTCGATCTAGATAAATACTCCAAAACTAATTTTAGTTGTCCCTTCATAACCTTTTCCTTAACATGTATTTCATTTGACAAGTGTAATGCACTAGTGAATTTTCACTGGTCAATGACACATATATTTCATGTTATGGTGGAGGAAACCTGGAGAACATTATATACCTTTTCTCAGTATATGAAAGATCATTCAAGGTGAGCCTGAGTAATTTGGACCTAGTCTTACAATGATGTGATGAACAATAACTCATATGAAAATGGGAAAAGTGCCACTTCAATGTCCAAGTTGGAACATACCTGAATTATAAAATATGAAGAAAAGGAATGGAAGTGGATCCAGTGGAAATAAAAGTAATAAAATAATTACTTGATCCTATAATAGTAAAAGGTATAAGGAGATTTCTAGAACATGTAAGATTATACTACTACTTCACAAAATACATTGCAAATGTAGTGCACCCCCTGAAACACTTATTGTTTAAAGACACACTTTTAGAGTTCACTAAAGAGTGTCGATAGGAATTCAATACTCTAATGAATAGTATGGTGGTTTCTCCTACAATCATTTCCTCATATTGGAATAAGGACATTGAGCTGATGTGTGAATCTAGAAACTTTTCCGTTGGTATTTTCTTAGGATAGTGATTCAGGCATATCTTTTTCCCCATTTAATGTTTCATTCACACACTGAATGAAACTTAGTTAAATTGTAAAACTACTAAAAATGAACTTCTGGCATCCATCTATGCATTTGAAAAGTTTCTCTTGTACTTAGTACTATCTAATGTAGTGGTCTACACTAATCATGTATCAATTAAATATCTATTGACTGAAAAGGATTCTAAAAACATCTCATATGGTAGATCCTACTTCTATAAGAGTTCTATGTAGTCAAAAAGGAAAAAAGGGGAACTGTAAATGTCTCCATTAACCATTTATCCATGATTTCACTTACAATGATTAAGGATAAAGATAATCTTGACATTGAGGTTGACTACCCTAATGAAACCTTGTTCATGATAAACAACAAAGACCAACTGTGGTTTTTAGATATTGAAAATTATCTCTTCATGGGTTTACTCTACGCAGAACTCACCTATAAATAGAGGAATACATTTTTAGTTGAAGCTTCACAATAATACTGGGATGAGCTACTACTTTTTAAACACTGTACCTATGGCTTAATGTGGCACTGTATTTGAAAATATGAAATACAAAGCATACACGACATGTGACATATTTCACCTCCTAGAGGGAATCATGGAACTAAATGTATTGTGGTTGAAATTCATAAAAGTGGGTTATTATATCCCATGCTTCATCCAGGTGCATAAATTTTTTTCAAATCATTAATCAGTACTAGTGAATAAGAACCACAGGGAAAAGAAATGAAATTCCCCCAAACCCCATCCTATAAGTCAAAATCATTGAGGTTTGTGGGATTGATTCTCTAGGACCATTCATTAATTCTCATAGAAAGTTTTATATCCTATTATTGATTGACTAGGTCTAAATTTTGGTATAGCTTGAGCCTACCACTCATGACACAGTAAACCTTTTCATGAAAATTCTATAGAAAAATATCTTATCAAGATTCATATTCCCCATGATTACTCAATAGTGATTAGGGAACACATTTTTTAAATAATGATGATGTAACGACCCGAGTCCGGAGACCCTCCACTGGTGCCCCGTACCCGGTTCGCCACATGACCTTAAGCGCATTTCCCCGAACGCCAGAGGCTGCCGACTAGCAGCGAAGGCCTTGGTGAGTCGGTGAAGAAACTATTCCCTCATTCGGTAAGGTATACAAGGTAAGAAAACAACAATAAACAGTAGAAGCAGTTCAGATATATAATAATGATGACAATAATGCACCAGGTACAAGTATCTATGGAAAGCAACAAACAAAAAAAAGTGCTGGAATACAACTGAAACCAAGTGAAAAAGAAAACAAAGAAATCTCATCAGCATCGTGAGCCATGGCTCGGTCCCATGCTCCCCAGCTCCAGTGCAATCAAGATCCTGAAGTAGAAGGGCGCTTTACCTTGTCTATACCTGAAGCAACATAGTCTTCTTGGGCACAAAAGGATAGCCCAAACTGGGTGTGAGATAAAATCCTAGTAGGCAATCACCCAAAGATTTGTGCCTAACAGTCAATGAATACATGGCAGTACTAAAACAAGAAGCAATAAACAGAAAAGCACAAACAGCTATAATCCACAGTTCTAGCAACAAAGTACACAAGTAAACAGCCAGAAACAAAAGAAGAAATAGGAAACCCTCTGGGTATCTATCACAGTCTAACCCCTATGGTTCAACCTATAGTACTAGCAATCCTCTAGGAGGCACACACAGTCCCACCCCTCTGGTTAAGCTACATAATTAAGCAGACTCTCTGGGGAAGCACTCACCTCCAATTCCCCCTATAGTCTCGTATCGTGCTAAGGCTCTCTGGGGAAGCACTCAACGTCAATTCCCCCTATGGCCTATGTCGTAATTAAAAGACACTCTGGAGAAGCCCTTCCGTCAATTCTCCCCTTGGTCTCGCATCGTGATTAAAAGACACTCTGGAGAAGCCCTTCTATAAATTCCCCCTTTAGTCTACTACTCTAGGTTCTCACAGTCTTGAGTATAACTAAACATGCTCAGCGCATGTATATCATCCAAGAAAACCTCAAGAACTACTTGGCTATCAACGAAGGCTCAACAAAAAAACAAGGCAATAGTCCACAATCCTACAACTAGGCATGGCACTGTAAAAACGCCAAACAGGCAGAACAAGCATGGAAATCAAACTGAGCACAAAAAAAAATACTCTAATTACAACCAATAACCTCTACTAAAGTAATCAAGAAAAGAAGGCAAGAAACAAGGGAAAAACAGGAAACACGCAATACCCCGTTTAAGGGTATTAGTGGAAAATGCACAAAATATCCATCAACATTCTACGAAAAGGCACAAACCACCTACCTCGATCTTATGAGATCAATTTACGTGAACCCCGATGACATATTCCACTTAGAACGACGTAGATCTGATAAAACGCACAAAACGTTCATCCCATGATAACTTGGTAACGAGGAGGAATCACGAAACAAGGATAAAGCAGAAGGAAGAACTCACTGCTGCGATTCCAACGCAACTGACCATACTCGAATTGGAGAATGGACGGTGAGTTAGGATTTCGTCGAAGTTCCGGCCATACGGTCGCTCTCAGATGGTCAAAAAATGGAGAAGAAGATGGAAATTGGGGTTAGGCATGACCCCGGTCCGTTTAGTGAAAAAAAAAGAAAGTACACAGCGTGTAGTTCTTGAGTACACGACATGTACTTCAATTTTTCTGTACTCCAAATTAACCGGCCTCCACCTAAGCCTTACACACCATGTGTATTGCCCGGACACGGCCAGCACACGGCTTCGAGCCGGAACAGAGTACATGGTGTGTACTCAAAAAGTACATGGAATGTACTTATGAAGTTTTTAGAAAGTTTATTTTCCTTAAAAACTCTAGAAAAAGGGAAAACATAAATGAACGAAGATCCGGGTTCTTACAAACTTCCCCCCTTAAAAACATTCGACCCTGAATTTCCCTAATGAGGTGGCGAAGAAGAATCCCAGAATAGCTCTGGCCACTGCGATCGTACATTGGCCTCCCTCTCCCAGGTCTCGTCCTGTACTCGCCCGTGCTGCCATAGCACTCGTACCAGAAGAACAGACCGTCTGCGGAGAACCTTTGTACTACGATCGACAATCCGGATAGGATGCTCCTCAAATAATGCATCTTCTTCAAGCTCGAAATCCTCGGGCTGAAAGACGTGAGATGGGTCTGAAAAGTAACGTCGGAGCTAAGAGACATGGCAGACATCGTGCATGGCCTGATACCTCTGAGGTAGTTGCAACCGATAGGCGACCGACCCCACTCTCTCCAAGACCTCAAACGGCCCGACGTACCGTGGTGAAAGCTTACCCTATCTCGGAATCCTTTTGTGTCCTAATCTCGGTGTGACACGTAGGAAAACCTAATCCCCGACCTCGAACTCCAAAGGTCGTATCCGCTGATCAGCATAAGACTTTTGTCGAGACTGTGTTGTAGCCATCCTCTTCCGAATCATCTATATCTGCTCTGAAGTCTCTTGTACAAGACGAGATCCCAGAAAAGCTGCCTCTCCTACCTCCAGCTAGCATAAGGGTGATCGGCATGGCCTACCGTACAAAGCCTCGTATGGCGCCTTCTGAATGGTCGCCTGGATACTATTGTTTTAGGAGAACTCTACCAGAGGAATATGCTTCTCCCAAGAACCGCCAAAGTCAAGGATGAAAGCTCGGAGCATATCCTCAAGCACCTGGATCATGCGCTCAGTCTGACAATCAGTCTGGTGATGGTATGCTATGTTCAAATGTACCTGTGTACCCAAGGCCTTTTGAAGTCCCTGCCAGAACCGAGAGTTAAAGCCCACATCTCTGTTAGAAACAATAGAGCATGGAACTCCAAGCAGACGAATGATCTATCTGATGTAAATTCGTCCCAGATCATCAACACTTAAGGTCTCCTTGATCGTCGAGAAGTGAGAAACTTTCATAAGTATGTCGATGACAAACCAAACAGCATCGTTCCCTCGAGGTGACCTCGGCAACCCGGTCACGAAGTCCATCGTGACATCGTTCCACTTCCACTCCAGAATGGGTAACTGATATAAAAGGCATACTGGTCACTGATGCTCTGCTTTCACCTGCTAACAAGTAGAACATCTCATGATAAAACCAGCAACATCCTTCTTCATACCTGGCCACCAGTACTGGAAATGAAGATCCTGATACATCTTGGTGATGCCAGGATGAACTGTCCAAACTGAGGAATGGAAATCCCGCATCATCTCCTCGCGTATGTCTGCTGGAAAACATACACATCCTTGGAAACGCAAGATCTCATCCTCTCCCATTGTCTATCTAGGAAGAGGGTCCCCTCCTGACACACTCTCCCACGGGATTAAGCCTTCCGAGTCTGATAGTTGCCTCATCCGTACCCGATCAAGTAGTGTGGAGGTAACAGCTACAGAAGATAGAAAGGTCTATCCCCATCTGTCGTGCACATCCAGATGCATCTCAGAGAACAGAGCCATTAGCTGACACTCACTACTGGCCTCCTGAACTGCCTGAATCTGAGTTCTCCTGCTCAATGTGTCTGCCACGGCGTTGCCCTTTCCCAGCGTATAGGCAAACTCAAAATCAAAAGACTCAAGATACTCGACCCACCTGTACTGCCTCAGATTCATATCACACTGAGTGAAGATATACTTGAGACTCTTGTGGTTAGTGAATACCACAAAGTGCTCCCCCAGAAGATAGTGTCTCCAATAGCGCAAGGCATGAACAACATCTGCCAACTCCAGATCGTGTGTAGGGTAGTTCCTCTCATGTGGCCTCAGCTGCCGAGACCCATACGCAATGACTCCATCTCCCTGCATAAGAACAGCTCCCATCCCGATACCCGAAGCATCACATTAAACAGTGTAGCTCTTTCTTGGCTCTAGAAAGACTAGTATCGGTGCTGATTTCAACCTCCCTTTCAGCACCTGAAAGGGTGACTCACAAGAATCTGACCATAAGAACTTCACCCCCTTCTTGGTCAGACCTATCAAAGGTTATTCTAAAGGAGAAAAGTCTTATATGAAACGTCTGTAGTATCCATCCAGCCCTAGGAAGCTCCATACCTCGAAAATGTTCTTCGGATTCTCCTAGGAAACTACAGATCTCACTTTCTCTGGGTCCATAGATACTCTTGCCTCAGAGATGACGTGACCCAAGAAGTGAATCTGATCCATCCAGAAGTGTCACTTTGAGAGTTTAGCATAAATCTAAGGCTCTCTCAGTGTACTCAGAACGATCTCAAGATTTGTGGCATGGTCGTCTCGAGTGTGAGAGTACACCAAGATATCGACCACGAAGACCACGACAAAGGAATCCAAGTAAGGATGGAACACTCGGTTCATCAGTGCCATGAAAACTGCAGGTGTGTTCGTGAGTCCGAAAGGCATGACTGTATACTTGTAAAGACCGCACCTACTCCTGAAGGCTATCAGAGGTATATTTGTTGGTCTAACGTGAAACTCATGATAACCGGACCTCAAGTAGATCTTAGATAACACCTGGGATCCTCGAAGCTGATAGAAAAGGTAATCAATCTGTGGCAAAGGATATCAGTTTTTTACCGTCAATTGGTTCAGCTTCTGATAATCCACACAAAGCCGGAGGGTACCATCTGCCTTCTTTGAAAATAGGACAGGCAAACCCAAAGGAGAAGTACTGGGTCAGATGAAACCCTGAGCCTGTAGCTCCTCCAACTTCTTCTTGAGCTCCTGCAACTCAGGTGTGGCCATATTATATGGAGGAATGGACACCGGTGCCGCTCCTAGCACGAGATCAATAGAGAAGTCTACCTCACGTTCTGGAGGCAAACCCGAAAAGTCCTCTGGAAAGACATCCCTCAAGTGATCCACCACTGGAGGAAAGTACAGCGGTGGAGTCCCCTGATCATCCAGATAAAGACTGGCAATCTGGGTCATCACTCCTCCTAGCCCAAGATTCTCGAGTCCCGCCCGACTCGCCCGAACGTCCCATTCACCTCTATGAAGGAAAGATTCACCTTCTTGTGAAATGAAACTAACTCTAAGGCGATAACAGTCAACGACTATCTGTAAGGGAATCAACCAGTCCATGCCGAGAATGACATCATAGCATGTCATCTCTAGGACATAGAGATCCCATAAGAAGTGATACCATGCAAACTCAAGAGGGCACTCTCTACACTGGCGTAAACTAGATGTCCTTGTTCCCAAGGGTGTGTCTAGTGTCAACAAGTCAGCAGAAGAAAAGATGCAGAGTCCAAGGCTCTCCACAACGGCAACAGAGATAAAGCTATGTGTAGCACCAGTATCGAAAAGGGTTGAAGATAAAACTGAGGATACTAAAATTGTACCTCGAACAGTAGAAGGGATGAGATCCTTATCATGATAAGTCTACTCCATGGCGAAAGACTGGCCCGTGCCACGGCCCTGTGCCCCTGGCTGACCACTCTGAGCTGAACCTCCCTGCTGGTGCTGAGGGACTGGTGGCTGACCGCCATGGCCTCGACCTCCACCTTGGCCCAAACGGCCGGAAGAACTCTAGTTCCCTTACTGGAGAGACTAGTGGGACTGCTTCGTAATGAGGAGTCATGGAAAAATCCCGGTCACCTACTGCTGGCGAAAAAACCTGGCAGAAACGCAGAAGGTGACCCACCTTGCCGTAAGATCGGCACTCCACGGGGTCTCTCTGGCACTGCGGCCTCATGTGACCTATCCAGCCACACTGATAGCACGTCACCTGGATGCCTGATGATGTGTCTCGCTTCCTCAAATCACCACGCGTAGGCTCCCTACAGTGCTTCTTGCAGTAATATGAAGGGAAGCTAGCTCTGGAAGCAGAACCACCCTGACTCGCAGCTCCAGAGTCTCTCAGATTGCGCTCCGCAATCAGTGCCTGGTTAATGATAGAAGTAATGGATGTCAGCTAGAAGATGTTCACCTACGAGCGGATCTCCCGCCAGAGTCCATCCTCAAACTTCCTCCCCAAGAACACCCCACTCCCATCCCAAAGGGGTGTAAAACATTGCAGCTCAGTGAAACTAGAGGAATACTCCATGACAGATACAATACCCTTCTCTAAGCTCATGATCTCCCGGGCTCGAATGGCCCTCTGGGTCTCCGGGTAGATGTAGTCGTAGAACATGCGCTGGAACTCCTCCCAAGTCATAGCCTACTGCTAACCCACCTGTGAGATCACGTCCCACCACCTCTTGGAGGAGTCTCGAAGCATGTAGGTGGAGATTTTGACCCGCCTCTCTGGAGGCATCTCTAGATGCTCGAATATAGTCAGCATGGCTTCCAGCCATGACTCTGCAGCCTAAGGTCCTCCCTCCCCTGAGAACGTGGGAGGATGCTGCTGCTGAAAGACACACGTCAAGTCTTCCATAGACGAGGCAGGAGGTGGTGCTCCCTGGAAGGCCTACATCATCCTCATGAAACCCTCCATGAACTATGCATCAGCGCCCACAACTGGTACAACAACCTGTACCAAGGCTGGCTCGGCTGGGGGATCGATAAGAAGTCCCTGATCAGTACTGTCTGGCATCTGATCACTGCCTGACGACAGACGTACGACTGGAGGACGTCTCAGAGGAATAGCTCTGAAAGATAAAAAGAACACCTTAGATCAGGAAAACAATGACAGAGAACACAAGAGTACAAAACAGGAACAGGAAAAAAAATACAAGATTGAAAAACACGACTACACGACATTTATAAAAACTACATGGCATGTCTACTTAAGCCACTAACATGGGCACGTACCCCTGCCCTACAAGTCGTGTACACTAAAAACTACATGGCTTGTTGACCCCAACACATGGCATGTACTTGAAAAATATTCCCTTGCCAGATTCTCCTTACACGGCTAACCCACACGGTCTGACTCAACCCGAGACTACACGGCGTGTTCGAATCAAACACGGCGTGCACTAGATGAGGCTTCGGTGGTATGTGTTGTTGAGTACACGGCTGTCTACATGGCTGGACCTTACATGGCATGTTCTGGACAAGCACGACGTGCGTAGGCGAAGGTGACACCATCCCATGTTGTTCGTGACACGTCCTGGGACCTGGAATGACTACACGGCGTGTTCCGAACAAACACAGTGTGTAGAAAGGAAGGTAACGCCAGCCCATGTTATTCGTGACACGGCCAGGAACCTGGACAAAACTACACGGTGTGTTCCCTATGGACACGGCGTGTTCTACCCGAGCTTCCTCAGCCCGTGTTGTTAGTGACATGGCCGGGTACATGGCCCTGAACTCACACGGTGTGTACCACTGGTACACGGCGTGTTCCCAAAGTTACTCCCACGACACCATGTTCTGCCCACACTGTCAGTGACACAACCTAAAAACTACACGGCATGTATCTAAAAATTACAGGCCGTGTATTCTGGGTTTTTCTGGGCAGTAGCTCAGAAACTGCGCAGAATTCCAGAAACACTAAAACAAGGGAAAAGGTGCCAAATTCTTATCCGTGAGGGCCCATAACACCTCAATAACCAAAATTCGGCGTTCATTTTTAATCAAGGAACAAAACAAACAGTTTTATAACATAATATCATAGAATCTATCAAGCATCTATCACAACAGCATGCATAATCTACACAGAGCCTATCACAACAGAATGCAATCGCTAATGCACCCTAGATGGCATGGAAAGAATGCATGACATGTGATTTCTACAAGTGCCTATATGATGCATGAGATATCGTACCCTCACCTCATCGGGTTTCGACAGAAATAGAACTGAAATATCAAAACAATAACTGCAGAAGTCATACGAATCAATCTAGGTGAAAACATACCAACCATAAAATCTCAAAATTGGAAACTGCAATTAACGAGGTAGTATGGCGTTTCCCTATACACGGGTAAGCTACTCCCAAGCACAGCTTAATTCCAAGTACCGAATCCATCCTATTCCTGTATAAGGTCTCCAAACAATAAAGCAAGAGAAAATAACTCCTCTGATATCACTTTATAACGACCCGAGTCCAGAGCCCCTCCACTTTTTCCCCATACCCGGTTCTCCACATGACCTCAAGCGCGTTTCCCCGAACGCCAGAGGCTTCTGACTAGCAGCGAGGGCCTTGGTGAGTCGGTGGAGAAAGTATGCCCTCATTCGGTATGGTATAAAAGGTAAGAAAACAACAATAAAAAACGGAAGCAGTGCAGATATAAAACAATGATGAGAATAATAAAGCAGGTACAAGTATCTGTGGAAAGAAACAAACACAACAACGTGCTAGAATACAACTGAAACCAAGTGTAAAAGAAAACAAGGAAAGCTCCTCAGCATCGCGAGCCACGGCTCGGTCCCATGCTCCCCAATTCCAGTGCAATCAAGATCCTGAAGTAGAAGGGTGCTTGCCCTTGTCTATACCTGCAGCAACATAGTCTGCTTGGGCCCAAAAGCATGGCCCAAACAAGGTGTGAGATACAATCCCAGTAGGTAATCACCCAAAGATTTGTGCCTAACAGTCAATGAATACATGGCAGTACTAAAACAAGAATCAGTAAACAGAAAAGCACAAACAGCTAGAATCCACAGTTCCGGAAACAAAGTACACAAGTAAACAGCCAGCAACAAAAGAAGAAACAGGTAACCCTCAGGGTAGCTCTCACAGTCTAACCCCTATGGTTCAACCTATATAACTAGAAAACCTCTGGGAGGCACACACAGTCTCACCCCTCTGGTTCAGCTATGTAATTAAGCAGACTCTCTAGGGAACCACTCACCGTCAATTCCCCATATAGTCTTGTATCATGCTAAGGCTCTCTGAGGAAGCACTCAACGTCAATTCCCCCTGTGGCCCACGTCATAATTAAAAGAAACTCTGGAGAATCCCTTCCATCAATTCTCCCCTTGGTCTCTCATCGTGATTAAAAGACACTCTGGATAATACCTTCCGTCAATTCCCCCTTTGGTCTACTACTCTAGGTTCTCACAGTCCTGAGTATAACTAAACATGATCAGTGTAGGTATATCATCCAAGAAAACCTCAAGAACTACTTGGAAATCAAATAAGGATCAACAGCAAAACAAGGCAACAGTCCACAATCCTACAACTAGGCATGGCATTGGCAAAACTCCAAACAGGCAGAACAAGCATGGCAAGAAAACTGAGCACAAACAAAATACTCTAATTTCTAGAAATAACATCTACTAAAGCAATCAACCAAAGCAGGAAAGCAACAAGGGAAAAATAGGAAACACGCAATACCTCGTTTAAGGGTATTGGTGGAAAATGCACAAAATATCCATCAACTTTCTATGGAAAGTCACAAACCACCTACCTCGATCCTAGGAGATCGATATACGTGATCCTTGATGATATATTCCCCTTAGAATGACGTAGATCTGAGAAAACGCACAAAACGTTCATCCCACGATAACTTGGTAACGAGGAGGAATCAAGAAACAAGGCCAAAGCAGAAGGAAGAACTCACCGCTGCAATTTCGACGCAACTGACCGTGCTCGAATGGGAGAACGGATGGCGAGGCAGGAGTACGTTGAAGTTCCTGCCATACGGTCGCTAACGGACGGTCGAAAACTTGAGAAGAAGATGGAAATAGGGGTTAGGCGTGACCCCGGTCTGTTTACTGAAAAAAAAAGTACACGGTGTGTACTTCTTGAGTATAGGGCGTGTACTTCAATTTTTCTGTACTCCGAATTAACTGGCCTCTACCTCAGCCTCACACACTGTGTGTGTGGCCCGGACATGGCCAACACACGGCTTCGAGCTGGAACATAGTACACGGTGTATACTCAAAAAGTACACGGTGTGTACTTATGAAGTTTCCAGAAAGTTTATTTTCCTTAAAAACTCCAGAAAAAGGGAAAACATACCTGAACGAAGATCCGGGTTCTTACAGATGACATGTGATTAGTCAAAAATATGCAATTCATTAACATAATAGAACACTATAACACCCAAAAAATAGTGGTCAAGTTGAATTTTAAAATAGGAAAATTAAACAAATCCTAGATAATACAATCAACACAAGTAAAAAAGGAATGGAGTATCAAACTGGATGAAACACATTGGATATATCTCACATCAAACAAGACACCCATCGTCACTACTCAATTTCAAATTTTTATGGTAATTCATGCCATCTACTAGTGGAATTAGAGCACCACTATTATTGGGAAATAAAAAATTGAACATGGATTCTCAACAAACTGACGAATTCATAATTATCTAAATAGAAGAGATGGAATAAATTTGAAAATATGACAATTAGAATTCTATAATTTATAATGAAAAAGATGAAAAGCTGGCATGAATAGTGCATTGTGTGATGAATCTTCACACTAAGAGATAAATTTATGTTATTCAATTATCAATTGAAATTATTATTAGGAAATATAAAATCACGATAATTGGGCCCATACAATGTCATAAACATTTTCCCCAAATGGGAAATCAAAATTCAAAAAGCAAAGAACCCGCATCGAAATTAATGGATAAAGACTACAAATCTATCAAGAACATTTCCATTAGAGGTGAGTTGTTACATTCAAATTAGGTTGAACTAAAGTGAGTCGAGATATTGATATTAAATGAAATGTTGATTGGGAGGCAACCCAATGTAGTTCTAATAGGCTAGAATATGTTTTAGGAAGGCTAAGCGTTACTAGAAGCTTTTCCAAAGGACATGGTCTAAAATGGGGCAAAAAATAAAAAATACACATTGTGTAACCTATAAATGACATGTAAATGTAAAAGGTCTAAAAAATAATATAAATCAAAAATAAATAAAAATATAATTTTTACACATCGTATATCAAATATGTGACCTGTATCTTTTGTGAAGATTTAAAAAAATCCATGAACCCTATGTTCACATCATAAGTTCCCCCTCCACCATTTTCTACTACCCATAAATCTTTTCACCTCCTATTCTACTTCTTCCAATAACAATTTTGAATTATGTTCACCTTCCTATTTATTGTCATATATATTAGTTTACCCTAGTGGACTAATAGTTGATCTAGTGAAGGTATTTTGTTTCTAAAAATTTCTATAGGTATCACAACATATAATCAACAAAAAAAAATTTTACCGTTGAATGAATTTTACTACAAGGACCTCTTGATTCTCTATTTTTAATTCCAAAAATTATATTTCATTTTTCCCTTTGTTATAATTTATTTTTCTCCCACAATTCATTCCAGAATAGTGCAAACACTATCTCATTTTTAGTGTTGGGGAGCCTTTCTTGATATTTATTATTGATACACTTCAATTGTTACTTATTTTAAATAGTATAAGAGAAATGTATCATTAAAATCATTCATTAAATGTTGAATCTCATTACACCCATTTAAATTAAATACAAAATTATATTGGAGATTGTTGAAATCCATTTTTATTCCTGTTTATTATTTTTTTCAAGGTTGTTAAGTTGTGAAATTTAATTAAAATTCAAGATTATTTCAATTTATTTTTATTAAATTATTATTAGATTTTATAACCTGACTGATTTCTAGTTATTTATATTCTCCCAATAATGGGAGGATTTTAGTCCCACGATTTCATATTCTTATCTGAGTATATTTCTTCAAAGACACCTAGGGCATATAAACTTATTAAAACATTAATTGATATTTTATTGAGGTTATGATTGAAAAAAGAAACATTTAAAATGATTAAGGCAATATTTTTTGAGCCCTTATTCCTGAGACCCACCTTTATATATTTTCTTTTTTTCCCGTAGTATCCATGAACGACCTTATTAGAATGGAGTTGTTTCAAGCCTAGTATACCTTCATACCCTGCCCTGGGTATGATGAATAATGGTACTTTGAACAAGTTTGGTGGAATTTTATCTACTAATGGAAATGTGATATTGATATTGAGGAGATATATGGTGAAACTTTCACCAAATTAACATAATGTGGTTCGTGATTACTTTGGACATTTGTTTGGAATGTCCTATTCCTTTGAAAAAAACAAATGTAAAAAAGTTGATTGAGTATTAGGAAGTTAAAATGTAACCATTAATAGAACAATGAATCCTATTCTGGATCATATGTGGTTATATGATAGATGTGAGACCTGGCTTAGAAATGATTTTTAAAAAATAAAGAAAAATAAAAGTAAATGAACATGGTGTGTTCTTGATACTCACTTAACACATTCATGGACCCACATTAATCTATTTGTAGTGTGGAAACATTTTTTAAAAGGGGGTTACTTCATTTTTCTGTTCATGATTTTCATGCCTTATACTTTTGAGAAAACCCACCTCTTTCATATTTATTTATATCACTTTACAACTTTCCTTCATCCTCATAAAAGATTAAACCTTACTGTAAAATCCATCATTATTGATTTTGATTTTCTATTTATGAGGTGTATATGATAAAACCAATAAAATATTACGGATAGAAATATTCAAGGTATGATAATAACACCTATTTATTTTACCTTGAGTGATGAGAGAAAATTTATTATGTGGTAAATTGGAAAATGGGTATAGTTTCTATGTAATAGTTAGGGAATTGTAATTAAAGGAATAAAGAATCTGAATAAAGAACTGAATAATGAGGCATGACTAATATTCTTTCAATGATTTACTCAGGAGGACTTAATTTTTTTTTCTTTCACTTAGATTTATTCTTCTAGTTGTAATTTATGTTTCTAGTTTTAATTTTTTTTTATTTTGAATCCCTAAAAGGATTATTTTTTCTTGAGGAAAAGAAACATTTCATGTGTGGGGGATTTGATAACAAGAGTTTATATAAAAATTTTGGATACTTTTATTTATGGTTAATTAATTTTATATTTTATAATGAACTGGGTTTTGGTTTTTAATAAAAATAGGAATTTTGGACTCAAAGGAAAAAATTGCGAAAACTTGAAAAAATAGGTTTTGAGCATTATAAAAAGATTTCATAACATGTATTCCTCATTCACAACATCCTTGTAGACCAAAGTTCATCCATTAAGAAATTATAATATGTTATGTATTTAAACTACATGTAAATACATTACATGTTGTGATATTTTCAAAGTCCAATTCTTATTAAAATTACACAGCATGGAGAAAGTAAAAGATGTGAATCACATACATGATGTGTATAATTTACACAATGTGAAATGGTTTTTGATCTCATAAAGTCAAAGATATAGATTCATAATTCTACTGGATTAAGGATTTCCATAAGAAACTGTGGATCTTATGTACACAATGCATAAATTTTTCATGTCATTTAAATTTTTATATGAAATCCACATAAAAAACACACAAAGTTAATTATATACATGTTGAGTAACTTTCATGCCTACAAAAATTTTAGAAACGCCATCCACAGAGAAGAATCATTAGACTTATGTTTTTCTTTCATTTTATCAACTATTTATTATTTATTTTCCTTCTTAACTCAATTTTAATTCAATCCTTTACTCATTTTATTAAATCATTTTTCATTTTTTCATTCTATAAAAATTATTAAATCACTTATATTTGGATTTTGTTTCAACACCTTTTCAGAATGGTTCTCCATTCTATACAAAAACTCATTTTATTCTTTCATGTTTCTTCATTCAATTTAAGTATTTGATTTATTCATTTATAAATTGCATGTTATATTATTTAATCTGAATTACATTATGATTATGTTGATCATGATTATTATTCCTTTGATTTTGATCAACATTGTCATGCACTTATAATCTAATAAGGTTTATAGATTGAGTGTATGGGAGTTTCTAAGATTTTTTAATCTATAAATTTAACCTTCGTAACCCTATGAATGGTAATTAGTTTAAAAACATTATTTATAACATTATTTTTTATAGCCCTGACCACGGGAGGTGCAATTGAATGAACCCAAAATAATTGGAGTTGAAAAAGTTATGAACATTATCCTCTGAATCTATCTATGATAGAAGTTAATCATAATGAATCTAGTTATTTAGGTATACCTATACCATGGTATGGTTTTAGAATAGGTAGATCCAATTGGTTTTATTATAACCAATTGGTGACCCCTGCACCACTACGTATCCTAAGACATAGAAATATTCCAACCTAGATTTAGGATTATCCATTTCCAAAAGACTTGAAATTTACCATGATACCTTATTTTTTATCTAATATAAATCCAAAAAATGGTTCTAGTGAATCCAAATATGCAGAGTGAACATGATTAATCCTTCTATAAGTTTTAAATCACCATGTTGATTGTCTTCCAGTTTTCCTTGTGGGTGTGACCCTGCACTACGGCTTTATTACACCTTATTAGTAAGTGTAGTTTAGGAATAATAAACATCCAATATGATCATTCCCATAGAATTAAATGATATCTTATGGGAATATCATATCCATTTATGACATTTTAATACCCATTTATCAATAATTCCTTTATAAAATAATTGTTTTCTTGTGTTAACTATTGTGTTTATCATCGGTATTTTGGTTCAGCAGTTCCAGTCCTTATTCTATGATCATGGTTCCATAATCATAAGAAAATTAATCATGACACAAATATCATATATATAAATTATATACATATTTATAATAATTCATAAAATTTAGGTATATAAAATGAATTACAATGTTCTTGGAGATAGGAAGTCGTACGTTCACATGAATGAAATTTTATCTTTTTGAAAGATTGAATGAAAGAAAAATAAATAATAATTTACATTTAAGAAATTGTAATTATAACATATATATCTTATATATTCATCAAATATATCATTATTTCCATCTATTTAAAACAAAAATGATAAATGAATCACATCGCTTTGTAGAGGTGTGGTAGTCCACAGGTATGCATGAGCAATGTTATCGTTTTCCAATTGATTGAAAGGTAAGAAGTTAAATGTGATATTATGAATACCGAAGTATAATTATTTAATAGACATTATATATATATATTAAACCCATCATAATTACCATGCATTAATTATAGTTGTGTAAGATGAAGTGTATCAGAGCGTGGAGATGATGTGTCGTACGCATGCATGAGCGATAATTTCACTTCCAAATTGATGGGAATGAGGGTGGATAATGGTGATTTCATAATAAAAAATATATATAAGTATATTTTGGATATTTAATTTATTAATTTATGATAAATATCATTTATTTCTTACCAATAAAAAATTAGGGAAAAGAAAGTGACCGGTCAAGGCGATTACCTCTTATTTGAAATAACTCCTTTATATATCATCTTATAGATCCTAGGGATGATATATTTTAAATATAAGAAACTCCAAAATGTGGATAAAAATATTAGAAGGTATTTTGGCTAGATAAGCTTGAAATATATGGCTCAAAGTTTTTTAAGGAAGATGAAGGATGAGTATCTATTTATAAGGGAGGTAGAGGATGCACTAAGAATTTCCTAAAAGATTAAAATATAATAAAGTCATTCTTAATCAAAAAAAAATTAAAATTTCCATTAACTAGTATAAAAAGTGTATAGGGTTGAAATAAAAGTATCCAATTAAATTTAGACAATTTTTTTTAGGTTTTAAACCTTATATTTTTTATTAATCCCTTTGTTAATTATTGTTACTTGTAACCACAATAACAATTATTCTAACTAAAAACGGAAAATAATGTTAGCATAAATGACTAAGTGACACATAAATATAACAAGGATGATGATTTCAACCATATTCCATAAACATGTATTAATATAATATTTTTCATAAATTTTAAATCATTTAATAAAATATTATTTGTTATAAAATATCATTAATGTGAGTTTTTGAACTATTCATTTAATTTGATCTTAAATACACCATTAATAAAATGAAATTCGAGTCTAATAATTTTAAAATTCATAAAAATATTATTTTATCTGAAAAATCATGTAACACTATAAATCACTTAAATTATATGAATTTTAATATTTTTGGAGTCATTTATTTTATTTTTCTCTTAATTGATGAAAACATATATCGTAATTTCATAAGAATTTAATTTAATTACATAATTACTAAAAATTAGAAAAAAAAATTACATCATGAATATAATTTAGTTATTTTAAAAATAGACATTTATATACATTTATAACTTTTTTCTCCTATGTTGGCACATAATAGATATTTAAAAGTATGAGTGTGATAGTTTTTTTATTGTTATTTGATATAAATATTATATGTGTCATTTTCATGTAAAAGTTACACATGAAACAAATTCTAAAATAAGATGATAAGGGTTAAATAAACATCATACAATAGAGATTTAGATGATAATATAATGATTGTAACACTAATTGTTAACATAAATTAACACAATTTACTCTTTATTGATGACTTAAATTTATCATGGTTACTATTAATATTTCCTAAAAATAAAAGGATCCGATTTAAAAAATTTGGACCTCCAAATTCCAAATATGGAATCCATTTTTTAAATATCTAATTTATTTACATTTTATTAATAAATTTAAAAAATAATAATGAAAAACTTGAAGAAAAGTTATTTTTAGAAAAATACATTTTTAAGCCTAAAACATGGCTTATTCTTATCTCATTCCTAGAAAATATGTTAAATTAATTTAAATAAAATATTAAATACAAAATATATAAATCTCATTAAAATAATTATCCAATTGTGATTAATTTAACTTATTGATATAAAAATACATTACATATATAAAAATAGTTTTTCAAAAGACATCATTTTCATTTTCAAATGATTTTTATTTTTTGATTTTTAATTAATTTAAAACTAGTGAATTTATTTAATACATATGTGACAATAAATTTCCCAAAATTTATTTATTCCAATTCTTTCTCACAAGTCAAATAGTTTTGAGATACCCGCCACATAGTAATATTTTAATAGTATTGTGCAGTTTGTTTAAAATTGATGTTGAGTATAATGAAATATATTGATGAAATCAATTTTATTTAAGAATAGATGTATTATAAAATATTTATGTGTTATATATAACATCCCGACTTTTCTCAAAGGTACAAATAATTAATTTTTTGTTAAATTTATTTATTTTTGAAGGACTATGAAATACCATAAAAGGGGAGGGATGAATGGGGGTGTCAACTTTTTCTTTTTAGGTGAAGGATCTTGTTCCCACTTTGGTTGGAACTCATTAAAACTATATGATGGATTTGATCGGCAATAAAACATTCAAAATTAGAAAGACAATGCATCACTTTTACTTGGTTATCCACTATGGTCTCTTCAAAGGAGCATACGTGGATAGTTTTTTAGTCATAACAGAATTCAATAATCTTAACTAGTTGTGGAATATAATAGTTTATACATAGTCACTTTATTCTAGGAACACTGTATTTACATGATTTTAGGGATAGCACATTGCATCCCTCGGAACCCTTCTATTGACTCCCCCTAACTCACTTCATTGGGTGAAATATTACATAGTTTATCATCTTGAAGGTATCTTCAATAGATTGGAATTAAATTATTTTTCTTTTTCTAGCCTGATACTCTTCTTGTATCGAGGTGTTGAATTAATGAACTTTAAAACACTAATCAAACAAACCAGATAATCAAATCCTATTAGAACCTCAACATTGTACTTGTGTGGAACACCACTTCTTGGGAACAAGTTTGAGGATTATCACAGAAGATGAATTTCGCACAACCTTTATTTTTCACACAACCCTTATCTTTCACGTTGCTATAGCGTAAGATTTACATTGTCTTTTAGGACTAAAGGAACAATTTGTATGAAATATTTACTCCACATAAGTCTTTCACATGCATCTTTTGCACACAACAGAGACACCGAATCATCATTATAAAAAGATACGAGTTTCGAATGTGGGTAGCTGCCTATTTATATTCCTCTACAACCCTAAATTCAAGATTATCTATGGGCACGTGAAACCATTTTTCTCATCACATTGGGCTTGTAAGAATCTTCCATGTAACCTCTTTTTCCAAGAAAATTTTAAATATTTCTTTCACATTTTTCCTTTTCCATATTTTGACGTTATGATCCCAAAAAAAACATTTGACACAACTTTTAGATAATCCTTCAGACAGGCACGCAACTTCCTTTCCCAAGAATAATTTTCTTCATTCTCTAATTTTTGGACTTAAGATTTTGGAAAACACTGGGAATCAATGCCACATTAAATATTGTTGTCTTCTTGAACTATAAGATTCATTTCCTTGAAAATTCCATAATATTCTATGTGAGGTTTGACAATAAACAAAAACCATACTCTATTTCCAATAAAGAACATCCTTGGTTCCAAAAATCTCCCCATTTTGGTTTGTTGGCAGTTTATAGATAAAATCAATGAAGCATCAACCGTAATAAAAACTTGATATGCAAGAAAAAAATAATCCAGGACATTAAGTCTACATGAACAAGTCTCAGTTTACAAAACAAGAGGAAAATCATGAATTAGGCTCCCATGTCTTGTAATGCTTAGAGATGTCCAAGTTAAAATCTAACTATTTCCTCATAATATTTTATTCTCATCATGTCACAGAAGCATTACATGGTTTTTCAAAAACCTTCGACCACCACACATTTAATTTATTCCATAAATTACCAATTCTCATATAACCTCCAAACATTGAATTTCTCCATTATCTTCCTTTGTAAATAAACCCAAAGGATCAGACTTTTATATGAATAGATCAAAAAAATTCCCCTGGATCATATCTCCCCCGTAAACCTAAATCATTTCCAAAAATAGATTTAAAAAATCCATTCAATTGGGGAGAGGGTATTATCGATAACCTCTTCAAGCATTAGGAGGTGGTTGAAGACAATGTTTCAACCGATGTTTCTCAAATACATGTGTTTCTAATGTATTGGTCAGAATGTCATCCACTTGGTCATTAGTTCCAACATGGCCCATTTTAATCATGCCTTGTTCATTTGTTTCATTGATGAAGTAATATCTGACTTAAAAAAATTTAGTATGAGAATGCTGAACAAAGTTATTCATAAGATCAATCATTATTTTGTTATCACGGTGAATCATCACAATTTATTTCATAGCATCACCAATATCAGTCAGTTTTTTCTTCATCCATAGAAGTTGTGTGCAAGCCTTTATTATAGAGTTATACTCTACTTTAGTAGTACTAAGAGAATTAATATCCCATTTCTTACTCAACAAGACCACACATTTCTTTATAATAAATATTGATCCACCACTTATTGACTTCCTATCGACCACATCTCTAGCACAGTTTGTATTATAAAATATTGATAGTTTACTATCTCTTCAGTCAAAAAAGTATTACCCATAATTTTGAGTACCTTGGATGTACCACAGGATTCATTTAACTATCTCCATATGTTATTTCTTCATTTTACATTGAATGTGGGCCACCAGGCATGTTGAAAACATGATATCCAACTATGTTTGAGTCAAGTATCATAGGATTCCAATGATTATATTGTACATGGTGGGATCCAAAGAATTCTTATCCTCATGCTTTCATTGTTTTTTCTGAACCGAACTCAGAGTCGAAATTACTTTGGATTCATGCATATTTGAATCATTCAATAATTATTTTTCATACATTTCTTGTGAAATAAAAGTGTAATATCTCTTCTGAATCACCTGTAACCCCAAGAAGTAAGTGAGTTATCCAATCATATACATTTAAAATTCTAATTTAATGTGATTGGAAAATTCTTCCACTAATCTATGTCTGCTTACTCTAAATATAATTTCATCTATTTACAACAATATAATGAACTTATCATTCTGATAATTCTTCACATAGAGATTGTGATCCAAACTTATTTTAAATTATTGATTCTTTAGATAATAATATAGAAAAGAGTACCACACTTTTGGTTCCCTCATAAGACAAGAATTTGCATTATTTTATCTACAGACCTTCATTTAATCATTACCAAGAAGAAAAATCACTAGTTGTTCAATGTACATTTCTTCTTTAAGAACACCATTTATGAAAGCAATTTTGACATCCATTTGATACACTCTGTATCCTCTTTTAATTCATTGAGAAATAAAGAGTCTAATTGACTCCAATATAGCCATCAGATAAAATGTTTCTTCAACATAAAAATATTCAATCTATGAATATATTTTACACACCAATCGTTCCTTATTTCTAATCACATTACCATGATCATCAAATTTATACTTAAAAATAAACTTCATACCAATCACATTGTGACTATCAGGTCGCTTAACTAGATACCATGTTTGGTTCTTGTTAATCTGATCCAACTCTTCATTCATGGCTTTGACCCATGATTCATCCTTTATAGCTTCTTCAAATGAGGATGGTTCTAAAACTGATAGAAATTAAGATTGTGAATTATTCCACATTCTCCTTATCTGTGTGAGTACTGTTTAATCCCCAATGATATTGGATTGATAAATTTATGATCTTTGGTTTCTCTTATGAGGTTCAGAATATTTCTCTTCATCCATGGTTTCCTTTTCTGATTCTTCTTCTAAATCAACATCGTGTTGTGTCCTCTAAGTGTTTTTTCACTCCTTCTATTACTTATTCATTTGAATCTGTTCCATGTACACATTATTCTACATCTTCAATCACATAATCATAAGATCCCCTAAAGGTATTAGTGATATTATCTTAAATTATCTTAACATCACTACTTTCCACAATTCTTCCTATACTACTATTGAAAAATTTGTAGGATTTTATTTTCCTTGAATATATGAGGAATATTCCATCATTTTTAGAATCACCATACTTCCCTTGATTCCCCTATTTTTTCAGATGAAGAATTTACTTATAAAAACATTAAAATACTTAAAAGAGGGATTACTTCCATGAAACAACTCATTTGGTGTCTTGGTTTCTAAAATATAAAGTTCTATTCAATTTTGACTATACACTATAGCTTGAAAAACCTCTTTCTAGTAATGTCGAGAGATATGAATTTCAATCAGTATAGTTCTAGCCATACTGTTCACCTGTTGATTCTTTCACTTCACAACTCATTTTTTTGTTTGTTTCTCACAATATACACATCTTGTTTTATTCCATGTTTTTCTATGTAATTTTAAAATTCAATGGATTTTTATTCCCCTCCATTTTTAGACCATAGAAATTTTATTTTTTTCCAGTATCATTCTTAATGATTTAGTGATAATTTTTCCTATGATCAAGAACATGTCGTTTCTTATGTATAAACATCACACAATCCATTCTACTATAATAATCACTAAAAAGAAAAAATTTCTAATATCCATATATTCTAGAAAGATTTATCAGACCACATACATCTATATAGATGAGATCAAGATGGTTTGAGGCCCTGTTTTTCTTTGGCTAATATGTAATGCAGTCCAAATTCCCCTTATATAAAACCATCATAAGTCCTTTCCTTTTCATTCTTAATATTAGATATATCCATGACTATCTTCATCTTAGATATATTTACCATGAATTTTTTATTACTGTGACCCAACCATATATTCGAAAATTCATTTTCCTCTTCAACGGTTATGTAGCAAATATTCTCTATACTATCTACCAGGCATAAGTTTCCATCTGTTCTACAACCTTTCAGGAGAGAATTCCATGTATTTACTTTTATAGTGCACCCCTTTTGATATAATGTCACTATAAGTCCTGAGTCAAAGAGTTTACTTAGAATAAGTAGATTGTGAGGCAAGCCATCCACATAAACAACTTTAGTTCAATTCAGCTTGCTATTAGCTAGTATTGTGCTTTCACTCCCTTTAATCTTAAATGCATTACCATTACCAAACCTTAATGTTTTGTCAACCCATTTCTTAACATCTATTACTAACACTACATTACCTATCATATGGGATGAGAGTCTTCTATCCAGAATCTATGTAGTACTGCTCTTTGTAGCTTTGAGAGATACTTATCCAGGTTAGAATTTTTATTTTTTCTTCTTTTCCTTCCATGAAGTATTAGATTAAGTGAAGGGTAAATATATCCTTTTAAATTTCTCTTCCATGTGATCAGGTAATTCAAAATCATACTCTTCTTCAAGATGATAAAATCTGTTTAAAATAAAAAACACCATCTATTTTACGAGTATTGAATTGTATTTGAGATCCTTGAATATTGTTAATATATTTCCTCTACCTGCAATAAATAGATTTATTGAAAAATTTAAGAATAATGAAAACAATATTCGTATAAATTATTTATTCTATAAGAAGTAGGATATGAATTTTTCTTCTTTGTGGATTTCCTAGATCTTCCATATTCAAATAGCTCATTTACTCTGTACAATATGACATGATATGGCCTAGGTATCCACAAAATTTAAATTTCATAGGAGGAAATGTCTTCTCATTTCTATTCTTCCACATGTATCCTTCCTTGGTAAAAGATTTTGACTGATGGTCATTTTTGGATACTTGTGGAATGTTTTTTGTTTTTCATTCAGTTTGATTTTGGGATTTCATTGTTATGACTTCAAGTGTCTTTTTGATATGTCCATGTTTCACCCTTCCTTTATTTTGGTTCATCTTATTACTATCCTTTGATGTTCAAAATCATTTCAAAGACCATTTTTTCCTATGCAAGTGGATTTTTGATCATCAAAAGCATTCTCAACTTCTTCAAAACCACACTTAGCTCCCTCTACCAGCTCAGCTTCTGAGAATCTTCCAAACTATATTTTCTTCTTTATTTATTTTGATTTTGATTCAATTTCATGTTTAATCATAAGAGTGACAACTTAATCTTCAAGACCCTCAACAGTCTTGGAATTATTCACTAGTATGGATGTAAGGTCATTATTTACGTTTTTCTATTCTTCATTTATAATAATTAGTTCCACTACATCTTCTGTGCTTTCAAAGGTTGTTGATTGTTCTTTCACTAATTCTTCCAGTCATTCAATTTCAACTTCAAGTTGATCAATATATTCTTATGATTCTCCCACAAATTGTCTTCCTTTTTTTAATCAATTACATTGATTCCCATTATTACAAAGAGAATCATTAAGTTTCAACTTGAGGTCAGAATTAGAAATCAAGTGATTATCTATAGATTTATCTTTTGATGGTTTTGACTTTTCAACAATATCCATCATAGATGCATGGGTTCCAAAATTATACTCTGGTTCTTATTCCTCATAAAAATCATTTTCATCATCATCTTCATTATAGAAAATTATCTTTTACTATAATTTATTTCCAAACATGTATTCTACTTTTTGGGAAAACCATTTTTGAAGCTTCTTTATGTTTTCATCTTCACTTTCTTCTTCATAAAACTTCTTTCAACAGTAGGAGGAAATGTTCCCAACTCTACCATAAAGAAATCATGCCATAGATAGATTTCCTTCAAATAAACCATTAACTCTCTTGAATTGCTTAGAAAAAAAGAGAAATAAGTTCATCTTCCTCATCATCTTTACCTACAATATTACCAAAAAAATCAAGTTATCCCATGGATTTGTATTCCATATCATTTCATACTCGACATATAGCATCCTATATATTGAATCTCATTCCATATGAAAACAAAATACTCAACAGATCATCCAAAGAGAGTTTAAAAAGACCCCTTTCCTCTAGGTCTGAAGCTTTTGGATTGTAGAGAGGTGGAATCCCTTACAATATTTTCATCACAATGTCAATGTCAATGATTTCATCACCAAATATTCTAATTCCTCCAACAACTTCTATAATTTGATTAGAAAATGTGTCCTCATTTTCATCCGGATGTATATTCAGATCATGGAACTTGTTGTAAAGAACATGGGGCTTGGTATCCTTAACTTTGTTTTCACCTTCATAAATATTTTATATTTTTCCCACATATATTTGGATGAATTAAAACTCATCACCTTCATATAGATCTGATCATATAACACTACGGTAAGGGCATTTCGTACTTTACCATCAGCAGCAAGAATTTTTTATCTGCATTATTCATAGATAACCATGTTGGATCAGTGACTTGTATTCCATGTGCAGTGAAAAAAGGGCTTACATTCCAAGATATATTAGATGATATCTCATATTGTTCTTCCAAATCAATAACTATCTTCTATCAAAAAGGGGGTCTCCCCTGACATATACTGAGTTCTCCATAATAGAAAAGAAAGGAAAATTTAACACCAAAAACCTATAACCTCCCTCAGATACCACTTCAAGGACCTCGCAACACCCTGAGAGGGGAAGGGGGAATTGATCTGTTAACTTTTTCTATTAATGTAACGTATCTTGTTCCCACATTGGTAGGAACTCGTTAAAACTATATGGTGGACTCGATCAACAATCAAACATTCACATGAAAAAACATAACACAACAGTTTTACTTGGTTCACCACTAAGGGTTATTCCATGGAGCGTACACTAATAGTTTTTTGGTCATACCATAATACATTAATCCTCACTAGTTTTTGAATATAGTAGTTCAGTCACAATCACTTTGTTCTCAGCACACTACCTTTTCACAATTTATTTATAAAGCATTACATCCCTCAGAACACTTCCGTGACTCCCCTAGCTCACTACATTGGGTGAAATCTTACTCATTTTATCGAATTAAAGGTTTCTTTAACAGATTTTCATTAAAGTCTTTTTCTCTGTCTGTCTTGTTACTCTACTTGCATCGAGGTCCTATATTGAAGAACTGGAAAGCACTGATCAAACAAATTGGATAATCAAATCCTGTTAGAAGCTCAACACTTCACTTGCACAGAACACCTCTTCTTTTTACATTTTTGGGGATTTTATGGAAGATTAATTTCATGCAGCCCTAATTTTTTTTACAACCCTTATCTTTTTCACAGCTACACCATACGTTTCACTAGGTATTATAAGACTAAAAGAACACTTTGCACTCAAGATTTACTCCATGTAAGTCTTTCGCGCATAGCTGTTTCACATAACAAAGATACCATATATTTAATTGAAAATGTTATGAGTCGTGAATGCGAGTAGCCTTATATTTATAGACCTCTATGACCCTACATGCAATATTCTCAATGGAAACATGAAAAAATTTAGATTCCACATTGGGTGCGTAAGAGTCTTCCATGTAGCCTTGTCTTTCATGCATATTTTAAAACTTTTTCACACTATTTTCTATTTCTATAATTTTAAGTTACGATCCCAAAAAATAACATGCATGTAACATTTATATTCACCTTTATACTTTCATGAAAATTATTTTTCCAAGAATAGTTTTTTTCATTCTCTAATTTTTGGACCCGAAAATTTGGGAAACACTGGGAAATTATGCCACCTTTAATATTATTTTTTTCTTGAACCATAAGATTCCTTTCTTTGAAAACTCCCTAATATTCTATGTGAGGATTGAAAAAAATACAAACTGTAATCCATTTATAGAGAATAAAAGCCTTTTTCCAATAGTTTTGGCCTTAATAATGATGCCTAATGGAGTCAAGGAGGCATAAGGTGTGTCTAGGGATCGTATAGAGTCTAGATCTTTGAAAAGTAAAGAATAATACTAGGCCACACTGTTAGTTGAAACCATGTCTCCCAACCTACACAGTTTCCCTAAACTGTTTGGTTGAAGAATGTGAGTTGCAGTGGGTCTCATGGTTTGTCTGCAACCATGCGACCCTAAGCACATGACCGTGCAATGCTGTAGTGGTTTAGGACGTAGTGTTTTTGCATGGTTTTTGAATGGTTAGAAAATCAATGTTTCTAATCATGTGAGGTTACCATTTTAAGTAGATCGTGGTGCATGGTTGGTGAAAGGTTTGACCAATTGTGCACCCCTTTAATTGTGGTTAAATTGACCATTTTCCCCTCTTAAATGTGTTAAACTAATTTCTCTATTCCTCCATCATCTCCAGATTTTTTTTCTACTCTTCCCTATGTGGGTTCCTCCTCACCTATCCATAGGTTTTTTATCAATCTCCTTAATTTAGCAACAAAATATCTCACCACTAGAAGAAATATAAATCATTAGGTAATTTCCTCCTTCCCCTTGATTCTATTTTAGGTTTATTCTAACCACTAAGACGTTGTTTACATGAGATCTTTTTCACCCTATTTTCTAGGAGTTGGAAGATTTATCAATTTCCTTCAATTTAGATGAATTAAAACTTATATAATGGTTAGGTGAAGTGATACTACATCAAGGTAGGTGTTATAGGTCTTTCCCACTCTTTTCATCACATTTTAAATGATGTTCCGTTGTTCCACTCTTAGAAATCTTCTGATGATGACTTAAATTTTTATAATAAATTAATTAAATTGTTTCCCCATATAATGTGTGACCTAACCTTACATAAAAAAACATTCATAGGTCATTCGCCTCATCGTTGGACACCCCTCTGGGTGTGCACACCATAAATGGACTAATTTTACCATGCCTTGAGTGGTTGACCACCTTGTGTCTGTATTTCACCTTGAAAAGTTTCTTTAAACCTGTAAATTGAATTTATATTAATGGTTAACCCTAAGAATAAGTCCCTGATCTTTTTTCCAAACACAATATATTTAAATTCTTATTCTTTATACTTCACTTAGATGCCACATACCTCATATTTAATTACTTATGAAATTTGTTTGAATTCCTTTATTTATTCCCTATCTCATTGCTTATATCTATTTTATGCCATGTTCCATGTGCCAGATGCCACCTTTTGTGATTATTACTTATTTCTTTAATGGATTGGCTTGATTTAGAAGTTATGATTAGGCTAGATAGATAGCTTGTAGTATTTTCTTGACTTTTTTATAACATGAAATTATATATGCTATGTCTTGTGAGTTTTAATTTGATTGTTGTGCCTCAACTACTATGAGAAGGGAGAAAACATGGGTCCAAATTTATGGTCGTTGTGGATAGACTCATTGTTTTTTATTAGATTTTCTTGACACACCAGGAGTGGTGCATTGACATTCTATATATGGAATCATTAGGACAATTTTAGATACTCATAAGTGACATCAACTACCTAGGGGAGAAACTGAGGAAACACTCATTTTCAAAATGGCTATACCATGCCTCGGGTGATACCTAGTACCCTATGTTAGATACTTGTCATGGAATCTGAGTCACCTTGCCCTAAATGATACAAGGAACACCATTGTGGGTTTCATTAAATGAACTCAGGGGTATTTTTTATTTATGAGATTCTATAGAGACCCTTAGGATTCTTTATAGATCACCTTAGATGGGATCCGCACTCCACAATTGACATTTCGATAGTTTGATTGTACTATGTGTGATGTATATTATTTATATTTTAAACATGATTGAATGATGAAATAGAAATGTGACATCAGAGAAAATGTAAAATCTTGTGGTCTACAAACCTTGTTTGATTCATTAATGTGGGCCTATTTATCTACCATATCCCCTATATATGTACCATGCTTCAGACATCCATCTTTGGCTGAAGTGGGTTGTATCAGTTGTGTGCCTATTTAGGAACCCAGAACTGGTGTTTATTATTTATTTATCTATCACCCTATATAACTTGTTATTATGGAAAAATTATCATTTATTTATTCCATGAAATGGATTGGTCTAGACACCATGGGTTGTAGCCTATTGATATTGTATATCACACCCTACTTAGACCATCTTTGGTACCAAAGATGACTTCATGGTCGAAGGTATTGATAAATGGAAGTGTGTAGCTTCTGATGCTTGATTGATTTACAGCATTATGATGAAGTTGGGGTCATAGGATCAAGAGTATTCTAGAGATTCTTATTATAGTAATTTTTATTCTTTTTGGTAGTTTTTGAATCGAATGCAGTATATGAATGTATCCCCAGATCCTTCTATACTCTCATTTTTTATAGCATCTTGATCATCATTTATATATATCATTGTTATTTGGATTCTTCTAGTAATTGATTTCTCTTTCAATGTCCATTACTATTATTATGTTATTTCCATTACTATCTAATTTTCTCATTTCTACTTTCACTATTTATTTTCTATTATTTGATGATGTTATCACTCTGATCTATGAGGATATAGTTTCCTTATGGACACACCCTAGGACCTCACTCCTAGTTTTAATCCTTTGGAATTTTAGGAGGCACGCTTGAGTTCATGTGGCCACCACCTCAAGGAACTACTAAGGGACACCTAGGGTGGGATACTATAATGTGGTATTAGAGAACTTTCTTTTTTTATCTTACTGTTCGGGTTTAGACAGGAGACTAGAATGTTGGAATTTGATAATGAGCTTATGTTAAAAAGTATCTACCCCACGTATAGGGGAAACTTGTATTTCCTAATATGGGTAGATGTTTTTATTTCTTGAGCTATTATAGATTCGGGGATTTCATTTTTGGATAATGTGATTTCATTATTCTATTTTTTTTATTGATAAAATCATTAATATTTTGGGATTTATTTTACCATTTCCTAATGATATAAGAGAATATTAGAAGATTGAAACATACTAGGAACAATAAGAATTAAAATATCAAGAATTCTGGCATGCTATATTTACTTTTTAGTGTGAATTTCTTATTTTGAATTTTATTGTTTTTGGTGAAATGTACTGAATTATTTGTTATATTAATATAAATTTTCCACTTCAACTTGAAGGAATGTGTTAGGGGTTAGATTAAGTGGATTTCCAATTTCAATTTACCAGGTGTATAGGCCCTTAAAAATTAGAATGGTGATCCTCCTAATTCAAACTCTTTAAGTAAATCTAAATACATAAATGATTTAAAATTAATACCACCTTTAAAAAGGAATGGTCACTTTGTATGAAAAATATGAGACCTTAAACCTGACCTGACCTTAGTAGTTGGAAATAGTTCATATCTCCTATGATCCTTTTGTGACTTTTTCTGATCACCTAAAACTAGCACTGGGATTTAATTAAGGGTTCTAGATTTCTTACATGGAGAACTTTTACCTTCCTTTATCTATCATTTTTTAGACTTTTCCTTAACTAATTTTCCTTATTGTTATAAATCCTATATGATTAGTGCATAAGAAGTTTGTAGATTTATTCGAAAATTACATCCTTATGATATACGCAATGAGATTAGTGATGAGGATGTTCTATAGGTGGTGGGCCCTGATGCACCCATTGTAACACCCGAGTCACCTCATTCTGATATTACACTAGGTGTTGATGCTCATTTTTGTGATAGTTTTCTTCGGTTTATGTAGTCTATTCAGGGGGCTCACTCATATTCCATTTCTATTTTAGAGCTAACACGATACATTCAGTAGTATAATCCTACCACCTTCTTAGGGGATGGTGGACCTTAGTCTATTGGGTAATGTCTAAAGGAAATGTATTTTATCTTCAACAATATTGAGATGCCTCTAGATAGAAGGGTATGGCTCTCTACCTACTTGTTTCATGACTCTACCAACTGTTGGTGGGATTTCATCTCTTAGGTTGAGCATCATCATGATATGGTCTATCCAAACTTCCTGATGGCCTTATACAATTACTTCTTACCATAGAATCTTAGGTATGATTTTTCTAGGGAGTTCATGTATCTTCAGTAGGGGACTATGACTATACTAGATCATTCTACTTGATTCATAGATCTCCATAACTTCACTCCCTCTCTGAACAGTGAATAGTTGATAACTGCAAGGAGATTTAAGGATGGGATTGGATATAATGATTATTTCTAGGTGAACATATTCTATTTGACTATCATTATATAATTCAATAATTGTGAACTTATTACCGACCATAATATCAAACAAGTTGGAAATGTGATCCAGGTCGGTCCAGTTCAGATGTAGGGTGACGATTTATTTGGATGTTGAAAGCAGCACTTCAAGGGTGAACATGGGGGTGGTTCTATCCAAGTTACACACATTGAAATCTCTATATTGTTTCCCTAGTGTGGTATTCCATGCCACAATAAGCCTCAGTGCAAGATAAATGCAATTGATTGTAGAGATTATCATTGGATGGATCACCTTCAATGATTCTTCCAATCTTTTCCACTAGCATCTAGTGAGTGGGGATCTATAATGACACCTCTATCAGTTACTGGATCTGTGACTTCACTTTAGGAAAGTATTTTCTCTTATAATGGCCAATTTTTCTGAGGTGGTAGTTTTCATGGCTGAGGTATTCAGGCCCTAGAGCTTCAACGTTAGTGGGGTGGGTCTTCTCAGGCCAGTTGGGCAGCATCCCATGGTCATGGATCCAACTATATATACAGTAAATATTCTTCCTAATGAATAGTGTCTAGTTACATCTATAGTTAGAGGTACTATTTGAGTATACTCAACTTTAGTTTCATCCCTTTTTTATACAGGTTCATCGCACTATTTTATATTTGTTGTGGTTGTGGAATGTTTGGGCCATGAAATTTAGTACTTTTGTGAAATCATGTACTCAACATGACTTTAGGGGTCATAAAATAAAGAATACACCAGTGTTAGGAGTTCCCCCTTAAAATAGATGGGTTCCATTTAATCTAGATTTTATTCATCCTTGAGATGACTAGCTTCATTCTCATTCTTAGTATGGAATAGCTTGTGCCTTATCATAACCAAGTGGATTTATATAGCCTATGAGTGTCATTCATGTCATGTGAGGCTAGCAGGTGTATTCATATAGGAGAATGGGATATCATGGAAATCATATCTAGACCTAAACATACTGATCTATGAAGAGTGACAACCTAGATAGTGAGTATCTTTATGAACGATTAAGGAATGTTGTTAGTAGAGTTCCCTTCGATCATGGATCATTTCATGGATGTCTTCCCTAGCGATTTCAAGGGATTAACTCTCAAGAGATAGGTTTAGTTCACCATATATATTGTTTTAGGAGTGGGACCAGTGTCTATTACTCCATATAGGATGGCAGCCACAGAAATCTATAAACTAAAAAATTATCTTGAAGATCTTGAGGTTAAGGGGTTTATCCAACCCAGTACATTTCCATTGGGTTAACATGTCCTTTTCACCAATAATGTAAATGATACCCTCATATTGTGTATGGATTGATACCGATTGATACAGCTTATAGTGATGAATCAGTATCCAAAACCTTGTATTGATGACCTATTCGACCATCTAGGAGGAGAATCTATTTTCTCTATAATAGATTTGAGTTCAAGCTACCATCATGTTCATGTGAGACCATCATACATACAACGTACAATGTTTTGGAGTATTTTTTCCTTGTATTAGTATTTTTATATGTCATTTTGTTTGAAGAATGTGCCAATAGTCTTCATAGATTTGATGAATCGGTTTTTCCACCCATATCATGATTCCTTTCTGATGGTATTCATAGATAACATCTTAGTGCATTCACAAACCAATCATGAACATGTGAATCATCTTGATATCATGTTGAATACACTGAGGGATAACCATCTATATGTGATGCTTATTAAATTCCACTTTTGGATTAGTAAGTTTAACTTCATAGTTCATATCATATTTGAGGTTGGCATGTCAGTTAACCTATAGAAGGTGAGCATTTTGGTTTCCTAGAATCATTCTAAGAATGTGTTTGACAAACACAACTTCTTTGTGCTGAATGACTATTACTGGAGATTCATTCAGCAATTATCCTTCTTATAATAACCTTTTATGACCCAAACTAAGAAGCATGAGCAGTTCATATGGTCTAAAGCCTGTGACACAAAATTTCAGAAGTTAAATGGAGGACTCTTGTCAGTGTCAATCCTGATTCTTTCTGAGCCTAGAAGAAGTTATGTAGTCGGTTTTAATTCTTCATGAATAAAACTAGGTTCAGTTATGATTTAGGTTTATTTTGTTATAGTTTTTGAGCCCCTCCAGCTAAGACCAATGGGATAAACTATCTTACACACAACCTTAAGTTACCAGTCATGGTTTATGCCCTGTGCTATTGTAGGACCAATTTTTTTTGGGCTGGTTCATTATTTACACAGATCATAAAATACTCAAATTCATTTCCACATAGAGATACAAGATTCTAAGGCAGTTCAGGTGGGTGGAATACCTAAAATTATTTGACTTTGAGCTTGCTTACACACCAGGAAATGGGAATGTCATAGATGATGCATTGAGTCATAAGACTCAGATGAAAGTTGTCAAGGAGGCCAGCAGTGAGTGGAAAATGATGGCTTTGTTTTCTGAGTTGCACCTGGAATTTTAGGATCAACATGGGAAGCCAGTTCTAGTAGATTTACCGGTCAGATCCTCCCTTATAGAGAGGGTCCAAGTGAGGAAACAATTTGATTATTGAGGGCTTCATTTTAAGGGAGTGAATTACTGGAGAGAACCCACTTCTTAGTTTTGTTGTTTATAATAGTGAATCCCTACTCTTACATGGTCATGTATGGGTTCCTTATGATATACTAGAAGAGTTGAAGAGGGAATCACATGCCTCTATATGGTCAGTTCACCTTTTCCTCACCAAGATGTACTGAAACATCCTTCGTCGGTATTGGTGACCAGGTGTGAAGAGTCAGATAGCAAGTTTTATCACTCGTGGCTCCACCTATCAGATGTTGAAAGTAGATCACTAGTGATATACTATACATCTACATACTCTTTTCATTCCTAATTGGAAATGGAAGTATTCCACCAAGGATTTAATGACAGGCTTGTTTAGATCCCCTCAAGGTAGAAATGTAGTATGGGTGATCATCAATAGGTTGGCAAAGGTCGCACACTTCCTACCCATTCAGGAAGCCTTTTATGTTAATTATATAATATGGATTTATATCTAGGAGATAGTGTGACTTCATGTTGTACCCTATTATATCTTTTCAAACTGAGACATCTGGTTCACATTACAGTTCTAGCAAGGGTAATAAAAGAAAATGGGTCCACATGAACTATTGATTACAACATATCACCCTTAGACTGATGGGCAGACAATATGAATGTAAGAGGATAATTTTTGGGCCTATATCATTGATTTTCGAGGTTCATGGGAAAATAATATGACTCTAGTTGAGTTTTAATAGAAAAATATATTTCTGGAAATGATTTACATGGCTCTGTATGAGGCCCTTTATGGTAGAATGTGTCATTCACCTCTATGCTGGAAAGAGGTTGGTGAGATAGCTCTACTAAGTACTCATCTTATTCAGGTGACTTCATAGAACGTCCAAATAATTTAGAAGCATATGGGTACATATTTTTCTAGGTAGAAGTCTCATCCCAATTATCATCATATACCTCTATACTTTGAGGTGGGACATCGATTCTTTTTAGGAGTATCGCCTATATTGGGTCATAGAAAAACCAAGAGACAAGAAAAGCTATCACATCGATATGTCAGACCTTTTGACATAGTGGAGAGAGTCAGGTCGATATCCTATCAGTTTCTATTACCTCAGAGATATCGTTCCATGCCCAAATTTTTCTACATGTACCAGTTTCGACAATATCATCTCGACACATCTCATTCATTTGACCCCAAGGATATTGATATAAATGAAGATGCATCCTTCAAGGTGTATCCAATAAATATCGTTGATCGGAGCATAAAGCAATAAGAGGAAGTTCAGTTCCTCTAGTCTAGGTGCTATGGCAGGGTGGACCTATTTAGGATGAGACCTGGGAATGGGAGGATGATGTATGTGCACAGTGGTCGTAACTCTTATCAAATGATGTTTTACCACCCAAAAAAGTGAAACTTGGGGTCAAGATATCTTAAGGTGTAATGCCCCGACCCTAGATACCTAGATTCGGTGCTTTATTATATAACATTGGCATGATCACAAAGGATCAAGTCTCGAAAGACCGATTAGTTTAGTAGTCTTAGAAACACTACATATATTCATAAGTCTTACATTACATCATAAGGTAAAAAAAACTACAACAAAATCTTTTCTTCATATCCCCTCATACTATCCCTATAGGTCATTCATAAATTACTTCTTCATAATCCTGGGAAAAATAAAACATTGAAAGGGGTGAGCTCAGATGCTCAGTAAGGATAACATTATAGCAGAAGCTTTCACAGATAAGCATAAACACTTAAGGCAGTTTATAACTAAAACGAAAGCCTTTTAAACTTGAACTTCATCATAAAATGGCAAAGATAAAATAAAATAATGCCATTTACTTACTCACATGGATATTCTACTAGTTGAATGATCACATGCAATATCAATAACCACTTTCATAATGATGGAATGCATAATGCCAGACTATCATAACCACATAGCCAAGGCCTCATGCCAAGACTACAAATAAGATTTTTCCAAGGCCTTGTGCCAAGACACTAGTTTGTCTCATGAGACC
Organism: Viscum album; assembly: GCA_963277665.1. NCBI lineage: Eukaryota > Viridiplantae > Streptophyta > Magnoliopsida > Santalales > Viscaceae > Viscum > Viscum album. The sequence goes on from OY728158.1 coordinate 791,225,420, forward strand.
TACCAATGCATCGAGGATCTATAGCGGGCTCCACCCGTAACTTATTAAGTCCAATGCATTCCTCATATGAACAGGTTTGAAACATAATATAAACATTCATATTAAAACTAGCATATTAAATGTCAATACTTTATCCAAAAACTATGAATGGTATAAAAATAGCACATCCACAGTCAAACATAACTCATTTGATACAATATGGAAGATTGTATTGTATCATATTAACCTCAATCGAGAATAATGAAGGATATTGACATAGATGAAAATAGTTATCAAAACTATTTGAGAGAAATATCCCCCTTTTTCTTGAAATCATTTAAAGTCACACTATTTGTCAAGAAGCTATTTAAAAATAGATTTTTGAATCAAAGTGTCCCATACCACTTTGAAACTTTTAAAAGGAGTTTTAATTTTAAAAATTTAATGTCCATATAAATAAATCCTTAAAACCATTTTTTAAAACATGGACATTAATGATCATGATTGAGAAGAAATAGTCTTTAAAACATTTAAAAATGGTATTTTAGTTAGAGTTTCTAACCAAAAGAGAGACACTTGAATACAAATAATTGAGGTAATCAAAACATTGTAATATCATGAGAATAAAGTAATTCATTATATACTATGTCAAAGTACATTATATAAACCACATAAAAGTGATTTGGTGTATAACAACAAAGAAGTCTCAATGGAATGTAAATTTAGATGAAATCTCTCATAAAGGTTGTATCCTTATGTTAAGGATAAATCAACGACATAATTATGTGTGACAAATATAAGTACACTAAATATGATTGGATATTCATTGTAAAACAATCAAAGGACATTCACACATATTCTTGTAAAAACAACACCAACAAATTGGATGTTTAACTCAACAAATGGAGAATGAGTTAAAATTACTCTTATCAAATTCATATCAATGACTTGAGAATTATCAATAGAGTGATTATGTGTATCAAAATAATATCCATAAGAAGGGGAGTGGAAATTATGACATAATCAAATGAATAGTGATTCCACACATAATCTTGGGGTAATATAATCAATGAAATATGCGTAAATCCAAATGAGTGGAAATTGAAATTTCAAATTACCTTATTGATTTGGTAACATACAAAACATACACCCATGAAATAAGGATCATACAATTATGATGTAATTATAAATGAATTAAAGTATATTACACAATGAATAAAAACATAGTCTGTACACACAACACATGTAATAAATAAGCGGTGAACAATGGAATTCTCACAGAATTAAAAGTGAGATAAGAAACCCCTTACCACGTTGTAATCAACTGAGTCGTATGACTAAAAGTTAATAACCACCAAATTATTTATAGAATAACATGAATATAAAGAGAATCATGAAATATATATCAAATGTCAGTACACAATACACCACTTTCAATAATTTAGTGGCGGACAATGGAAATCTCACGGAATTGAAAGTGAGATAAGAAAATCTCTTACCACATTGTAATCAACTGAGTCGTATGACCAAAAGTTAATAACCACAAAATTATTTACAGAATAACATGAATATAAAGAGAATCATGAAATATATATCAAATGTCAGTACACAATACACCACTTTCAATAATTTAGTGGCGAACAATGGAAATATCACGGAATTAAAAGTGAGATAAGAAAATACCTTACTTTGTTCTTTTTCCTTGGTCAACGGTAGGTTAAACTCCTGTATAATGGTGAAATATTTTTATTAAATTATTCAATAATCATATACATTAATATGATATCATATATGATCTTTTAACATTGCTTTGTTAATAATATCTTAGAATTATCGTCGTTTCGGGTGTTAACTTACTCGTTTTCTTTTATATGTTTTGTTACGTAAGCCATGTTTGTCATGGATAGGTTGAATATTATTCATATCCAGAATGATATAAAGTTCTTGAAAATTATTTTTAAATCATCAAATGATAATAATACTTGAATGGATATGATGGAGAATGAATCTCATCGCGTTCGTGGAGACGGTAGTCCGTACGTACACAAGAGCGACAATATCATTCTTTTGATATTAAAATAATATATAATTGGATGGTATATCATGTATAAAGAATCATTATAATGTTATATTTATTATTTAAATGAGTTACACATCGTTATTATACCCACCCAAATAATAATATATTGAATAACAATTACACCATGACGTGGAGACGGTAAGCCGTACGTACGCACGTATGGTGACATGTTATTCAAAGGGTGGATGGAATACTGAATATGGTTATACCATATTTATAATAACATCACAGTATATATAAGATACTGGAGTTATTATTTTAGAATGGTAATAACAAATAAAGAAGAAGTGGAAGAAGAAAGGAACTTGAAAAGGGGTGGTGAAAACATTACCTCTTCTGCGGGTTCTTCCTTTTGATTTGATCAAAAGGGCTCCATAGGTTGGCTTTCTGTTCAAAATAAGGCCTCTAGGTTGTAGTGAGGGAAGTTGAGAGAGTATTTGGGCAGGTTTTGGCCGAACCAAAAGGTTTTTAAGGTGTGAAGAAATGAGAATGAGGAGTTCCCTTTTATAAGAGGGGTGAGGGGCACCTTTGGAAAAGCTAGAAATATTAATTTATAATAAATTCTTATTCGGTTTCTAATAGATCCAAAGTTTATTATTTAAAGGTTAAGGTGGGGATAGGTCTAAACCCATTCAACCAATAGAATTTAGACAGGTTTGGGTTACTATATTAACCTTATCTTTTAGTTTTAACTCTTAGTTAATTAGTTTGACATTTACCATGTCACTTTGTATTTTTATATTATATAGTTAATAAACATACTATATACATCCAAGCGACCCCCAAGTGGTCCATTAATGATATACCTATAATTATATAAGTCTCTTGGACGAACCTTATATTTTTAAAAATTCAATATCAATTAATAATATAATATTTGTTTTAAAAACTCTTTTATGTCAATTTTGACACTATTCAATAGTTGATTTTTTTGAAACACATAACAGAATAATTACTTCGAACAAAGTTAATTAAAGCAATCCTAATATGTCATATTAACCTATAAAATTATTTTAATTAAATAAAAGTCTCAAATTATATTTATTTGCGTATTTATAATATCAATTATTCTAATTTTTCACTATTATGGTAATTACTGCATCACCATTGTGTTATAAATATATTAAATTATTTAATGTTTAAAAATTATAAATAAAATATCATTATGTACGAAATCTTATAATATTTATAATGAATATTTAAAATCTAATGTATCTTATGTATAACCCTATATTTAAAATATTTTAGTAAATAAACTTTGATTTTAACTCTTTTAACTCTTTTTTGAATTAAATAATAATAAATGTCCTAATCTAATCCAAGTGGACCTAAATGATAATATTTTATTCCTAAGGTTGTTTTTGGTCGAGATAAAATTGTCCAATAGAATTAGGACATGTGTTAGGGTAATATTAATATCATTTTTACCCTTAATTACCCTATTTACTTTTAACCGTGGTAAATAAAAGTAAAAAAGTTACTATTCACCAAAAATTATTTTCATCTCATTGAACCATATTTTACTTCTTGATATTAACCGTGTCTCTCGGATTTTCGAAATTCCATTCAAAGAAGCGGTAAAATTAAGTTTTATGAAAAATTTAGTTTTTTTAACTACCACTTAGTAGTTTAACTATTCATCAAAAATTGAAGTTTTTCGGAACAATACCAAAATTTCACCCTAAGATATAATTGATATTCCGAAATCAAAAAATATTTCTATTTTAGAAAATTCTAAACATATAAGTTGAATTAATTAATTTTATAATTAATTCCCGCTATCACAACAAATAGCATGTTTTTAAGAAACAATATATATCAAAAGATTGACAATTCTTTAGGTCCAATTTCAAAGTGAAATTAATTGTAAGGAACACCATTGGATAAAATGGTAAAAATATATTCTAATTATACTTTAAAACCACTCAATAATATAATTTATCATTATAAATTATTTTGATTTAAAAAGTTGTTTTTAATTAAAATTTTGTAATTTTCACTATTCATCAAAATATAAGTGTAATCCGAAAAGTTCCAAAATTTCACCCTAGGATAAATTTGATATTCCGAATCCAAAAATGAAGTCCATTTTGAGATATAGAATTTATAAAATTTCAAAAAGTATGTATTACTATTCATAACGACTAGTTTTATTGGTTATGGTGTGTTAGAATCTTAAAGTTGCGTACAATGTAGGCCATTGCATTATTCGAAGGGAAACGTATCGTGGAAGCTTGGGGTGTTACATAAGGAGGGGAGGTTGTAACATACCATATTTTATCAAATGTAAAGACTATTAATTTTTAGTTCAAATACATTTTTTGACCTAATAACAATGCCTAATGGGTTCAAGGATGTCTCGGGTGTGTCTAAGGCTCATCTATATTCTAGAGCCCAGAAAATTAAAGAGGCAGACTGGGTAGCTTGGTTAGTAAATACCATATAGCCCAACCCACATCGTTTTCCTACACCGTGTAGTTGCAGATAATGGGGTGTTGGTGGACACACATTTTTTCGGCAACAAAGTAACCTAAGGAGCACAGCCATTGAGTTCTATAGATGTTTGGTACATAGGGTTTTTTGTATGGTTTACAAATGGTTATACAAATCATGCGCCTAACTATTTGGGGTGCCCCTTTGAAGAAGATCATGATGAAAAGTTGTTTCATAGTTTTTCCAACCATGAAACCAAACCATGCACCCCATAAATTGAAGTTGAATTGATCATATTTCCTCTTAATTAATTAAAACCACTTTCTATTTTCTTCCTTCTTCTCCAGTGGGGTTTTCCTCTTCTATTCCATCTGTGGGATCCTCCTCCACTCTTCATAGGATTTCGATCTATCTCTTTAATCCGGTGACCAAATATCTCATAGTTGGAATAAAATGAAAGAACTTGATATGTTCCTCCATCCCCTTGATTCTATTTAATCTTTCTTCTATCCTCTTTAGTGATATTTATGTGTGGATGGTTTCTCTGTATTTTAAGGGAATTGGGAGATTTCTCTATATCCTTTTATTTTAGCTCAATTAATTCTTTGATAATGAATGAGTGGAGTGATAATACATCAACATAGGTGTTCTATGACTTTCTTTCTCTTTTCATCACATTTTAAATGAATTTTTGTTGTACCATTCACTGAAATCTTCTAGATAAGCATCAAATTTATTTAATAAATTAATTAAATTTGTTTTCCATATGATGTGTGACCTTAGCTTATATTGAAACCATCCATAGGTTTTTCACCTCATCATTAGACACCCTTTTGGGTGTTCCCACCATAAATGGCCTGATTTCCCCATTCCTTGAGTTTTTGACCACCTTGTGTGTGTATTTCACCTTGAACAAATTCCTTAAACATATAAATAGAATTGGGATTAATGTTTTTACTTAATAATAAGTCTCTGAGATTCATGAAAAACACCTTATATTTAAACTCTTATGCTTGATACTTCACTAAGATTCCACATTCCATGAATTTTATTACTTATGAAAGTTGTTTGATTTCCATTATTTATTCCCAATGTCATTTCTTTCATCTATGTTCTGACATGTGCCTTGTGCCTCATGCCACCTTTTCTGCTTATTGCTTATTTTCATAATGTTTTGTTATGATTTGGATATTATTATTGGGATATATAGAAATCATGTGGTATTTCAATTCCCTATTGATGACATTATATTATATATTCCTTGTCATGTGAGTTGTTCTTTGATTGTTGTACCTCACCTAATATGGGTTGGGAGAGAGAAAAGGTCCTAGTTTATTAACACCATGGATGGAATCACCTTATTTTATAGGATTTTCTTGATGCACTATGAATACTTCATTGGATTTACATGTATGGGATATTTGGGTGGATTTTACATACTCATGAGTTACACTGATTCCCAATGGGAGCAATATATGAGGGACCCATGGGAAAGATGGTTATTCCATTCCTTGGTTGATATCTGGTCCCATATGTGAGATACTTGGTATGGACTCAGAGTTTCCTTTCGATGAATGATACAAGGATCTCCATTATGGCTTTCCTTGTATGGACTCAGTGGTATTGGTTATTTAGGAGATTCCTATAGCGACCATAGGAATTATTTATAATTCACCCTTGATAGGCCCAGGACTCCAACTTTGATTTGATGGACTATTTTCTAATAATATGTGTGATGTTTATTATTTGTATTATGATCATGATTGAATGATGACCAAGAAATGTGAACAAAAATAAAAAGCATAATATTTAGGCCTACCTACCTTGATTGTTTCTTTTCTGATGGCATGTGTATCTACCATATCACTTGTACATATACCATGGTTTAGACATCTGAATTAGGTCGAATTAGGTGGTATCATTTGGGTGTCCATTTAATAAACTAGACCGAAGTGTTTATTATTTATTTATTTATTTATCACCATGTGTTGCTTGTTATTATGGTGCACTGCTTATTTATTTATTTCCTGAGATGTATTATCCTAGACACCATGGGTGGTAGCCAACTAAGACTGTATCTCATACCCTTCATGGGCCAACTTTGGTACCCAATAATACTTGTTGATTTCAAGAATTGAAAAAAAGAAGAATGTAGCTTTTAATGCTTGATTTATTTATAAAATTAGGACAGATTTGGGGGGAAGAGGGTTGATTCTATGATTGAGATGATTTTTGTAGTATTTTTTGGTGTTTTTGGTATTTTTTGTATAGCATGCAGTATATTCCAGTATCCCATGATCCCCATGTACTCCCGTCTTTGTATAGAATCATGATCATCATTTGTATCTACTATTATTATTCAGATTCTGCTAGTTATTTATTTCTCTTGTATGGTATATTATTGTATTATATTTTTAATGATCCTCTATGTTTTTCTCATTGGAACATTCATTGTTTATTTTATAGCGTTTTTTGTGGTCACATTGATATATGAGTGCATAGCCTCCCCACGGACACACCCTAGGCCCTCACTGCTAGTCGGAATCCTCTTACATTTTGTAAGGTGAAATTGAGTTCATGTGGCCAATATCTAAGAGATAATTGTAATATAAAAATATTTTAATAATATTGTGTAGTTTTTTTAAACTTGATTGTGTGTATAATACAATATATTTATGAAATAAAATTTATTTCAAGAGAAATATATTATAAAATAAGGCTGTGTTATAAATACTATGATGGAATGTATATTTTTGTGGAAAAGGAATGTCTCTATAGAAGTTTTAAAAACTATTAGTAGGTGTTGTGATACGAGTTGTGTGGTGGTTCCTTATGTGTTGTGAGTATGTGTTATAGATGTATGATAGTATGTAAATTTATTTTTATTGATGAATTTTGTGTTTTTTAGGAGAGATAAATTAATAAACATGACTATTAGTGAATTTTTAAATACTATAATGTAATGGTAATGGATTTGATAAATATGGATGATGGCTAATCAATGGTTTGGAATTATAAATAGAAATTAATTACATAATGAATATATTATTTACTAAAAATGGTAATTATCATAATGGTTAAATGACTTGTTTAAATATAAAGGTATGAGTGGATATTGTGGTTGTTTTGTGTTGAATTTGGGGCAAGTTATGTGGTAAAAATGACAATGGTTTTTAGAAATATATAGTGATGATATAGTGAAAATTGTGGTTTGTAGAAATTTTGTCTTATTATAAACCCCCATGTTAAGATAGTGTGTGGAAATATGTATGTGTGTGTGTGTGTGTTTTATTTCATCTGAGGTTTTAGACATACCCCAATAAAGTTGAATAACTCTACTGTCACCCAAATGTGTTGGGTTTCACATGTTTTATCTATCATCAAGGTTGGTGGGGGAATTGATGGTTGACTACACCGTATCTTCTACTCTCCCTTATAGGGAATTCATGGGATATGGGGGATCAAGTTTGGTATACACGTTCCAGCTATAATGGATTAATGTTATAATATGTGATAAAATATATGACTTGGTTATGTGATGGGATGATAGTTAGGTGATGATACATAGTAGGGGTCGTGCATGGTAATAGGAAAAAATGAGGCTGGTTATATTCATTATCAAAACACACTATTATGATATATATGTGATATAGAATTGATGTTTGATGATTATTAAATGTTCTCCATATGGTGGCATGCAGTGGTATACGTGTGATGGTGGTGGTGGTGGTGGGGGGTGATATGGTTGCGGTATGTTGTATAGTTTTTATATGATATATAATGTACGGAATCACAACTATATAAGGGATTGGGAGCTCCAAGACGTTTCTTTTTGGGTAATGATATTGAAAGACCATTGGGGAATGGGTTTCATGGTACCTTCTTTCTATATTCTTCTACTGTAATGTTATTTGTATAGATGTGATATTAGGTAAGTGAGACTTCATAAGGATGGGTGTTAGTTGACCTTGTATGTTTTTTTTAGTTTTTATATTTATTCACTAAAGTATTATTATCCATTCTAAATTATCATGAGTGGTATTAAGATATATCCTTTAGATTATATATGTATTATCTCCCATATATATATAATGTTTTTAGGTCTCAAATATGGATTTGTTGACCGATCTATTAAAAATATCTTGGAGCTCAGAGATGTGTTTAGGGATCCTCCATTAAGACTGACTTTTTTGGTATTTTATTATAGAGACTATAATTTATGAATTACACGACCTAAATTACGGAATTTTGGGTTTTATATTATACTATGGTGTATATTGGAAGCTTTATCTATATTCTTGGGATTTATGAGGGAAATGACTCCCATTTGTATGTTGTACACCCCTGTTGCTAGTCTACATCCTAGGTCCTATTGGTGGATAAACTCAGGGGTAACTCTCAATTTTTATATGCTCCTTGGAGGGGTTCCAAATGTGGGACAGTCATGAAAAAGTAACATCAGATCTAAGGATGAGAGTTCATATGTAATTTAGAGTTACAAAGTAGGGAATATTTCATGGAATTGTTAGGGGAATAGTGTTAGTCAAACCCAATGTTGGATGTAACAATAGTGACTAGATAGAAAACAATATATTATAGAACCTTATGATTTTATACAAGGAACATAAGAATACTGAGAGTACTAGGTGAGATAATTCTAATTGTATGGAAGAGACCTATGAGTGGTACATGCATCATACTTGATTCTGTGTATGCTTGAGAATTGGGTCTTAGAGAAGAATGATGGGAATGTCTCTAAATCATAGTTGGAGTTATGGTTTTAGGATATCAATACCACATTCAGTAAAATTCATCCCAAGATAGATTATCTGGTTCAAATGGATGTTAATATGATATGAGGAGTGGTACACCATTGGTGGATGTTATATCATATGGAGTGGATGTGGCAGATGTTTCTTCGGATTATTTTTATATAATGTCTCATTTAGAGTTACTTTAATTTATTATGAAGGTAGAAAATAGGTGGTATTTTCTCTCCCTTTATCAAGGGAACTTTATCAAGAAAGATCCCTGGAACATATTTAGGGACCTTAATTTCTTTTCTCTTGGTCTTTTCCTTGGTGAGTAGTCCATGGTGTGATGCTTAAAGATATAACTACACTCATTTATTCAGTATGTGGTTACCAAATTTACATTTACTATATATCTATTGGTACATAATAACATAGAGTTGATTAAGAGGATGTAAGGGAAAATAGGATCATCTCAAGAAGGCATTAATTAGGGATTCATATTGGGAAGGGTTATAGATATAGGATCTCAGATATATTGATAATTGAGGATCTAAATGGTTGGGAGTTGGTCTCAAAAATATTTCTCATATTTCTAAATAGCTATAAATTCCCATAAATCCACAAATATATCTTTCTCTATTTTTTTCTTTTGGATGCCAGGTTCATCAATGATTCTAGTGCCCGACCAGCCTCTTGGACCAACGTATTGAGGGTGGTCAATTTGTTTCTTGTCTCAGTAGTAGTTTCCTTAGAGGACATATTAGTTGTAAGATTGGAATGTATTTAGGAATCCAAGGGGAGAGAGGGTGGGTACATTAAAGCCTTTTGATCTACCCCACCCTCATGTAAAAATGGTTGAGTGTGGTCTTGGAGGTTATCATCAATAGATGTCAAAAGGTAGAGGATCTAGACCTGGTCATCTTCATGACATGGAGATTTTGATGCCATAGAAGCTAATGATTTTCTAAGGTACCAACTATTTATCTACTATCATGGATTATACTTTATTTTATTGATGATCATCTTATTATTTCATCTCATCTGCCTTTTTTCATGCCTTAGATCTTGAGGTGAAGGGTCTTCTAGTGACCCTGGTGTTGTTGAACCCTACTAGCCATTAGTCATGTATTATTGATATATTTCAGGTCTATGAACTGGTGATGGAGAAATACCAGTTGTTGGTGAATTTATTTCTACTTCAAATACAACCATGTGATGATATCCTTTGAATTTATTGGTTATATTCTCTGCATAAAATAATATATTGTTTCCAAAGAAGGGTTTTATTATATGATGTAAAGAAGAAAATGTGTAGTGCTAATTTTGTGTGAGATCATCATATAAGTGATGGGAATTTAGAGATTTTCTTTTCATAACTGGTATTTTTAATGACCTCCACCATTACTAATTTTGAAATTTATGTGAAAATTGAATTTTTTACTTCAGAGCATGGATTTCTTTGAGAATTAGGATTCAAATCAGAAATGTGGGATTTGGGGTGGCCCTAGGTGATGTTTTTTTATATGTGTTGAGGCTTGGGTGATAACTCAAGATCCCAGGATTAGTATATTTGGTGAATCCTTGGTTTTTTCATCAGTTAAGGGAAAACTTATGGGGGGGACACTTATATGATCCAGATTAACATGGGTGGCCCTTATGTAGGTCACCACTAATTCTAGGGTAAGAGGTTTCCATAAGACCCTTATGTGTTTTCCCTACACGGTAACCCTTATGAGATCACCCTTACACTGGGGATCCTTATGGGGTTACCCTCACATGGGTGACCATTACAGGGAACCAACTCTAGTGGCCCTTACGAGGTCTCAATTACTAAACTGGACCTTATGGGGACCTCCTTTAGAAGGTGATCCTTATGGGGTCACCCTTACGAGTTTCCCATACTCCTTTGACCCTTACATGGGGGACAATATGTGATCATCCTTGTGTGAGGGACCCTTATGGATGGCCCTTTCACTAGTGACCCTTATGAGATCACCCTTATGTATATCTACCATATGTGGGAAAACATTACGTAGTGACCACTACAAGGGTCATCACTAAAAGGATACCCCATAAAATAATAGAGTTTATAGTTTCTTAAAATTATTATCCAAATAATTTAGAAATACCTTTTAAAATGGATTTTCGGTATTTTACAAACTATACAGTGAGTGGAGATCAACCAGGAAAGGGCTCCCGCCAATCTCTTCAACTCAAGGGAAGTATTTCCCTCAGTTCTTACCAAAATAAAGTGTTGTTTAAGAAAAATGAGATATTGAGGGAAATATAATTCTATATATTGATTCTTCCTTGGTTTCTTCCCCTATTTGTTATTTCTAAGATGTGTGGCTTAGATTGTGGATATGGAAACTATTCCATGGTAGCACGGTGCAATCACCTCGATACCAAGGGAATTTTTTTTCTTAGCTATAAGAGGTCTTCTGAGGAAGATTATATTACTTTTTATGTATATTCAAAGAGGTATTTCATTGTCAGGATTTTATTTTTGTTTTTTGCTGTCTTGTGTGAAATAGATTGATTATTGAAAAAATAAATTAGGGATTTTATGTTTTAAAGGCCCGAATATATTCTGTGAGGGGTGTACACCCCATTTCTCAAGGATTTTACCTCAATAAGTGACCAAATGAGTTCTTAGTCATTATTCATAGTTGAAAAAAAAAAAAATTAAAAATAAATTGTTTTAATTCATTTATTTTAGTGTTATGTATTGTGATAGGTCCCTGTGGTAATGGGTTATGGTCGATTGTACTTGGATAAGCTGGGGTGAGAGTTATTAGTCACAGTTTAAAGGGAATAACATCATGAATGAGATAGTTTGTCTCTATAAATCCGCATTTTGGTAAATATATTTTGATATATAATAGGGAATATGTGTTCTCACCACAATAGGAAATTGACCTTAAATATAAGAAATATTAAAATAAAATTCTTATGGATAATGTTTTTGTGGAAATGTCCATGAAATACCCTTAGACCGTAATTGATTCCTTGGCCACCAATGGTTAAGGGCCTATGTATAAATGATTTCCATGTGTAACTTAGACCATGGAGGGGTATAAATTGAATGAAATAAATGATACATAGTATCCCCTAAATATAATACTTTAGACACCTCCATATAAAAGAGTTTTGGAATATAGATGATTGGGCCGAGTAGGCAATGATAGAATTATGGGATTCCCTAGAGCCATTGGGCTAGATAATTAGAGATTAGGGTGATTGTTCCTTCCCAACTATAATGTAAGAACATGAGTCAGTGAACTATGGTTATATTCATGATAGTTTTTGTGGGTGTAATGACCATGGATGACTTGGGAATTGAGATATTCTTTATCTCGTCTCTCTAAATTGATATCATATGGTTTAACTTGTGGTTTAGCTGATTAAATCATTTGATTATAGTAATTTCATGGAATTATATACCCTATAAGTGAAGAGATTTCATCAAGTGATGATAGGAGGATAGAGGAACACATATTGGTTGTTCAGAAAAAGATATAACTTGGGGGGACCTTGGTGGGTGTCCCCACGTTTAGTTAAGTGTTGATTCAGTTAGTGTGGGAATGGGTGTGGATTCTTTTGGGTGTCACCTTATAACCCAAATTTATGGAGTGATCCTACTATGGACCCAGTGATGAGGTTAGGAATTACATTTTATAAATCAACCTAGGAGATGTGTGATGGGTTCAGGTGAGTGACTAAAACTTTTGAGGATAATGTGTGTTGTGTAATGGTCCTTAGGATCGAGGATTCCCTAGTGTGCGAACTACATGTGTTTCCTAGAATGTTATGGGAATTCAAGTTTCATATGTGGTTACTTGTTTCCTATAAGGGTTCATGAATGCCGCTGACTTACAAATGAGGTTTCTTGTTTCCTTTTAGGGTGAGGGCATGCCCCTTGAGTTTTCGAATGAGGCTAACTATTTCTTGGGTGGGGAGTGTCTTCTCTTGCTTTTTCTGATGACCCATTAATTATTTTTTTGTAGGTTATGGACCCTCACCTATGTTTTATATGTGATAATTGTTTCTTGTTTGGGGATTTACTTCCCCTAGATTTACAGATGATGTGTTTTATGATCTCAATGTTTCTTCCACTACATTTACAGATGATATATTTCTATGGTGGGGTATTTCTACCCCTAGAATCAAAATGGAATATGTTTCATAGTATGGTGTAGGAACACCCCTTAGTTTCAAGATGTGATGTGTGTATAAAAACTGAGGATGTATTAACATGATTCTTTAGTTGATTTGTTTCTTAGAAGATTATGAACACGCCACTGAGTTTCCAGATGAGATTAATTATTTCCTGGAACGTCATGCATACACCCCTGAGTTCAATAGGATGGTTTTATTCTCAGATACATAAGAAACTAGTTGAAGATTTTATATTAAATATCATGTTTCACCATGAAATATGAGAACCAATGGTGTTTATTTATTTATGATTTTATATTAATGGTTTATTATTTAGTTGAGCATATCACATGTGTATACACAACATTACTGAATATTTTTAGAAACCCATTGGTGGTATCCTATTGAATTTTAGTCACACCCTGCCCATGTGGACAAATAACATAGGTACCAAATCATAATTCAATGTTTTCAATTTCAAATAAATCATAGGCCTAGTTTTAAATGATTTAGTTAGATAGATCTAATAGAGTTAGATAATTGGATAAGGTGAGGATCAGGGATGGAAGTAGAGCCTCTCTAATATTTTTATTCTATTGTTTATTTTTTATATGTTATTGAATAAGTGGGTGGTTAGATATTGTGTACTAGTATGACCATGTATCCATATGACTATTTTTATTTTTCATGTCATTTGATAAAGAATGTTATTTTTTATTGATTAAGTGTAATTTGTTTATTTATAGTGGATTTTTTAGTTATTTTTCAATGAATTTTACTCTAATACGAGGGTATACTCTCCCCAAGGTAACATTATAGACCCCCACTACTAGTTGGAACCCTCTAGTATATGAAGAGGAATGCCTAAGGTCAATTGGTGACCACTATTCTACACACTAGTTGAGTTATCTAGGATGGAAATATGACACAAAGTTGTATTAGAGAAAAAAATTTCTTCACCTTATAATTTTCGGATATCGTAGATAGGGGAATATGGATGTATTGGAAGTTGTTGTAGATATCAGATTGGTGCATCACAAAAACCTTTCTAGATGAGAAGTCTATGTTAACAAAGATATGACATTTATATTCTTAGTTTTCATTGTAATAAATACAATATTAATTTAAATTTAATGTGATTATTTAAGATTCTTTATTGTGATTCTTGGATCTTGACCTTTCAAATTAGGCCAGTGTTCATGAATCTTATTTTTCATGTAGGACCCATATAAAATTTTAGATCTTTTATTTTATTGATATCATAGAAGATAGAGCTTTTAGATGTTTAAAGACTAAATAAAAACTTATATGTCATTTTCCCATAAACGCTTTGGAGGAATTCTACTCAGCTGAACCATAGTATAAATATTCTAATGATGATAAGTCATGTGGATTCTATATAATGGTATTACATGATAATGAATTTTAATCCCCTCTTGTAGGGGATGTATAGTGACCCCTAGTGGTTTTGTGTAGTCACTTAGTGACTTACTATTAGTTCAAAGAGATATCATGTTAAGTTACTTAAAGTCTAAAATACAATATATATGGTGTTTTCCCAAATATTTTCTTAGTATAATTATACTTAGAAAAAACATATGAATGTGCATTACCCAGAATATATCATATTATGATGATTTTGTTATTTTATGATGGATAAAATCATGATCCTATTTGGGGCAGTTTCATGTGAGAATGTCCATTGAGGATCAATTCCATGGTATGTTGAATATGTGGTACATGATTTATAAAGTTTATATGTGTATGGGTACCCTACTATGGGTTTTTGACAAATTATTTTCCTTGATGTATTTGAGATGTGAAAAAAGAATTTACCCATAAGTTGTGAACTATGTGAGAGTTGTGATTTATGGTCATGTTGAGAGAGCACAGTGAACTTGTGATATGTGATAATAACCTAAGGAGGGGGTTATATCGAGCTCATGAGAGCCATAGAGAAAAATAATGGGTATATTATTTGGGTTATAATATCATGATACAAGAACATCTCCCAAACTGTATATTATATGTATATATATTCATTGATATTTTTTTATTAAAATAACTTCAGGTGCTTTTGGTACTAAGGTTTGGTATTGAGGGAAGGGTTGGTCGATACTTAACTCTATTTATTTCAGTTATAGTTCCCAATGTGATAGCGTATTATGATCCTAGATGACTAGATCTAGGGAGGATAGAGTTTGGGTGGACACTTCTACTTTTTAGATGACACTCAGGTAGGTGGGTGATTTCATCATATGACTTAGCATGAATTTTATGCCTTAGTCTTATTATAAAAATAATTATGGTGTCAAGATAATATTCATATGTTTTGGGGAATGGTCAGTGGTTTCATTACCAGAGATTATGATTGATATAAATGACTCAATAAAGTCTAATTCAGATTATATGGTTGGGTATCATTGGGGTGTATTCCTATTTCGGAATTCTTTATCTTAGTAATAGGGGATATTGAGCACTATTATAAGTCGAGACCTAGGTAGATACATAAGGTGTATATGAATGGATTTACATGTTAATTTCTCTTTAAATATCTCATATAGATTGTGTATCCGAGGCAATTTGATGTGGTAATAGTGTCTTAGAGTTTTGATGAAATGGGAAATGTCCCTTTATGGTGATAGGTGTGATGACCTTATTTTTCATTAAATTTTTTTTAACTTATGATAAATAATTTGAATTTTTTTTAAAAATCTAAATTAATTAGTGTTTTATTAAAATGTGGTTAATTTTTATTTTAATAATTAATCTGGATAAAAATAACATAAAATTTTAGATTTTAGATTTTGGTTTTGGTTATGAATTTTTTTAGTAGAAAATTTTAATAGGTGTTTAATATTTTTTTGATAAAAAAGTGGTAAACCCTTACTATCTCTCAACCCAAGGGTTTTAAGTTATATGGATAAACTAAGAGGGTTATCTAGAAAAAAACACCCATGGGGGAGCTTGTATAGGTTGTAAGATTAATATTATATGCATGGAATGCACACGAGCATAAGATTGCACCACTGCATGGGTTAATTCCATGTGGCGGGGGGAGGAATATATCATAGGTGTAGTGCGACACCGGTGGTGGTAGGGATTCTATGGTCTCAGAATAACTTGATTTAGTGAGATGAAACATAATATTTTTTATGAAAGAGTACTCGACTAAGTACATTTCTAATGTAGGACAAAATTACATGGGAAAGTGTGCATTTTAAAAAAATGATGATGTCTCACCTCAGTATCACAAGATCTCTTTCTTATAATTTCCCCCCGACACCACCACTTCCACCTTTCACACTAATTCTCACCATAAATTCACTACATATCAAAATATATTACCATGGACTCAAATCTAAGAGATTGATCTTAATCTAAAATTTGACTCTTTATTTTATAGACACCATGGATTATCTACGGGGTACATGGATGACCACTGTGAAGATAAAAAGATGATAAATATCCTCTATTTGAAATTAATAATAAAATGGATTTGCTTTATTCAATATATCATGTTGAATATGGTCATTTTGAATAGGGAATTCTTGGTGCCAATGGAGATTCAACACTCATTATTACATAAGCATCATCGTTGTTTCGTACTTACCCTGGAACTCAAGACAAAAATGAAGCCTATATAATGGTTATAAACCTACACCTTATATGTTCCAAATATGAATTTCTTTAGGCCTTTATAAAGGGAAATTTCTTTTTCACTTAGAATCTATTACACAACCATTAAATAAAGGAATAGTTGGAAGTTCATGCATCACAGAAACTATGTCCACATCATCAGGTATGCACCACTACAAATTAAAAAAATGTTATCCTTGGACTATCCCCGTGATAATAATAGATATATTCAATAAATAATTATCCATTTGGATACATGATGATATTATAAACGTGGATAAAATATTAATATTGAAATTAAAATTTAAATGTCAAAAAATAAAACCTTAAGAACATAAAAAATAGGATAATTAGAATATGTTGATAAGAATAAAATAGGAGGATGAGGAAAATTCAAATAAAATAAATCTTCGGCTGATTTTATGAAAAATGATAATGAAATTTTTAAAATATGATATTATAGATAGATCAATGCAATTTCTTATAAATATGAGGAAAATATTCTATGAACCAAAATATATACCAATAGGGAGTAGGTTGATACTGTATAGTTCCTTTCTTCTATAGTTTTATTTTATGTTTTATTTTCATATGTAACTCATATTAATATTAATATTAAATTATTTCTTCCTCTCTCTATCTCTCTTTATCTCTCCCTTTCTCTTTCTTCCACCATGATCTCATACACTCTCAATGTTGTGTGGCTGACTTGAGGTTTGTCCTTGGGAAAGGTTTTAATTATTTTCCTGAATTCTACTCTTTATTCTTAATGTTTTAGTTTTTTTGTGTTTAATGAGATCGAATTGTGTGGGTCAGGAAATATTCCACCATTGAATGAATTTCAAAATCATATCAATTCTATATCAAATCATCATTCTGTCTATTCTCTCAGGTAAACTCTTCATACAATAGAGTTGAGTGTTCTTGAAGGATGAAATGACATACAATAAAGATGCACCTTGGAATGTATTACAGTTTCAATTGAGTTATTTTTATCTAACATGACTTTTATATAAAGTAAGATTTGGTATATTGAAGATATATCTTAAGCCCGATAAATTTCACTCTCGAAGTAGAGGGTAGAAATTCTTGTATAATTGGATGTATTGTCAAATTGAATTTAAATAATTATAATAAATAATAAAGGAACTCAATTAAACACCCCTAAATCCAAAACACTTTCTTTTTAACGATATTTATTCTATATGTTTTCTTTTTAAATTTTCATTGGTTTTCCAAATTATCATTTTTATAATTTTTCAAAAAACAAAAAATAATATAAGGGAATTATGATTAGGGTATGATTGAATGGAAAAAAACTCAAGTGAGATAACTATAGTCATCCATTTTGTTGTACTAGTAATAATTACTATATCATTTTTACCATCCTATGAAAATCATTTCCAAAAATTGGAATCATTTTCTGGGATCCAAGTCCTCTTCATGTCATTTATCCCTTTTCACATTTTATAAATACATTTCATTATTTTTATTAAATAATATATAATTTTTTTCCATGATGTATTAAAACTACCATAATTCTACATGGATTGATTAATCATAGATGAAACACCTAGAGAAAGTAGTTTACAATGATCTTTAATCCCAATTTCAAATGATTTGTAACATAATTCCAAACATGTAGATAAAAAATGTAATGGATAGATGAATATTTCCATGAATCCCATGAGTAGAAACTAGAGAAATAACTTAATATATGAGTGGAATTGATTTCCCTACTCATTTTTAAAATTGAAGAACCCAAGGAGGTAAAGAAAAAATTTCTTGAAGATACATTCCACCTCTCTCAACCATTTTTTGAGGAGATTCATGTTAAATAATTTTGATATGATGTGATCATAAGTGATAAACTTGATTTGAATGAATTTTGGATTGAATATGAAATTCAATAATATCTCCATGCCTTTAAAGAAGAAAAATCATCACATCTGTATCTCTATATTGATATGGAAGAATAAACCACACACTTGGTGGAGTGAGAAAGAATATTGGAGGAGCCTAACTACCTAAATCCATCTATGGCCACTCTACTCTTAGAGGAAATTTCCAATAAATAATAAATTCAAGATAAAGTAACTCATGGATATGATCGTTTCTTTAACTCATTCTCATTTAATTTTATTAAAAGTTAATTAAGCGTCACTTTGTTTAAATTTTTTCAAATTTTTAGATTCGGAAAAGTGTTATTTTTCTTTATGGGGGTGATGAAAATGGAGATACACTTGATGAGGAAAACATGGAACTCCTTCAATATGATGAACATTTATTTGCGGAGTATATTAGGTTATCCAAGTGGATTTTTTTGAGGAAATAGTGACATAAGTTGTTTACATTAAAGGCTAAGAATTTTATATTGATACATTGTGTTTTAATTTTGTTCAAATAGAATTAAATTCTAATATCCCCATTGAATATTTAATTGATGTGGCATACCAAAATAAATCACTACAAAATTAATAAGAGGTTGTGCAAGTGGAAATTGAAAATAAGAGGACCCATTATTTGTCTTATCCCCACTATGGAAGTTTTATCTCATTTACATGGGGATGGATTTAGTGTAAAAGTTCTATAGAGTCCTATAAAAATAAAAAACTAAAGTTGTAATAAAGATTTTTTAGTAGTTAAAATAAAAGAAACTCCACCCACCATCAGATTTCATATAACAGCTGGTACTGTGTATTAGGATTCAGTAAAAACTCAAGTCCCACTAAGGTGGATCAAACCAATACTTATATTTCATTTATATTATTTTCATTATAGCAATTTATCATTCAATTTCTTTCTTAGGAATTAGTGTTATGAATATATTAGGAATCAGTCTATTCCCCCGTGATATTTTGAAGATTTATCGACATGGTCCTTGTTCTTAGATAATTGATTTTATTTTATAATTCCATGATGATAATGAGACAATGTATCCCAAAAAAAGGTTAGGAATGTGGAGGAGCACTAAAAATTCAATGAAAAGGGAGATAAATTTTAAATTTATTATTTTTCAGCTCCATATAATTTAATTTTAAAATCTTTATTAAGCTATGAAATAAAATTTTCATGCCCACGCTTAGACTTAATTCTTCAATTGAATAATTTATGAGACATGAGTTACTTAAAAATCCCATGATTTTTTGTTTTAGATTTTAAATTATAATGATATTAAATGATTAAGATGGAAAAATTGAATTATTCAACTGAAGAATATGTATTAATTTGATGAATCTTGACATATAGAAATGGTATGATTCGTGTAAATGAAATTTCCTTACCATTTTCATTCATTGAATTTCTAAAATTCGTACAGATTAATTTTTTTATTATTATCCATTTCATGAGTGATTGTCCTAAATTTTATATTTCATTCTTAAGAGGACTTCTAGACATAAATTTTTCTATTATATATTGAGCACATTTCATGATATATCATTCGATATGGAACCTACTATAACTTATATTAGATCTTGTAAATACAATGATTGGACAAAGTCATATTTAATACGATTGATGGATTTTTATTGAATTATCCCTAATCCTTGATACCGCCTTTCACATAAATCTTTTTTTATACCATAGAATCCATGAATGACATTGTTAGGAATGATCCATATTACAAGATTATATTTCCCATTCCTACCCTACTTATTGTAATTTTCATGTTATTTTAAAGTAGAAGTATGGGGGTGAGTGAAGTCATGGTGAAAATAATGAAAAACATTGTAAGGAATAAATTTTTGGGGTTCCCTTTTGGTTATTTTTAAAGGTCCATGACCATTCACTATATTTCAATTCTACACCTCTTGAAAATGAAAAATAAATGTAAAAATATTGGTTTTGACTTGGGGGAATCAAAAATCCCTATTATAGGACTCATGATTTGATCATATGGAGTTGGGTGGTTAGTAAGATATTAGTTACAAGAATAACTTTCCAAAAATTAAAAAAAATATAAAAAATAAAAAATAATAAAAAGTACTAAAATTTAAGAGGTTGTACATTATGCATCGATCTTGCGTTATTTCATGACATTAATTTGAGCTTGGGAAGTGGGTAATGTCACTTTTTTAATAGGATACCTTCATTAAACTTTTCTTTTTTGTATCATGCAATATGGTTTATATATAACCTCCTTTTTTAGACTTAAAATTTTTATACCAAATACCTAGCTACCTTAAACCACGTATTTTCTTAATCCATAATGAAAATTCATTAGGATTTTATGTGATTTATTTCTTTATAATGTAGAGTATATAGTTCCTATGAAATCTTATGGAAAATTAAATTTATTCATGTTATGTTCATAAATATAGTTTTAATATTTTCATTGGGTGATTAGATAAAAAAATTCATATTGAGGTATATTGAAACATGGAATTTTTAATAATAATAAATTGTGAATCTTGAATAGAAAAAAGGAGAAGACCCATAAATTTCAAAAAGAAAGAAAAACACCTAGGATTATTGCTTCATTGAAGATTGTAAAGTCAAACTGGTATATTATATGAAACTTAAAATCTAATTTCTCCAATGATAATTGTATGATTTTATTACTTTGATATTTAAATATTAGTATTATGGGTTCTATTTAAGATTCATTGTAAAGATTTAATTCTTGAGGGCAAGTATAGTTCAGATGTTGGGTTGTTTGATACCCTTATTATTCATGAAAAAAATGAGTTTTCATAATGAATTTAAATGTATTTTAGTTTTTTTCAAGAACTAATTTGTGTTTTATTAAAAATGATTAATTTAAATTTTAATATTTAATCTATAAAAAAGAGATGAAAATGTTAAATTTTAAATTTAAATTTTTGTTATGAAATTTTTTGTGTGGAAATGCTTACTAAGTGTTTAGAATTTTTCTTGTAATAAAAGCGTCCAAAAATTTCAAGCCCTTAACCCAAGGGATTTGATCCACATGGATAACCTAATGGGGTTATCCAGCCAATCATTCCCATGGGGAGGGATTACATAGATGAAAGGTGCATAGCT
This sequence comes from Viscum album, assembly GCA_963277665.1. Lineage (NCBI taxonomy): Eukaryota > Viridiplantae > Streptophyta > Magnoliopsida > Santalales > Viscaceae > Viscum > Viscum album. The sequence goes on from OY728158.1 coordinate 791,247,467, forward strand.
CAAGCATGGCGTGTGCACGAGCATAGGAATGCACCGATGCATGGGGCCACTCCACATTGTAGCAGGATGAGTGGCTCACTAGCATGGGTTGAGATTGACGGTATTAGGGATCACCCATTCCATGTCCAAATTTATTTATTTGGGTGGGATATGAGAGTTCTTACAAATGATTTCTTGAATGATTGTGTTTTCTATGTGGGAAAAACTTCTATGAGGTATTGTGAATTTTTACAAAAGCAATTTTTCTTTACATAAGAATCACATGAACTCTCCCTAAAACATTCACATGATTCTACCACTACTTCATACCACCCATTTTCACATCATACTTTAGTTGTATATTACTTGAGAACTCTGTGGATACTACTATGAGAGCTCAAGATCGATGTAAAACCCCAAGATTTTAAAATATAAACATCATATTTAATAGCACGTATAATATGAAACACCAAGAATAGAAATTATTATAACATCACAATGCATTATGATATATTTATTTTTAAATAGATTCAATCTCTTTGATAACTTGAAATGCTCACAGTATCAGATTTGAATATCACACAATACTCTATTTAAATATTATTATTTAAACATTACCATTATAACCTAGGCATTAAATTGGTGGGTATGAATAATAAAAACAAAATTAAAAAATTATATGGTTCATACATGTATAAAATAACTAAAATGAATATATTTTGATTGTAAATAAAATTATAACCATTTGAAAGAAAATGAAATGTTTTTTGAAAAAAATGTATTTTTATAAAATGTGGTTTAGTCGCCCTTTGTGAACATAATTTATAATTATTTTCTGAAACTTTTGAAAAATTTATTTTATAGTATAAAATTAATTTCTTAAATATAAATATAAAAATTATTTTAAGGTGAATTTTTTGAATTTTTCTGAAAATATTCATTTTTCGATGAATAGTGAAATATATTGAATTTTATTTGAAAACTACCTTTTTGTTTAAATTATTTATAATGTTAAATTATATTATAAACTGGTTTTGATGTAAAATTAGTTCAATAATATATATATTACTCCAATTTAGGTAATTGTAATCATTTTTCATATTAAATTGTGATATAAAAACATTGTAAACTTTTGAATATTTTCTCTTTGAAACCTCCTTTTCTCATCACATTTATTGAATTAACATAAAATTAAAATTTTAAAATTATGGAAAATGACTTTTGAAAAACCCGATTCCATGTTTTGAATCCGAATTTTTTATATTAGCTTAATTTTTTTACCATGATAAATAGAAAAATAGAAAAAATTATTTGCCTCAGTTAAGGTGAAAACTTATTTACCAGGGGTTAAACTAAAACTATAAGGATTAAAATAGACTAAAAACATTTATAAAATATATATAATTAATGTCTATATTTATATATTATAATTTATATGTATATGTAATACTATATATTTTACCCATTTGAATGTGAAAAATGTGGTCACACATTTTTTTCAAAAATTAAATGGGTACCACTCACCTCACTTTTAAAAGGCAGCACATATCCTCTCTTCCTCACACATTAAAACACTTTTGGTTCAGATAATTAATATAAAATCACTTAAAACATAAATACAATCATATTAGTATACTTGGTTTGTTAATATATCTATTCATGGAATACTTTAGGTATAAACCTAAGGAGGTGGTCCGAGAAAAGGCAAAATTCCTAACAATGCATTTTTATTTTATTTATTATTCCACCTCTTTAAAATATTATTAATTTATGATAATATAAAATAACAAGTATCTATAATATATGGATATATTATTATATTAATTTTATGTCCTAAATCCATCTCCACATTCCTCAAATGTGAAATGATAACACTGCTCATGTGTACACAGAACTACCACCTCATAATGCAATGTGATTATTTTTTCACTAAACCTATAAATGGGAAGTAATGAGGATACTTTTAATGAATATATGAGATATAAATTAAATAATCATTATATTTAATAAATATAAATCATTAAGAAAAGATAATATATCATTTTATTTCTTACACTAAAAAATTATAACGTCATACGTGAATGTCCGGACAACCACCATTATGAAAACAAGTAAATCTATTAACATCATGAAACTCCATGGATGATATATATAAGTATATTTAAATAAATAATATGTATATATGATATTGTTATCATTTTCTAAATATAAGATATTAATTAACTTCTTTCCATAATCATCTTTGAAAAATTAAAACATTACTCATGGGTGTGTGCCCCCAACCGTCTCCATGATCGGGTTGTATTTCATTTTTCATAACCATATTTCATAATAACAATAAGATTATAATTGATATATAAATTTGATAATTATTTCATTATTATTATTATTCTAGATATGTTTAAATTATGATCTCTTTGACCATATTCAACATCCAAATTCATTTTTGACACATAAACCAAATATCATTGAGACATCCAATGAAAACATAGTTAATTTTGTAATCATATATAACGTGGTAATAAGTGAAATAAAAGAAATAATAAACCTAATTTTTTTATTTATAATGTAAATAATAAACATAAGTTTATTATTCATGAATAAAAAGAATGTATGTGACGATTTAGACTTAAGTTAAGGGTTTCTCATCTCACTTTTACAACTGTGATACATATTCCATATTCACCACTTATTTATTTTTTGGGGTGTATATACTTACCTTTTTTATGTTATATAATTAATTAATTTATATTCATGGTATTTAATGTTTCATTTAAATTTTTTTCTTTCATGGGGATTATGATACAAAATATTCTGATGTTGTAAGGGTTTATTTCACAATATCATCATTATTAAAGATAGTTTTTTTCTTAAGTCTCCCTTGGGGAATTATTTGATATTTATATCTTAAAATAAATATACTTTATTATCCTCTAGTTATTCATGAATTTTTTTCAAGTAATATTTCCATTTTTTCTCTCTTTGGTACTTAAAATGATTAATAAATTTTTTAAATAAAATATGACTTTATTTCTCTCTTCAATAAAAAATCCATTTTCTTCAAAAACCAAGTTTTCTAAAAATGTTTACAATATTTTTTACAATAAAAAAATGATATATTAAAAAAATTATGCATTTTTTACATTTTATAAAATGGTTTTAAAGTATTATTCTAATAATTTTCCAAAAAAAGCACTTTTTTAACCTTTTTACAGTGAAAAAGAATTTTCTTTTTAACTTATACGATATTTATGGAATTACCCACCTTCACGGACATAATTTAATTAAAGCTTCCAATTTAGGTTTTTGAGGTTCTTTTTAGTGATTTTTTTCAAATATAATATTATTTTTTATTTTTTGAATCTTATTTTCAAATAAAAGGATTATGACAATGTTTTATGAATTTTCTAGTTTTAGAATAAAATGTGTGATTTCCAAAGAAATGTTATTTTCCTCAAGAAATGTTCCAAATAATCTTTCAAAATAATTTCCCATATAATAAGTCGACCTTTTTTGTTACTTATCATTTATTGTAGATATACTCTAATGATACTATCCTTATGATTTCTTCAGATGATTTATGATCAGTTTGAATGAATAAGTACTATATTGGTACCATTCACTTTACTTTAGATGGTTTATAATTATGTTCATTGATTGAGGAAATTATTTTCATTTCCTATTCTAATTTTAATATGAATTTTAAAATGCATTGTGTTTCTCCCCTTTCATATGAGGAATACATTGGTCTTAGAAAGTGTCTGGTGGGGCTCTTTATAACCCCATGATGTATCTATAAGTCTCATGAGAGAAACTTGATTGGGATTTAGCCGAAGCCTTTCCCACTTATATAGATTTCTTGGATGAAGTCCTAGATTATATTATATGTCCTGGAAAATTACCTCAATGGTATATTTTAGATTTCCTACATTATTCATTACATCATTATGAATTCAGTTATTGATATTCCTTATGATTATTAGATCAATTAGAACATTCATGGCTATGTTTCATTACCATGTGATTATTTATATGGAATTATTTGTTCATCATACATTTAAAAATTATTTTTTCAATGTTATTTATTAAATGGAAAGTGTTTTTTTAATTTACCTTTCTATATTTATTATTTCTTATTTATTCATAGATTTCATTGTATTCTTACCCATACTAATAATCTAATATCACCCATTTCTTATGTTGTATTTTATCTGGGATATGTTGAAGTGTTTTGTGATTGATATGCTAGGATATAGTTATGGTAATAATATAATTATCAAATAAATTTTTATTTTATTTTATGTTTTAAAATGTAATTTGAATTTTAAGTATGTATCAGTTTTTCAAGACTATTAAACTATGAGGTCCTTTAGGATTAGATTCCTTGTACCTAATGAAAATGTAATAAAATAGAATTCAGCTTTGGTATACTAGGTTCAGGGTCCCTGTACTTGTTATCTGAGTAAGTTTAGTAGAAACCTTGTGAAATATATTTAAGAAAAAAAGGATTATGGAACATAACCCAATCATAGAATTTGAGGATAATTTTATAAGATTGTCATAATTTTTTAGTTAGGAAGATTTTATATGGCTTTTCTTAGAAAATTAATCCATTTATAGACACGAAAAGTGTACACGGTTCTGGAATAGATGTACCTAGGAGTAATAACCCCAAAAATGGCACATTAGCTTTAACCCAATTGTCACCTAGTGCATGAAAATGGGAATTACTATGCACATGGTTTGACACTCCTAGGGGATATTCTTAGAATAAATAAAATATTATTAAAAACCATTATGAATGATTTTAAAATGAATATATCCCCAAATAATCTTTGTTTATGATTATGAGATTAGCTATGCATAAATTTTATAAGTTATCTTAAGTGTTTTTATAGTTTTGTGATTATATATTACATTTCATAATGTTATGATCTAATCTAGGGTATTACATTATTTAGAAATAGATACTAATAGAAATAATGGATACTATATCAATGCATTTACCCCATGTATGGATTACCCCATAGGAAAGATAATGAATATGGAGCTAGAGTTGGAGCTAGAACGAATCAAACAATAACAGTATTGGGATATTTGTCTTGGGTTATGAGTAAAAAATTTCCCATATATAGAATCCTACTAATCTTGTATGTGGTGTAACAATGTTAGACTACTTCATGCATAACCAACCATCATCATTAAATGGGACTAAAAATCCATTTTAACTGATAAATGGAAAAGTTCTTTAGAGAAGATATTTCTTACTATGAGAAGTAGTGAAAGTGAGAAATCTTTCCTAGAAATTTATTATCTTTAGGGAGATTCAGATAAATAGTGGTCCTTGATTCAAAATATCAGTGATTAATAAGAAATAGAAAACATGTAATTGAAGGATTTCAAAGTACTCTTATGGGAAAAAATTCTTCCTTATGATAAATAAGGACATATGGAAAGATAGTTCATGAGTCTATGACCGAACAAAGAGTAAAAGTTTTATAAGTATAAATCCAAATTTAAAAGTTTAGAAAGGCATATTGCAAACTATGTACAAAATTAAAAGATCAAGATTTACTATTTCATTAATGGACTTAATCCATTCCTATGAAGGTAACCATTCTCCCAAATTTTCTCATCTTGTGATTATATATTATGATGTGTTGTAAATATAGATAATAAATTCTCAAAGTCTTATAAATTTTAACGGAATCAAGATAAGAAGAGTATGGTAGAGAAAAATAAAGATAAAAAGAAGACAAGAAAAAACGATTTCTCAACATTTAATTATTGTAGAAGTAAACACCTTAGTACATTCTTAAAAATAAAAGGAGTTTGATTCAAGTGTGCAGAAAAAGGCCAACATAATCATACTTTCAAGGGAAAGAAAGAATATACTAATATAAAATGATTACACTGTAAGTAGAATGGGTAAAATTCAAATTAATACTCTAATAGTCAATTAAATATACCTAAAAATAAGCAAAGGGATCATGTTCAAGGTTATACTATTGATATAGTTGAATTTGAGTAACTATTATGCTTGTGTATTTGGATCCAATAAATATGTTTTAAATGTATTTTATTAACAAAATTCTTTTTATAAGAATAATGAAATGTATAAGTATTAGGTTGTAGTTTTATTTATTAAAGTATTTCAGATCCTATGTTGAATGTCACTGGTGACCAAGAAAAGTGACTCAATGAGGATTTTAAACTCTTGGAAAACACATCATTGAGGGAGTATAGATAACTCACGAAATGTTCTCAATATTTAGGTAAAAATGATAAATAGGTTTTTAGGAAGTTATTAGTAACCATTATTTTTTATCCAATCTTTGATGTTCAGGTAATTATGGGATATTAAAAATTGGTAACATTATATGAATTATATAAATATGGTTTTATAAAAATGATAACCCACATAATGGGTGAAAACCCATCACATCTGTAAAGTTGTAAGCCAAAAACCCCCAAATAAAAGATAACACAGGTATACTGCCATCTGCTAACTTACATGATGTCTTAGTTAATATGTCATTATTTTTATTTAAAAGTATCAAAGATAAATATTAATGTTGAATTAGTTGTGTTACTTTTGAGGTTTAGATATTAATGTACTATATTGGATAACTTTTGATAACCATATTTTTTTGGGAAAATGTTTATAAACATATAGAAAGACATGTCACTCTTTTATGAATCATATGATCCATTAAAAGTTGATTTTAGTGCTTCCGGCATAAAAAATAATCTTAGATATTCATTTCTTATAGTAATAGATGAAGTTGTAATTGATCGAACCATGTCTAAAGGATGAAATTATTCAAATAGAAATATATAATGTCACTATATTTTCTACTTTTCTCATTATAGATGGTAAAATAATTCCTCAACTCTAGGGTAATGATCTTAAAACAAAAAAACAATTAGTTCCTTCATTTATGATGATTCAAATAGTCCCTTAACTCATCACATATTTAGGAATTTTTTGTTTTTAACCTTCTCTATCTCACCCACATTATTGTGATAAATTATCTTATTCCCCATTTATTCACCCTTGGGCATTAGTATTATCTTCGATTCCATGTTCTCATTTCCCAATAGCGTTCTCCTAAATAGAAACCTAGTAATGTGTTATTTTGAATTACCTTAATACTTTAACATCTCTATTATTAAGAGGTTGTTTTATTAACCCTTATCATCATGTGGGATTCCAATAAATGTATTTTAAAATTAAAAATCCTTTATTAACAAGATCAAGATTAAATTTTGAGAACACAGTTTATTTAAGGGGGTAGAATTTAACAACCCGATATTTTAAAATATGAACAGAATATTTGACTGTGTGTATGACATGAAACATGAAGCATAGAGGGGAATATAAAAAACCAAGACATTATGATATAATTATTTAAAAAAAACTATCTCTTTTATACCTTTCAATTTACACAACACTGGGTTTGAATGAAACATGATAATCTATTAAAATATTATTATTTTAGAGTATTCATACATTCCAATTTATAATTAATTTCTAAAAAACTAATAAAATTTATTTTAAAAAATAAAATTCATTTTTTAAATAAATATTTAAAATTTATATTCGGATTAATTTTACAGATTTTTCTGAAAAGTTTCATTTTTTGATGAATAGAGAAAATACTGAATTTTAGTTGAAAACTACATTTTTATTTAAATTATTTAAAAATTTAAATTATATTTTAAATTAGTTTTAAATTAAAATTAGTTCATTTATATATCAATTAATAAAATTTATTTCATTATAATTATTTTTATTTTTATATTGAATTTTTATACAAAATATTTGTAAACATTGGAATATATTCTCTTTGAACACCTACTTTCTCATCATGTCTATTAGATTAATTTGGTTTAAAATTTTATAATTATGTTAATTTAATTTGGAAAAATGGAATAAATATTTTAAATCATCATATTTTTATTATCTAATATAATAATATTTATTTTTTACCATAATTAATATTAAAAAGGGTAAAAATTATTTACTTGGGTTAAGCTAAAAACTAATTAACCATGGTTTAAACTAAAATATAAGAGTCAAAATGACCTAAAAACATTTATAAAATATACTTTATGGACATATTTTTACCATATATTATTTATTTCTCAATAATATTTCATTTTGGATCCTTTTAGAATGTGAAAACTATGGGTACACCATTTTATTTTAAAAAATTATAAGTATGTCACTCACCTCACTTATAAAATTCAACCCACTCTCCATGATTCAACACACCTTAAAACCATTTTGGATTTTTCAATTACTATAAAAATTAATTCCTAACCTCCATCACCTCATCCCAAAATCATTGTTTTTTTTTCATAAATCCATTCTAGGAATACTTTAGATGTAATCCTAAAGTGGTGGTTTGAGAGTTGGAAAAATTCCCAAATACGTGTTTTTGTTTTCTTTCTTCTTTCACCAACTGAAAATATTATTAATTTATTATTACATAATATCACCAATATCTACCATATACATAAATTTTATCATTTTAAGGGCATTAACTCTATCAAATTCCTCTTCCCGCAAAATATAAAAAAATAATGTCACTTATGTGTACGACGGATTACAGCATTTCCAAGTGACGTGATTCATTTTTTACTAAAGATTTACATGGAAGTTAATAAGGATAAATTTAATAAATGTTTTTTATATAAATGAAAAAACTATTATTTTTAGGAAATTTTTATGTTTATAAAAATATAATATATCATTTTCTTTCTTCCACTAAAAAATGACAGTTTCATTCTTGTATATGTAGATGACCACCTACACAAAAACATTTGAATATATTTTCATCACCACATAAAATGGATGATATATATAAGTATATTTAAAGAAATAATATGTTATATATAATATTATAATCATTCTATAAAGATAAAATATTGTTAACTTCTTTCCATAATAATCATTGAAAATGGAAATGTTACTCATGGATACGTACGACCTACCAGCCCATGATTGTAATGTATTTCAATTTTCATAACCATATTTCTTGATTGGTTTTAAAATTAAAATTTATTTATAAATATAATTATTATGTAATTATTATTAATAACTATATGTCTGAATAATTACCTTTTTGACCATATTCAACCTACCAAAGTCATTTTTGATACAAAAGCCAAATATCATCGAAACATCTGAGATAAACTTAATTTATTACATAATCATATATAAAATTTTAATAGTTTAAATAAAATGATTAATAAATTTGTAAAATATATTTAATAAAGTAAATAATTTACATGATTTTATTATTTGGTAATATAAAGAACGTATGTGATGAGTTAGACTCAAGGTAAGGGTTTCTCATCTCATTTTTACCTCTATGAGACATACGCCATATTCACCCCTTATTTATTTTTTGTGGCGTATATGCGTCCCTTTTTTATCCAATATTATGGATAAATTTATCTTAATTGTATTTAATTTTTCATTTAATTTTATTTATTTCATGGGAGTTATGATATAAATTTTACTAAGGTTTTAATGGTTTATTTCTTAATCTCATAATTACTCAGCATTATTTTTATTTATTTTTTCCTTAATAGAATTACTTTATATTTATATCTCAAAATCAATATATCTTCTTATTATATGTTTATTTGTCAAATTTTTGGAGTAATAGTACAATTTTCTCTCTCTTTGGTAACTAAAATTATTAGGAAATTATTTTTAAGAAAATATGAATTTATCCCTTAGGATAAAAATCCTTTTTCTTCCAAATCCATTTTTTATAAAAATTAATTCAAAACGTTTTATTTTAAAAGAAAGATTATTTTCCATAAGGATTATTACATGTAATATTTTAAAATAATTTTCCATCTAAGAATGTATAATTTTATGTTTCTTATTATTTAATTGGGATATACACCAACAATACAATCCTTGTTATTTAATTGAATGGTTTATGATCAGCTTGAATTGGTATGTACTATGTTTATACCATTCAATTTACTATAGATGGTTTGTTATTATGTTTATTGATTGTGGAAAGTATTTACATTTTGTATGCTGGTTTAAATACAAGTGTATATGTTCATGATGTTTCACCCCATTCATGTGAGGAATGCATTGGACTTAGTAAGGGGTGTGTGGGGCCCACTGTAGCCCCTTGATTAATTGTTAGGTATCATGAGACAAAATATATTGGGTTTTAGACAAGGCATTTCCCATTTATATAGATTTTATGTCATAAGGCCTCAATGGTATTCGATGTATTGGAATAAGACCTTGATGGTATGTTTTTTATATTCGCCATTATTCATTCCATCATTATGAATTTATTTATTGATATTCCATGTGATTACTCAATTATTTATAATATCCATTGTTATGATTCATTCCCATGTGATTATTTATGTGGACTTATTTTATCATCATTTATTTTTCCTATATTATGCTGAATTTATTGATTGAATGGAATGTGTTTGAGTTGTTTCTCTTTATATATTGATTATTCATTATTTAGTCATATATTACACTATATTAGTGCCCTCTTTGTGCATATAAGACCACCCATTTATAATTTTTTGTTTTCCACATGATACAAGAAAGTGATTTGTGATTAATATGTTGGGATACACTAAGGGAAATAATGTAATTTTCAAAGAGAATAATTTTTTTATTTTTTATTTTAATATGTAATGTGAATTTCAAGTATGTATCTAGTTTATCAATACTTATAAACTATTTAGTCCATTGGGATGTGATTATCAGTATATTATTCTAGTTTAATAATGTAGACATTGAATCTAGGATACTAAGGTTGAAGTCACTATACTCAAGCCAAAATTCCTCTCTCGGGACAAGAAACACCATATATTATCAATGGGATCCTAGGACAGCCACTATAAATATTAAATGATGACATATATAACATATTTGAATTGAATAATTAAATAAATTTTATTTTTGTGTTATGTATTGGTGAGGAAGTTCATGGTTAATAGGTAAATCTTAGTGCCACTACAGATTAAACACTAGTGAGGTGCATAGGAGTTTCATTTGTTCTCAATATGGATTCAAGTGTATAAGAGTTCCATTTTTTTTAAATTAGAATTCAATATGTGAATGAAATATATTGATTAAGAAGCTGGTAAAGCCTTGGAGAATTTTTGTTGATTCAAATCATTGCATACTACACTTGATCAATTCTTCAAGACGATACAATTCCGACAATTCTAGAATAGGTCTTAAGTTACAAGACATATATTAAGGTGATACATTGTTACAACACTTGACGAATACCATGAAATACTCAATTAATTGAGGAGAAAGAAGATCCATCCAATTAATCCTAATTGGATGAAGGTTGTGAATGAAATCAGATGATTTTTTGAGATAGTCCTCAAAGTCCAAGACATGTGTTAATGGAAAACACATCCCTCACATAATGGAGATTTCATTCATTATATATTAATGAATGAGGAATAAAGAAATTATCCAAGCATCAACCATGATTAGATTAAAGGGATTTTTAAGATCATAGATTTTTTATTCCAAACTGAAAAGAAAGATGATGTTTAAAGATGAAGAAAAAGGAGGAAGATAAGTGTATTGCCCATGTATGGGGTTTGAATTAAGAAGTTGTCCATGCATTCTTTTTGTAATAGAAACTTAGTTTTTAAACAATTATATGGCATTCCCTACACAAAAAAAATGGGCCAACCATAGATGGCCTACTGAGGTCGTCACCCCAAGCCGATGTGGGACTCGAGTGTCAACCATGCTTGAGGGAATACTTCAAGGCCAACCCCACATGTGTTAAGGTGTGCGAGCCATGGGTAATCCTGCAAATCACTCACGGTGATCTACCCGTGCGTGTTAGGATTCATAGTGGGCACTAGGTGAGAGCCCGAGGAGCAGAGTGGGTGCTAAGAGCGCACTTTCAGGGTGAACACCATACGGGGTGGTACCGTGGAGGGAGGAGGAGTAATCTGAGCTGAAGCCTCCACTGATTGATATTCAAACTGTGAGAAAATTGTATTCCAATTCAATGTGGGATGGAATTTTAAAAACACGGATGTGATCTACGCCGTTCATCTGATCCCACGTCTAATATGAATCGTATGATCCATCCCATGTCCCACGATCTAATCATCGTCGTCCGTGATTAATCCAAGATTATCCAAATGTTCTGGAATCATCTCCAACCTTCGACCGCATAGAGGGCCACCTGACGTCGCTGCTCACCATCACCCCTATCGATCCACTAAGATCGAGTTCCCGACCACTATTGAAGATCAAGCTAAGTTCATGGTGATCTTCTGGACAAACTGGACACATGAATGCATTAAAAGTTCCATTCATGTGATTGAAATATAAAATCCATGAATTCTGAGAGAAAAAGAAGTTACTGAGGCCATGACATTTGATGTCCGGGATGAGGTTTTTCATGCATGCATGAATGTGATGTGTTCACATAAAATTATGTATTCGGGTTGAATAGAAAGAAACTGATATATGCGATGTATCTCATATAAATTTTTTAAATCTTAAAATCCAAAGATCTCGGGAATTAAATTCCCTGATATTCAAGGAAGATACATTGATCTAAAAACACATCCTCTTCCTATGAAAAGAGTACCCCCCCCCACCTGATTTAAAGCAAGGAGCTTCAGTTCACATTGAACAGAGCTCCCATTTTCTTGAAGAACCAGAGCCACCGAAGAGCAGGCCTCTGGTTCGTGAATAAATAACTATGAAGCACTTCATGGTTAGAGAAGGAGAAGCTCGTGTATCCCATTAATACTCAAAGAATAGATTTATGTGCATCTCATGTGCGAAAGAGTCTCATGAATCCATTATGCAGAGGAGAAGAGAGAACCCCTTGGTTCGAGAAGGATATTTGCGCACCTCTTGTGGTTCATGAAAGAACTCGCACCCCCTATGAGAATTTCCCATAGGCACGTGATAGGTTCTTTGAAGCCTTTCTTTGTTTTTCTGAGGAGAATACCATGGGTAAAACAACTGGTACACATGCACCATTATTTTGATCTTGTGAAGACATAACCATAAACCTCTCAAGTTCTGTGAAGGAGACTCTCACGCATCCTAAGTATGAAATAGGGAGAACAAGTTCCCTCATGTTTTCATAAAGAATAAGAATAACCTTATATCAAAACATATATAAATTTATTTTGTTTTGTGTTTGAATGATTCGGGTCTTGTGATAATCACACCCTTTGTGTGAGAATAAGCAAAGTAAAGTGTATACATACACTTCCCTAGGAGAGGAAGAATGGAACCAAGTAACGTTATGGAGTAATGATAATGCATTCATGTTGAACATGCATGCATATGCATGAATTGAGATACCTATGAGTTTAATAACAAAGAAAAACCATGAAATAAACTAATTCGGGTTTAAAGAACTAGTATGTGTGACACACATTAAAGCTAACTTAAAAGATCACATTTGTGTGTCCTAAGAACCAAAAGGAAAGAAAAAAAGGGAAATAAGAAAGAGGACGTTTTTGTTCCAAAAAGACCACACCCATTGGGTTTTTCACACAAGAAATAAAAAATAGAATTGTTCAAGCATGCATGCATGCACATGTACATGCACACGTGAAGAGAGTTAAAAGGATGAATCAAATATTGTGAGTGCACGTGTGAAAACAAAAAGAATCAATGTTGTGAACATCATGCATGAAGCATAATTAATTTAGATGATTCCAAGTGAGATGATCCTCAGTTTTTGAATAATAACATAAGTGTATGTGATTATTGCTAAGAAAACAAGGAGAAGACTCAGTGCATTCAATAATTGCACTAAAGAAGAAGAAACTGAGATATCCAGATACAATAAGTATTGGATCCCATGAAATCCATGCATAAAGTGAATGATAATTAAGACTGAATACATACTGAATTAAAGAAGCTCTTCTATCTGAGTTTTTAGTAATTGATAATCCAAGAAGAAAGACAGTGCTGATATTTTTCAAGATCATTCTGGCATATTAATATTCTTGAAGAAGTTTTGTGCACCATTGGAACACATAGAAGTGTGCCCAGGTCTTCATCAGCAGAATAGATAATTTCTTGAGAATTGTTGAGATAGGAACTGATCAACTGAAGTGGTCAGATTTATTGACCAAGGACAACAGACCTTACCAATTGTTGTTAAAGATTCTTGAAGAGATGCACAAGCAAGTGTGATTTAGAAATCCTGTGTGGAGAGAGGGGAATATCAACAATAGGGAATCAAGAATGAACTTATATAAGGAAGTTTCTCGTGTGACTTGAGAGCTATAAGACCCCTGTGAGATTCAGGTAGGATAAGAAGACTTCAGTGGGACTCTAAAGCAGGCCAGTGGGACTCTGGTAACACTATGGGAAGTAGTATAAAGAACCTCATGTGGGACTCAGGAGAGATAAAATGGGACTCTGTATCGACCATAGTAATTACTAACCAAATTATAGTGAAGAATCTATGTTGGGGAGAATAACCAACACAGTAAGGAGTAGGTCTTTGAACCGAAGATTGTAAATCCTTGTGTTTAGTGCCTTTACACTTACAACATCATTTGAGGAAAGCCTAAAAGACACAAGAATAGTGGATCAAAGCTCAAAAAATCCATATATGTTTATTTGAAAAGAATTAATTATTAAAAATATTTAAAGGGATCACTGATTCAACCCCTCCCCCTCTTAGTGATTCACACTAATCTGGACACTTCAACTAGTTACACCAAAGTCTTCACCTTTGTGTTTTAGTAACCCTAGAACTTGAATTGAGTAGAAAGAAGACATTTTGGGTTAAATCAAATGTTTTTTAGGTGATAAATATGGAATTAGTGCATTTTACGTAATAAAATAAGGTTGTTTCATCATCTACAAGCTACGCCATAACCATTAAATGAAGGAATTTGTGGATGCTCTTATGCTTCAACATCCATGTGCAAATCATAGTGTATTCACCAATGAAAGTTCAAAAACATGATATCCTTGTACCATCCATGTGATAATAACAGATATATTAAAATTTTAATTATTCATGTGGATAGATGATAATGTTAAAAATGTGGATAAAAAAATAAGAATAAAATTAAAATTTATAAGATAATATAGAATACTTTAATTGGATTAAAAATAAGAAAATTAGAGGATATTGATATGAATATAATTAGAGTATGAGGATAGTTAAAATAAAATATACACTTGGACAATATTAAGATAAAGTAAAATTATGTTTTGAAAAGAATATATTATTGATATATTAAATTAATTTCATATAAATATTGGGGGAATCTATTGCACACTAAAAGAGATTGTGATGGGTAGTAGGCTACTATTTTTTTTTGTTCCTTTCAAGTGTATTTTTTTAGGATTTATTTTCCCTTGTAAATCATATTAATATTTTTATTAAATTGTTTCTACTATTATTTCTATCCTTCTCTCCCTCTCCCTATTTTTCATTCTTACACCATGATCTACTACACTCTAAATATTGTGTGACTACCTTGAGTCATGGCCCTGGGGGAGATTTCTATTGTGTCCCCAAATTATAATCTTTAATTATTTCATTTTTATTTATATTTGTGGTGAATTAGAAAAAAAATTGTGGGTGTTTATATTATCCACCACAACATTACTCTAAAACTCATCTATAATCTCTAGTAAATCATCATTCTCTACCTTATCTTTGGAAAACACTTCAGACGATAGAGTTGGGCA
Source organism: Viscum album (assembly GCA_963277665.1). Classification (NCBI taxonomy): domain Eukaryota; kingdom Viridiplantae; phylum Streptophyta; class Magnoliopsida; order Santalales; family Viscaceae; genus Viscum; species Viscum album. Next base: position 791,263,179 of record OY728158.1, read on the forward strand.
CAATCAAGAGATGAAATGGAATGTGATGGTGCCATTTCTTGGAAGGTATTACACACTCGATCAATTCTTTTTATCTTAAATGACTATTTAATAATATGAGATTTGTTGTGCCAAACCTATCTCCTAGTAATGATAAATTTTACACTCAATGTATTGGGTGGAAATTCATGTATGATGGGATAGTTTGTAAATTTGAATTTAAAAAAACAATGAATAATTAAGTAACTTGATTAACCAAACCTAATACTAATAAATTTATATATAACTACATTAATTCTATATGTATCTGGATCTGTTTTGTTTTCTTTATAATTTTTCATTAATTTTATATACCCCCGTTTTTATTATTTTTCAAAAAAAATAATAAAAAAAACTATTAAGTTAATTAAGAATAGTATGTATTTGATTGGGAAGTTTATTAACTAAGATAACCTTGGTCATCCAATGTAATATAATAAGAAAAATGATTGTAGCTTTTGTACCGCCCTATGATAGATGTTAAAAAAACCAATCATCTTTGTCTGGGAGTGAAGCAATGTTTCATTCATTATTCCCTTTTAACTTTTGAAAATAGGTATATTTTTTTATTAAAAAAATCTCTAAATTTTTTTCCCATGATATATTCAAAATACCATATTTTTACATGGATTGAATAAACAAAGGTACAACACCAAGAGAAGGTTTTTCACAATGATCTTGAATCTTGGTTGAAAATGATTACTGACACAATGAAAGACATGGAGAGAAAAATAGAATGCATGGATCGTTTTTCTCATGAAAACTGAAATAATAAATGAGAGTAATAACCTAAGTTAGTGGTGGATGAGATTTCCCAATTCATTTTTCAAATTGAAGAACATGAGGATTCGAATAAAGAATTCCTTGAAGATCCATTCCACCACTCTCAACCATTGCTTCTAAATATTCATGATAACTAATTTCTATATTATATTATAATGGTGGATCAATATAATTTTGATTAATTATATCATGAATGTGAAATGAAATAGGATCCCACAATATTTTAAGAAGAAAATAAGAACCTTTTTATCTCTCTATAGCTATAGAAAATGAATGTACATGTGTGGTGGTGTTCAAAAAAATATTAGAGGTGATTGAATACCTACCTCCATCTACAACCACTCATCTTTAATAGGCACATTCAATAGAAAAGAAATTGAATTTTAACCAATGAGGTAGATGATATGTTTTAAAATTAATTCTCATCTAATTTTATTTAAATTGAATTAATTGCCAAACTCATCATTTAAAATTTTTTATATTTTGACAAACCTTCATTTTTACTTGGAGGAAGATGAATAAAAAGAATACTCAAATTATTAGGATCACATGTAGCTCCATGAATGTTGTGAACACTTGTTATATGGAGTTCATGAGGAGATATCAGTGGATTTTCTTAAGGAAACAGAGACACATGCTGCTTAATTTAAAGGGTAATAATTTGATATTTATTATAAATGTTTTAATTTTGGTCAAACATAATTTCACTCTAAATTTCCATTATATTATTACACTGATGAATCATACCTCAATAAATCTCATAAAAATAAATAACAGGTTGTGAAAGATAAAGCTAAAAAAGGGGAGGACCCATTCTTTGTCCTACTACATCCATAAGGGTTGTATCTCATTTACAAGTTGGTGTATTTGGTGTAATATATACATGGAGACATAAACAATAAAAATGAATAAATAAAATCTATATATAAGAAGTTTTATTAGTTCAAATCGAATAAAATCCGCCCACAATCTGGTTTCGGATAAAAGATGGCATTACCCGTATGGAGGCAGTCAAAACCCATACTTCACTTGAGGCATCAAACCAAGTCATGTATTTATTTTAATTTATTTTATTTCTAGGAATATAGAATTTAATTTATTTCTTAGTAAGTAGTTTTAGGAATATATTAGGATGAATTTCAATTCTCTTTAGTATTTTTGAGCTTTTAAGACATGGTCCTTGTTCTTTGAGGATTGATGTTCTTTTGTAGGTCTGTTAGGATAATGACACAAAGTAGTAAAAAATCAAGTTCATGATGAAGTTTGTGAACTAGAACATAATTTTAAAGGGAGTTCAATTTTATATTCATTATATTTTAAATCCCTACACTTTTATTTTAAAATATATTTTAATATTTAAAAGATAATTTACATGCTCACACATAAACTTTCTTCTTTACATGACTAATTTAAGAGAAATGGGTTCCTTAAGAATCTCATGATTCCATGTATTATATTTTAATGATAATGATATTCAATGATTAAGATCAATAATTTAATTATTAAAGTGAATTGTAGGTATTCATTTTAGGAATCAAGGTTTAAAGGAATTGGTTGATTCTTGTGAATGAAATTTCTCAAATATTTTTATACTTTTTATTTATGAAATTCATGTTGATTAATTTTCCATTATTAGTTGTTCTATGAATAATTGTCCAGAATTTTATATTTCATTCCCCAGAGGACTTCTTAAACTAATATTTCTGATTCTATCTTGATAAGATTTCTTGAGAGAAAACGGTACATTCCACCTACTAGTACTTGCATTGGATCTTTTCAAGGATATTATTATACAAAGTAACATTTGATATGATTGAGGTATTTTGATTGATTTGTCCTTTATCTGTGAGACCACCATTTACATCAATCCTTCATTATCCCATAGAATCCATTAATGACCTTCATAGTAATGAGGCACATTACAAGTCAATATTTCCCATTCCTACCCTATAATTTATATATTTCATGATAGATTAAATTTAAAGTGTAGTGGTGAGTGATGTCCTGAAGGAAATGAATTCACTACATCATATAGAATAAGTGTTGGGTTCTTTATTGGGTATTGGTAAAGATTAATTTCCATTCACCTTATTTAACTATTACCCCTTTAAAAAATATATTAAAAAAGAAAAAAGTGAGTTGTGCCTTGAGAGAATAAAAAATTAACATTATCATAACATGATTTTATCATATAGTGTTAGGTGGTGGGTGTCAGATTTATTTCCAAAATAACTTTCTAAAAATTAAAAAAATGAAAAAATTAATTCCAAAATTAAAAAAAAATAAAAAAAAATATATATAATTTATGAGGGTATACATAATTTATTAAGATTACATTGTTACATATCCTTAAATTGAGATTTATATATGGTAGTTGTCACTTTTTTGGAGAGAATACATTCATTAATCTTTAATTTTGGTATCGTGAATTATGATTCATGGTTAAACTACTATTTAATCCTTAAAATTATTATATCAAATAACTACCTACCATAAACCTCAAATTCATTTTACCCATAATTAAAAGTAATCATTTTTTCATGTGATTTTTGCCTTCATGAAATTAAAAAAAATTTCCTTTCGAATATTATGGAAAAGGACATGTATTAAAGGTACAAACATAAGTATAGTTTTAAATTTGTACCTTTAGTGATGAGAAAAAAATAATATAGAGGTATATCACAACATGGAATGTTTAAAATAATAATAAATTTAGAATCTTGAATGGAATTAATTAGAATACCCATCAGGTTCAATAGGAAAAAATTTAAATATATGGGTTGATTGTTTCATTGAAGAGTGTGATGTTAAATTGGAATATTTTTTAAAATAATAATGTTTATTTCCCTGTTGATTATCATTTTATTTTATTAATTGTGTATTTAAATATTGGTAATGTGGGTACCCTATAATATTATTTATTAATTTTCAATTCTAGAGGAAAATAATTATTCAAGTTTGGGGGTATCTTATGCCCTTATTTTCCTTCTAAATTTTTTTAATTTTTGATAATGAATTTTAATATGTTTAAATTTTCTCCCCAATTAATTAGTGTTTTACTAAAATGTGGGTAATTTACATTTTAATATTTATAATTTATAAAAATAAATTAAAATGTTAAATTTTAATGTTTTATTTCGGTTATAAATATTTTTAGAGAAAATTTTTACTAAGTGTTTAATATTTTTTCAGTAAAATAATGTTGAAAACTTTGGTTATCCATTAACCCAATGGGTGAAAGAGACCTGGAAAACCCAATAGGTTTAGTTGTACAAGCATTCCCATGAAGAGATCCTAAACAAGTGGTAAGAGTAATAGGTCATTCAAGGAGAGAGCATGGATATAGAAGAACACTGGTGAGTAGAGAGACTCTATATGGTTGAGGGAGGAGCATATCACCGATCTGGGGTAGAACTAGTGGTGTTAGGGATCGTTCAGTCCGAGAAGGGCCTAATTGAGGAGGTTGGGACATGATATTTCTTGTCAAGGAGTTATTTACTAAAATCATTTCTGATGTGGGACAAACTTCCATGGGACACTATGCCTTTTGAATAAAAACTACACCATCTATCCTCAACGTCATGCGGCCTCCCACTATGGCAGTTTCTTGATACCACCCCTACCACCTTCCAATGTACTTATCACTAGAAAATAGTTGAATGTCACCATATAATGTCATATTAGTCATTATGAAAGCTCAATCTATAGCCAACATTCCACTCTTGAGGCTGCAAACACCATGGATTATCTACGGGAGCCTATGATGACTGTTGGATCTGAATCTACGGATTATACACAAGAGGGGGGTGAATTGTGTCTTTTTCAAATTATTACAATCTCTTCAACTTAGACAAATTCTGTTCACTATGCTTTTGCACGATTAAATATGCAGCGGAAAAAGTAAAAGCATGAACACACGGATGTATAGTGGTTCGGGGAACAGAAGGCCCCTAGTCCACTCCACCAACGCTCAAATCCACGAGCTTGGCGATTTTCACTATCTGGTCCTCGTTTCCACAGACCCGTCCACAACTGAGTACAGGCAGTTGACACCTTTACAAGATTCAGGCAAACACAGCCTTCCTGGTTCAAACACGAACCCACACAGCTTAGAACGAGAAGCTGATCACTCAAAAATAAAAGGGTTTCGATAAAGAAACACTTCTCCAGTTGTTCTTCACAATTGCAACAGAATGCAATTGACAGTAGATAGATCGTCGTCTTCAGAAAATAAAGATCTGTAATCAAAACAGTTCTGAGTCGATCCAGTTGCAATAGATATTACCAGAAGCTTCACAACTTCAGCAGTAGTAGATTCACAACAGATAGTCGATGTAGAACACGTGAATCTGCTTTCAAGATCTTCCTTTGGTAATAAAGATCTTACACTTCTTCTCGATCACCAGAAAAGAACGCTTTCACACAGTCTCTGTTTTCTTGCTCGTCAAAAGATCAATATATTCTTTCACACACTTTCCTGTGCATATATATATATCTCCGAAGTTTCCAAGATAGAACATATATATTCAAATATGAGAAAATCTTTCGCATAAAATAGATCCATGAAAATCTCCTTTAGATTCGCGATTTTAAATGAAATAACAAAGCCGTTGTAACTCCCCTGAAGAATCGGCACAAAAAGCTCCGTTTAAATCAAACATTAATCCGTTGTAAATCGTCTTTGATTCAGTCAAAGTCGTATTTAAGAATCAGCTCGAAATCCGCCTAATAATCCGCTTGATTGACTAATTCAAAAAGAAATATCATCTGTCAAAAATATCCCGACGCCAAACGTAGGGTTGATGACGTGGCTTCAAACGTAGGGTTCACAAACGTAAGGTTCAGAACGTAAGGTTCAGAACGTAAGGTTGAACATACATACTTTCTCTTCAGCATTCAAACGTAGGGTTGATCATCCATACTTTCTCTTGCTTCAACTCTCCAAAGAACGTACGGTTGATTATAAAGTAATGTTGATGATCCATACTTTTGAGAAACAAACTCAACACTGAAAACTAACGTACGGTTTCTCTTCCATACTTGTCCAACAACGAAAACGTAAGGTTCCTTCCAAACGTAATGTTCTTCTTCCATACTTTTCAACAACGTAAGGTTCATTAACCATACGTTTCAAAATAACATAAAAAGTAAACTTTTCATCCATACGTTACGTTCATCAACGTAGGGTATGAACAGTGATTCCAGTACGCGCTAAAATTGATCTTGCGCTACAGTGATTCCAGAATACGCGCTAAAATTGATCTTGGAATAAATGAAGTATAAAATCTCGTTATATAAAATAAATTCCTGCAAAATACTCAACGAAATAATTAGTAAATAATTAAGGGTATTTGTGAGCATCAAAATCATCATAAAGAGACAGAGTATTATTTAAAATAATCTCCCCCTTTAAAAAACATTATTTTGATTTGTTTAAATACATTGCTCAACAATCTCCCCCTTTTTGATGATCACAAAACCCATAAAATAATAGAACTAATTTAATTGCAATCTTTGTTAAAAAATTAGTTTTATAAAATTTTAGAATTTTGAAAGGATTAAAACAATATTTAACTATAAAATTTCTCCCCCATAATTCTCATAAAAATAAATTTTCAAATAGAACGAATGAATTTAAATGTTGTGTTTATCCAAATTCTCCCCCTTTTTGTGATATCAAAAAGAATGAAAAATTACGGATTTGAACACATTCATTATTGCACTGAACTATAAGTAAATGCTATAATTAACTGTGTATGGATAAGTGAATATCTTATACTGGCTAACTTAATCATAAATCAATAAATAACAAAACAAAAAGATTAGAAAAGAATTTTCATTCACAAGCTACGACAGTGATATACAGAGGAATCAAGGTGTAGGGATAAGACAGGGAAAAAGGTGTCTATCTCCTTTGGATTGCGGTCTTGATCTCTGTAAACTGGTCTCGAAGCCTCTTCATCATCCCATCTCCTAACTTGATGATAAGATCTCTGTTCTCCTGAGTCATATGAATATCCTCAATCAAATTAACTCTGAAAAACTCATGCATTCTTTCTTCTTTTTCAACAAAAAGAGCCAGCTTTTCTGATAACTGATTCAAAAGAATCCTAATCGGTTGCTCTCCAGATGTCAACTGATCTACCAAAAATTTCTGATTATCTAGCAAAACTGACAAAGGGGCACTATTACACTGAAGATCGTGTAATCTGTCACTCATATTGCTCAGTGCTCCAGTTATTGCTTGAAATCTTCGAATCAAATCAGGTGAAGAACCTGATCCACTCACAGCACTATTTGCAACAGATTCAAATTTATTCTCCATGTAAATCTTCATCTCAGACAAATCATCTTTTGTTACCATCTCTGACTTCAACTGATCAACAGCATTCAACATATCAGTCTTAAACAAATCTACTTCTTGTCTTGAAACAGTAGATTCTCTCAGCTTCTGAAACTTCAACTGTTCTAAGTTCAGAGAATTTCTGAGACTAACATTCTCAGATTCCAACTGAGAAATACGCTTGTATAACTCAACAACTTCTTCTTTTCTCGAATCAGGGGCACCCTGTGCTTGATTCTCATGTCCAGAATCAGATTGATGAAGCAGGACAAGGGGTAAAGAATCTGCATCTGATTGTTCTTTGTCCTGAACAGGTTGATCTACTGAGCTATCCTTTGAAGCTTGAAACTCTTCCACTGAAAAATCTTCCTGAAGTACCTCTGTATTTACTTCAGAAGTATGTTCATCACGAACAGCAGTCTCTCTGACTTCTACTGAATTATCAAGAACAATATTTTCATGAACTTCTTGAGGTCGGGCCACTTCTTCACCAGGCACTGCCTCCATAAGTTGTTCTTGTGGAATTGCTTCTTCAATATCCACAGCAGCAGTCTGAGGTTCTAGTTGAATTTCCGGTTGAGCTACTGGTTCCTCTATCGGTGCAGTCCTTTCCACAACAGCTTCCCTCACAAATGAATAAGAAATTACTGGATCAGAAGATTTCAAGACAGGAGAGATGATTTCTTCATCAATTGACCTCTTCCTTCTAGATTGAAGTCCTTCTTGACTTCTCTCTTCTTCAACTTCTTCCATCTCAAGGCGGATTCTTCTTGCCACTGTACTAACTCTGGATTCTGCCTGTCCTTCCTTGGACTTAGCTGGTTGAGCCTGAGCACTCTCCGAGTCTTCCTCAGCTCCAACAGGTAAAAGTTTTCCTTTAACTGTGCTCCAGAAATATCCCACTTTCCTTAAAGTTCCAGCATTAAAAACATTACTGTGGTGACATTTCACCCCAGCACTTACCAGTCTGATCATTCCCCTTTTATATAAAAACAAAGAAATGAACCTTCCATATGGGAAAAAGGTCATTCTTGCTTCACTCTGACAGCAGTATCTTAGATATCTTATCATAAATCGAGGAAAATTAAACTTGATATCACTCATCAGAAGATACATTATATACATGTCAGGGTATAGAATTTTCTCCATTTCAGCCATCCTTGGTGCTAAACCGGTCTGAACAAACTTTACTAAGATTTTCTGATCGGGCTCCAAATCTTTAATAAGCACCTTCTTTATCACTTTTGTTCCAAACAGAAAAGACATAATGTCTTCAGACTTATGTACAGAATCTCCAATATTCCGTAAATCAAAATGAAAAACTCCTTCATGGGGGCAGTTAAGAATCTGACTTATTTCTACAGATGATATGGAAAAGTCCTTATCCTCTATCTGAGCCAATAAACTATCCTCCGTATCCCCAAGGCTAAACTGAACAGTTCTAAAGAAATGTCTCATTTCTGCCTCATATAGAAACTCAGATTTTTCACTATTAAAGGCTTGCTCAAGGCCTTGAAACGACAACGCTTGCTTCAACAGCAAATTAGTTTCAAACAACCATTCTAAATCGATGACTTTACCTTGCAGTATCTTCCGACCAACTACTTTAGATTTCTTTGCAGCACTGCTCTCGGCTTCATCTGGACGCTTAGTCTTTGCCATTTCAACAACGATTTCTGAAGGTTCGAAAGTTTAGGGTTTGAAGATTCAGAAAAGGGTTTTGGAGCAGATGTGCGGTTTTAGGTTTTCGAAAGGGTTTCCGAAAAAGAGGTGAAAACAATTTAGAAGGTGAAACGGTTCTGACAGCCTTGATTCCCGTGTAATCACTAATCATTACTTTTATTTAAAACAAAATAAAATAGCTTATAGCGAGAAACAGAAATTAAAATAGAATTCGAAAACAGAATAAGATTAAAAAAAAAAACTATTTAAAATTAAATAAACCTAACTCCCCCTTAATAAATTCAAACCTTGCCGTGGGAAGTGGTTTAGTAAAAATATCTGCTAATTGATTTTCTGTATTTACAAATTCTAAAAATATATCCTTTTTTAACACATGATCTCTTAAAAAGTGATGTCTTATATCAATGTGCTTAGTTCTAGAATGACTAATAGGATTTTTTGAAATATTAATTGCACTAGTATTATCACATAAAATAGGCGTATTATTGAAATTTAATCCAAAGTCCATAAGAGTGTTTTTCATCCACAACACCTGTGCACAGCAACTACCTGCAGACACATATTCTGCCTCGGCTGTTGACAGGGCAACTGAGTGTTGTTTCTTACTAGACCATGATACTAAAGACTTTCCTAAAAAGTGACATGTTCCTGAAGTACTCTTCCTATCTAATCTACAGCTTCCAAAGTCTGCATCTGAATATGAAATTAAATTAAAATCAGAGGTTTTTGGATAAAGCAGAGATTGATAAATAGTACCTTTTAAATATCTAAAAATTCTTTTAACAGCAGTTAAATGGGATTCTTTGGGATTTGATTGAAATCGAGCACAAAGACATACTGAATACATTATATCTGGTCTACTAGCAGTAAGATATAACAAACTACCAATCATACCTCTATATAACTTGTTGTCCACTGATTTTCCAGTTTCATCCAAATCAAGTTTTATATTAGTACACATAGGAGTTGTAAATGTCTTGCTGTTTTCAAGTCCAAATTTCTTAAGTAAATCAGTAATGTATTTGCATTGATTTAAAATATTTCCAAAATCTTTTTGAAATATTTGAAGACCTAAAAAGAAATTTAATTCTCCCATCATACTCATTTCAAATTCTTTTTGCATTAATTCTGAAAATTCATGACAAAGAATTTTATTGGTTGATCCAAAAATTACATCATCAACATAAATTTGAACCAACAAAACATTATTTTTCACAGTTTTCTTAAAGAGTGTTGGATCTGCTAGTCCAACAGTAAAATCATTTTTCAAAAGAAAAGAACTTAGTCTTTCATACCAAGCTCTAGGTGCTTGTTTAAGGCCATAAAGAGCTTTAGTAAGTTTAAAAACAGAATCTGGTTTTTGAGAATTTTCAAAACCAGGAGGTTGCTCAACATAAACTTCCTCCATTAAATAACCATTTAAAAAGGCAGATTTAACATCCATCTGAAATAATTTAAAATTCATATGAGATGCATAGGCTAAAAGGATTCTAATAGCTTCTAACCTGGCTACAGGTGCAAAGGTCTCATCATAATCTATTCCTTCTTCTTGATTGTATCCTTTAGCTACTAATCTTGCTTTATTTCTAGTTATTATCCCTTGATCATCCTGTTTATTCCTAAAGACCCATTTAGTTCCTATTACTGGATAATCATGTGGTCTTTCAACTAATTCCCAAACCTTATTTCTCTTGAACTGGTTCAATTCATCCTGCATTGCTATTACCCAGCTCTCATCATCTAAGGCTTCTTCTATGGTCTTAGGTTCTTGTTGGGATAGGAAAGCAGAGAATTCAACTATGTTTCCAAAGTTTCTTCTAGTTTGAATACCAGTCTCTAAGTCACCTATCACAGATTCTAAAGGGTGATTCTTTAAGGTTCTAGACTGTCTAGGCATTACATTCAAAGGCTCTTCAGTATCATGTTCTTCTGAACTGGACTGAATTTCTTTTATATCATTTTCAAAATCATTCTTTAAATTCTCAGGTCTCATGTTTTCATTAGAATCAGGTTCATCTATTTGTTCTATCCTTTTCTCAAAAGGATCAGATTCATCAAATTTCACATGAACTGATTCTTCAACAATCCTTGACTTTTTATTATAGACTCTATAAGCTTTGGAGGTTGCAGAATATCCTAAGAAAATACCTTTATCAGATTTTGGATCAAATTTACCAAGATTATCTTTGGTATTCAAGATGTAAACCTTGCATCCAAAAACTTTAAAGTAATTTACTTTAGGTTTTCTGTTATTCCATAGTTCATAGGGTGTCTTTTTCAAAATAGGTCTTATTAAAATTCTATTCATTATATAACAAGCTGTATTAACAGCTTCTGCCCAGAAATATATAGGTAGGCTATATTCATTTAACATAGTTCTAGCCATTTCTTGAATAGTTCTATTTCTTCTTTCTACAATCCCATTCTGTTGAGGTGTTCTTGGAGCAGAGAAGGTGTGTTTAATACCCATGTTTGAGCAAAAGGAATTAAATTCCTGGTTCTCAAATTCTCCACCATGATCACTTCTCAATGAGATTATATTAAAACCTTTTTCATTTTGAACAGATTTACAAAAACCTTCGAATAAACTAAAAGCTTCACTTTTAAATTTCAAAAAGAAGATCCAAGTAAATCTAGAGTAATCATCAACTAATACATAAACATATAATTTACCAGCTAAACTTGCTACTCTTGAAGGTCCAAACAAATCCATATGGATAAGTTCTAGATGTTTAGTTGTAGCAACTTTATTAACAGATTTGAATGATGATTTGTGTTGCTTGCCAAGCTGACATGCATCACAGAATCTGTCATTTTCAAATTTGAGACTAGGCAAATCAGAAACTAAATGTTTCTTAGATAATTTATGTAAAGCATATATATTGCAATGACCAAGTCTTCTATGCCAGATCCAGGATTCACTTATATTAGCAGTTAAGCAATTTACTTGTTGTTTACACAAGGAATACAAATCCAAAGTATAAACATTATCAGTTCTGGGTGCTCTAAACTTAAACAGTTTATCTTTAGAAACAGTACAACTATTGTTGGTAAAATCAACAGTGTATCCATCATCACAGAGTTGAGAGATACTTATCAGATTGTGTTTTAACCCTTGTACATAAAGTACTTTGTTGATTGAGACTGTCTCTGGATCTCCAACTGTTCCAATACCAATAATCTTTCCTTTGGCATTGTCACCAAAGGTGACAAATCCTCCTTCCTTTCGAGTAAGAGAAGAGAAATTAGCTGAAGTTCCACTCATGTGTCTTGAGCAGCCACTGTCCATATACCATATTTCTTTCTTTCTTTGGTGACCTGCTTCCTGCAAAGACATTCAAACAAATTGCTTTGGTACCCATATTTTGTTGGGTCCAGGAGTGTTAGCAAGCAGTGATCTGGGTATCCAGATTTGCCTTGTTTTCTTAAAATTGATTGAATCATATAGATCGTTGGAAATATAAGCTTTCTTAATTCCACATATCTGAGGTTGTCTTAGAAAACAGTTTTTAGCTATATGACCTCTTGTTCCACAGTAGTTACAAATAACCTGTTTAGTGCTAGGAACAAAATAATTTTTGTATAACTTAGGTTTTTCTCCTTTACTTCCAATTCCAAACCTTTCCTTTTTAATTACAGTTTTTCCAAGTATCTCATTTAAGGTGTTTTCTCCTTTTGTAAAAACTAATGCAGCCGTTTTATAAGATTCTACTTCATCCTGTAGAGTTTTTATTTTTGATTCAAAATTAATTTTATTTGAGTCAGCAGAATTGTATTTGTCAATTAATTCCTCATGTTGTTTTAGCAAAGTATTTCTCTCATCTGAAATAGCTTTGTACAAGTTCTTTATAGATTTATATTTATTAAATAATGAGTCATACCTTTCTTCAAGCATATTGCAGTAAGCTGCAAGTTTTCTATTTGAGAGGCTTGTTTCAGAGTTTGATTCATTATTTGAGTCAGAGGAATAGTATGAGTGTACCTCATCAGTTTCAGCCATGAAACACATATTTGCTTTTAAATTGGCTTCCTCCTTTTCTGAGCATGATTCAGAATAATTACTTGAGTCTTCAGAAACACTCCAAGTAGCTTTCATAGCTTTCTTGTCTTTCTGCTCATAATCATCTCTTTTGAAGAATTTCTTTTTCTTTGCATCTTTCAATTTTGGGCAATCCGGTCTGATATGTCCCATCTTTTTGCATTCATAACATCTCACTTCCTTGCTATCCTTTTTAAAGGATTTCTTGAAGTCTTTCTTCTTACTATAGAACTTTCTGAATTTTCTGGCTAGCTGTGCCAGTTCTTCATCCGAATTTGAAGACTCAGAGCTTTCTGATTTAGCACTCACTTCTCTGTTCTTCATCTTTCTATCCTTTTGTTGAGAAGTCACTTTCAAAGCAGTATTTTCCCTTTTTATGTAGACTTTATGCTCATTTACCTCATCTTGCATTTCAGCTTCGTACATCATCAGTGTACCAATCAGTTCTCTCATAGTTAGATCTTTAACAGAAGTTGATTGTCTGATTGCTGCAGAGATTCCATTCCATCGAGTAGGAAGTACTCTCAGTACCTTCAACGCTTGATCAGCCTGCTTGATTGGTTCTCCTAGAGCTGTTATATTATTGACAATTTCTGTCAATCTTCCATTCATCTGAGTGATGCTCTCTCCTTCAATCATTCTGAAAGTATCGAATTTTAACTTAGCAGTTGCATATCTCATCTGTCTTACATTATCTGTTCCTTCATAAGCAACAGCTATAGTTTGCCACATTTCATATGCAGTCGGGCATTGAGATACTCTGTTAAATTCGTCTGGTCCTAGACCACAGATGATTGCATTCATAGCTTTTGAATTTATGTCATACTCAGCTTCTGTAGCAGCACTCCATGTATCGGGATTTTCAGGAATTTCATAGGGAGTCAGAATCTTTGAATAGACTCTGTAACCAAGATTTTTCAGGTAAATAATCATACGTGATTTCCAGCAGCCATAATTATCTCCATTAAAGTAAGGTGCTCTGACCATTGACATTCCCTCTCTCATATCAGCCATGATACACTATGTATAATCTTTAAATACTTCTAGGCCTGATAAGACTTTAGAAATAAGAAGCTCCTCCTCTGATACCAATTGTTGGATCTGAATCTACGGATTATACACAAGAGGGGGGTGAATTGTGTCTTTTTCAAATTATTACAATCTCTTCAACTTAGACAAATTCTGTTCACTATGCTTTTGCACGATTAAATATGCAGCGGAAAAAGTAAAAGCATGAACACACGGATGTATAGTGGTTCGGGGAACAGAAGGCCCCTAGTCCACTCCACCAACGCTCAAATCCACGAGCTTGGCGATTTTCACTATCTGGTCCTCGTTTCCACAGACCCGTCCACAACTGAGTACAGGCAGTTGACACCTTTACAAGATTCAGGCAAACACAGCCTTCCTGGTTCAAACACGAACCCACACAGCTTAGAACGAGAAGCTGATCACTCAAAAATAAAAGGGTTTCGATAAAGAAACACTTCTCCAGTTGTTCTTCACAATTGCAACAGAATGCAATTGACAGTAGATAGATCGTCGTCTTCAGAAAATAAAGATCTGTAATCAAAACAGTTCTGAGTCGATCCAGTTGCAATAGATATTACCAGAAGCTTCACAACTTCAGCAGTAGTAGATTCACAACAGATAGTCGATGTAGAACACGTGAATCTGCTTTCAAGATCTTCCTTTGGTAATAAAGATCTTACACTTCTTCTCGATCACCAGAAAAGAACGCTTTCACACAGTCTCTGTTTTCTTGCTCGTCAAAAGATCAATATATTCTTTCACACACTTTCCTGTGCATATATATATATCTCCGAAGTTTCCAAGATAGAACATATATATTCAAATATGAGAAAATCTTTCGCATAAAATAGATCCATGAAAATCTCCTTTAGATTCGCGATTTTAAATGAAATAACAAAGCCGTTGTAACTCCCCTGAAGAATCGGCACAAAAAGCTCCGTTTAAATCAAACATTAATCCGTTGTAAATCGTCTTTGATTCAGTCAAAGTCGTATTTAAGAATCAGCTCGAAATCCGCCTAATAATCCGCTTGATTGACTAATTCAAAAAGAAATATCATCTGTCAAAAATATCCCGACGCCAAACGTAGGGTTGATGACGTGGCTTCAAACGTAGGGTTCACAAACGTAAGGTTCAGAACGTAAGGTTCAGAACGTAAGGTTGAACATACATACTTTCTCTTCAGCATTCAAACGTAGGGTTGATCATCCATACTTTCTCTTGCTTCAACTCTCCAAAGAACGTACGGTTGATTATAAAGTAATGTTGATGATCCATACTTTTGAGAAACAAACTCAACACTGAAAACTAACGTACGGTTTCTCTTCCATACTTGTCCAACAACGAAAACGTAAGGTTCCTTCCAAACGTAATGTTCTTCTTCCATACTTTTCAACAACGTAAGGTTCATTAACCATACGTTTCAAAATAACATAAAAAGTAAACTTTTCATCCATACGTTACGTTCATCAACGTAGGGTATGAACAGTGATTCCAGTACGCGCTAAAATTGATCTTGCGCTACAGTGATTCCAGAATACGCGCTAAAATTGATCTTGGAATAAATGAAGTATAAAATCTCGTTATATAAAATAAATTCCTGCAAAATACTCAACGAAATAATTAGTAAATAATTAAGGGTATTTGTGAGCATCAAAATCATCATAAAGAGACAGAGTATTATTTAAAATAATCTCCCCCTTTAAAAAACATTATTTTGATTTGTTTAAATACATTGCTCAACAATGACCATCATGAAACCAACTATATAATTAATCTCCCCTTTTTTAACTGAATGATAAAATAAAATTTATTTTTTCACAATTTCATAGTCAAATGGCTATAGTGAATAGGGAAATATTGGTTCCACTATAGATTGAAAACTCACTTCATTGTAGGATTCTCCCTTGTATTATGGAAACCTTGGAACTCAAAACTAGAAGGAAGGCTACATCATGGATTGACTCGTACACTATAGTGGTTCTAAATATGGTAGTGGTAAAAATTTGAAAAACAAATTAGTTTACACCATCACCAACAAGTTAATCCATAGCCATAAAATAAATAAATAAGTGGAATCCTATCGGCTATAGTATCCATTTTCATGTTGTAGGGTATGCACCATTAAAAATTACAAATCCTGATATCCTTAGACAATCCACATGATAGTAAGAGATACATTTTAAAGATAATTATCTATATGGATACATCTTTATATTAATAATATGGATAAAAGATGAATGTTAATATTAAAATTTAAAAGATTAATGAGACGACTTTAACCATATTAAAAAGTGGAAAACAAGAGGATTTCGTAAAGAATTTAATTAGTGGATGAGGATAGTTAAAATAAAATATATCTTTGGATTACTTTAAGAGAGATTATAAAAACATTTTGTAAATAATATACTAGAGATATCTTAAGGAAATTGCCTATAAATATGAGTTCAATATTTTGTGCAGCAAAAGAGATCTTGATGGGTAGTAGGCTACTATTGTTTAGTTCCTTTCTACTATAGTTTTTTTATTTTTTATAATATAACTCATATTCATATTTTTATTAAAGTGTTTCTTATGCTTTTTTTATTTCTCTCTCTATATCTCTATTTCTATTTTTTCCACTGTGATCTCATACACTCTCAATGTTGAGTGAATGAGTTGAGGATTGGCCATGTGGGATATTATTTTGGTGTTCCTGAATTATACTATTTAATTATTAAGGTTTTTATTCATATTTTCTTTAATGATAGATAAATATTTGTGTGATGAGATCATCCACCATGACATGACACTAAAAATAATCTATATTCTCAACCAAATCATAATTATCTCCCTTATATAAAGTAAACTCATTATAAAATGGAGTTCAGTGTTCTTGATGGATAAAACATTATATGATGGATCTTGTAATGCCCTGACCCCAGTTACCCATAGTCGGTGCATTATTACATAACATTTGCATGATCACAAGAAAGATCAAGTCTCAAAAGACCGATTAGTTTAGTAGCCATAGAAACACTAGATACAATCATAAAGTTTTACATTACATAAAAAAACATCTTGTCTTCATATCCCCCCATACTATCCCTGCAGGTCATTCATAAATTACTTCTTCATAATCTTGGGAAAAATAAAACATTGAAAGGGGTGATCTCAGATGCTCAGTAAGGATAACATTATAGCAGAAGCTTTCATAGATAAGCATAAACACTTAAGGAAATTTATAATTAAAACAAAAGCCTTTTAAACTTGAACTTCAGCATAATGTGGAAAAGATAAAATGAAATAATTCCATTTACTTATTCACATGGATATTCTACTAGTCAAACAATCACATGCAATATCAATAACCACTTTCATAATGATGGAATTCATAATGCCAGACTATCATAAAAGCATATCCAAGGCCTCGTGCCAAGACTACAAATAAGATTTTGTCAAGGCCTTGTGCCAAGACACTAGTTTGTCTCATGAGACCTACCGATGCATCGAGGAGCTATAGAGGCCTCCACCCATCACATATTAAGTCCAATGCATTCCCATATGAAAAGGTTTAATCATAACATAAACATTCGTATTAAAACTAGCATACTAAATGTCAATACTTTAACCACAAACCATGAATGGTATAAAAATAGCACATCCACAGTCAAACATAACTTATTCGATACAATATGGAAGATTGTATTATATCACATTAACCTCAATCAAGAATAATGAAGGATGTCGACATAGATGAAAATAATCATCAAAACTATTTGAGAGAAATATCCCCCTTTTTCTTGAAATCATTTAAAAGTCACACTATTTGTCAAGAATCCATTTAAAAATAGATTTTTGAATAAAAGTGTCCCATACCACTTTTAATCTTTTAAAAGGAGTTTTAATTTTAAAACTTTAATGTCTATATAAATAAATCCTTAAAAAAAATTAAAACATGGACATTAATGAGCAAGATTTAGAAGAATAAGTCTTTAAAACATTTAAAAATGGTATTTTAGTTAGAGTTTCTAACAAAAAGAGAGACACTTGAATAAAAATAATTGAGGTAATAAAAACATTTTAAAATCATGAGAATCAAGGAATTCATGATATACTATGTCAAAGTACATTATATACACCACATAAAAGTGATTTGGTGTATAACAACAAAGAAGTCTCAATGGAATGTAATTTGAGATGAAATCTCTCATAAAGGCCGTATCCTTAGGTTAAGGATAAATCAATGACATAGTTATGTGTGAAAAATATAAATACACTAAATATGATTGGATATTTAGTGTAAAACAATCAAAGGACATTCACACATAATCTTGTAAAAACAACACCAATGAATTGGATGTTTAACTCAACAAATGGAGAATGAGTTAAAATTACTCTTATCAAATTCAAATCGATGACTTGAGATATTATCAATTGAGTGATTATGTGTATCAAAAGTATATCCACGGGAAGGGGAGTGGAAATTATGACATAATCAAATGAATAGTGATTCCACACATAATTTTGTAGTAATATAATCAATAAAATATGTGTATAGCCAAATGAGTGGAAATTGAAATTTCAAATTCCCTTATCGATTAGGTAACTTACGAAACATACACCCATGAAAGAATGATCATACCATGATGATGTAAATATTCATAATTTAATGTATATTACACAATGAATACAATCATGGGCAGTACACACACCACATGCAATAAATAAGTGGTGAACAATGGAATTCTCATGGAATTAAAAGTGAGATAAGAAACCCCTTACCACGTTGTAATCAACTAGTCGTATGACCAAAAGTTAATAACCACCAAATTATTTACAGAATAACATGAATATAAAGAGAATCATGAAATATATATCAAATGTCAGTACACAATACACCACTTTCAATAATTTATTGGCAAACAATGGAAATCTCACGGAATTGAAAGTGAGATAAGAAAATCCCTTAGATTGTACTTTTCCTTGGTTGGGGGTAAGTTAACCTCCAGTATAATGTTGAAATAATTGTTATTAAGTTATTCATGAATTATATACATTAATATGATATGATATATGATCTTTTAACGTTGCTTTGTTAATAATATCTTAGAATTATCGTCGTTTCGGGTGTTAACTTACTCGTTTTCTTTTATATGTTTTGTTACGTAAGACATGTTTGTCATGGATAGTTTGTAACTTATTCATATCCAGAAAGATATCAAGTTCTTAAAAATTATTTTTAAATCATCAAATGATAATTATACATGAATGGGTACGATGGATAATGAATCTCATCGCGTTCGTGGGGACGGTATTCCGTACGTACGCACGAGCAACAATATCATTTTTTTGATATTAAAATAATATATACTTTGATGGTATATTATATATAAAGAATCATTATCATGTTATATTTATTTTTTAAATTAATTTACATTATTATTATACCCATCCAAATAATAATATATTGAATAACAATTACACCACGACGTGGAGACGGTAAGTCGTACGTACGCACGTATGGTGACATGTTATTCAAAAGGTGGATAGAATACTGAATATGGTTCTACCATATTTATAATAACATAACAGTATATATAAGATACTGGAGTTATTATTTTATAATGGTAATAACAAAAAAAGAAGAAGTGGAAGAAGAAAGGAACTTGAAATGGGGTGGTGAAAACATTACCTCTTCTTCGGGTTCTTCCTATTGATTTGATCAAAAGGGCTCCTTAGGATGGCTTTCGGATCAAAATAAGGCCTCTATGTTGTTGTGAGGGATGTTGAGAGAGTATTTGGGCAGGTTTTGGCCTTACCAAAAGTCTTTGAAGGTGTGAAGAAATGAGAAGGAGGAGTTCCCTTTTATAAGAGGGGTGAGGGGCACCTTTGAAAAAGCTAGAAATATTAATTTATAATAAATTCATATTCAGTTTCTAATAGCTCAAAAGTTGATTATTTAAAGGTTACGGTGGGGATGGGTCGAAAACCATTCAAACAATAGAATTTATACAGTTTTGGGTCATTATATTAACATTATCCTTAAGTATTAACTCTTAGTTAATTAGTTTCACTTTTACAATGTCTCTTTGTATATTTATATTATATGGTTAATAAACTTACCATATACATCCAAGAGACCCCCAAGTGGTCCATTAATAATACACCTATCATAATATAAGTCTCTTGGCCGAACCTTATATTTTTATAAATTTAATATCAATTAATAATATAATATTTGTTTCAAAAACTCTTTTATGTCAATTTTGACACTATTCAATAGTTTATTTTTGTGAAACTCATAACAGAATTATTACGTCGAAAAAAGATAATTAAATCAATCCTAATATTTCATCTTATCCTATAAAATTATTTTAATTCATTAAAAGTCTAAAATTATATTTATTTGGGTATTTATAATATCAATTATTTTAATTTGTCACTATTATGGTAATTACTGCATCATCATTGTGTCATAAATAAAATACATTATTTAATGTCTAAAAATTATAAATAAAATATCCTTATGTAAGAAATATTTTTATATTTCTAATGAATATTTATAGTCTAAAATCCAACATATATAACCCTATGTAACAATTGTTTTGCTAAAAGATATATGCTTGTGTCATTTAATTATTCATTTTAACTTAATTAAATTAAAGTGTCCCTATCACTTACAAGTGGATCCATAGGGTCCCAAAATCGAGCCAAAGATTCCCATGGTCTACCATGTATCATCCAATAGGGTTAAGACACGTTTTAGGGTAATTTAGTATTATTATAATATTATTTGTTTAACCCTTGTTTACCAGATTTACCCTTTAACCATGGTAAATAAAATATTTACCGAAGTAATTATCCAAAATGTCTAAAAATAAAAGTTACCTATTTACAAAATTTAAAAATACTGATTCCAAATATGGAATCCATTTTTCCAAATTCAAAACACAGAAGTGGAAGAAATTAATTTAAAATTAATTCACGTTGTTAAAACAAAAAACGTGTTTTTAAGAGATAATAATTATCAAAAGATTGGCACTTGTTTATGTCTGGTTTAAATGTGAAATTATATTCAATGACCTACATTGTATTAAATGGTAAAAATATTTTTAAATATAATTTAAAACCACTCAAATTCATAATTTATCACTATTAATTATTTCGATTAAAAAAGTTGTTTTTAATTAAAATTTAGTAATTTTTTACTATTCATCAAAATATAAAAGTTATCCGAAAAGCACCAAAATTTCACACTAGGATAATTTCGTTATTCCGAATCAAAAAATTAAGTCAATTTTACCAAATTCAAAACATAAAAGTTTCATTTATTAATTTAAAATTGATTCCTGCTTTCGAAACCAAAAGGCGTATTTTTAAGAAATAATAACTATCAAACGTTTGACACTTGTTTATGTCCAATTTCAAGGTGAAATTACTTAAAATGACCATAATTAGATTAAATAGTAAAAATATAATCTATTTATGCTTCCAAACCATTAAAATTTATAATTTAACAATATAAATTATTTTGATTAAAAAAGTTGTTTTCAGTTCAAATTTAGTAATTTTTCACTGTTCACCCAAATATGAAAGTTATCAGAAAGACGCAAAACATTATTGATACTAAATTCTTATATCCCGATTCTAAAGAAAAATTTCATTTTTTCAAATTGAATATATAAAAGTTTCAAATATTGGTTTTAAAAAGGCTTCTCCATTAAAAGGCGGTAAAATTTCATTTTTTGAAAAATACTTCTTTTATCTAAAAAATGAATTTGTTCATAAATCATGTCTTAGAAACTCATAATATGGATTAAAATTATAAAAATATTATAATATTTAAAATTCATTTAATACTATTCATAACCTCTTTTGAACGGAAAGTTTGGTAAGTCATGGTGTACTTGAACTCAGTGTTGCGTACAACACACGCTATTGTATTATTCAAAGAGAAGTGTACCGTGGAAGATTGGGGTGTTACATTCACCCCTCCTTCAATAAATTGCGTCCTCGCAATTTTAAAAAATTGGGCCTGAGAATATAATGGAAAGTCCCACATTGGAAAAAGAGTCAATAAAACTATCACTTTAAAAGAAAGAAAGAGAGGTATAATGGTCAACCATGATAACCCATACTCGGATTCCATGTAGGAAAACATGGATATGGATGATAAACTAAGTGTCAAGTTATGATGGAGAGGGATAGAAATCATGATTAGGAGAAAGTTAACAATAAGAAAACCACACACTTTTGTTGGGACAAACGACCATTAGTCTCCTAGTAGGAAAGTAAACGGACAACATTTTTTTTGTTTTAAGTTACATTACATAAGGATGAGGAATTCATTTATGATATTGACTAAGAATATAATGATATATACTTACATTTTAAGTAGAGTTTCATTCCTTAATAAATTTCCACCACTAATTCATTTTTTTAAAATGATGAGTATTCAAGAAGACTTGGTCACACTGGAAGAGCTAGAATAAACTTCTATAGAATCACATGATCCATGCAGGATGAACTATATATTTACATTGTCTTTAGAGATTAATCAAAACCAAAATGGTTAGTACAAGATCTAATGATCCCCCAAAAGGATATTCCTTGAGAGAAATAAACACTAATATTAATTTCCCAAATTAAACCAACAATACCCCAAAGTTAAATAAATACCATTCAATAATCAATTGTCCTTAAAATCCTTCAATATAATCCAAACTAATATTGAAACTCAAAACTTATAATAATGTATTCTTCCATGTTAAATTGTATCTCCAAATGACATCAAATACTCTTAAATTAACATACTTAAAAGTAATTAACCTCATCACATATTCTCTATTATAGGTTAATCATTTCCATAAATAACCCAAATCACTATAAATCCACAATAAAAACGTAGATAAAAATCTACCATTACTCCACAAATGAAACCCCATAGTATTCTATTTTCCTTAGGCATATAGTGTTCCCAACAAAGCGAACATCTTCCAAAATAACATTTATCACTTAATCACCAAATAATTTTTCTATACCAAGGGAATTCATTTGATAAGACATAATAACCCAAATCAACTTATTATTGATCAATAAAATCATTTAACTAAAAATAATTAGTCACACTATGCAGGGACTTCACGTAGTCCAGTGGTAGGCGATAAATCCAAATCGCACTTTGGTTGTGGGTTCGACTCTCATAGCTTTGTCCGACATGACGGGTTGTCACACGGTCTACGTGTTGTCCTTTTTCAAAAACTATATTTTATAATATTACCAAAATGAGATAAATTCCTCAAAATACCATAACATAATTTAACCACAAATGTTATATCATACCTTTCATTTTCATCCCAAATTATAATAACATATAATTCTCTCAGACCCCAATGATCATATAAAACCAAATGGTTATTTATACCCATATCCGCAAGAGAAGAGATAATTATTCCTCAAATATCATTCTCACATGGAAAACTGCGGGGTTACAAATACAAGAGAAAATTATTCCAAAGTAACCCCATCAACAAGGAGCACTAAAACTTTTTAAACATTTCTCCAACCATTTATTTCTACATAGCTTCTTCTTTGACCAAGAAAATATCCTAGAGAATAGGGCATTCACTTGGGTAATGGCCAGGTCCCCTACATTTACGTAAAATGACTGTAAATAGACTCTTGGGACCATTTTTATCTTCTTCCATAGTACTCTTCATTTTTCTTCGGCAATTCTTCACTTTATGTCCTTCCTTCCCACACGTAAAGCATTTCTTGGTCCCATTGAGACACTTTCCCGGGTGTCTCCTACCGCATTTCTTGCATTATGGAAATTGAGGATTCCTTTCTCCATGGTCTCCACTGCTAGATCTCTTATCATTCATAACCTTTCTCTTCTTTTTTGAGTCTGGGAATTGGTTAATATATATATTGTTGATCATATTTTTGGAAAATTGATTTGGCATAAAGACGATATCTTTTACGCCTAACAACATTCCATTTTGTTGCTCATTTCCACCACTGTTCCCACCTTGTACATCATTCTCAAAGTCACTATGACTTCCTTGGAATCCAGCCATTGGCTAAAACCAGAAAGCATTGTGTGAGTAATAGTAGTCATAAAATCATTTAGAGATTAACATGTCACCATATTCTCAATTTGAAACACATTAGGATTAACCAAGGTCATTTACTCTCATCTTATATATTTAATACTTCGAATCGGTTAGTAAAGAAAATGTAAATTATCCTAAGCATATCCCCCGGGAGTGTCGTAACCAAGAGTGCAGCAAGGCCCGTTGTCGTGCACCTGTTCCCGTTCGAGTCTAGCTCAAAGCGGTGTTTCTGGGTTTTACCCCTAGGTAAATATGTGCTAGAGCCGCCTCTACCTGCTCGTATCCAGACAGGGACGTATTTCTCGGAAAACTCACAAAATCTCTACAATACCAAAATTTTAGGAAGTTCTTCTATACTAATCCTCAAAGTCCATCTTAAATCTATGTGCTCTAATCAGTATTTATCTAAATCTAGCTTCCAAGGTTTGTAGTAAACTTCCTCTGATACCAACTGTAACGCCCCGACCCCAGTTACCCATAGTCGGTGCATTATTACATAACATTTTTATGATCACAAGAAAGATCAAGTCTCGAAAGAACGATTAGTTTAGTAGCCTTGGAAACACTAGATACAATCATAAAGTTTTACATTACATAGAAAAACATCTTGTCTTCATATCCCCTCATACTATCCATGCAGGTCATTCATAAATTACTTATTTATAATCCTGGGAAAAATAAAATATTGAAAGGGGTGAGCTCAGATTCTCAGTAAGGATAACATTATAGCAGAAGCTTTCATAGATAAGCATAAACACTTAAGGAAATTTATAATTAAAACAAAAGCCTTTTAAACTTGAACTTCAGCATAATATGGAAAAGATAAAATGAAATAATGTCATTTACTTATTCACAAGGATATTCTACTAGTCGAACAATCACATGCAATATCAATAACCACTTTCATAATGATAGAATGCATAATGCCAGACTATCATAACCACATAGCCAAGGCCTCGTGCCAAGACTACAAATAAGATTTTGTCAAGGACTTGTGCCAAGACACTAGTTTCTCTCATGAGACCTAGTGATGCATCGAGGAGCTATAGGGGCCTCAACCCGTCACATATTAAGTCCAACCCATTCCCATATGAAAAGGTTTAATCATAACATAAACATTTGTTTTAAAACTAGCATACGAAATGTCAATACTTTAACCACAAACCATGAATGGTATAAAAATAGCACATCCACAGTCAAACATAACTTATTCGATACAATATGGAAGATTGTATTGTATCACATTAACCTCAATCAATAATAATTAAGGATTTTGACATAGATTAAAATAATCATCAAAACTATTTGAGAGAAATATCCCCCTTTTTCTTGAAATCATTTAAAAGTCACACTATTTGTCAAGAATCCATTTAAAAATAGATTTTTGAATCAAAGTGTCCCATACCACTTTGAAACTTTTAAAAGTATTTTTAATTTTAAAACTTTAATGTCCATATAAATAAATCCTTAAAACAATTTTTAAAACATGGACATTAATTAGAAAGATTTAGAAGAATAAGTCTTTAAAACATTTAAAAATGGCATTTTAGTTAGAGTTTCTAACCAAAAGAGAGACACTTGAATACAAATAATTGAGATAATCAAAACATTTTAATATCATGAGAATAAAGGAATTCCTGATATACTATGTCAAAGTACATTATATGCACCACATAAAAGTGATTTGGTGTATAACAATAAAGAAGTCTCAATGGAATGTAAATTGAGATGAAATCTCTCATAAAGGCCGTATCCTTTGGTTAAGGATAAATCAACGACATAGTTATGTGTGAAAAATATAAATACACTAAATATTATTGGATATTTAGTGTAAAACAATCAAAGGACATTCACACATAATATTGTAAAAACAACACCAATGAATTGGATGTTTAACTCAACAAATGGAGAATGAGTTAAAATTACACTTATCAAATTCATATCGATGACTTGAGATATTATCAATGGAGTGATTATGTGTATAAAAAGTATATCCACGGGAAGGGGAGTGGAAATTATGACATAATCAAATGAATAGTGATTCTGCACATAATTTTGGAGTAATATAATCAATGAAATATGCGTAAAGCCAAATGAGTGGAAATTGAAATATCAAATTCCCTTATCGATTAGGTAACTTACGAAACATACACCCATAAAAGAAGGATCATACCATGATGATGTAAATATGCATAATTTAATGTATATTACACAATTAATACAATCATGGGCTGTACACACACCACATGCAATAAATAAGTGGTGAACAATGGAATTCTCATGGAATTAAAAGTGAGATAAGAAACCCCTTACCACGTTGTAATCAACTGAGTCGTATGACCAAAAGTTAATAACCACCAAATTATTTATAGAATAACATGAATATAAAGAGAATCATGAAATATATATCAACTTTCAGTACACAATACACCACTTTCAATAATTTAGTGGCGAACAATGGAAATCTCACGGAATTGAAAGTGAGATAAGAAAATCCCTTACCTTGTACTTTTCCTTGGTTGGGGGTAGGTTAACCTCCTGTATAATGTTTAAATAATTGTTATTAAATTATTCATGAATCATATACATCAATATGATATCATATATGATCTTTTAACGTTTCTTTGTTAATAATATCTTAGAATTATCGTCGTTTCTGGTGTTAACTTACTCGTTTTCTTTTATATGTTTTGTTACGTAAGACATGTTTTTCATGGATAGTTTGTATCTTATTCATATCCAGAATGATATCAAGTTCTTAAAAATTATTTTTAAATCATAAAATGATAATTATACTTGAATGGGTACGATGGAGAATGAATCTCATCGCGTTCGTGGGGACGGTAGTCCGTACGTACGCACGAGCAACAATATCATTTTTTTGATATTAAAATAATATATACCTGGATGGTATATTATATATACAAGAATCATTATCATGTTATATTTATTTTTTACATGAATTATACATTAATATTATACCCATCCAAATAATAATATATTGAATAACAATTACACCACAACTTGGAGACGGTAAGTCGTACATACGCACGTGTGGTGACATGTTATTCAAAGGGTGGATAGAATACTGAATATGGTTGTACCATATTTATAATAACATAAAATTATATATAAGATACTGGAGTTATTATTTTATAATGGTAATAACAAAGAAAGAAGAAGTGGAAGAAGAACGGAACTTGAAAAGGGGTGGTGAAAACATTACCTCTTCTTTGGGTTCTTCCTTTTGATTTGATCAAAAGGGCTCCTTAAGATGGCTTTATGATCAAAATAAGGCCTCTAAGTTGTTTTTAGGGATGTTTAGACAGTATTTGGGTAGGTTTTTTCTAAACCAAAAGGCTTTTAAGGTGTGAAGAAATGAGAAGGAGGAGCTCCCTTTTATAAGAGGGGTGAGGGGCACCTTTGGAAAAGCTAGAAATATTAATTTATGATAAATTCATATTCGGTTTCTAATAGCTCAAAAGTTGATTATTTAAAGGTTAATGTGAGGATGGGTCGAAAACCATTCAACCAATATAATTTAGATAGGTTGGGTCATTATATTAACATTATCTTTTAGTATTAACTCTTAGTTAATTAGTTTCACTTTTACAATGTCTCTTTGTATTTTTATATTATATGGTTAATAAACTTACCATATACATCCAAGCTACCCCCAAGTGGTCCATTAATGATACACCTATCATTAAATAAGTCTCTTTGCCGAACGTTAGATTTTTAGGAATTTAATATCAATTAATAATATAATATTTGTTTTAAAAACTCTTTTATGTCAATTTTGACATTATTCAATAGTTGATTTTTGTGAAACTCATAACTGAATTATTACTTCTAAAAAAGTAAATTAAATAAATCCTAATATTTCATATTATCCTAGAAAATTATTTTAATTCATTAAAAGTCTAAAATTATATTTATTTGGGTATGTATAATATCAATTATTTTAATTTGTCACTATTATGGTAATTAATGCATCATCATTGTGTCATAAATAAAATAAATTATTTAATGTCTAAAAATTATAAATAAAATATAATTATGTAGGAAATCTTTTTATCTTTATAAAGAATATTTATCGTCTAAATGTCAACATATATAACCCTATGTAACAATTGTTTTTCTAAAAGATATATCCTTGTGTCACTTTTGTATTCATTTTAACTTAATTAAATTAAAGTGTCCCTATCACTTACAAGTGGATCCATGGGGTCCCAAAATCGACCCACATATGCCCATGGTCGACCATGTATCAACCAATAGGGTTAAGACACGTTTTATGGTAATTTAGTATTATTATAATATTATTTTTTTAACCCTTGTTTACCAGATTTACCCTTTAACCATGGTAAATAAAGTATTTACCGAAATAATTATCCAAAATGTCTTAAAATAAAAGATACCTATTTACACAATTTGAACATCCTGATTCCAAATATGGAATCCATTTTTCCAAATTCAAAACACAGAAGTGTCAGAAATTAATTTAAAATTAATTCCCATTGTTAAAACAAAAAGCGTGTTTTTAAGAGATAATAATTATCAAAAGATTGGCACTTGTTTATGTCTGGTTTAAATGTGAAATTATATTCAATAAACTACATTGTATTAAATGGAAATAATATATTTTAAATATAATTTAAAACCACTCAAATTCATAATTTATCACTATTAATTAATTCGATTAAAAATGTTGTTTTTAATTAAAATTTAGTAATTTTTTACTATTCATCAAAATATAAAAGTTATCCGAAAAGTACCAAAATTTCACACTAAGATAATTTCGTTATTCTGAATCCAAAAATGAATTCAATTTTACAAAATTCAAAACCTAAAAGTTTCATTTATTAATTTAAAATTGATTCCTGCTTTAGAAACCAAAAGGCGTATTTTTTAGAAATAATAACTATCAAAAGTTTGACACTTGTTTATGTCCAATTTCAAGGTGAAATTATTTAAAATGGCAATCATTAGATTAAATAGTAAAAATATAATCTATTTATACTTCCAAACCATTAAAATGTATAATTCAGCAATATAAATTATTTTGATTAAAAAAGTTGTTTTCAGTTAAAATTTAGTAATTTTTCACTATTCACCCTAATATGAAAGTTATCAGAAAGACACCAAAACATTATTGATACTAAATTCTTATGTCCCGATTATAAAGAAGAATTTCATTTTTTCAAATTGAATATATAAAAGTTTCAAATATTGGTTTTAAAAAGGCTTCGCCATTAAAAGGCGGTAAAATTTCATTTTTTGAAACATACTTCTTTTATCTGAAAAAAAGAATTTGTTCATAAATCATGTCTTAGAAACTCATAATATGGATTAAAATTATAAGGATAATATAATAGTTAAAATTCATTTAATACTATTCATAACCTCTTTTGAACGGCATGTTTGGTAAGTCGTGGTGTACTTGAACTCAGTGTTGCGTACAACACACGCTATTGTATTATTCAAAGAGAAGTGTATCATGGAAGATTGGGGTGTTACATTCACCCTCCTTCAATAAACTGCGTCCTCGCAATTTTAAAAAATTGGGCCTGCGAATATAATGGAAAGTCCCACATCAGAAAAAGAGTCATTAAAACTATCACTTTAAAAGAAATAAAGAGAGGTATAATGGTCAACCATGATAACCCATACTCAGATTCCATGTAGGAAAACATGGATATGGATGATAAACTAAGTGTCAAGTTCTGATGGAAAGGGATAGAAATCATGATTAGTAGAAAGTTAACAATAAGAAAACCACACACTTGTGTTGGGACAAACGACCATTAGTCTCCTAGTAGGAAATTAAACAGACAACATTTTTTTGTTTTAAGTTAAATTACATAAGGATGAGGAATTCATTTATGATATTGACTAAGAATATAAAGATATATACTTACATTTTAAGTAGAGTTTAATTCTTTAATAAATTTCCAGCACTAACTCATTTTTTTGAACGATGAGTATTCAAGAATACTTGGTCACACTGGAAGAGCTAGAATAAACTTCTATAGAATCACATGATCCATGCAGGATTAACTATATATTTACATTGTCTTTAGAGATAAATCAAAAAAAATGGTTAGTACAAGCTCTAATGATCCCCCAAAAGGATATTCCTTGAGAGAAATAAACACTAATATTACTTTCCAAAATTAAACCAATAATACCCCAAAGTTAAATAAATACCATTCAATAATCAATTGTCCTTAAAATACTTCAATATAATCCAAACTAATATTGAAACTCCAAACTTATAATAATGTAGTCTTCCATGTTAAATTGTATCTCCAAATGACATCAAATACTCTTAATGCCACATACTTAAAAGTAATTAACCTCATCACATATTCTCTATTATAGGTTAATCATTTCCATAAATAACCCAAATCACTATAAATCTACAATAAAAACGTAGATAAAAATCTACCATTACTCCACAAATGAAACCCCATAGTATTCTATTTTCCTTGGGCATATAGTGTTCCCAAGAAAGCGAACATCTTCCAAAATAACATTTATCACTTAATCACCAAATCATTTTCCTATACCAAGGGCATTCATTTGATAAGATATAAGAACCCAAATCAACTTATTATTGATCAATAAAATCATTTAACTAAAAATAATTAGTCACACTATCCAGGGACTTCATGTAGTCCAGTGGTAGGTGATAAATCCCAATCGCACTTTGGTTGTGGGTTCGATTCTCATAGCTTTGTCCGACGCGACGGGTTGTCACATGGTCTACGTGTTGTCCTTTTTCAAAAACTATATTTTATAATATTACCAAAATGAGATAAATTCCTCAAAATACCATAACATAATTTAACCAGAAATGTTATATCATACCTTTCATTTTCATCCCAAATTATAATAACATATAATTCTCTCAAACCCTATTGATCATATAAAACCAAATGGTTATTTATACCTATATCCACAAGAGAAGATATAATTCTTCCTCAAATATCATTCTCACATGGAAAACTGTGGGGTTACAAGTACAAGAGAAAATTATTCCAAAGTAAACCCATCAACAAGGATCGCTAAAACTTTTTAAACATTTCTCCAACCATTTATTTCCACATAGCATCTTCTTTGACCAAAACAATATCCTATAGAATATAGCATTCACTTAGGTAATGGCCAGGTCCCCTATATTTACGGAAAATGACTGTAAATAGACTCTTGGGACCATTTTTATCTTTTTCCATAGTACTCTTTATTTTTCTTCGGCAATTCTTCACATTATGTCCTTCCTTCCCACACGTAAAGCATTTCTTAGTCCCATTGAGACACTTTCCCGGGTGTCTCCTACCACATTTCTTGCATGATGGAAATTGAGGATTCCTTTCTCCATGGTCTCCACTGCTGGAGCTCTTATCATTCGTCACCTTTCTCTTCTCTTTTGATTCCGGGAATTGGTTAACATATATATTGTTGATCATATTTTGGGAAAATTGATTTGGCATAAAGACGATATCTTTTACGCCTATCAACATTCCATTTTGTTGCTCATTGCCACCACTGTTCCCACCTTGTACATCATTCTCAAAGTCACTATGACTTCCTTGGAATCAGGCCATTGGCTAAAACCAGAAAGCATTGTGTGAGTAATAGTAGTCATAAAATCATTTATAGATTAACATATCACCATATTCTCAATTTGAAACACATTAGGATTCACCAAGGTCATTTACTCTCATCTTATATATTTAATACTTCAAATCGGTTAGTAAAGGAAATGTAAATTATCCTAAGCATATCCCCCGGGAGTGTCGTAACCAAGAGTGCAGCAAGTCTCGTTGTCGTGCACCAGTTCCCATTCAAGTCTACCTCAAAGCAGTGTTTTTTGGTTTTACCCCTAGGTACATCTGTGCTAGAGCCGCCTCTACCTTCTCGTATCTAGACAGGGATGTATTGCTCGGAAAACTCACAAAATCTCTACAATACCAAAATTCTAGGAAGTTCTTCTATACTAATCCTCAAAGTCCATCTTAAATCTATGTGCTCTAATCAGAGTTTATTTAAATATATCTTCCAAGGTTTCTACTAAACTTCCTCTGATACCAACTGTAATGCCCCGACCCCAGTTACCCATAGTCGGTGCATTATTACATAACTTTTTCATGATCACAAGAAATCTCAAGTCTCAAAACACCGATTAGTTTAGTAGCCTTGGAAACACTAGATACAATCATAACGTTTTACATTACATAATAAAACATCTTGTCTTCATATCCCCTCATACTATCCCTGCAGGTCATTCATAAATTACTTCTTCATAATCCTGGGAAAAATAAAACATTAAAAGGGGTGAGCTCAGATTCTTAGTAAGGATAACATTATAGCAGAAGCTTTCATAAATAAGCATAAAAACTTAAGGCAATTTATAATTAAAACAAAAGCCTTTTAAACTTGAACTTTAGCATAATAAGGAAAAGATAAAATGAAATAATGCCATTTACTTATTCACATGGATATTCTACTAGTCGAACAATCACATGCAATATCAATAACCACTTTCATAATGATGGAATGCATAATGCCAGACTATCATAACCACATAGCCAAGGCCTCGTGCCAAGACTACAAATAAGATTTTGTCAAGGCCTTGTGCCAAGACACTAGTTTGTCTCATGAGACCTACCGATGCATCGAGGAGCTATAGCGGCCTCCACCCGTCACATATTAATTCCAATGCCTTCCCATATAAAAAGTTTTAATCATAACATAAACATTCGTATTAAAACTAGCACACGAAATGTCAATACTTTAACCACAAACCATGACTGGTATGAAAGTAGCACATCCACAGTCAAACATAACTTATTCGATACAATATAGAAGATTGTATTGTATCATATTAACCTCAATCAAGAATAATGAAGGATGTTGACATAGATGAAAATATTCATCAAAACTATTTGAGAGAAATATCCCCCTTTTTCTTGAAATCATTTAAAAGTCACACTATTTGTCAAGAATC
Organism: Viscum album; assembly: GCA_963277665.1. Taxonomy (NCBI): domain Eukaryota; kingdom Viridiplantae; phylum Streptophyta; class Magnoliopsida; order Santalales; family Viscaceae; genus Viscum; species Viscum album. The sequence continues at coordinate 791,296,187 of OY728158.1, forward strand.
CATTTAAAAATAGATTTTTTAATCAAAGTATCCCATACCACTTTGAAACTTTTAAAAGGATTTTTAATTTTAAAACTTTAATGTCCATATAAATAACTCCTTAGAACAATTTTTAAAACATGGACATTAATGAGAATGATTTAGAAGAATAAGTCTTTAAAACATTTAAAAATGGTATTTTAGTAAGATTTTATAACCAAAAGAGAGACACTGGAATACAGATAATTGAGGTAATCAAAACATTTTAATATCATGAGAATAAAGGAATTAATGATATAATATGTCAAAGTACATTATATACACCACATAAAAGTGATTTGGTGTATAACAACAAAGAAGTCACAATGGAATGTAAATTGAGATGAAATATCGCATAAAGGTCGTATCCTTTGGTTAAGGATAAATCAACGACATAGTTATGTGTGAAAAATATAAATACACTAAATATGATTGGTTATTTAGTGTAAAACAATCAAAGGACATTCACACATAATATTGTAAAAACAACACCAATGAATTGGATGTTTAACTCAACAAATGGAGAATGAGTTAAAATTACACTTATCAAATTCATATCGATGACTTGAGATACTATCAATGGAGTGATTATGTGTATAAAAAGTATATCCACGGGAAGGGGAGTAGAAATTATGACATAATCAAATGAATAGTGATTCCGCACATAATTTTGGAGTAATATAATCAATGAAATATGTGTAAAGCCAAATGAGTGGAAATTGAAATTTCAAATTCCCTTATCGATTAGGTAACTTACGAAACATAAACCCATAAAAGAAGGATCATACCATGATGATGTAAATATTCATAATTTAATTTATATTACACAATTAATACAATCATGGGCTGTACACACACCACATACAATAAATAAGTGGTGAACAATGGAATTCTCATGGAATTAAAAGTGAGATAAGAAACCCCTTACCACGTTGTAATCAACTGAGTCGTATGACCAAAAGTTAATAACCACCAAATTATTTATATAATAACATGAATATAAATAGAATCATGAAATATATATCAACTTTCAGTACACAATACACCACTTTCAATAATTTAGTGGCGAACAATGGAAATCTCACGGAATTGAAAGTGAGATAAGAAAATCCCTTACCTTGTACTTTTCCTTGGTTGGGGGTAGGTTAACCTCCTGTATAATGTTTAAATAATTTTTATTAAATTATTCATGAATCATATACATTAATATGATATCATATATGATCTTTTCACGTTTCTTTGTTAATAATATCTTAGAATTATCGTCGTTTCTGGTGTTAACTTACTCGTTTTCTTTTATATGTTTTGTTACGTAAGCCATGTTTTTCATGGATAGTTTGTATCTTATTCATATCCAGAATGATATCAAGTTCTTAAACATTATTTTTAAATCATAAAATGATAATTATACTTGAATGGGTACGATGGAGAATGAATCTCATCGCGTTCGTGGGGACGGCAGTCCGTACGTACGCACGAGCAACAATATCATTTTTTTTATATTAAAATAATATATAGTTGGATGGTATATTATATATACAGAATCATTATCATGTTATATTTATTTTTTACATGAATTATACATTAATATTATACCCATCCAAATAATAATATATTGAATAACAATTACACCACAACGTGGAGACGGTAAGTCGTACATAAGCACGTATGGTGACATGTTATTCAAAGGATGGATAGAATACTGAATATGGTTGTACCATATTTATAATAACATAAAATTATATATAAGATACTGGAGTTATTATTTTATAATGGTAATAACAAAGAAAGAAGAAGTGGAAGAAGAAAGGAACTTGAAAAGGGGTGGTGAAAACATTACCTCTTCTTTGGGTTCTTCCTTTTGATTTGATGAAAAGGGCTCCTTAAGATGGTTTTATGATCAAAATAAGGCCTCTAAGTTGTTTTTAGGGATGTTGAGAGAGTATTTGGGTAGGTTTTTTCCAAACCAAATGGCTTTTAAGGTGTGAATAAATGAGAAGGAGGAGTGCCCTTTTATAAGAGGGGTGAGGGGCACCTTTGGAAAAGCTAGAAATATTAATTTATGATAAATTTATATTCGGTTTCTAATAGCTCCAAAGTTGATTATTTAAAGGTTAAGGTGAGGATGGGTCGAAAACTATTCAACCAATATAATTTAGACAGGTTGGGTCATTATATTAACATTATCTTTTAGTATTAACTCTTAGTTAATTAGTTTCACTTTTACAATGTCTCTTTTTATTTTTATATTATATGGTTAATAAACTTACCATATACATCCAAGCGACCCCAAAGTGGTCCATTAATGATACACCTGTCATGAAATAAGTCTCTTGGCCGAACTTTAGATTTTTAGGAATTTAATATCAATTAATAATATAATATTTGTTTTAAAAACTCTTTTATGTCAATTTTGACACTATTCAATAGTTGATTTTTGTGAAACTCATAACAGAATTATTACTTCAAACAAAGTACATTAAATCAATCCTAATATTTCATATTATCCTAGAAAATTATTTTAATTCATTAAAAGTCTAAAATTATATTTATTTGGGTATTTATAATATCAATTATTTTAATTTGTCACTATTATGGTAATTAATGCATCATCATTGTGTCATAAATAAAATAAATTATTTAATGCATAAAAATTATAAATAAAATATACTTATGTAGGAAATCTTTTTATCTTTCTAAAGAATATTTATCGTCTAAAATACAACATATATAACCATATGTAACAATTGTTTTTCTAAAAGATATATCCTTGTGTCACTTTTGTATTCATTTTAACTTAATTAAATTAAAGTGTCCCTATCACTTACAACTGGATCCATGGGGTCCCAAAATCGACCCAAATATTCCCATGGTCGACCATGTATCAACCAATAGGGTTAAGATACGTTTTAGGGTAATTTAGTATTATTATAATATTATTTTTTTAACCCTTGTTTACCAGATTTACCCTTTAACCATGGTAAATAAAGTATTTACCGAAATAATTATCCAAAATGTCTAAAAATAAAAGATACCTATTTACACAATTTGAAAATCCTGATTACAAATATGGAATCCATTTTTCCAAATTCAAAACACAGAAGTGTCAGAAATTAATTTAAAATTAATTCACATTGTTAAAACAAAAAGCGTGTTTTTAAGAGATAATAATTATCAAAAGATTGGCACTTGTTTATGTCTGCTTTAAATGTGAAATTATATTAAATTACCTTTATTGTATTAAATAGAAATAATATATTTTAAATATAATTTAAAACCACTCAAATTCATAATTTATCACTATTAATTATTTCGATTAAAAATGTTGTTTTTAATTAAAATTTAGTAATTTTTTACTATTCATCAAAATATAAAAGTTATCCGAAAAGTACCAAAATTTCACACTAAGATAATTTCGTTATTCTGAATCCAAAAATGAAGTCAATTTTACCAAATTCAAAACATAAAAGTTTCATTTATTAATTTAAAATTGATTCCTGCTTTAGAAACCAAAAGGCGTATTTTTTAGAAATAATAACTATCAAAAGTTTGACACTTGTTTATGTCCAATTTCAAGGTGAAATTATTTAAAATGGTAATCATTACATTAAATAGTAAAAATATAATCTATTTATACTTCCAAACCATTAAAATTTATAATTCAGCAATATAAATTATTTTGATTAAAAAAGTTGTTTTCAGTTAAAATTTAGTAATTTTTCACTATTCACCCAAATATGAAAGTTATCAGAAAGACACCAAAACATTATTGATACTAAATTCTTATGTCCCGATTCTAAAGAAGAATTTCATTTTTTAAAATTGAATATATAAAAGTTTCAAATATTGGTTTTAAAAAGGCTTCGCCATTAAAAGGCGGTAAAATTTCATTTTTTGAAAAATACTTCTTTTATCTGAAAAAATGAATTTGTTCATAAATCATGTCTTAGAAACTCATAATATGGATTAAAATTATAAGGATAATATAATAGTTAAAATTCATTTAATACTATTCGTAACCTCTTTTGAATGGCAAGTTTGGTATGTCGTGGTGTACTTGAACTCAGTGTTGCGTACAACACACGCTATTGTATTATTCAAAGAGAAGTTTATCATGGAAGATTGGGGTGTTACATTCACCCTCCTTCAATAAACTGCATCCTCGCAATTTTAAAAAATTGGGCCTGCGAATATAATGGAAAGTCCCACATCAGAAAAAGAGTCATTAAAAGTATCACTTTAAAAGAAAGAAAGAGAGGTATAATGGTCAACCATGATAACCCATACTCAGATTCCATGTAGGAAAACATGGATATGGATGATAAACTAAGTGTCAAGTTTTGATGGAAAGGGATAGAAATCATGATTAGTAGAAAGTTAACAATAAGAAAACCACACACTTGTGTTGGGACAAACGACCATTAGTCTCCTAGTAGGAAATTAAACGGACAACATTTTTTTGTTTTAAGTTACATTACATAAGGATGAAGAATTCATTTATGATATTGACTAAGAATATAAAGATATATACTTACATTTTAAGTAGAGTTTCATTCTTTAATAAATTTCCACCACTAACTCATTTTTTTTAAACGATGAGTATTCAAGAATACTTGGTCACACTGGAAGAGCTAGAATAAACATCTATAGAATCACATGATCCATGCAGGATTAACTATATATTTACATTGTCTTTAGAGATAAATCAAAACCAAATGGTTAGTACAAGATCTAATGATCCCCCAAAAGGATATTCCTTGAGAGAAATAAACACTAATATTATTTTCCAAAATTAAACCAACAATACCCCAAAATTAAATAAATACCATTCAATAATCAATTGTCCTTAAAATACTTCAATATAATCCAAACTAATATTGAAACTCAAAACTTATAATAATGTAGTCTTCCATGTTAAATTGTATCTCCATATGACATCAAATACTCTTAATGCCACATAATTAAAAGTAATTAACCTCATCACATATTCTCTATTATAGGTTAATCATTTCCATAAATAACCCAAATCACTATAAATCTACAATAAAAATGTAGATAAAAATCTACCATTACTCCACAAATGAAACCCCATAGTATTCTATTTTCCTTAGGCATATAGTGTTCCCAACAAAGCGAACATCTTCCAAAATAACATTTATCACTTAATCACAAAATCATTTTCCTATACCAAGGGCATTCATTTGATAAGACATAAGAACCCAAATCAACTTATTATTGATCAATAAAATCATTTAACAAAAAATAATTAGTCACACTATCCAGGGACTTCACGTAGTCCAGTGGTAGGTGATAAATCCCAATCGCACTTTGGTTGTGGGTTCAATTCTCATAGCTTTGTCGGACGCGACGGGTTGTCACACGGTCTACGTGTTGTCCTTTTTCAAAAACTATATTTTATAATATTACCAAAATGAGATAAATTCTTCAAAATACCATAACATAATTTAACCAGACATGTAATATCATACCTTTCATTTTCATCCCAAATTATAATAACATATAATTCTCTCAAACCCCAATGATCATATAAAACCAAATGGTTATTTATACCTATATCCACAAGAGAAGATATAATTCTTCTTCAAATATCATTCTCACATGGAAAACTGTGGGGTTACAAGTACAAGAGAAAATTATTCCAAAGTAAACCCATCAACAAGGATCGCTAAAACTTTTTAAACATTTCTCCAACCATTTATTTCCACATAGCTTCTTCTTTGACCAAGAAAATATCCTATAGAATAGAGAATTCACTTACGTAATGGCCAGGTCCCCTATATTTACGGCAAATGACTGTAAATAGACTCTTGGGACCATTTTTATCTTCTTCCATAGTACTCTTCATTTTTCTTCGGCAATTCTTCACTTTATGTCCTTCCTTCCGACACGTAAAGCATTTATTAGTCCCATTGAGACACTTTCCCGGGTGTCTCCTACCACATTTCTTGCATGATGGAAATTGAGGATTCCTTTCTCCATGGTCTCCACTGCTGGAGCTCTTATCATTCGTCACCTTTCTCTTCTCTTTTGAGTCCGGGAATTGGTTAATATATATATTGTTGATCATATTTTGGAAAAATTGATTTGGCATAAAGACGGTATCTTTTACGCCTATCAACATTCCATTTTGTTGCTCATTGCCACCACTGTTCCCACCTTGTACATCATTCTCAAAGTCACTATGACTTCCTTGGAATCCAGCCATTGGCTAAAACCAGAAAGCATTGTGTGAGTAATAGTATTCATAAAATCATTTAGAGATTAACATATCACCATATTCTCAATTTGAAACACATTAGGATTCACCAAGGTCATTTACTCTCATATTATATATTTAATAATTCAAATTGGTTAGTAAAGGAAATGTAAATTATCCTAAGCATATCCCACGGGAGTGTCGTAAACAAGAGTGCAGCAAGGCTCGTTGTCGTGCACCAGTTCCCATTCGAGTCTACCTCAAAGCAGTGTTTTTCGGTTTTACCCCTAGGTACATCTGTGCTAGAGCCGCCTCTACCTTCTCGTATCCAGACAGGGATGTATTGCTCGGAAAACTCACAAAATCTCTACAATACCAAAATTCTAGGAAGTTCTTCTATACTAATCCTCAAAGTCCATCTTAAATATATGTGCTCTAATCAGAGTTTATCTAAATATATCTTCCAAGGTTTGTACTAAACTTCCTCTGATACCAACTGTAATGCCCCGACCCCAGTTACCCATAGTCGGTGCATTATTACATAACATTTTCATGATCACAAGAAAGATCAAGTCTCGAAAGACCGATTAGTTTAGTAGCCTTGGAAACACTAGATACAGTCATAAAGTTTTACATTACATAAAAAAACATCTTGTCTTCATATCCCCTCATACTATCCCTGCAGGTCATTCATAAATTACTTCTTCATAATCTTGGGAAAAATAAAACATTGAAAGGGGTGAGCTCAGATGCTTAGTAAGGATAACATTATAGCAGAAGCTTTCATAAATAAGCATAAACACTTAAGGCAATTTATAATTAAAACAAAAGCCTTTTAAACTTGAACTTCAGCATAATAAGGCAAAGATAAAATGAAATAATGCCATTTACTTATTCACATGGATATTCTACTAGTCGAACAATCACATGCAATATCAATAACCACTTTCATAATGATGGAATGCATAATGCCAGACTATCATAACCACATAGCCAAGGCCTCGTGCCAAGACTACAAATAAGATTTTGTCAAGGCCTTGTGCCAAGACACTATTTTGTCTCATGAGACCTACCGATGCATCGAGGAGCTATAGCGGCCTCCACCCATCACATATTAAGTCCAATGCCTTCCCATATGAAAAGGTTTAATCATAACATAAACATTCGTATTAAAACTAGCACACGAAATGTCAATACTTTAACCACAAACCATGAATGGTATAAAAATAGCACATCCACAGTCAAACATAACTTATTTGATAAAATATGGAAGATTGTATTGTATCACATTAACCTCAATCAAGAATAATGAAGGATGTTGACATAGATGAAAATATTCATCAAAACTATTTGAGAGAAATATCCCCCTTTTTCTTGAAATCATTTAAAAGTCACACTATTTGTCAAGAATCCATTTAAAATAGATTTTTGAATCAAAGTATCCCATACCACTTTGAAACTTTTAAAAGGATTTTTAATTTTAAAACTTTAATGTCCATATAAATAACTCCTTAAAAAAAATTTTAAAACATGGACATTAATGAGAAAGATTTAGAAGAATAAGTCTTTAAAACATTTAAAAATGGTATTTTAGTAAGATTTTATAACCAAAATAGAGACACTTGAATACAGATAATTGAGGTAATCAAAACATTTTAATATCATGAGAATAAAGGAATTAATGATATACTATGTCAAAGTAAATTATATACACCACATAAAAGTGATTTGGTGTATAACAACAAAGAAGTCACAATGGAATGTAAATTGAGATGAAATATCTCATAAAGGTGGTATCCTTAGGTTAAGGATAAATCAACGACATAGTTATGTGTGAAAAATATAAATACACTAAATATGATTGGTTATTTAGTGTAAAACAATCAAAGTACATTCACACATAATATTGTAAAAACAACACCAATGAATAGGATGTTTAACTCAACAAATGAAGAATGAGTTAAAATTACTATTATCAAATTCATATCGATGACTTGAGATATTATAAATGGAGTGATTATGTGTATAAAAAGTATATCCACAGGAAGGGGAGTGGAAATTATGACATAATCAAATGAATAGTGATTCCGTACATAATTTTGGAGTAATATAATCAATGAAATATGCGTAAAGCCAAATGAGTGGAAATTGAAATTTCAAATTACATTATCGATTAGGTAACTTACGAAACATACACCCATAAAAGCAGGATCATACCATGATGATGTAAATATGCATAATTTAATGTATATTACACAATTAATAAAATCATGGGCTGTACACACACTACATGCAATAAATAAGGGGTGAACAATGGAATTCTCATGGAATTAAAAGTGAGATAAGAAACCCCTTACCACATTGTAATCAACTGACTCATATGACCAAAAGTTAATAACCACCAAATTATTTACAGAATAACATGAATATAAAGAGAATCATGAAATATATATCAAATTTCAGTACACAATACACCACTTTAAATAATTTAGTGGCGAACAATGGAAATCTCACGGAATTGAAAGTGAGATAAGAAAATCCCTTACCATGTACTTTTCCTTCGTTGGGGGTAGGTTAACCTCCTTTATAATGTTTAAATAATTGTATTAAATTATTCATGAATCATATACGTTAATATGATATCATATATGATCTTTTAACGTTGCTTTGTTAATAATATCTTAGAATTATCGTCGTTTCTGGTGTTAACTTACTCGTTTTCTTTTATATGTTTTGTTACGTAAGCCATGTTTGTCATGGATAGTTTGTATCTTATTCATATCCAGAATTATATCAAGTTCTTAAACATTATTTTTAAATCATCAAATGATAATTATACTTGAATGGGTACGATGGAGAATGAATCTCATCGCATTCGTGGGGACGGTAGTCCGTACGTACGCACGAGCAACAATATCATTTTTTTATATTAAAATAATATATAATTGGATGTTATATTATATATACAGAATAATTATCATGTTATATTTATTGTTTACAAGAATTATACATTATTATTATACCCATCCAAATAATAATATATTGAATAACAATAACACCATGGTGTGGAGACGGTAAGTCGTACGTACGCACATATGGTGACATGTTATTCAAAGGGTGGATACAATACTGAATATGGTTGTACCATATTTATAATAACATCACAGTATATATAAGATACTGGAGTTATTATCTTAGAATGGTAATAACAAATAAAGAAGAAGTGGAAGAAGAAAGTAACTTGAAAAGGGGTGGTGAAAACATTACCTCTTGTTCGGGTTCTTCCTTTTGATTTGATCAAAAGGGCTCCTTAGAATGGCTTTATGATCAAAATAAGGCCTTTAAGTTGTTTTTAGGGATGTTTAGAGAGTCTTTGGGTAGGGTTTGGCAGAACCAAAAGGCTTTGAAGGTGTGAAGAAATGAGAAGGAGGAGTGCCCTTTTATAAGAGGGGTGAGGGGCACCTTTAGAAAAGCTAGAAATATTAATTTATAATAAATTCATATTCGGTTTCTAATAGCTCCAAAGTTGATTAATTAAAGTTTAAGGTGGTTATGGGTCGAAAACCATTCAACCAATATAATTTATACAGTTTTTGGTCATTATATTAACATTATCTTTAAGTATTAACTCTTAGTTAATTAGTTTCACTTTTACAATGTCTCTTTGTATTTTTATATTATATGGTTAATAAACTTACCATATACATCCAAGAGACCCCCAAGTGGTCCATTAATTATACACCTATCATGATATAAGTCTCTTGGCCTAACATTATATTTTTAGGAATTTAATATCAATTAATAATATAATATTTGTTTTAAAAACTCTTTTATGTCAATTTTGACACTATTCAATAGTTGATTTTTGTGAAACTTATAACAGAACTATTACTTCTAAAAAAGTCAATTAAATCAATCCTAATATGTCATATTATCCTAGAAAATTAGTTTAATTCATTAAAAGTCTAAAATTATATTTATTTGGGTATTTATAATATCAATTATTTTAATTTGTCACTATTATGTTAATTACTGCATCATCATTGTGTCATAAATAAAATATATTATTTAATGTCTAAAAATTATAAATAAAATATCCTTATGTACGAAATCTTTTTATATTTCTAATGAATATTTATAGTCTAAAATACAACATATATAACCCTATGTAACAATTGTTTTTCTAAAAGATATATGCTTGTGTCATTTTTGTATTCATTTTAACTTAATTAAATTGAAGTGTCCCTATCACTTACAGGTGGATCCATGGGGTCCCAAAATCGACCCAAAGATGCCCATGGTCGACCATTTATCAACCAATAAGGTTAAGACACGGTTTAGGGTAATTTAGTATTATTATAATATTATTTTGTTAACCCTTGTTTACCAGATTTACCCTTTAACCATGGTAAATAAAATATTTACCGAAGTAATTATCCAAAATGTCTAAAAATAAAAGTTACCTATTTACACAATTTGAAAATCCTGATTCAAAATATGGAATCCATTTTTCCAAATTCAAAACACAGAAGTTTCAGAAATTAATTTAAAATTAATTCTCGTTGTTAAAACAAAAAGCGTGTTTTTAAGAGATAATAATTATCAAAAGATTGGCACTTGTTTATGTCTGGTTTAAATGTGAAATTATATTCAATGACCTACATTGTATTACATGGTAAAAATATATTTTAAATATAATTTAAAACCACTCAAATTCATAATTTATCACAATTAATTATTTCGATTAAAAAAGTTGTTTTTAATTAAAATTTAGTAATTTTTTATTATTCATCAAAATATAAAAGTTATCTGAAAAGTACCAAAAATTCACACTATGCTAATTTAGTTATTCTGAATCCAAAAATGAAGTCTATTTTACCAAATTGAAAACATAAAAGTTTCATTTATTAATTTAAAATTGATTCCTGCTTTCGAAACCAAAAGGCGTATTTTTAAGAAATAATAACTATCAAAAGTTTGACACTTGTTTATGTCCAATTTCAAGGTGAAATTACTAAAAATGACCATCATTAGATAAAATAGTAAAAATATAATCTATTTATACTTCCAAACCATTAAAATGTATAATTTAACAATATAAATTATTTTGATTAAAAAAGTTGTTTTCAGTTAAAATTTAGTAATTTTTCACTATTCACCCAAATATGAAAGTTATCAGAAAGACACCAAAACATTATTGATACTAAATTCTTATGTCCCGATTCTAAAGAAGAATTTCATTTTTTCAAATTGAATATATAAAAGTTTCAAATATTGGTTTTAAAAAGGCTTCGCCATTAAAAGGTGGTCAAATTTTAATTTTTGAAAAATACTTCTTTTATCTGCAAAATGAATTTGTTCATAAATCATGTCTTCGAAACTCATAATATGGATTAAAATTATAAGGATAATATAATATTTAAAATTAATTTAATACTATTCATAACCTCTTTTGAACGGCTAGTTTGGTAAGTCATGGTGTACTTGAACTCAGTGTTGCGTACAACACACGCTATTGTATTATTCAAAGAGAAGTGTACCGTGGAATATTGGGGTGTTACAGATCTAGTTCTGGGAATGAATTACACTTTCAATTGAGGTGTTTTTATCTTACATGGATTTTAAAGAAGATGAGATTTTTTTTGTCGAAGATATTTACTTGGAATTATAAGTTTCACACTCAAAGTAAAGAATATAAATTTGTCATGACCCGCCTTCACAAAAAGGAGAAAAGGGTTAGCAGATTGCCAGGCCCTTCCTTATTTAAGTTGAAGGAGAGATAATGACCCCCGAAACCCGCCTTCAATAGGTCCCGGAGTGGCGACTAGCACCAATGGTATAGAAATTTCTCACAAATGGATGGAATTACCCTTTTTATTTTATAGGATCGAGAGATAAGGAGAAGAAAACCCAACAACACCAAGGTAGAAAGAAAAGTAAAGCCAAAAGTAAACCATTCCCACATGCATGTTTCAAAAGTAAAAGCCACAAGATGCAAAAGGTGACTACATGGTAAGTACCAAAGAGGAAAAGAAAACAACAACTGCAACCGATCCAAAGGTCTGAGCTAGTAAGGTCCTGCGTGATCCCCGAAGTCCTCCTGGATACCTAAAAGAAGTTTTATATACGTAGGGTGAGCATACAAGTACACTCAGTAGGGAGAACCAAAGACTCTTGTGCACAAGTGGGGGAACATACTAAAGTCCCATGAGAAAAGGAGTAAACCAAACACCTATCAAGGTAAACTATCCATCCCAGGCCTCACCAAGGCACACTCTCCAAATAACGCAAGTCAAGTAATATATATAATAAGAGAACATCGATTTTTGGGTACCCCGCGCCACTTTCCCACTGGTTATTGAGACATCCTACGCATCGGACCAATCCCACCATTCTCACCGCAGTCCCATTGCCGCACCCACCCGCACACACCTGGGCCACAACCACATGCAGTCCCACTACCGAACCCGCCCGCACACACCTGGGCCACAACCACATGCAGTCCCACTGCCGAACCCCGCCCGCACACACCTGGGCCACAACTGTCACATGTAACCATGCCTGCAAACACCTAGGCCAGAACAACCACCACCACGCCCAAAGACACCTGGGCTAAAGGATCCACTGCCACGCCCAAAGACACCTGGGCCTCATCCCGAAGACACTTGGGAAACCACCTGCCGCACACACCTGGCCAACCACCACACTACCCATCCCAAAGGTTCTTGGGCTAATAATGGACTTCAGGCCATCACAGCCTGCCCAAAGATACTTGGGCTATCCGGGAAAGGGAGTATAAATGGAGCTAATAACCAGTCACTATGAATAGTGTTGGGAAAAACACCCTCCCCATGAAATGGGGGTGTTCGGCACTAAGTGCTCAACTTGGGTGGGGCGTGAATAAGAAACACAAAGCTACAAGTATATATATGTGTAACAAGCACTCACCCAAAGCTAGGTTTTTCTTCAAACAGCCTACAGATCACAACAACACTCAAGTTTGAGTCACGACTCACGCTAACAACCCATTTGTCCCATTTCTTATTTCACGTTCAGTAATAATGTTTATGTTTAAGCACTACTGGGCAACTAGGAGGCATAGGCATAAGTCCAGAAAAGTAAACAGTCAAGCATCAACCATAACGCCCATACTCGGTTCTCAACAACAGAGGATTCCACCCCAATTCGTGATATAAACAAGTAACCACCCGGATTTAAAACTCACAACCACTGAATCCATACCAACATGAGATCCCATCCCCACATTCACACAACCATCGAGAGTATAAAATAACAGGGGATCCCATCCCCTCCCACATCTCCAGCAATCGGTCCGAAAGGAAAACAACCAACTACCACCATCAACATAAGAAGGGCCTTGCAGGTATTTTCAGATTTAAACGACTTAACACACTCCATGATTCAAATTTCCGTGTGTTCTGACCAGGAGTTATCAAACAAGGGTTGATCCTGGTGCTTCCAAATTATTCAGCCGGATATACTTGATTAACCGATTCACTTTTCACAGCAGGAGTTTACAACCACAAACAATCCATTTAAAACATCAGCAGGGTTCATTAGTGCACAAACAACGACCACCAACGGCCTCGGTTTTTAGGAGGCATAAGCCAGCACAACTCAACAAGATGGCCATAGAAGAAACAACATCAGAATATAAAACACCATCAACGATCACAGCCCCCCTCTCTTTCTTTATAGAATTTGTTCATTATCTTTAATTAGGTCTGGTTTACCCAATTCTATAGAATCAAAAGCACGCCCACCCCGCATGATACACAAAAGAGAGAGACGAAGGAGAAATTCCCTACTTGTTGATAGATGATCGACATTTAGGCCGGGGGCGCGGAACTTTATGGATAACGATGAGGCGGGCCCGATGCACCAGAAGTTGTTTGTGAAAAGCCACGATCGAGGAAAGGAGAAACCACGGCTAACCCTTAGTTTATAAGAGTCGGGGACAGTTGAGGTGAAAACGCGAAACCGCGTAAGGCGCGGGGGTCGTGGTTTGACAACGCGGTTCCACTCGTCACAAAAAAGGGGGTCGGGTGGTTTAATCCGACTCATGAATTGATGAATTATTTAATTAAAACTCTTATGAGCATTACGGGTCTTAAAAACACGATTAAACGAGTCAGAATAGGGTTTAAAACCCTATTTATGCAAAGGAGCGCTACTGGAAACAACTTGACAAGGCCGGGTGACACCGATCGGTCTCACTGATCACTTGTGCCAATCAGTCTCACCGATCGGTCTCACCAATCGGTCTCACCGGTCGGTCTCGCCGATCGGTATCAACGATCGGTCTCCCCGATCGGTATTGCCGATCGGTCTCACCGAGACGCCACTCCTTTAGAACCCGGATTTTGTCAAAGGGAAGGACCAAGAGAGTCTAGGTCTTCACATAAGATACCTCTCAAACTATACTCATCCCTGAGAATTCAAACAACCCAGAAGGAAAGGGCGAGTCCGAACAACCACCCCAAAAGATACCTCTCAAGAGTGAACCTCATCGTTAACTAAGAACATCTTCCTGTCACGAACCAAGAAACATACCATGCCAAACTTCCCGGGCATGTGGGTTCGGGAGTCTCCTCCCCCCATGTTAAGATATTATTCGCTTTGGGAGGCACTGACTCACCCACACGGGTTTAATCGCATCCACCTTAATGCGTCTTGATTAGGGGTCGGGTTCTCTCCTTCCCCATAGCCGGGGCTTTTCACACACAAGCAGAGGAAGAAAACCAGTACATTTCATAGCCAAAAGACAAAACGTTCTATCACAACAGGTACAACATGGAACAAAACATAAAACAACTCTGGGTACTGGGTACGCAACTGTGTTTCCCTCTCCCATGTACTCTCCTAAAGCCCACCATGTCTCCACAACACGCAAACCAAGGGAATGGTTCACCCACGAAGCACCTTTTCTTTGCGATCCTCGATCACCACTGGTCTCTTCACAAAGGTCATGCCGTCCTTGATGTCCAGCTCACCCCAATCAAGGACGTGTGAATCATCGTGCAGATACTGACGGAGCTAGGACACATGAAAGACATCATGTATCCTTAGTAGCGGCGGTGGCAACGCTAGCTGGTAAGACACTTCACCGACCCACCACAACACATGGAAGGGTCCGATGAATCTGTGAGAAAGCTTACTCCCTTTGCCGAACCTCCGCTGCCCACGTTGAGGGGAGACCTTTAAGAACATGTGGTCCCCAACCTCAAACTCCAAGGGCCTCCTCCTGGTATCAGCCTACGACTTCTGTCGGTCCTGGGACGCCTTCATCCTTTCCTGTATAAGCTGAACCTTCTCTGTCGTGTTCTGCACCACCTCCGGACCAAGGATGCCTACCTCTCCTACTTCAGTCCAACACACAGGAGAACGGCATGGCCTCCCGTACAAAGCTTCAAACGGGGCCCTACCAATGGTAGAGTGGTAGCTATTATTGTAGGAAAACTCTACCAGAGGCAAGTATTTCACCCATGACCCTCCTGAGTCTAGAACACATGCTCGCAGCATATCCTCCAAGGTCTGGATGGTGCGCTCTGTTTGTCCATCCGTCTGGGGATGGAAAGCTGTGCTAAGGCGTAACTAGGTGCCAAACGCATGCTGCAATCCTCTCCAGACTCACGAGGTAAACCATGCATCCCTATCTGACACTATAGACCTCGGAACTCCATGAAACCGCACCACATCATCCACGTACTTTCGTTCCAAAGCATCCACAGCACTAGACACCCTGATCGCCAGAAAATGAGCCGACTTTGTCAACCTGTCCACTACCACTCAGATGGCGTCGTACCCTCCTTGGGCCTTGGGTATTCCCATGACGAAATACATTGAGATGTCATCCCACTTCCACTCGGGGACATCTAGGGGCTGTAGTAGGCCGCCTGGAACTCGGTGTTCAGCCTTCACTTGCTGACACACTAGGCACTTGGCCACAAACTCTGCCACCGCTCGCTTAACTCCGGGCCACCAAAACTGCCTCTTCAACCCCTGGTACATCTTGGAAACTTCTAGGTGTATCGCCAGGGGTGATTTGTGGAACTCACTGAGAACCTTGCCGCGCATCGCCTCTGGGACAAACAACCTTCCCTGGAAAAGCATCTGGTTCTGACCATCCTCGGTCCATCCTTCTGTAGCATTGCCCTGGTCAACTTGGTCACGCATCACTTCACACTCTAGGTCTCCCCACTGAGACTCCTCCTCCTACTGAAACAGGGATGACTACACCGTCATCTGATATAGGCAGCCTCTGCAGCTATCCACCCTCGCATCTAGGTTCAAGGTATCCAACTCTCCCATTGATTTTCAGGCATCCGCCAACTCTCGGACGGTATCCTTCTGCGTCTTCCTGCTCAAGGCATCGGCCACCACATTTCCCTTTCCCTCAGTATAAGAGATCTCGAAGTTGTAATCCTGGAGGAACTCCACCCATCTCCGCTGTCGCAAGTTTAAGTCCCGCTGGGAGAAGATATACTTCAAGGTTTTGTGATCCGTGAAGACCACAAAGCGTTCCCCGATGAGGTAGTCCCGCCATAACTTTAGCGCAAAAATGACCACTGCTAGCTCCAAGTCGTTGGTGGCGTAATTACGCTCATGGGAACGCAGCTTCCTTAATCCATAAGAGATCACCCCTTGTTGCTGCATCAACACGCATCCCAGGTCTTGTCCCAACGCATCACAGAACACCTCATAAGCCGCCCCTTCTTCTGGTAATCTCAGCACTGGGGCACAGACCATCTTTTCTTTCAGATAACTGAACGCTGACTGGCACTGCTCACTCCATACGAAAGCCTGGTCCATCTTGGTCAGAGCCGTCAAAGGGGTTGATACTCAGGAGAAGTTGGGTACGAATCTCCAGTAGTAACCCGCCAGTCCAAGGAAACTTTGGACTTCTGCCACCTTCATGGGTGCTTCCCAAGAAACAACTGCATCAACCTTTGATGGTTCCACCACTACCCCTTGCTCGGACACCACGTGCCCGAGAAAGTTCACTTCTCGTGTCCAGAACTTGCATTTGGACAACTTCCCATAGAGCTGGTGCTGTCGGAGGACCTCTAAAACTATCCTCAGGTGCTCTGTATGGTCCTCCTCTGATCTAGAGTAGACCAGGATGTCTTCGATGAACACAACCACGAACCGATCCAGGTACTCTCGGAATGTGGAGTTTATAAGCCCCATGAACACAGCAAGGGAGTTCGTAACACCGAAGGGCATGACTACGAACTCGAAGTGTCCAAACCTGCACCTGAATGCTGTCTTCGGGATGTCGCTCTCTTTCACCCTCAGCTGGTGGTACCCAGACCGTAGGTCGATCTTCAAGAACCATCCTGCCCCTTTCAGCTGGTCGAAAATATCATCTATCCTTGGAAGAGGGTAGCGATTCTTGATCGTCACCTGATTCAGCCTCCTGTAGTCTATGCACAACCTAAGGCCACCATCTTCCTTCCTTGCAAACAAGACGGGAGCACCCCACGGTGACGCACTCGGACGAACATAACCCCTCTTCATCAGATCGTCAATCTGGATCCACAACTCTCGTAGCTCCGAAGGTGCCATCCGGTAAAGAGCCATCGAGATTGGACGAGCGTCGGGCTGAAGGTCTATCCCGAACTCAATATCACGTTGAGGGGGTAGAGTCGTCACCTCCTCAGGAAAGATGTCCATAAACTCACGGACGATCTCTGGCACTTCCACCATTTCAGCTTCTACTGATTCCACTGTCAGCTCGGTCAAAAAGGAGAGGAGAGGATCCTCTCCCCTGTTCCCCTTCGGACTGCTCCGCTCGCCAGTGAAGGTAACACGCCGGCTGTCCAAGTCTGAGAGCACCACCCTTCTTCGAAAACAGTTGATGACAGCGCACAGAGAAAATAACCAGTCGATGCCTAGGATGACATCGTATGGCTGAATCTGTAGTAGAATAAGATCCCTAACCGACTAGTGTGGCCCTATCATCAGTTTACATCCCCGAAAAACGAACAACAAGTCGGTCTGACCTCCAACTGGTGTGCTCAACACCACGGGCACTGGAAGTTTCTCGTCATCTAGACTCAAGGCACGGGCTAGACTGGGTGCAACGAAGGAGTTCGAAGCTCCGGTATCGAAAAAAGCATAAGCAAGAGTGTTAAACAGACTGATCGTACCTCGAACAACCTCTGGCCCTGATGGAACTGCTGCCTTTGCAACGTGCAACTATCCACGCCCAGATCCCCTGACCCTCGTCTGTCGGCCACCTCCCCGACCACGCCCTGGTCGAGGTCCCTATGGAGCGCCCTGAGGTCGGCCTCCTCCTCCTACGTCTGCCCTCGGAGGAGCGGGAGCTCGCTGTCCCTGCTGCTGCTGGAAAGGTCTGGCTGGAAGCTGCTCCTGGGGAGGGTGCTGGGGATGACTGCCATTGTTGTACTGCATCCAGTCGGGGCACTGACTCCGGAGATGCCCAGGGCTCCCATAGATGAAACACCGCGGTCCTGGGCCTGAAGGAAAAGGGCGATGGCTGGGGGATCGAAACTGAAACTGCTATGGATTGCTCCCTGCGGGTCGGAACTTAGAGGGTCCTGACGTTGGAGGCCTGGTGCTGACATCCTTCCCCTTTGATGGTCCCAGCTGGATCCCCTCTCACGACACTCCCCCTAGAGCATGCATCCGCTCCACCACTACGGCCTTCTTCTGGACCTCCAAGTACGTCAGCAGGGTAAAGGGTGTAACAGCATACTGGAGGGAGGGTCGGAGTGCCTCCTCCAAACGCCTTTCCCGAGACTCCCCGTCAGGAAAGAGGTCCGGAGCAAAATGTAGGAGGTCCTTGAACTTGATCCCTAGCTCCCTCACAGACATACTCCCCTGCTGGAGGGAGAGTAGTTCCTGCCTCTTTTCTGCCTTCATCGTCGAGGAGAGGAATTCCGCCCGGAACTCCTTCTCGAAATCCACCCAAGCCACCTCAAACTCTCTCCTCTCCCTCAGGTAAAGCATCCACCACTGAAGTGCCGCTCCCCACATCTGGCTGACGGCCAGAGGAACCCAGTACTTGGTCAGGGCTCGAACCAGGCCGAAGGCTATAACTAGCTCCTCTAGCCAGCCTTCCATCTTCATATCGGCGGTGCATCCCTCATACTTCTCGAGGGCCTGTCTCTGGAAGGCTTGAAAAGTCTTCTGCCACTGGCCATCCTCTTCCTCTCGATCATCTCTCTGCTGATTGGCCAAAGTAGTCTCCGGGGCCTCGATCGCCTATACCACACGTGGTCGCCTTCTAGGTGCCATAGCTGCAAGGTAAACAAGGAATGCCTAAGCCCAAGTAGTGAAGAATATCGTTCTTAAAACTTCTTATAATTTAATTTATTCTTAATCCCCAAGACATCCCAGAAACACAAGAACACAAGTCATTATGATGCATGTACCTTTCCTAGGGTCTCTACCCTGCAATCAGTGTGGCCTCACTTGGTCGTTCGGTAGGTCCAGAGTCCTTGCATCGGATCACGGGGGGCCCTAAAATCCCGTGTCCTAGCCGGTCTTCCCTGGCCTAATTCACGCACCAAGGTCACCAAACACTGTTCCCTTACCATCCCATGCAATCCTCACTATGCCTAACTCCAGACTCCATCCTATCTCTCAACCATCACCTCTGATACCATTCTGTCACGACCCGCCTTCACCAAAAGGAGGGAAGGGTCAGCAGATTGCCAGGCCCTTCCTTCTTTAAGTTGAAGGAGAGATAATGACCCCCGAAACCCGCCTTCAATAGGTTCCGGAGTGGCGACTAGCACCAAGGGTATAGAAATTTCTCACAAATGGAAGGCATTACCCTTTTTATTTTATAGGATCGAGAGATAAGGAGAAGAAAACCCAACAACACCAAGGAAGAAAAAAATGTAAAGCCAAAAGTAAACCATTCCCACATGCATGTTTCAAAAGTAAAAGCCACAAGGTGCAAAAGGTGACTACACGGTAAGTACCAAAGAGGAAAAGAAAACAACAACTATAACTGCTCCAAAGGTCTGAGCTAGTAAGGTCCTGCGTGATCCCCGAAGTCCTCATGGAAACCTAAATGCAGTTTTATATACGTAGGGTGAGCATACAAGTACACTCAGTAGGGAGAACCAAAGACTCTCGTGCACAAGTGGGGGAACGTACTAAAGTCCCGTGAGAAAAGGAGTAAACCAAACACCTATCAAGGTAAACTATCCACCCCACGCCTCACCAAGGCACACTCTCCAAATAACGCAAGTCAAGTAATACATATAATAAGAGCACATCGATGTTTGGGTACCCCGCGCCACTTTCCCACTGGTTATTGAGACATCCTACGCATCGGACCAATCCTTCCATTCTCATCGCAGTCCCACTGCCGCACCCTCCCGCATATACCTGGGCCACAACCACACGCAGTCCCACTGCCGAACCCGTCCGCACACACCTGGGCCACAACCACACGCAGTCCCACTGCCGAACCCCGCCCGCACACACCTGGGCCACAGCTGTCACATGTAACCATGCCTGCAAACACCTAGGCCAGAACAACCACCACCACGCCCGAAGACACCTGGGCTAAAGGATCCACTTCCACGCCCGAAGACACCTGGGCCTCATCCCGAAGACACTTGGGAAACCACCTGCCGCACACACCTGGCCAACCACCACACTACCCAGCACGAAGGTTCTTGGGCTAATAATGGACTTCAGGCCATCACAACCTGCCCGAAGATACTTGGGCTATCCGGGAAATGGAGCAGAAAAGGAGATAATAACCCGTCACTAAGAATAGTGTTGTGAAAAACATCCTCCCCCATGAAATGGGGGTGTTCGGCACTAAGTTCTCAACTTGGGTGGGGCGAGAATAAGAAACACAAAGCTACAAGTATATATATATATGTAACAAGCACTCACCTAAAGCTAGGTTTTTCTTCAGACAGCCTACAGATCATAACAACACTCAAGTTCGAGTCACGACACACGCTAACAACCCATTTGTCCCCTTTCTTATTTCACATTAAGTAATAATGTTTATGTTTAAGCACTACTAGGCAACTAGGAGGCATAGGCATAAGTCCAGGAAAGTAAACAGTCAAGCAACAACCATAACGCCCATACCCAATTCTCAAAAATAGAGGATTCCACCCCAATTCATGATATAAACAAGTAACCACCCGGATTTAAAACTCACAACCACCGAATCATTACCAACAGGAGATCTCATCCCCAAATTCACAGAACCACTGAGTGTATAAAAGAACAGGGGATCCCATCCCCTCCCACATCTCCAACAATCGGTCTGAAAGGAAAACAACCAACTACCACCATCAACACAAGCAGGGCCTCGCAGGTATTTCCAGATTTAAATGACTTAACACACTCCATGATTCAAATTTTCGTGTGTTCTAACCGGGAGTTATCACAGAAGGGTTTATCCTGGTGCTTCCAATTTATTCAGCCGGATATACGTGATTAACCGATTCACTTTTCACAGCAGGAGTATACAACCACAAACAAGCCATTTAAAACATTAGCAGGGTTCATTAGTGCACAAACAACGACCACCAAAGTCCTCAATTTTCAGGAGACATAAGCCAGCACAACTCAACAAGGTGGTCATAGAAGAAACAACATCAGAATATAAAACACCATCAACGATCACAGCCCCCCTCTCTTTCTTTATAGAATTCGTTCATTATCTTTAATTAGGTCTGGTTTACAAAATTCTACAGAATCAAAAGCACGCCCACCCCGCATGATACACAAAAGAGAGAGACGAAGGGGAAATTCCCTACTTGTTGATAGATGATCGAAGTTTAGGACGGGGGTGCGGAACTTTACAGATAACGATGTGGCGGGCCTGATGCACCAGAAGTTGTTTGTGAAAAGCCACGATCGAGGAATAGAGAAACCACGGCTAACCATTAGTTTATAAGAGTCGGGGACGGTTGAGGTGAAAACGTGAAACCACGTAAGGCGCGGGGGTCATGGGTTGACCACGCGGTTCCACTCGTCACAAAAAATGGGGGTCGGGTGGTTTAAGACGACTCATGAATTGATGAAGTATTTAATTAAAACTTTTATGGGCGTTACGGGTCTTAAAAACATGCTTAAACGAGTCAGAATAGGGTTTAAAACCCTATTTACGCAAAGGAGCCCTACTGGAAACAACTTGACAAGGTCGGGTGACACCGACCGGTCTCACCAATCGGTCTCACTGATCAGTCTCGCCGATCGGTTTCACCGATCAGTCTCGCCGATCGGTCTCACCGATCGGTCTCACCGGTCGGTCGCGCCGATCGGTCTCACCGATCGGTCTCACCGGTTGGTCGCACCGATCGGTCTCACCGATCGGTCTCACCGAGACGCCACTCCTTTAGAACCTAGATTTTGGCAAAGGGAAGGACCAAGAGAGTCTGGGTCTTCACAAAATTCATGTATGATGGTATGCATTATCAAATTGGATTTAAATAACAATAGTGAAGGTGATATACGATGGTGGTATCAACCTAAGGTGTGTCACAACGGCCACATAGTGCAAGAAAGAAAAACTGGTTTGTGATATTATGGAAGGCAGAATTCTTTGAGCCAATTTTATCTTGAAAAAATATGGGAATGATCTAAAATACACAATGGTTTATATATCTATCCTATAGTAGTCGCTTCATGTTCAAATTCTAGAGCTTCAGTTCCACTCTTGATGGATTATTAGTAATGGAGAGCTTAAATTATGGTAGTACAACTTGGCGGGAACTACTCTTAGGCTCCTAAAATGTATGACCCTAGATATATTCATCACTGAGGTTATTAGACACCCTGCCTTCATCCAAAAGATCCTAAATCCTGAAATAATATATCTTTAACAGAATCACAATGATCATGGACCAGGATAGATCTGTCTTTACATATATTTCATCTAGGAACATCTTAGAGAAATATTATCACCATGTTATTCACGAAAACCATGTCCAAAATGAATAGGGGAGGTTACATTTAGTACAAATACATTTCGGTGAAGTTTAACTTCCTATTTTGGCATATTCATAATGTAAAAACCCCAAACCAACACTCTCATATTTGGAACTAAAAACATAAACTTTACATTTTTGGATTTTATATTGATAAATGTGACCAAAATTTTTTCATCCAAGACTTACCAAATTAAAAGGAAATATTGGACCACATACATAACCATATAAATTTTAGGTTTATATTTTTAGGTAATTTGTAAAAACTCTTAAATCAACCAAACTCGGGACTTGAAGAGTTTATGTTTTCCACTATACCCATCTTTTCATATTCCATATTAAGACTTCAACATATCCCATAAATTTATTCACATATGAAAACATTATAGACTCAAAATACTTATCATCACACTTTATATCTTGGGGAAAATAGACCTAAAAATGGTGCTATAAATTTCTCATTTAAGTGAAAACATAATATTTAACAATTGAATTTTATCTGTGAGAGTAAGATGAGAATAAGGGATTGATAACATAATTAAAGTGCATGAGTATAATATAAAGGAATTCAAACCCATCAGCAACTATATAATCAATCATAAAACAAGGAATGAATGTTTTATAAATTTAATTATCATTATAATCAATAATCATGAAAACATGGAAGATAATATTGATCAAATTAATCATCAAAACCCTATAGATTTTCACCCATATTAAGTATAAAATACTTTTTTAACAAAAATTCATTACCTTATCCAAATAAATCATAAAATTTCTATAACAAATGATATAATTATTTCATAATTTATTTAAGTAACCTATTATATCATTTCAAATCAATATTATAATAAATCTTACAAATAGAATAATTATACAGTTGACTTCAAAACCCAGTGCATTTGAGGGTTATCATAGACCCACCCATCCTTGGTCAAAAAGTTACCACTCATCATTTGTTTATAAGAAAACTAATTGTACATAGATCATAATTGAACCACATATAATCCTAAAAAATTCCCAAGAATAATAACCAAAATAAAGTATAAATATCTTTCATTTCATTATAAACCTCATAGAAACATCTATTATTCCTCTCATAACTTCATTAATCATTGGAAAAAAATACATTCCCTTGCAGTATCTTTAAAAAAAATAATCCATATAGATAAATAATGAGGATGGTATAATCAAAATATCTCCCTAGTGTTTTATAAGTGGCATCAACGGTTGTTGGAATTGATGAATGGGAATACCATTAAAATATCATTAAAAAAAATTCTTGATTAAAATACCCTTTTTACATTGAAAATTACTTTTAAAAACTAAAAATTCATAAAATATTGTGAAATTAATTTTCATTGAAAATAATATTAAAAAATTATAATGTATACATAAAATAAAATAATGGACATGATGTTGGTTAAATTCATTCAGGTTGAAGATGGTAAAAATAACAATTCTTTTAAAACATTTTAAAAAATGGACTCAAAAGTGAACCATTTAAAAAATGTAAAAAATTTAATTTTTAAAACATTATAAAATAATATAAAAGATCATGATAAAGTTATTTTGTAAAATTTTATGTTTATAAATTAAATTTTTTAAAACATTTTTAAAAACATGGATATCAAAGAGATTTATTTCTGATCTAAAATAAGATACAAGATTGGTATCGCATAAAAAAATTTCTTGATGTTTATTAAATCAATAAGGGATGAAATGGAAATTAAAACTATGAAACACATTAATAACCATAGGAGAGTAAAATATATTATTTTATATAAAATAATATCATTTTATTTCCTCTTAAGGAACCTTCAACATAAACAATCCAAAAAATATAGTAGATTGTAACTTCATGCCTTTTCCACTTCATTAACTTTTCAATCATAACTGCCAAGAAAAAATAATGTTAAATGAAACTTTAAATATCATGAAAATAAGTAGATTCATTTAATAACATATCAAAGGGGTAGTATATACAACTTATAAAATAATTTAGGTGCATAACATTAATATATGTCTCAAAGAAAGATAATTTGAGATGAATAAACAATATAAAGATCATAAAATTTAACTGAGAATTAATCAATGGAAATATTATTTGAAACAAATATAAATCCATAAAAAAATTTATAATATAAAAAAAATTATATAATAATTCACACTAAATCATGGCACAAGAAAACAAATGAAGAAGAGTTAGAACCCAATGAAAAGAAATTGAGTTAAGAAACAAGTTACCACTTTGTAATTTCAAGTAAAATAACCTTGGTTAAAAAAATAAAATTGAAACAAAAAATATCATGAATTATGGATGATTTATGATATAAAATGGAAAATGGAATAATATACACCATATAAAAGTAATTAGATGTATATTAATAAAATATGCCTTTATGAAAGGAAATTGAGATGAGATTTCTTACCATGGGTCTATAATTTCAATGTATGTATTTTAACTCCTATATAATAAACATATATCAATTATTTATTTGTTTAGGAACCTTTTAATGTTTTATTACTTTATCATTAACAATTTTTTTAATTTATTACTATGGAATATTTAATTATATAATCAGTTAAGTCCTTATAGGGTGTTCTAAGGATGTTTGTATTATAATTTCAAAATGACTTCGACATGTTGATCATGGAAAAAGGGTTCATTGTTACGTAAAAATCATAATAATAATTTAATAATTACAATTTTTATCCATCAATTATAATTTTAAAAGCAATTATAAAATATTATTATGAAAAATGAACTACGTTACAATCATGGAGATGGTGGGTCATACGTACGCTTGAGTAACGTTTCTATTTTTCAAAAATCCTTATTAATAGAATGATTGAATAATTATATCTTTAAATAAGTTATACTTATATATATCATCCAACTGATTTGATGATGAAAAACGAATCACTTCCCTTTATGAAGTGGGTAGTCCACACGTACGCATGAATGACATTATCATTTTTAAGTGAATGGAAATGTAATAAATTATATGATATTTTAACCTTTAATAATGTTAAATATTTCAATAACATCATATATAAACATTAAATCAATCATTACGACCATTCATCAGATGTGGTGATGGAAAAAAATTAAATTGATCCAAGATGTGGTAGTCCACAGTAGACATGAATGATGAATTAAATTCCCACTTGATGGATATTATTAGACAAAAATCCCTCAAGTAATCATTGAATTATTTTAGGGTTGGTTGTGTTTATTTAGAAAGTGGGCCTCCATGTTGTGTTTGTTGACTATGTAGATCATGATGTTCAATTTATTGACAAAAGGGGGTTTACATGGTGGGTTGCCATGTTCAAGAGATGTTGTTGACAATCCATGAATTATAAAATAACCTCAAAAAAAGAATGGATGACTTAGAGGTTGTACAAATATAGAAGATATAAGGTGGAACCATTTTCCAGTGTTTGCCAAATTTTTGGGCCTTAAAATTGATAAATAGAGAAAAGTTTTTTTGGTAAAGGGACTTTTAGACTAGGTTCTTGGAGGTTTGGAAAGTTGAGAACCATATTTCATTCAATATAAGAACATAAAAATATGGAAATTTAAATAGGGGATCCCAAGTTTTAGTTTTGGCATGGAAGGTTACTAGGGAGATAGAGGCTTAGGCGGTTGGGCTGGCGCACCGAGAGGATACTTCCGTGCGGTGCTCAAGGTACCCAAAATGCATATAAATTGATGGATACCCCTCCTCATTTTAAATGAAGTACAAAAATTATATAAAATTAGATCTTTATTCATGAAAGTATGTTTGGGTGCACAAGTTGTGGTTTTGGAGTGCATGTATAAAAATATTCAGAAGTTACGTGCCAGTTGATAGTTCCACGCCAATATTGGTTTGGGCATAAAATGGTGTGAGTTTCCCAAGTTATGATTTAGTGAATGGAGTGTCACAAAAGTGGTTAGGTGACACTTTCATGCTAGTAATTGATAAATGTGTCGGGCTTAGGGAAGCACACCAGTCATTCTAGGGCTACATGAACGTTGGAAGTTTTCCTAGTACATCCGGTGCAAAGTGTTATTCATCAGTGGATGAAAATTGTACTTCAATAGAGCATCTACATAGAGTGGATGATTTATTAATTATAGATAATAAAAGGACCTACACTTCCATAAAATGTTAGTGAATCATTTCCCGAGCAGTGAGCAATTGAAGAGGGAGAAGGTGATCCTATCTACAGGAAGTGATCCAAAGAGAGACACATAGGAAGTGACCATTGGAAAAGTAGTGAGATGGCCCTAAAATTTGTAAAGGTAGTGAGCCTAAGAATAGAAGTGATCTATCCTGAATATTGTAAATTGGCAGTGAGTTTTACTGGATCTGGTACATCGGCACATCGTCGTTGTATGCTCCTTGGACGTAGCCCAATGAGGCTGAACCAACTAAAAATATGTGTGTCAGTCTGCTTGGTTTCCTACATTGTATTTAATGCATCATCTTCAGATAAATAAGAAAAGAATAATATAACCAATAAAACATAATTGAAAACAATGTGACCCTTATAATAAAGAGTTCAAGATCTAGTGGGGCAAGGATAATTTTGAAAAGAATATACATACCCTGATTCACCCCCCCCCCCCCCCCTCTGGGTATCTTGGCCCCTTTTGGTCCTAACAAGGTTAGTATTGGATATGGGTTATGATGCTTAAATAATAACATAATATTATATTGTATATACTTATGTTATTATATCTTCATGGTTGGAGAATATTTTCAGAATTTGGAAGAATAAATAAAATAAAAAATTTTGCTTAAGAACTATACCTCTTCTTGGGATAACCTCCTTTTCTTTACACCATAATACTTCTAAGGGTAGTATTATGCTAATATAATACCCATAGAATGTGGGTAGGGATTTTAGGAAGTTATTTAGTTAGGTCTTGTATGAACTAAATGGTTTTTTAGGTATGATAAAATGATAAGAAAAGTTTCCCTTTTATGAGAGAGGGGATGGTCACTTTTAGAATTTCTTAAAATATTAAGTAAATATAAATTAATATTGATGTCCTAATGACTCTAAATTGATAATAACCAATAATATGATGAGAATGTTTCGAAATAATATCATTAAATAAAGATTTTACAATTTTGGGTCACATTTTTACCCTTATCCTTTCTATTTAACCCCTATTAACCCTTTTCACACTTACCAAGAAAATAAGGTTTTTTACTCCTTGAGGTTCAATATAGTCATCATAAATGAAAAAACATAACATGAATAGATCATGGTTGATATTTTCAACAATATTATAATCCTTTTTTATAAGAAAGTATTTTTTTAATTTTATATCATTTAATAAAAATTATTTTCATAAAATATGAATAATATTGATTTTAAAACAATTCATTTACATTGAATTTTTTAACATATTGAACAACATTTAAATTTAAATAAAATATTTCAATAAAAAAATAGTATTTATGAATATATATAATATTTTTGGGTTAAATTAATACTTTAAAATGATACCAATTTTTATATATTTAATATCATTTATTTTATTTTTCCATTAATTGAGTAATTACTATATCGGTGTTATGTAATAATTTAAGGTAACTATATTTATTCAATAAAAAAATATTTACCATGATTAAGAAGAATAATTTATATTTAAAAAAAATATTTCAAACCAAACATATCCTCACATTATCCCCACGTTAAAAATATTATAGTTATTAAAAATAAGATTGATTTTTTTCTTTTTTTACTTAAAATATTATAAAGTTCATAATCACATAAAACAAGGAAAATGACATATAATCATAAAAACGTGACATTTTATAGATACATATCAGACTCATTTTCAGGTGCTCTTTTCTCTAGTTTTGAGTACCTTTTGTTTGGATTTTACCTAGGGGTGTTTTGGGTGAAAGTTGACAAATTCGGAAGGAAGAGGGAAAGTGATCTATTGGCACATGGTTTTCCCAAACAATGCACCCATGTCCAAAAAACCGTGTGAGCCCAAATAGAGTGGATTCGCATGGATGATTACTGGTTTTTTTAAAAAAAATCTCTATTAAGAGAAATTTTTCACCCCTTATAAGAGGTACATTATTGAGGCACATAGTTAGGGGAAACCTTGTGCCCCGAGCAGAAAACCATGCTTATAAGATTCTAATCCCCTAAATTTTATTAAAATAAAATTCCCCAACCCCATTATTATATCCCTAAATACCCTAGATCAACCAATAATCTATTTCTCTCAATTATGAAGCCTCCCATAGGGATTATAAGTCCCTCTGACCTCTGTTCATATATATTCGAAGTAGGGTTAGCAAATCTTCACCTATTTGGGTATGTGGTTTCTTCTCGATTCATTTCACATCTCTCTCCCAATCTTCTCCTTTTATTTCAGTGGGTTATATCATCTACTATTTTGGATATATATCAAGATCTATATTTTTTGAATATATATATAGGCTTGTTGGATCTGGATATATATTTAATAGAACTTGTTTCATTTGATCATGGAATTAGGTTTTAGATCTGGACTATGTTCTTCATCACATTCTTGATTGGTACATTTCAAATTGAGTTTCTCCATTTAGTGATCATTCATAAAAAAATTGTGGTAGGTGTTCTATGATTCAAATCCCATATTCATGATTTCTATTATATGTATGTAATTTTATAATTTCTATGGTCTGTTTATCAGTTATGTTTTTTAATAGAATTAATTAATTTTCTGAATTAATTAATTAAGGGATAGTGGGTTGGGAATAATTAATTTTTGAATTAATTATTTGATATTAAGATAGCTTAATTAAGGTAATTAATTGTTTAATTAATTTTTGAGATATTTTTTTTATTAAAGTGAATGATTAATTGTTGAATTAATTATGTGATATTGGGATTGTGAATTGAATAATTGATTTTTGAATTAATTTTTTGGGTGTTGAGATTCATGTATAGGATTAACTAATTGTTTAATTAATTAATGGAATGATGTGAATATAAAATTGTTACTTTTGATTAATTAATTGGTGAATTAATTAATTGGTTGTTATGATACATGTAACATTGTGATATATGTGGTATTGTGATATTGTGATATATGTGGCTTTAAATGGTGAATATTAATAAGGATATTCATCCACATATTAGGAATAGTAACATGGACATTCAATTATGAAATGATTAATACTAAAATATACATTCAATAATGTATTATTAAATATGAATTGTAACATGGATATTTAATTATGAAATGATGATGGTAACATGGACATTCGATCGTGTATTATTAAATATGAATGGTAACATGGACATTCAATTAGGAAATGATGAATTTTATCATGGACATTCAATCATGTATTAGAAAATATGAATGGTAACAAGGTCATTAAATTATGAAATGATAAATGGTAACATGGGCATTCAATCATGAAGTATGTAAATATGAATAGTAACAATGTCATTCAATTATGGATTATGAATGGTAATAATTACATTCAGGTATATGATTTGAGTTCGGGTGTCCTCAAGAACTTGGGTGTTATGTTTTAAATAAATAGTAATTTTATTAATTTAATTTGTTTACTTTGTTTATTTTATTTATTTTATTTATTTTTTATGCAACTATACACACTATTTTGAATGGATATTGTTTTAGACATCATTGGTGGTGGGCCTACTAAGTTGTACTCACACCCTAATTGAGATTCCTAATTGGTACCCAAATAGACTTCATGTTTTCAAGGCATGATAAGAGTAAAGGTATTATATTAGATGGATAATTTGGGATATAGAATGTATAAGGGAACCAGATTTGGTTTAGGACCCATTTGGGAGTTTTTAGTGTCTTTACTATTGGGATTTCAATTTGACACTTGACACATAATTTGGTATGGAATATTTAATGTTCAGTTTTGGTATTATATTTCTTGTTTAGTCATCATGTGATAATGGTGTTATTATGGTTATTGTTATATCATTAGTTTTTTGTTTATTCTATGATGTCTGTAGGGTTTCCTCCTTATTCCCTCAAAAGGTGGTTTCTATTTTAAATAAAAAAAAATGAAGGCCTCTGGGCCATTGGATCTATTTCCACTAGTGATTTACTCTATTAAATAGGGTATTGTCTCCCTATTATTGATATTAGACCCTTGATTCTAGTCATCAGCCTCTTGAATATAGGGAGGCACACTTGATGTCACATGGCAGTCTGGCTCAGGACACCGGTGTATGGCACCCGAGTAGGGATGTTAAAATGTGGTATCAGAGACTAGTTTTATTTTATATAGTTTTGTCTTACTATTTAAGAAAGGTAGATAAAATAATAGAAGGTGTCATGCCTTGGTTATGACCTCGTTCATGGGATTAGGTATCTCATTTATGGGGAAAACCCAAGTACTCCATGCAGGATTTCTGTTATAGGAATTTTCCAGTACAGTTTATATTTTTTCAAATTTGGTGATTTACTTGTGGTGTGATGTGATAATTATTTTGAGATTCTCATAGATTTGAATCATGGCCTGGAATGGTATGAGAGATGATTATTCATTCATCATTCAAGGAAATTAGGAATGTTTTACGACTTCTATCATTTTAGGCACGCACAAAAAATGGTTTTGGGTAATTTGTTGAACTTGAACTATTTTTCTTTTCTTTTTAAATTAATCTTTTTTAAAAATGTGCCTAAAATGAAATTGAGAATTGAAAAATGATTCAAGATAAGAACCAATGGGTTTATAATGAAAAACATAAAAATGAGAATGAGTTTACCCTTTGTTAACCATGAACTAAATGTAGGATGGTTAAAGGTAGTGATAGAACCTTGGTTTTGGTCGTGTGGCATGGCTAGGTGAAAGGACTTATGGTGTATTATTTAATTTTTCCTCTAACATAAATGTGATAAAGTGGTGTTATTTTTCTTGAGAATTTTTTTTTTGAAACTATAGAAATATGCCTCTATAAAGACACTTATTGAGATGATGATAGGAGAATATGGATGGAGATGATCTACCTATAGTAGAACCTAATGAACTGATGGTGCCGGTTGAGGAAATTGGGGAATAGTTCTGAGAGAACATTGTTCACTTTATGAAATTCATGGAAAGATGCCCACAGTAGGTTGAGAAGAGAATGTTTGACCTGATGAGGAAGTTTCACTTGCAGTATCCTCAAACTTTTACTAGAGATGGTAGACATGAAGTAGTGGAGTTCTAGGTTGATTTTATCCAGACTATACTTGACCATTTAAATACTCTAGTTGATAAGATGGTCATGTTGGATGATTATATGCTACGAGTAATAGTGAATCATTGGTGGGGTATTCATGTTTTGATTGGAAAAGATGATGGTATGTTATGGAAGGACTTATTAGAGAAGTTCCTAGAGAAATTCTACCCAGAGATACTAAGGTAGAGGAGAGTAGTTGAGTTC
The DNA here is from genome assembly GCA_963277665.1 of Viscum album. Taxonomy (NCBI): domain Eukaryota; kingdom Viridiplantae; phylum Streptophyta; class Magnoliopsida; order Santalales; family Viscaceae; genus Viscum; species Viscum album. The sequence goes on from OY728158.1 coordinate 791,328,809, forward strand.
ATGTGGTTGACTTAGGGGAGTATGTTCGTGATGTAATATATTAGATTCTTTATATACCTACAGCACTTTACTCCAGTGTTGGTAGGAGATGAGATATCTATGATGAGTTGTTCTAAGGATGGGATTAAATGTTATATTAAGTCCCAATTTAATCTCTTTCAGTTAAATAATATTTATAAGGTTGTGTATTTGGCTCTCATAGTTGAGGGGAACCTGAAGAAGGCTTCCATTGTAGTACATTCAGTATCTACTAAATGGTTAGTTGGTGCTTCTTTTGAGATCAGGAACCATCAATATGAAAATATTAGTTGGGGTGATAGAAATAGGTGTAGTAATGGGGAAGGGTAAGTTACATGGGACCTTTCCCATGTGATCTGCCACCTGTGTGGTAAGTCAAAACACTTCGCGAGAAATTTCCCCCAACCACTAGTAGAGTTCCAATCCTATAGGAAGATGATATATCTACATAGTTTCTATTGGAACCCTCCATAGATGGGTAGTGATGGATGAGTTGGAGGGTAAGGGGTTTATATATCTAAGTACATAATTGTGGGGTTCTCCAGTATTTTTTGAAAATAATAATGATGTATCTCAATGATTATATATTGATTACTGAAAGTTGAAATGGATAACTGTGAAGAACCAGTATCCTCTTCTGCATATCGATGATCTATTTGACCAGTTGAGGGGAGCTTGTGTTTTTTCAAAGATTGACATGATATCAGGGTATCATCAATTGAGATCTCAAAATTATGATATACTAAGAACTTCTTTCAGAAGCAGGTATGGTCTATATGAGCTTGTCGTAATGTCATTTGGGTTGAAGAATGCACATGTAGTTTTTATGTTCTTGATGAACAGAATATTCCATCTATACCCGAATTATTTTTTGTTAGTGTTTGAGGATTACATATTGGTGTACTCCAAGATTAATGATGATCATTCCAAACATCATGACATCATCCTAAGTTCACTAAGAGAGAATTTTCTATATTCAAAGCCATCTAAGTGTCATTTTTGGATTGATTGGGTACACTACATAGTTCGTATTATCTCAGAGGAAGGTGTGTCAGTTGAACTAGGGAATGTCAAGACAATTGTTTCTTGGGAGAATCCCAAGAATGTATTTGATATCCATAGATTTTTTGGGTCATATTAATATTATTAAAGGTCCATATAGGACTTTTCCCATTTGGAATCACCACTTTTAGGCTTGACCAAGAAGGGGATAAATTTGAATAGTTATAATTGTGTTAGAATGATTTTTATGATCTGAAGAAGATTTTGTCAACGTCACTGATATTGATCCTTCCCAAGGAAGGTGAGGAGTATATGGTATTTTGTGATTCTTCTAGGGTTTATACATAGAGATAAATTTATGACGTATGGGTCTTGGAAGTTGAGGCCACGTGAACGAATTTACCCTACGCAAGACCTCGAGATGGATGTAGTAGTTTATTTTTTAAAATGTTGGTAGCATTATTTGTTGGGTGAGAAGTTTAATGTATATAATAATCACAATATCATGAAGAATATTTTTTTATAATGAGATTAAAATCCTTAGTATTGGAGTTGGTTTGAGTGTATGTATTATTTCGACATTGAGTGATCATATACACCCAAAAAGGGAAAAATATTGCTAACACCTTAATCAAGAAAATGCAGACTAAGGATGTTTAGGATTCTATTGATGAGTAAAAGATGATGAATTTACTTTTTGATATTCATGTTGTGGTCCAGGAGAGTTAAGAGAAAATGACTCCCATATCAGTTTTAGTGGACTCTATACTTTAGAGAGGTATTATAGATATAAAGTATGAGGATATGAAATGTTTGACATTGAGGGAAATACTTTAATGTGGGGAGTCACCTTTACATTAGAGAATATATGAGGACGATATCATATATGTTAGAAATGAAGTTTTTATGCTTACGAGAATGCAGGAATAGGTGATGTATGAATTTCATGCCTCAAAGTGGCTGGTAAATCCAAGTGTGACTAAAATGTATCATGACCTAAGATGAAAAGTTTTGTGCCCGATCATAAAAAAATAGATAGTAGGGTTTTTGAAAAGTTGCTACACCTTTCAGTGGGTGAAGTCTAAGCATCAACAGCCTGGAGTTTTTCTATAGTCATTGCCCATTGCGTAATGGAAGTGGGAAGACATGACTACATATTTTTTGGTAAGTCTCCCTTGGACACCTCAAAATAATGACACTATTTGGGTTATTTTATACTATTTTAAAAGGTAGTGAACTTATTACAAATATGGGATACTTTATCAGTGGAGCAGTTGGGTAAACTGTATGTTCGAGAGATAATCTGTCTACACGGGGTGGCACAAACTATATTTTCAGATTGCGATTCATGTTTTAATTCATGTTTTAGGTAGGTATTATAGAAGTTACTGGTTACAAAGGATCAATTGAGTACCACTTTCCACCCATAAATAGATGGGAAGTCGTAGAATACTATACATTTTTTTGAGGATATGCTATGATCACATGTTATAAACCTCAGAGGGTCTTGGGAGAAGCACTTGGAACTTGTGGGTTTTTCCTATAAACACATTTATCAGAAAACTATTCAGATGGAACCATATGAGAAACATTATGGTAGGTCATGAAGATAACATCTATGTTGGATGGAGGTAGGTGATTTTGAATTATTGGGACCAAGTCTCATGTAAGTGACATTGGAGAAAATATAGTTGATTCAGAAGATTATGGATACAACTCTGAGTAGATAGAATTCCTATAATGATAGACGATGATTAGACTTAGAGTTTATAGAGGATGATCATGTATTAATTTAGGTTTCACATAGACTGTTTCACTATAGGATACGAATACTGGGAAATCTAACACCCAGGATCGTTGGACTATTTGAGGTTGTAGAGATAATCGAGATTGTGGCATACTGATTGGCTCTTCCATTAAGGTATAGTGATATTCCTGATGTTTTCCATGTGTTATAACTATGTTGGTATCACTTATAACATTCTCATGTGATTGGTGAGGATGATGTTGATCTTGATATGGATACGTCCTTTAAAGAGAATCTGATATGTGTGTTTGATTATAGTGAGAAAGTATTATGGGAAAAGATCATCCCAATAGTTCAAGTATTATAACAACATGGGCATGTGCAAGAAGCAACATGGGAGAGATAATAATATGTAAGGGATCAATGGCTAAATCTTTTTGAATTAGAATCTTAGATATTCTTGGGAGTTCTGCTTGAGGATGAGATGTTATAAGTTGGGGATATTTTAAAACAAAAACCTTTTCTGGTGTTGACTCAGACTCATTTTCTAGGTACTCATTTCCAATTTTTTGAGTACTTTTTATTCTGGTTTTATTTAGGAGTTCATTGGGTCAAAATCAATAAATTTGGAGGAAGCGGGAAAGTGCACAGTTTTCCAAAACCATGCAGCCTAGCCTAGAAAATCATGAAAACCCAAATAGAGGGTATTTACACAGATGGTGAATAGTTTTTCAAACCATTCACCCTTTTTGGATAAATCCCCTCCCCCCAAATAATATACACATGGTTAAGGCACATTATATGGCAACCCTACTCTTTATTACACACTTAAACCTGATTTATTACCTAACATATTCACCTGATACCACATAGAAGATCGATAGTTATAGTGTCTTTGGGGATTAGGAATATTACATAATAGCTTAGAACATAAAACTCACAATATCTTTATTGAAAACTTCCTTTACATGACCACTACATTCCCTCGTACTTAGCATTGCATGGGATATCCTAAGGACATGCATAAGAAAAGGGTGAGCTATAAAGACCAATAAGGAAATAAACATGGAATAACATGAGAAATACAGTAAATTTTAGACAATAGGCATATAAATTAATCACAAAAGAAACATGAACATAAAGTCATGATAAATCATGATAATCATAACATGGAAATGTGGAAACAACACTTAACATGGAATTAGCATGAGCCAAGGCTCATTGAAAATGGAGGATGCGTAAACCCTCATTGCACATGAATAATGATTAAAACCTGTATGAACGTGAATTATCATGAGTCAGCACCCATTGCACATGACGTATCATGATACTATACTTTACCCAATGCATTGGAGCACTATCAGGGCGCACCCTTCTTAAACATTTCATTCCAGGCATAAGTGTGCCACATGGAACATATAACAAGGAATAAATCAATATCATAATGATTAATTAATGTAAAATAAATAAATTAAATTACCATTGAATATTTATATGTTCATAAATCTGAATACCCTTGATAGAGACATGGGTATGGTATTCACTACACAATGATCTTGGCTTGAAAAACACAGTGCAATTTCGGCAGCATAACAGTGTGACATAAGAATTCCTGAAAACAGTTGATGAGAAATAAAAGGGTGTCTTATCATATGTACATGAAATATACATTAATGTGGTCATATAGATACATTTCCCAATAAACATAATGTAATTTAGATGCATAATAAAAAAGAATTACATGGTTGTAAAAGAGGAGAGAGAAATCCCTCACGGAATTTTGGCATGGTAACGGGTGTACATGGGAGAAATTATTGAGAGAAAAAGGGGCCTCCCATCATTAAATAAAAAAGAGATGAGTATGGGGGAGGTTCGAAATCATACCCCAACATTTTTAATTGAAAAAAGGCATAACAACTTAAAGACAATTGGACAACAATGAAAAAGGAAGAAATCCCTTACTTGGAAGTGTGATCCCAAAGGCTTGGGAGAGGCTTGAGAGAGGATTCTTGGGGGATTTGGGAACCTTATTATGACTCTATAGAGATGAGGGAAGGGTTTGTTCTAACTCCAAAGGCTTTTAGTGAAGAGGAATTGGGAGCTTTTGTGGGTTTATATAGGAAAGCAGAGGGAATTCTTTTTTATTTTGGTTTGGGACACCTTGCATAAAACTAATCAAAACCACAAACCTGCCCATTGTTTTCACATGGTTTTATCCAAAGGGGAGTGTAAAACTATATTTTATAAGTCAAATGGTTGAAAGTCTTAAAATAATAGGGTTTATTATGTGGAGGTGAGTCACACTCTCAAAAAAAAAAAAAAAGACAAAATATTTTATAATCCTTGAAGGGTCTACTAAAGCTTTGTAATATAAATCAAACAAACCCAAAATCACATTGTTTTAATGGTAAAACATATATTCTTTTGAAAATAATGTTTATAGAATTTTATTACATTTTTATTGGGATTATGATGTCATAAAACATATTATATATTTAAACGGTATTTAATTTTTACCCAAAAATTCGCCAGTCTCAGAAAATTATGAAAAATTCACCAATAGATAATTTTGAAATCCTGATTAAAAAAATAATATTCATTTTATCTAAATAATTTTCGAAATATTTGAATTTTAACTTTTAAAATAAAACAGGCATTTATCAAAAATTCATGAGTTTTGACAAATATTACTTTCAAACCATAATAAAAATTACAATTTCATTCACAAAATTATATGATAATTTATATTTAATAAAAAATAACTTAATAATAATAATAATTTATTAAAATATTATTTAATTCAAAATTAAATTAATTCATAAAAATACATTTCTTAGTTTAATATTAACTAAAAATACTATTTGTGCTTTAAAATTTATTTACAAAGTAACAATAATAAAATGAATGAACATTTTTAATAAAAAAATAATGTACATAGTCATAGTGCTAGGGTATTGTAACATAACCCCTTATAAAACCCGCATAAGACCGAAGAGTAAGGTGTGTGATGGTGAAAGACTCTTGGGGTGGCTCAGATAACATTTCCAGGGTGGTAAACTCTATTAACTTCCACCTCTCATGTAGTCGGTTCCAATCAAGCTTAACATGTTCAAGCTCTACTTAGGCTTGGTCAAGAGTGAAGCCCAATGATTCCACATCCTTTCTGAACTTTGAAAAATGGGATTCGTATGGGGAAAGTCTAATGGATGAGGCCATCACATCCTTTATCTCAGTAAATTGGATTTGTTAAAGCCCTATATTTAAACTAATCATGTGATCACTATTCAACGGCAATATTAGAAATAGTCACAAATCATAACGGTATTTTAAAATCTGGAAACATAAAACCAGTGAAGTCTACATTTTACATAACCATAATAAGACATTTAATTAGATCAAGAGTAATTTCCATTAATGAATATTTTCTTCATTACAATCTTCCCCCCTTAAAAAATTTTGCCTTTGAAATTTCCTTTTCCCATACTAAAACAGATGTGGGTAACTCTGCTTTATCATTTCTTCTAATTCCCACATTGCTTATTCAAACTTTTGGTTTCTCCACAACACCATGATGAGGGGCATTGTCTTATTTCGTAGAAATTTTTCTCTATGTTCTAAGATCTTCACTAGTTGCTCCTTGTAAGAATGATCATACTCTAGTTGTACTACCTCTGAAGAGAGTACATGTGAAGGGTCTGGTATGTACTTCCTTAAGAGGGATACATGAAATACAAAATTTACTTTGGCCATGGTAGGTGGAATTTCTAGTTAATACGCCACAGCCCCAACATGATCATGAATCTTAGAGGGGTCGATGTAACTAGAACATAACTTCCCTTTATTTCCAAACCTCATGACCTTCTTCCATGGAGATATGCATAGAAATACCATGTCTCCAACTTTAAACTCAAGGTCTCATCGACGGTTATCTGTATAACTCTTTGGTCAACTATAGGCTTCCTTGAAATGCTTCTAAATGGTTTTCACCTTCTCCACCATTTCTTCGACCATTTCTGGTCCTAGCAGCTTACGCTCACAGACTTCTTCCCAACATGTCGTTGTTCTACACCTCTTCCCATACAGGGCTTCAAAATGTTACATTCGAATGCTCAAGTGGAAACTATTATTGTAGGAGAATTCAACCACTAGAATATGTTAGTCCCACCCTCCTTTGATGTCCATAGAACATGATCTTAACATATCCTCCAATGTCCCAATAGTTTGCTCATATTGGCCATCCATTTAAGGATGATAGGTCGTACAGATGTTTGGTTCAGTATCCAGAGCATAATGAAGACTTTTCCAAAACATAGAGGTGAATCTTGGATCTCGATCAGATACAATAGATAGTGGTACTTCATGAAACCTTACCACTTCTCTGATATATATTTGTGCTAGATTCTCCACTGAGAAATCCTACTGAATTTCAATAAAGTGTGCAGACTTTGTAAGATGGTCCAAAACAACCCATATTTCATTGTTTCCTTTGGATTTCTTCGAATTTTTGATGAAAAAGTCCATGGTGATGTTCTCCCATTTCCATTCCAGTATGGGCAATGGTTGCATCATCCCCTTATACTTCTTGTAACGCCCCGACCCCAGAATCCAGGTGACGGTGCATTATTTTAATAAATTTCCATAATTACAAGGAATCAAGTCCTGAAGGACCAATTAGTTTAGTAGTCTTTGAAACAAGATACTTACATAAGTTCCAAACTACAACTTGAAAAGAAAAACAGCACTAATTTATTCCATTAGAAACATCCAAGCTTCTAAGATTATTCCTACAAGTCAGTCATAACTAACTTCTTTATATCCTGGGAAAATGAAAAATGAGAAAGGGGTGAGCTCAAATACATAGTAAGAGTAATAAATACAGCAGAAGATAACATAAACATTAGGCATGGTGAATAATTGAAAACACATGCCTTTACAAATAATTACCATGAACACTCTATACAAGGAATATGAGCTTAGTAAATAATTCCATAATAAAACATAGTCATGGGTATTCTACTAGTCGAATAACCACATAAAACATCAATATCTAATCTCATAATGATGGAATGCATAATGTCGGAAATCATAACCACATAGTCAAGGCCTCATGCTAGGACTACAAATTAGATTTTGTCAAGGCCTTATGCCAAGACAATAGTTTTTCTCATGAGACCTACTGATGCATCGAGGAGCTATAGTTGGCTCCACCCATCACTTACTAAGTCCAATGAATTCCTCATATGAACAGTTTGAAACATAACATAAACACTCGTATTAAAACTAGCATACGAAATGTCAATACTTTATCCATAAACCATGAATGGTATAAAAATAACACATCCACAGTCAAACCTAACTCATTAAATACAATACAGAAGATTGTATTGTAATAGATTAACCTCAATCGAGAATAATGAAGGATATTGACATAGATGAAAATAATCATCAAAACTATATAAGATAAATATCTCTCTTTTTCTTGAAATCATATAAAAGTCACACTATTTGTCAAGAAGTCATTTAAAAATAGATTTTTGAATCAAAGGGTCCCATACCACTTTGAAACTTTTAAAATGAATTTTAATTTTAAAACTTTAATGTACATATACATAAATCCTTAAAACCATTTTTAAAACATGGACATTAATTATAAATATTTAGAATAATAAATCATTAAAACATTTAAAATTATATATTTTAGTTAGAGTTCTTAACCAAAATAGAGACACTTGAATACAAATAATTGAGGTAATAAAAAATTTATAATATCATGATAATAAATGGATTCATGATATACTATGTCAAAGTACATTATATACACCATATAAAAGTGAATTGGTGTATAACAAAAAAGAAGTCTCAATGGAATGTAAATTGAGATGAAATCTCTTATAATGACCGTATCCTTAGGTTAAGGATAAATAAACGACATAATTATGTGTGAAAAATATAAATACACTCAATATGATTGGATATTCAGTGTAAATAAATCAGAGGAAATTCACACATATTCTTGTAAAAACAACACCAAGGAATTTGATGTTTAACTCAATAAATGGAGATTGAGTTAAAATTACTCTTATCAAGTTCATATCGATGACTTGAGAATTTATCAATAGAGTGATTATGTATATCGAAAGTATATCCACATAAAGTGGAGTGGAAATTATGACATAACAAAATGAATAGTGATTCCACATAAACCTTGGAGAAAAATAATCAATGAAGTATACGTAAAGCCGAATTAGTGGAAATTTAAATTTCAAATTCCCTTATCGATTTGGTAACATACGAAACATACAACCCTGAAAGAAGGATCATACAATGATGATGTAAATATCCATAAATTAAATTATATTACACAATGAATACAATCATGGGAAGTACACACACTAAATGTAATAAATAAGTTGTGAACAATGGAAATCTCACGGAATTAAAAGTGAGATAAGAAACCCCTAACCTCAAGTCTGACTTGTCTTGTATGTTCCTTGTTATTCCTGAATAATAAACCTAAGTTAATTTATACATGATTAAGAACATTTTTCTAGTTTATTATTCCTTTTACATAACTTATTACCTTTCTATAACAAATAGTTAATTATTTGACTTCATATTTGATATTTTATCGATGTTTGGAACTTGAGTCAAAAATGAACTTGTTATAATTACAATTTTTCCATGTGGTCAAAATTCCATTATCTCCAGAATGATATACATGATTTACATATCATCTATATATATATATATTATATTTAGTATATATATGTATTTATAACAGTACATAACATTTGGAGATAAGAAATGAAATGTACCAATCATGGAGACGGTAAGTCGTACGTACGCATGAACGCTACTTCCATTTCTATTTTGTATTTTAATGGAATTAAAACATAATGATACGTAGTTATATTAAAATTCCAGTATAATATAATATATAATATCATTAAATACATCCTTTATACATCCCATATAAGGCATTAATGAGTCATATCATTTTGAGGGGGCGGTAGTCCGCACTTCCTCAAATTAAATTATCGTGTTTTACCCATAATGGAAACCATAAAATAATGATATAAATGGAAAATACAGAAGAATAAAGAAAACATAAACATAATATATATCATATATAAATACAAATTCATCTTAATGGCCACCATGAGAGGTGGTAGGAGATAATCGAACAATCATAGTTTCGTGAGGCATTAGTTTTCCATCCAGAGAAACTGTATGTTTTTCACCCATTAGATGGAGGTGTGTGTAAGTGTAGTTCGAATACTTCTCATAAAAACATCCTAGTATATTTAGGATAATTTTTTTGTCATAAAATAAACGAATAATAATAATTTAAGGGGCCGGAGAAATAAAATAAAATAAAATAAAACAAAAGAATTTAAGAGAAGGTGTTACCTTTAATTTGGGTAACTTATTTTGGTTTGAACAAAAAGGACTTATTGAAGTGCATGATGCCAAAGGTTAGGATTCTAAGAGTAATAGGGGAATCTTGAGAGATTATTTGGTCATGGTTTGGATGATACAAGGTGCTTTAGAGGTGTTTAGAATGGGTTAGAAGTGGTGTCCTTTTATAAGGGGGGGATGGGCTCTTTTGGAAAGTGTGAAAATATTATTTTATTATATAGTGTTATTCGGTTTATAAAGGACCAAAACTAATTAAAGTCAAATATAAGATGACTAATGGTCGAAATAAAATCATACAATAAGAATTGGATAGGTTTTGGATATTATTTTAATATTAATAATCATATTTATATAAATAATGTTTTTAATTAGGTAAATACTACATCATTATTGTGTCATATATAATTTAATTTATTTGTTGTCCAAAAATTATAAAACAATTACCATAATGTAGGAAATCCTTTTTTCTTTCCAATTATTATTTATTGTTGAAAATATGACTTATATAACCCCATGTAAAAATTGATATACTAAAAGATATTTGTTAATGTCATTTTTGTCTTTACTTTAAGCTAATTCAAATAAAGTGTCATTATCATTCTTAAGTGACTCCATGGGGTCCAAAATAGACCCAAGGATTCCCATGGTCGTCCATGACTCATCCAATCAGGTTAGGACAAGTGTTAAGGTAATTTTTTATTATTATAATATTCTTTTTACCTTGAATTACCCTATTTACCTTTAACTGCGGTAAATAAAAGGCAAACGTTACCATTCACAAAAAATTATTTTCATCTTATTGAACCAAATTTCTCTTACTAATAACAACCAAGTATGTTATATTTTCTAAATTAAATTCACATAAGCGGTAAAATTTCACTTAAATGAAAAAATCAGCTTTTAAACTACTACTAAGTGGTATTATTATTCATCAAAATTGATGTTTTTGAGAAAATACCAAAACATCAGCATAAGCTATATTTGATCTTATGAATTAAAAAATTATGTCTATTTTACCAAATTCAAAATTTAGAAGTTTCATTAATTAATTTAAAATTAATTCCTGTTTTCAAAACAAATAGCGTGTTTTTAAGAAACAATAACTATCAAAAGATTGACAGTTGTTTATGTATAATTTCAAAGTGAAATTAATTCCAATTACCAAAATTGGATTAAATGGTAAAAAAATATAATATAATTATACTTCTAAACCATTAAAATGTGTAATTGAACCCTATAAACTATTTTTATTAAAAAATTTGTTTTCAATTAAAATTTAGTATTTTTTCACTATTCACCTAAAAATGAAAGTTATCAGTAAAACACCAAATATTTATCGAAAATAAATTTTTATGTCACAATTATAGAAAATAAGTTTATTTTTTCAAATTGAATATATAAAGGTGTCAAATATTAGATTTAAAAGGGGTTTACCTTTAAAAGGTGGTAAACTGCATTTTTGAAAAATACTTCCTTTATCATAAAAAAATGAATTTGTTCTTATATTATGTGTAATAAACACATAATATGTATGTTAAAATTATATGGAATATATATATAATTCAAAATTTAGTTAATAATATTCATAACTGCTTTTGAACGGCTAGTTTGGTAAGTCGTCGTCTGCTCGAACTCGGTGTTGTGTAAGGTACAAGCTATTGAATTAAAAGAAAATTTCTTACTATGAAATCTTGGGGTGTTACATTATTCCCCCATTTTAGAAATTGCATCCTCGAAATTTTAAAATTAAGCTTGGTAACTTCATTGAAATTCCCACATCATAAAAAGAGTCTATAAAACTATCTCTTTAAAATAAAGAAAGAGAAGTACAAAGGTCACCCGAGACAACCCATATTAGGATTCCATGTAAGAAAACATGGATATGGAAGATAAACTAAGTGTCAATTTCTGGTGGAGAGTGATACAAAACAAGATCAAGAGAAAGTTAACAATATGAAAACCACAAACTTTTGATGGGATAAACGGTCATTAGTTTCCCAGTAAGAAAAGTAAACGGATAAAGTTTTTTTATTTAAAGTTCCATTTCATAATGTTAAGGAATTTATTTATGATATTGACTAAGAACATTAAGGGATATATTTACTTTTTCATTATAGTTTAATCCTTTAATAAATTTCTACCACTAACTGATTTTTTTAATAATGAGTATTCATGATGACTTGGTCACACCTGAAGGGTTAGAATCACATAATCTACAAAGGACAAACTATATAAATTTACCTTGTCTTTAGAGATTAACCAAAACTAAAATGGTTAATACAAGATCATATGATCCCCAAAAAGGATAACACTTTAGAGAAGGAAATACTAATATTAATTTCTAAAATTAAACCAATAATACCCAATGTTCAATAAATACCATTCAATAAAAAATTTTCCATAAAATATTTTAATATAATCCAATCTAATATTGAAACCCAAAACTCATAATAATTTGCTTAAGTAGTTTTCCACATTAAATAGTATCTCCAAATAATATCAACTACTCTTAAAATTAACATAATCACATATTCCCTATGATAAGTTAATCATTTCCATACATAACCCAAATCACTATAAATCCATAATAAAAACATAGGTAAAAACCCATCATTACTCCTCAAATGAAATCCTATAGTATTCTATTTTCCTTAGGCATATAGTATTCTCAATAGAGCGAACGTCTTCCAAAATAACATTTATCACTTAATCACCAAATCAGTTTCTTATACTAAGGATATCAATTTAATAAGACATAAGACCCCAAATAAACTTATTATTGATCAATAAAATCATTTAACTAAAATAATTAGTCACACTAACCAGGGACTTTATATAGTCCAGTGGTAGGCGATAAATCCCAATCGCACTATGGTTTTGGGTTCGATTCCTGCAGCTTCGTCCGATGTGATGGGTTTCCACACGGTCTACATGTTATCCCTTTTTCAAAAATTATATAATTTTATAATATTCTTAAAAATGTGATAGACTCATCAAAAAACTATAACATAATTTCATCACAAATGTTATCTCATAACTCACATTTTCATTTCAAAATTTAATAACATATAACTGCCTCAAACTCAATGATCATATAAAACCAAATGGTTATTTATAACTATGTTCACAAGATAAAATATTATTCTTCCTCAAATATCATTTTCACATGACAAACTTCAGGCTTACAAATACAAGAGGAAAGTCTTCTAAATTAATCCCAACAAAAAAGAGAACTAATAATTTTTATACATTTCTCCATCCATTTATTTCCACATAGATTCTTCCTTGACCAAGAGGATATCCTATAGAATATGGAATTCACTCGGGTAATGGCCAGGTCCCCTACATTTATTGAAAATGACTATAAATGGATTCTTGGGACCATTTTTATTTTCTTCCATAGTATTCTTCATTTTTCCTCAGAAATTATTTACTTTATGTCCTTCTTTACCACACATAAAGCATATATTTGTTCCATTAACACACCTTCCTAGGTGTCTCCTTCCACATTTCCTACATAATGGAAAATGAGCTTTCTTTTCTCCATGGTATTCACTACTGGAGCTCTTATAGTTCACCACTTTTCTATTCCTTGTTGAGTCCAGGAGTTAGTTAATATATATATGTTGTTGATCATATTTTTTGAAAATTGATTCGCCCTGAACATGATATCTTTTACACCTATCAACATTCCATTGTGTTGCTCATTTCCACCACAATTAGAACCTTGTACATCACTCTCAAAGTAACTATTACTTCCTTGTAATCCATCCATTTACTAAAACCAAAAATCATTGTGTGAGTAATAATAGTCATAAAATCATTTAGAGAATCTCATGACACCTTATATTTAATTTAAAACACCATAGGAATAACCAAGGTAATTTATTCTCATCTTATACTCAAATCCTTCAAATAGGTTTGTAAATAAAATATAAATTATCCTAAGAATATCCCCCGGGAGTGTCATAACCAAGAGTGTATCAAGGCCCGTTATCATGTACCAGGATACCCTGGGTAAAGCCTGAAACTCCTTGTCGGAGTTTTCACTCCTAGGTATATCTGTTCCAGAGCCGCCTCTACCTACTCGTATCCAGACAGGGATGTAGTACATAGAAAATATACAAAATCTCTACATTACCAAGATTCTATGAAGTTCTTCTATACTAATTCTCAAAGTCTATCAAAGTGTAATATGCTCTAATCAGAGTTTATCTAAATATAGTTTCCAAGGTTCGTACTAAACTTCCTATGATACCAACTATAACGCCCTGACCCCAGAATCCATGATCCAGTGCATTATTTTAATACATTTTCATAATTTCAATGAATCAAGTCCCGAAGGACCGATTAGTTTAGTAGTCTTGGAAACAAGATACACACATAAGTTCAACACTACAACTTGAAAATAAAAACAACACTAATTTATTCCCTTAGAAACATCCAAGATTACAATATTATTTCTGCAAGTCACTCATAACTAACTTCTTCATATCCTGGGAAAATGAAACATGAGAGAAAAGGGTGAGATCAAAAGCTCAGTAAGAGTAAGCAATACAGTGGAAGATAACAAAAACATTAGGCATGGTGAATAATTGAAAACACATGCCTTTACAAATAATTAACATGAACACTTTATGCCAGGAATATGAGCTTAGTAAATAATTCCATAATAAAACATAGTCATGGGTATTATAATAGTTGAATAACCACATGAAACATCAATAGCTAATCTCAAAAATATGGAATGTATAATGTCGGACATCAAAACCACATAGTCAAGGCCTCGTGCCATGACTACAAATAAGATTCTGTCAAGTCCTTGTGCAAAGACACTAGTTTTTCTCATGAAACCTACCAATGCATCGAGGAGTTATATCAGGCTCCACCTGTCACTTACTAATTCCAATTGATTCCTCATATGAAAAGTTTGAAACATAACATAAACATTCTTATTAAAACTAGCATATGAAATGTCAATACTTTATCCACAAACCATGAATGGTATAAAAATAGCACATCCACAGTCAAACATAACTCATTCAATACAATATGGAAGATTGTATTGTAAAAGATTAACCCCAACTGATAATAATGAAGGATATCAACATAGATGAACATAATCATCAAAACTATTTGATAGAAATATCCCTCTTTTTTTTGAAAACATTTAAAAGTCACACTATTTGTCAAGAAGCCATTTAAAAATAGATTTTTGAATCAATGTTTCCCATATCACTTTGAAAATTTTAAAAGGAATATTAATTTTAAAACGTTAATGTCCATATAAATAAATCATTAAAACCATTTTTAATACATGGACATTAATGAGAAATATTTATAATAATAAATCATTAAAAAATTTAAAATGATATTTTAGTTAGAGTTATTAACCAAAAGAGAGACACTTGAGTAAAAATAATTGAGGTAATAAAAAATTTATAATATCATGATAATAATGGGATTAATGATATAC
Source organism: Viscum album (assembly GCA_963277665.1). NCBI lineage: Eukaryota > Viridiplantae > Streptophyta > Magnoliopsida > Santalales > Viscaceae > Viscum > Viscum album. The sequence goes on from OY728158.1 coordinate 791,344,471, forward strand.
TATGTAAAAGTACATTATATACACCATATAAAAGTGAATTGGTGTATAACAACAAAGAAGTCTCAATGGAATGTAAATTGAGATGAAATCTCTTATAAAGACTGTATCCATAGGTTAAATATAAATCAACGACATAATTATGTGTGACAAATATAAATACACTCAATATGATTTGATATTAAATGTAAATAAATCATAGTAAATTCACACGTATTCTTTTAAAAACAACACTGATGAATTGGATGTTTAAGTCAATAGATGGAGATTGAGTTAAAATTACTCTTATCAGGTTCATATCGATGACTTGAGAATTTATCAATGGAGTGATTATGTGTATCAAAATTATATGCACAGAAAGGGGAGTGGAAATTATGACATGAGAAAATGAATAGTGATTCCACACATAATCTTGGAGTAAAATGATCAATTAAGTATGCGTAAAGCCTAATGAGTGGAAATTTAAATTTCAAATTCCCTTATCGATTTGGTAACTTACGAAACTTACACCCATGAAAGAAGGATCATAAAATGATGATTTAAATATCCATAATTTAAATTATATTACACAATTAATAAAATCATGGGAATTAAACACACCACATGCAATAAATAAGTGGTGAACAATGGAAATCTCACAGAATTAAAAGTGAGATAAGAAACCCCTTACCTCAAGTATGACTTGTCTTGTATGTTCCATGTTCTTCCTAAATAATAAACATAAGTTAATTTATACTTTATTAAGAAAATTTTTCAAGTTTATTATTCCTTTTATATCACTTATTACATTTCTATAACAAATAGTTTATTATTTCAGTTCATATTGGATATTTTATCGATGTTCAGAACTTGTGTCAAAAATGAACTTGTAATAATTAAAATTTTTCCATGTGGTCAAAATTTCATTATCTCCAGAATGATATAAATGATTTAGATATTATATATATATATATATATATATTCAGTATATATATGTATTTATAACTGTACATAACCTTTGGATATGAGAAATAAAACGTACCGTTCATGGAGACGGTAAGCCATACGTACGCATGAATGCTACTTCCATTTATATTTTGAATTTTAATTGAAATAAAACATAATGACACATATTTATATTATAATTAATGTATTATATAATATATAATATCATTAAATACATCCTTTTTACATCCCACATAAGGTATTAACGAGTCATATTATTTTGAGGGGGTGGCAGTCCGCACTTCCTCAAATGAAATTATCGTGTTTTACCCATAATGGAAACCATAAAATTATGATATAAATGGAAAATACAGAAGCATAAAGAAAAAATAAACATCATATATATCATATATAAATAAATTGTCATCTTAATGGCCACCATGAGAGGCGATAGGATATAATTGAACAATCATGGTTTTGTGAGGCGTTAGTTTGCCATCCACAAAAACTGTATGTTCTTTACCCATTAGATGGAGGTGTGTGTAAGTGTACTTCGAATAATTCTCATAAAAACATCCTAGTATATTAAGGATACTGTTTTAGTAATAAAATAAATTAATAAAAAGAGTTTATGGGATTTTAGAAGTAAAATAAAATAAAATAAAACAAAAGAATTTAAGAGAAAGTGTTACCTTTAATTTGGGTAACTTCCTTTGGTTTGAACCAAAAGGACTTCTTGAAGTGCCTTCTGCCGAAGGTTGGGCTTCTAAGAGGAGGAGGGGGATATTTATAGATTATTTGGGTAGGGTTTGGATGAGACAAGGGGCTTGACAGGTGTGTGGAATGGGTTAGAAGTGGTGTCTTTTTATAAGGGGGAGGAGGGGCCTTTTTGGAAAGTGTGAAAATGTTATTTTATTATATAGTGTTATTCGGTTTATAATGGTCCAAAACTAATTAAAGTCGAAGATAAGATGACTCATGGTCGAAATAAAATCATCCAATAAGAATTGGTCAGGTTTTGGATATTATTTTAATATTAATAATAATATTTATTTAAATCATTTTTTTAATTAGGTAAATACTACATCATTATTGTGTCATATATAATTTAATTTATTTGATGACTAAAAATTATAAAAAAATTACCATAATGTAGGAAATATTTTTATCATTCCAATTATTATTTATAGATCAAACTATGACTTATATAACCCCATGTAAAAATTGATATACTAAAAGATATTTGTTAATGTCGTTTTTGTCTTTACTTTAAGTTAATAAAAATAAAGTGTCATTATCATTCTTAAGTGACTCCATGGGGTCCCAAAATAGATCCAATGATTCCCAGGGTTGGAAATGACTCATACAATAAGGTTAGGAAAAGTGTTAAGGTAATTCTATATTATTATAATATTCTTTTTACCTTGAATTACCTTATTTACCTTTAACCGCGGTAAATAAAAGTCAAAAGTTACTATTCACGAAAAATTATTTTCATCTTATTGAACCACATTTTACTTACTAATAACAACCATGTACGTCATATTTTCGATATTCAATTCACAGAAGTGGTAAAATTCCATTTAAATGAAAAAATCAGTTTTTAAACTACTACTAAGTGGTTTTACTATTCATCAAAAATTGATGTTTTTCAGAAAAATACCAAAACTTCAGCCTAAGTTATATTTGAAATTATGAATTAAAAAATTATTTCTATTTTTCCAAATTAAAAATCGTGAATTTTCAATAATTAATTTAAAATTAATTCCTGTTTTCAAAACAAATTGTGTGTCTTTAAGAAACAATAATTATCAAAAGATTGACAGTTGTTTATGTATAATTTCAAAGTAAAATTAATTCCAATTACCAACATTGAATTAAATTGTATAAATATAATATAATTATACTTCCAAACCATTAAAATTTACAATTGAACACTATAAATTATTTTGATTAAAAAAGTTGTTTTCAATTAAAATTTATTATTTTTTCACTATTAACCCAAAAATGAAAGTTATGAGTAAAACACCAAAACTTTTTCAAAGCTAAATTTTTATTTCCTGATTATAGAAAAGAAGTTTATTTTGTCAAATTTAATATATAAAACTATCAAATATTGTATTTAAAAGGGGTTTACCATTAAAAGGTGGTAAAATTGCATTTTTGAAAAATACCTCCTTTATCAGAAAAAAATGAATTTGTTCTTTTATTATGTCTAAGAAACACATAATGTGGATGTTAATATTATATTGAATATATATATAATCCAAAATTCAGTTAATACTATTCATAAATGCTTTTGAACGGCTAGTTTGGTAAGTCGTCGTGTGTTGGAACTCGGCGTTGTGTGAGGTGAAAGCTATTGAATTTAAAGAAAATAATGTACTATAAAATCTTGGGGTGTTACACTTCTTCCTCTATACCTTAACTTTATGACACACCAAGAACTTTTATATATACTCAGTGATCTCCTACTTCATATTATCCCACCAATAATGCTCTCGGAGATCTCAATACATCTTTGTGTTTCTTGGGTGAATAGAGAAATTTGAACTTTGTGCATCATCCAGAAGTTCCTTCTTCAGCTCTGGAATTGATGGAACACATAGTCTTTTCCCAAATCTCACAATTCCTTCTTAATTAACATTAAACTCTTAGGATTTCCCTTTTCTGATAGCTTCCACTTTCTTTTGAATTTCTACATCATCCTTTTGAGTGTCATTTAACTTTTCCAAAAGAGACAGTTGAGCAATAATTTGTGAATGGATTGATGATGTTCCCTTCTTTATGATTCCCATGTCCATATTCATCAAATCTAAGAAGATTGGATCCTTCTCAATTCTCATTAATGATAGAATCGTTGGGTCCTTTATACTTAGAGTATCTGCCACTATGTTAGAATTTCGAGGTTGGTAATGGGTTGAACAATCATAGTCTTTAATCAGCTTTAACCATCTTTGTTAGTTCATGTTCAACTCTTTCGGTGTGAATATATACTTGAGGATTCTTTGGTCCTTATATATTTCACACTTCACCCCAAAGAGATAATGCCACCAAATTTTCAAATCAAAGATCACCACAGCCAAATCCAAATCATGTGTTGGATATTTATGCTCATGAAATTTCAATTTCCATGAAGAATAGGCAATGACATTGTAATTTTACATCAACACACAACTCAGGCCCTTCTTCGAAGCATCACTGAATACTGCAAAAAGTTATCCACTTGTGGGTAAAGTGAACACGGGCACAGTGATAAGCCTACTTTTCAACTCCATGAAGCTTTCTTCACATTCATCGCTCTAAGAAAACATTACTCCCTTCCGAGTTACCTTGGTAAGAGGGTTGGAAAGTCATGATAAATTTCTCAAAAATCACAAATAATATCCAACTAACCCAATGAAGCTACGGATATATGTTACCAATGTTGGCCTCGACCAACCCTCAATTGCATCTGTTTTGGAGTGATCCACAGATATCCCATCAATTTTGATGATATGGCCCAAGAATGCGACCTCTTTCACCCATAACTCACACTTTTTGTACTTTTCATAGAGATTTCCCTTCAGAAAGGTCTCTAGTATAGTTCTTAGATGCTCATCATGATCCTCCTTGGTTTTGGAGTATATTAGAATATCATCTATAAATACTACCAAAAATTTGTCTAGGTAATACCTGAAGACTCTATTCATAAATTCCATGAATATTGTTGGAGCATTAATGAGACTGAAAGGCATTACTATGAATTTATAGTACTTGTATATTGCACGAAAAGAAGTCTTGGGGATATCTTTTTCTTCACCCTTACTTGATAATTTCCCAACCGAAAATCCACCTTGGAGAATTATTATGCTCCACGTAGCTGATCAAATAAGTCATCAATTCATGAGAGAGGATACTTGCTCTTTATTGTGATTTTATGAAGCTCGTGATAATTGATGCAAAGGTGCATTGACCCATCACTCTTCTTGATGAAGAGGACTATTTCACCCCAAGGTGAAGCACTTGGGAATATAAATCCTTTATCCAGATTCTCCAATAGTTTTTTTTCAGCTCCTCAATCTCTAAAATAGCCATTCTATATGGAATCTTGGATTTTGGCAATACCCCAGGTATAAGATCAATTGAGAATTCAACATCTCTTTTAGGAGGAAGACCAAAAAATTCCTCATGAAACACTTCAGTGAATTCCCTAACAATAGGCATGTCTTCAAGGATGTTTGCCTCCTTAGACTCAATCATCTGAGCCAGATACGCATGCTCATAGGGCAGTAATATCCATGATTGAGATGATGGAGCTAAAGAAGATTCATCTTCCTCCTTGCACTTGTATAGAATCGGGGCTCTATTCTTCACATGGAGAGTGATTTCCCTCTCATGGAAATTTCTGTTGGCTCTATAAAAGGAAAGTCAATCCATTATATGAATTGAATCAAATTCCACCAGAGGGAGAATGAAGAGGTTCGCTAGGAAATTAAATCCATTGATTATGACAGGGGATGATTTATATTCATGGGATGCAATGATTTACCCATTTGATGTACTCAATGACATCATTACTTCCATAATTTGTGGTGGTACTGGGATTGTTCTACTAAACGTTTCGGATATAAAAGAATGTGTTAAACCTGAATCAATAATTATGTTAACTATTCTTTAATGAATAACTAGCGTACCTATCACCACTTCGTTGTCGGGGTTCACTTCGGAAGTACTGATGTCAAAAGCTCTCAATTGTTGCCTTTGAGTTTATTGGTTGCCTCTGAAAACCCTTGGCTTAGGGCACTGATTTGCAAGATTCCCTGGTTCTTTGCAGTTTTAGAAATGAACAACCTGTTGAGGTTCGAACTGAGTATTCCTTTCCTCTATTGCAGCTATTGTATTTTCTTATCTTCAGTTAATATCTAGGTGCCCTTCTCTTGCACACCTAAAGCATTTCCTCATCTCCTTCGGGAAATTTTAAGGGTACTTCTTTTTTCACCTTTGGCAAGTGGGGTGCTGGATCTTCTTAGCTCTGTTGGATTTATCCATTGGACTGCCAGTTTTTAATTACACATTACTCTTCTTATCCCCATCATACCCTTGAGATTCTTCAATCTATATTTCGACCTTGAGGGCACATCAGACAATTTCCTCATAGTTGTCGAAGTCACAGATCGCCAGTGCATTTGAGAGGCTAGGCTTCAGCCACCCAAATATGTGGTCAACCTTGCATTAGGGGGTAACGAAAAAGTCAGAGGCATATCATGCAAGCCTTGTGAATTTTGCCTCATACGCTCCAATAGATTTGTATTCTTTTTTCTTGAGAGCAATGAATTCCCTTTCTATCTTATATCGAAGGGTTCATGGAAAATATTTATTGAAAAACATTTTCTAGAAATCCTTCCATTCCAATGCCTCGAACTCCTCATCGGGCTTCGTATTTTTTATCAACGTCCACCATTGATCAGCTTCACCCTCCTTACGATAAGAAATTAGGAGAACCTTCTCTTTTTCATAACATTAAAGAATGGAGAAGATCATTTCAATGGAGTTGATCCATTGTTCGGTGATTGAGGGATCAGATGATCCATTAAAAGTAGAAGGCCTTGGTCTCGTGAAGCTCTTGATAGTGACTTGTTCTTTCTTAGGGGGGGGTTAAACATTCCTCTTGACCCATGTTTATATTAAAATATTGAGTTAACTGAGATAGAAGCGTGACAAAATTAGCGATTCCCACTCCCATCGAATTGGGCATCTCATTAGCACAGTCATCTCATTGATCTTTACATCGGTTGTTAGCCTGAGTCCTCCTATTACCGGCCATTGTCTGGAATAATAGGAAAGTTAGGGGTAACACATAAAGGTTAATCTAAGGAAAAAACTGATGACTTATAAATAACTTTTATTTCCCTAACTTATGAATCCATAGAATTCAATCTATGCAATTCATGATCTAGTTTCTAACATATATTCTTAGGGTCATTTTTTTTAATTCCATTAATAAGGGTTAATACTAAGCTTGTGAATTTAACAAAGCATATCCCATGGGAGTTTCATAACCAAGAGTTCAGAAAGTCCCATTATCGTGCACCAGTTCTCGTTTGAGTCTAGCTCAAAGTGGTGTTTTTAGGTTTTACCCCTAGGATACATCTGTGCTAGAGCCGCCTCTACCTGCTTGTATCCAAAGAGGGATGTATTTTCTTGAAAAACCACTTACTTAATACTCACTAATACTTAGGTATGTTTTTATATACTTATTATTGTCTCTAAGTCTTTACTATGGTTTTCTAATACTTATCCCAAAAATATCTAAACCTATCCTCTGATACCAAATATGACAACCCTGCTCTTTATTACACACTTAAACTTGATTTATTACATAAACTCTTCACTTAATATAACATAGAAGATCGATAGTTCTAGTGTCTTTGGGGCTTAGAAACATTACATAACAGCTTAAAACATAAAACACACAACATCTCTATTGAAAACATCCTTTACATGACCACTACATTCCCTCATACTTAGCATTGCATGGGATAACCTGAGGACATGAAAAAGAAAAGGGTGATCTATAAATCCCAGTAAGGGAATAAACATGGAATAACATGATGAATAAAATACATGTTATAAAATAGGCATATCAATGGATAACAAGAGAAACATTAACATAAAGGCATGATAAATCATGATAATCATAACATGGAAATGTGGTAACAATACTTAACATGGAATTAGCATGGGCCAAGGATCATTGCACATGGAGCATGAGTAAACCCTCATTGAACATAAACCATGTGTAAAAACTTGTTTCAATTGAATTATCATGATTCAACACTCATTTCACATGACTTATCATGATACTATACTTTACCCAATGCATTGGAGCGCTATCAGGCTGCACCCTTCTTAAACATTTCATTCCAGGCATAAGTGTGCAACATGGATCATATAATATGGAACCAATCAACATCATAAGTTATTACATTATTAGGTAATGTGGAATAAATACATGAAATTACCATTCAATATTTATATGTGCATAATGGTGAATACACTTGATAAAGGCATGGGTATGGTATTCACTACACAATGATCTTGGCTTGGAAAAACGTAGTGCAATTTCGGCTGCATAACGGTGTGACATAAGGATTCATGAAAATGGATGATGAGAGAGAAAATGGTGTCTCATAATATGTTCATGAAATGGAAATTAATTGGGTAATAGATATACATGTCCCAAAAAACGTAATAAAATTTAGATGCATAATACAAAATAATTACTTGGATGTAAAAGATGAGAGAGAAATCCCTCACAGAATTGCTGCATGGTAACAGGTATACATGGGCAGAATTAATAAGAGAGAGAAGGGTCTCCCATCATCAAAACATAAATAGGGCAGTATGGGGGAGGTTCAAAATCATACCCCAACATTTTTATTGAAAAAAAGGGCATAACAACTTAAAGAAAATTGGAAAAAAAATATAAAGAAATTAATCCCTTACTTCGAAGTGTGATCCCAAAAGCTTGGGAGAGGCTAGAGAGAGGATTCTTGGGAGCTTGGGTAAACTTGGTAGGATTATATAGAGAAGAGGGAAGGGTTTGGTCGAACTCAAAAGGCTTTGAGTGCAGAAGAAGTGGGAGCTTGGGTGGGTTTATACAGGAAAGAAGAGGGAATTCTTTATTATTTAGGTTTGGGACACCTCACATTAAACTAATAAAAACCACAAACAAGAACATGGTTATTGCCCATGTTTTTTTTAAAAAGGGAGTAGAAAACCATATTTTATAAGGCCAACGGCCCAACTTATTAAAATAATAGTTTTGATTATGTGGAGGTGAGTCACACTCTAAATAAAAACTATCTAAAATGGTAAAATGTTTCATAAGCCTTGAAGGGTCCACTAAAGCTTTGTAAAATTAATCAAAAAAACCCAAAATCAAATTATTTCAATTCTAACACGTATATTTTTATAAAATAATGTTTATATTATTTTATTACACCACTATTGGGATTATGATGTCAGAGAACACATTATATATTTAAATGGTATTTAATTTTTACACAAAAAATCGACTGTCTTATAAAATTATGAAAAATTAACCATCGAATATTTTTGACATCCTGATTCCAAAAATAATATTCATTTATCTAAATAATTTTCTAGATATGTGAATTTTTAATTTTAAAATAAAAACAGACATTTATCAAATATTCATGAGTTTTGACAAAAACTACTTTCAAACCTTAATTAAAATTACAATTGCATTCATAAAATTATATAATCCTTTATATTTAATAAAAATTAATTTAATAATAATAATAATATTTTCTTAAAATATTATTTAATTCCAAAATCCATTAATTCATCAAAATATATTTCTTAGTTGAATATTTACTAAAAATTTTATTTGTGCTTTAAAAACTATTTACAAAGTAACAATAATAAAATGAATGCACATTCTTTATACAAAAAATAATGTTTATAGTCATATTTCAAGGGTATTGTTTCATAATACCTTATAAAACCTTCATAATATTGAAGAGTAAGGTGTGTGATGGTGATAGACTCTTGGGGTGGCGCGGATAACATTGCTTGGGTGGTAATCTCTATTAACATCCACTTATCCCGTAGTCAGTGCCGCTCAAGCTTAACATGTTCAAGATCAGCTTGGGATTGGTCAAGAGTAAATCACAATGATGTAACCTCCTCTCTGAGGTCTGATAAATGGGCTTTGTACAGGGAAAGTCTACTATATGAGGCCATCACTTCCTTTGTCTGAGTAAATTAGATTTGTTAAAGCCCTATATTTATACTAATCATGTGATCATTGTTCAATGGCTATATTAGCAACAGTCACAATTCATAATGATATTTTAAAATTCAGAAACATAAAATTAATGAATTTCACATTCTATATAGCCATAATAAGACATTTAATTAGATCAAGAGTAATTTCCATTAATGAAATTTTGGATCGTTACACATTGTTAGGTGAAACCATGTCCCCCAAGCAGTAAACCATGCGTATGGGATTTTAATCCCCTGAATTTTATTAAAAAAATTATCAAGCCCAATATTATACCCTTAAATGCCCTAGATCTACCCATAATATATTTCTCTTGATTCTAGTGCCTTAGGAAGGGATTCCAAGGCCCTATGACCTCTGTTCTTAGTGATTTTAATTTGGGGTGGCAGATGTGCACCTCTTTGGGTATGTGGTTTCTTCCTGATTGATTTTCCATCTCTCTAAATTTCTTCTACAATTATTTGTGTGGGTTGTTTATTTTATTTTTTTATATATATATCTATATTTTTTAAATTCAGATCTATTATTTTTGGATCTAGTCCTATAGTTAAGATATATTGTTTTGATTGATCATGGAGTTTGGTTTCAAATATTGATTGTGTTCTTTTTCGTGTTCTTGATTGATCTACTTCAAATAGAGATTATCCATTGAGTGATAATTCTTAAATTGAATTGATTTATTTGGTTCATGATTCAAAATATCCTAGTCATGATTTTGATTATGTGTATGTAATCGTATAATTGATAGGGTTCATTTAGAAATTGATTTTTCTAATTGAATTAATTAATTTTGTGAATTAATTAATTAAGGGATTGTAAATCAGGTATAATTAATGGTTTAATTAATTATGTGATACTACAATTTTTGAATTGAGATAATTAATTATTCAATTAATTGTTAATATATTGTGATTATGAAAGTGAATAAATAATTTTTGAATTAATTATGTGATATTGAGATTGTGAATTGAATAATTAAGTTTTGAATTAATTTTTTGGGATGTTGAGATTAATGTATAGGATTAATTAATGGAATGATGTGGATATAAAATTTTTACTTTTGATTAATAAATATGCAAATTATCTAATGGGTTATTGTGATACATGTTAAATTTTGATATATGTGGTATTGTGATATTGTAAAATATGTGACTTTAAATGGTGAAAGGTAACATGGACATTCATCCATGAATTATGAATGGTAACATGGATATTCAATTATGAAATGATTAATGGTAACATGGATATCTGGTCATTTATTATTATGTATGAATGGTAACATGGACATTCAGTTATGTAATGATTAATGTTAACATGAACATTCAATCATGTATTATTAAATATGAATGGTAACATGGACACTCAATTATGAAATGATGAATGGTAACTTGGAAATTCAGTCTTGTATTATAAAATATAAATGGTAACATGGTCATTCAATTATGAAATGGTTAATGGTAACATGGAAATTCAATCATGAATTATGTAAATAGAAATGGTAACAATGGAATTCAATTATGGATTATGAATGGTAATAATGACATTTAGGTATATGATTAGAGTTCATGTGTCCTCAAGAACCTAGGTGTTATGTGGTTAAATAAAGAGTAATTTAATAAATGTAATATGTTTAATTTATTGATTTTATTTATTCTTTATAAAAATTAATTCACTATTTTTACTAGATATTATTTTAGACATTGTTGGTGGTGTCCTACTAAGTTTTACTCTCACCCTACTTAGGATTCCTGATCAGTAACCAAATTGACTTCATTTTTACAGGACAATATATAAGAAAAGGCCTTGTATTGTATGGTTGATTTAGGATGGAGAATTTATGAGGGAACCAGATTTGGTTTGGGTCCTATTTTGGATTTTTTAGTGTCTTTACATATGGGTTTTCATTTTGATTATTAACAGGTATTTTAGCCTGGCATATTTACTGTTTGGTTTTGGAATTTTATTTCATCTCTAGTTATCATGGGATTCTAGTGTTATTATGATTATTCTTATATCATTTGGTCATTTTTTATTTATTTCTGTTGGTTTATTACTCTAATAAAGAAAGTATAGGCTTCCCATGATCAATATTAGACCCTTGCATCTAGTCGACAACCTCTAGTGTATTGGGAGGTACGATTGAGGTCTTGTGGTGGTTCGGCTTGGGGCATCATTATGTGGAACCCAGGTCAAGAATTTAACATTTGTATTATTATGGATGATATATAATCATTTAATAAAATTTAAAAAAGTTTTATAGTCAATTTTTAGTCCTTATAATTTAATTTTTAACTTTAATTACAAGATTTACCATTTACTGTGGTAATAAAGTTTCTAGAGTTACTATTCATAACTTCCAAAAATATTAGAGAGCTTTTTTCCAAATTTAGATCTTATGATTAAAAATTATCGAATCCATTTTTGAAGATTAAAAACACAAAATTGGAATAATTTAATATAAAATTAAAATGACAAAATGAGATGAAAAATAGTTTTTCTTAAATACCTTTTTAGTACAAAAGTGTTTTTATAGTAAATTCATGTTTAATGTTCATTTAAAAAACCCTAATTGGGTTATTATAAATAAAAAATAACTAATTAAATTTTAAAGAAAAAAATATATAATTTTTCTTTTTATATACTTTAAAATAAAATAGAGCTTTCAATAAAAATGTACATTTTCAATATTCATTGAAAAATCAATATTTTTAGAAAAAAATTAAAACTTTCACCATATGATAATTTTTATATTCTAATTTAAAAAATTATATTTATTTTATAAAATAAAATTTATAAATTTTTAGAAATTTATTATATCATTCTCTCATGAAAGGAAATAAAAAAACCACTTTTGAATAAAACATATCTTTAAATAATGAAATGGATTTACTAAAAATTGAGTGCTTATTTTCTAGAAATTAATAAAAACATGTGTATTGATTAGAACCATTATATATATTTAAAAAACTAGTTAATTGTATTATTACTCTACAATTTAATGGATAGTTTATAACGTTCAGTCTTAAATAATAATATTTAATGGTTCATTTAAGATCAAGGTCGTGTGTCATAAACATTATCAAGTATAATTTCCTTTTATAATCTTAGGATATTGCACATAGTAGATCCATTTTTACCAATGATGATGTTATTTGTAAGGGAATTTTTATTGCTTCAAAATTCCTAAAATGTCAAACTTCTAGGGAAGAAATGGAATCATATCTATTCTTCTAAGGAGTGTGGGTGGTATATGTGTTACGCGGTTTTGGTGAACTCGTTGGGAAATATTTTCAGGGGTCTAAAAAATTGTTTTACTTCACAAATATTTCAATTCCATTAGTAGTAATAAGAAAGGTTATAAGGTATAGGCTATGTTTTTAGTGTCTAACAGTTAGTGCATCAGGAATGCAAGGAACATAGCTATGATAGAAGGTACACATAAATCATGAATGGATTTGGTTGTCAGTTCCAAAATATTGGTGTCCAACCATATCACAGTTTATAAAAATTAGGATAATTCCCCCTACTTTATAATATTAATGGCTGGTATGAGAACACATTTCTCTTCCATAACCCTACTTTGTAAGTTATATGGTTCCATTGGACCCCCCCCCCCCATAGTGGCCTCAAACTCAATGGGGATTGTTCTAAAAACCTTGTCTATATCTAGGGGAGAGTTTCTTGGGACACTATATATTTAGTGGTATTTTATTTTTGTATATTTTATATTCTGGGGGGATCTCTAATGGAATAACCATGTGTCATCACAAATTGGTTTGAGATGTGTCAATCCCAAGGTATTATTCTTACCTTAGTTGAAACTGAATCTTCTATTGTTTTCAATTCCATCCAGAAGAACACCACCATCCATTTTTTCATATCTTATCACAATCATAGATATAAGTTCTTTATCGACAATTGGGTGAAGGTTCTCTACACATGGTGTGAGGGGAAAACATCATAGAATTTCTAGATTCTGGGGCCTCTTAAAAAAATTCTTATATATATTTTTATATAATATCCTCCCTACTCCCTGAGTGTGTTGGTCTAATTTGAGTAGATGAACTTCGTTTAAACATCTTTAGGACCAATAAATCTTGTTTCTTTTTCACCCTTTAATAAAAATCTTATCATTGGATTGAAGGAACTCAAGTAAATGACCCTAAGTTGAAGACCTATCTTTCTAACTACATTGATTATATATATATGTTTATCAACATCTACATGTTTTTTTAAAATCTTCATACATTTTCTAACCCCTATTTTTCATATTTTTTGAAAAAATAAAAAATACACAAAAATAATAATAAGTGAGTTAGGAAAAGTGTTATCGACTATAAGTTTCCTAATGTGAGATGACCATGTTCATCCACTATGAAATATAAAGAAGATTAATTATAGATTTTTCACTACCATACGATAGGCCTTTCAAGGTGACATCATATCTAGATCAGAGTGTCATGGTACGGTCGACCCAAGTGGGTGCCTTGACATGAATTATCAAAAATCAATGTTGCTTGAACATGATGAAGTTGCACTCATGGAGTAGTATAAGGGGAATCCCTATTATAGGGAGTGCACCAATGGCTATTGGAGGGTGAGACCCTTGTTATAAGTGGAAATTTAGAGGATATCAAGGAATACATTCTGGTGGGTCGGGAGTAGGTGGAAACAAATTCCTCATATTAGAAATCAATTACAAGAGGGATAGAAATGTATATTTATTAAACATATTAATGGATATAGTGTGGGTTGTGAGGGTATGACACTCATACTAGAAGGTTCATGAGTATGATGTGATTGTTCATTGGGTGGTCAAGATAGAACTAGGATACCCATGTGCAGTTAAATATTATTTTATTTATTTTATTTTAAAATATTAAATTTGAGTCTAGTATGTGATATTGGATGTAGTCTGAACATTTTTATTAGGATTGAGATGGTTTAGTGGTGATCTTATTGTGTGAGTTGGATCAGAGATATTCCAGTACTCATGGGTTTCTTTTGATTGTGGATTTGGATGGTTGAGGATTCAATCATGGAAATAATCTAATTTTGGGGTATGTAAATTGGTGTGGGTGTTTGAATTGTCTTTTTATTCCTTTAAGTACTAAGGAATCAAGAGATGGTTATGTGGCGATGCATTGAAGGGTGCATTCAAAAGTTTTCAGGAATGATTGTCTAGTGGGGTACCAACTGGTGTTTTTTATTATATTTAGTGTAGTTTCATGGAAACCACATTGATTAGTTCAATAGAACACAAAACATTTGTTCCATTTGGTGATTCCAATGATGATTTTCATCATGGATAATAATAAAACCTTATGAGATCTATCTAGTAGTTTGGAGAATTATAGGCCTAGGAATGAAATGATAAATGAAACTATGGTATATTGGTGTTGATGAGCATGGGTAAGCTTTATCTCGATATCAGTGATGGTTACAAGTAGGTATCTTAGTTTTTTATGGATAGTGTTCCTTTTCTTGTAGTTGGTTAGGAGAAGATCATTTAGTGTTCGTGTGTAGAACAATAAGGTTTGATGATGAATTGATGATTGAGATCAGAATATATTAATGGTTAAGGGAACATTGAAGATTCTTGGGGATGATAAGAATTATGGTGTGGAGTATGTAATGACTTGTGTCATTCTAGGTTTTTTACTTCAATTTAAATTTGAATTTTTGAATCCAGGTCAGTGATATTTTTGAGAATCGGGATTCAAATTAAAAAATTCAGAGTTTGGGAAACCCAGGTGATGTTTTTTGGATATGATTTGAGGCTCAAGTGATGAATTGGTTTCTAGGGAGTGGTATTTTAAGAAAATATATGGACTGGATATGTGTGAATGGAAAAATGTGTGTGGTGTTACCCTTACATGATCCACACTTACATAAGTTACCCTTACATAAGTCAACCCTAGTGAGGAGAAGGGGGGTCTGGAAGACCCCTATGTGGTTATCCTACATGATGACCCTTAATAATTAGACCTTATAAGGGCACTCCCATGAGATAAAATATACGCATGTGACCCTTAGGGGTTTCACAAACACCAATGACCCTCATAGGTTCATCCTTATAAGGGTGACCCTTATGAGGTCTCCCCTATGTAGGCGACCCTTACGAGTTCACCCTTATTGGTTAACCCTTACAGGCCTCCCTTTCACTAGTGACCCATACATGGTCACCCTTACTTTTGGGAAACTTATAGGATAATTGTAACTTGGGTGACCCTTACAGGATTCCCCTACATAGGTGACCCTTTTGGGATCACCCTTACTTAGGTGACCTATACATGGGTTACTGTTATATGGTGACCCCTATGTGGGGAACCCCTAAGTGGATGATCCCTATGTCAACAGTATTTTAGTTTTCCTAATAATATAAAATATATTATTTATAGATTATTTTAGAAGGATATTTTATGTGATTAATTCTCTGAATAGTGATGGGGCTCAACCAGGAAGGGTCTCCCTCCACTCTCTTCAAGTCAAGGGATGTAACTTACTCGATTCTTATTAGAATCAAGTTTATTTTCATCTAGAGGAGATCCTGAATTAAATCTAATGCTCCTCATTGATTCTTATTTGTTTTCTTCCCATCTTTCTTATTCCTATGTTTTGTGCCCTGGACTAGAGTTTTCGAAATGATTGAAATAGATCATGGTGGAGTTATCTTTATACCAAGCGGTTTTTGATTATGGTAGTAATTGGAGGTCCTAGGATGATCATTTCACTATGTTTTTTTGTGAATTACAAAATTTATACATATTTCAGGGTTTTATTTAGGGTTTTAGTAATTTTTGGGTAAACTAAATGGATTTTGAAATGATAATTTCAGGCTTTTGTGTTAAAGGCTCGGATGGATGTCAAGGGTGGTGTGAACCCATTTTCTTAAGGATATGACCATAAGAAGTGACTCAATTAGCTATGAATTATTCATAGTTTAATAAAATTGTAAAATTCATTTTAAATTGTTTTAATTTATTTATTTATGCATTATGACTTGATATGGTACCTCGTGGTGATGGGTGATGGGTGATGTCCATTGGGACTTGGATGTGCTTGGGAGAGTGTTTTAATGCTTACATTAAAGGGAATGACTCTATGAATGAGGTAGGTGATCCATATGAATTCTCTATTTTGGTAAATGAATTCTGATGTGTAGCTTGTGATATATGGTCTTTCCACTATAGTTTGTTAACCATTATAATTTAAATGAATTTTTTTATTAAGGAAAATGCCTACAGATAAAATATATATGTCAAGGGACATTATGGACCCTTGGATCTTAATTGATCCATCAACTACTAATAGAAAAATAGAAGTGTATAAATTTGTTCCATGTGATAGTTAAACCCAAAGGGGTATTAAATGAATAGAATGAGTAATATAAAGTATCCATAGAATAGAAACCCTTAGACAAATCCTTATAGGGGAGACTGTTATATTGAAGATGATTGGATAGATTAGTCTATGATAGAGTAGTGAGATACCTTAGATCCATTTTCCTAAATGATTAGATAGTGGGGAACGTGTTCCTCCCCAACCAGAATGTGGAACCAAGGTGTGTAAATATTCGGTAGATTGATGAGGGGTTGGATGAGTGGAAAGACCTAGGAATACATGGGAATGTATATGTTCCTTAATATCTCTATATAAAGTGATATCATATGGGTTTTCTTGATGGTTTGTTGAGGACATAATGTGATTATGGTAATGTAAAGGGACTTTATGCCCTTTTACTGATGGAGTTGTCTTGATAGATAAAAAGGGAATAGAGGAACCCATATATAGTTCTTGGATAAATATTTGACCAAGGGTACATTGGTGAATACCCTGGTATTCTGTTAACCCTCAAGAGGGTTAGTGTGGGAAGGAGTAGTATTGATTTTTGATGTCAAATTAGAACTCATATTAATGTCATGGTATTAATATGGCTCCAGTAATAAGGTTACATCATATGATTGATAGGAAAACCTAGGATATTTGTGATGGGTTCAGGTGGGTGGTCAACCACTATTTGGAGGATACATGATGTGTGATAGTATCAGGGAGAGAGGATTCCATTAGTGTGTAAACATCATGTGTTTCCTTGTAGGTTTTAGTAATTCCCAGGAGTTATAGATGAAGTTACTTGTTTTCAAATAGAGTGTGGTAATTCCATTGAATTTCATATTTGGTTACTTGTTTCCTGAGAGGGTGTGTGCATGCCCCTAAGTTTACATATAAGGATACTTATTTATTGTGAAGGGAGTGTCAACCCCCAAGTTTCTAGATGACTCGTGACTTATTTCCTGGCGTGGTGTGGGCCTTCCCCTGAGTTCTAGACATGGTACTTGTTTTATAGGTATAGAGCGTATACCCTTGGCATTATAGATGATGTGTTTCCTAGGTGTGGAGTGTATTCCCTTGGGTTCCAAAGTCATGTTTTTTCTAGGTAAGGATTATCTTCCATCGAGTTTGGGGTGTTATGTGTTTCCTAAAAAGGAATAGTCCCACCACTAAGTTTCTAGATGTGATATGTGTTTCTTGGTAGGGAGATACTTCCCCTGAGTCTCTAGATGGTCTATTTACTAGAAGTGAATAGGTAGCCCTATGAGTTTATAAATTAGGTTACTAATTTATTGGTAGGGTGTGTGTACTTCCATTAGTTATATTAGTTTATTTCATTCTTAAATACTTCTAGAACAAGCCAATGTGGGTGTTTTCAATCTTAGGTATCAACTTGGAACCCAAGTATCAAAGGTGATTATTTATTTAGGCTTCTATAGTATTTATTTATCATTAAATTGAGAATATAAAATGTGAATACACTTCTTTACTAGTTATGTTTGGGTTCTATTAGTGATTCTATGATTATTTGTACTCACACCTTGCTCATGTGACTATGATAATTGGGATCCCGA
This sequence comes from Viscum album, assembly GCA_963277665.1. Classification (NCBI taxonomy): domain Eukaryota; kingdom Viridiplantae; phylum Streptophyta; class Magnoliopsida; order Santalales; family Viscaceae; genus Viscum; species Viscum album. The sequence continues at coordinate 791,363,092 of OY728158.1, forward strand.
ACAGACTTCATTGTTTATAGGTTCAAGTGAGGAAGAGGAACAATGTTGTATGATTGAATGAGATAACTAAGATAGACTTAGATACCAGGATGAGGTGTGGCATGGGGATAGAAGTAAGTAATTATCTAATTTTTTTGTTTTTTATTTTATATATGGTATCATCCTAATGGGAAGTCAATTATTGTATTTTAGTATGAAGTTGTGTCTGTAAAACTGTGTTCTACCGCATAACAATTTATATAGCATGTTATGAATTATTTATTTTTCATGATCTGATTACTTGTGATGGATGTTGTTTAGTTATATTCTTCCATTTTTTTACCTTGATGCGAGGGTATAGTTTCCCCATTATAACACCCTATACCCTCAATGAAATTCATAACTCTTTTTCATATGAGGAGGTATGCCTGAGGTCAAGTGGTGACCACAAGTCATTGTACCAGTTGAGTGGTCTTTGGTGGTAGGATTTCATAGTATAGTTTTCATTGTAATTAGTATAGGAATAGTTGGTAGATTTTCTTAGAGTGTCCATATAATTTCTATATGTTTTTCCCATAGTGGTAGAAACACTACCCCCTCTGGATTTGATATCAAGTTAGGGATAGAGTTTTATCTTAGGCCCCTCTAATATTGATGGCACCCAACGAGATGACACCTTTTTAGATATAGGTGGTGAGAATTCAGGTTTATGGTTTAATCTATAAGGGCTTCATCTAACCCATCATACCATCCTGGGTTACTCCAGTATTATTTTTCAAGAAGATAATCGGTGATAAAACGTTATTTATAAACTATTGGTGGTCGAATTAGGTGATATTAAATATCCATAATACCCTCGCAAGGATAAATGATTTATTCAATCAAGTAAATATATTTGAAAAGTTTTTGAAGGATTTATTTTTTGTATGGGTACCATAAAATGAGGTTTAAGGGGAAGGATATCTGAAATACTAAATTTAGGTGACATTTTGGGAACTTTCAGTTTTTATTCATGTCATTCAATGACAATAAACCCTTTTCTGTTTTCATAGGACTCATGAACTCCATTTTCTATGTGTTTTTAGGTCATTTTGTGGTAGTTTTCATCAATGAGATTCTCATATACTCAAATTTAAAGAAGCTTGTTAAGAAACTTAGGACTATTTTATAAGTACTTAAATACCATAATCTCTATATAATGTTATCCAAATGTAATTTTAAATGTGTGAGGTGTATTTTACTGGGAAAGTTGTCTCCCAATAGGGAGTATCATTATATCCTTAGAATATCAGTATAACTGTTACTTGGGAAGAGCTAAAGAATATTGAGAAGGTTCATTGTTTTCTTTGTATTATGATATATTAATTGAGATTCATGCCTCATTTTTCTTGGATTACATCATGATTGAAAACATTGACAATGACTAGGATTTTATTTGAAATAATCAATGTTAGGTGATCTATGACTACCCAAAGGGGAAGTTGATCAGTAAACTAGCTCTTTGGTTTCTATAGGAAGGGGTGATATTTTAGGTTTTCTATTATGTATCTTATATTGGTTTGGGTTTCATATCAATGAAATGAATGGATTTCACCTCATATGGGTCGAGGTAGTTAAGTCCCCATGAGTGTAACTATTCCACCCTTGTTCCCAAGTTAGTTTCAGTGGTGTTTTATTTGATAATGTGATGTCATTACCTCATCAGTGATCGCTTTATGTTATTTGCAAATCACAATATCTTGAGGTATGTATTACTTTAGTAGGTTGTATCTGTGGTAGTGGATGGAGTTTATATAGTACTATGAATATGAGATCTCTTAAACCTTAGAGAAAGGGAATGTAGATATTGATAAAGTGAATTATAAGACACAAGGAGATACAATTTTGGAATTTATATATTCTTGGATAGTTATAGAGAATCTTGTTTTGATATATCTTAATATGGAGAAGGATATTAGTAAAATTTTATTATATTATATGATAGTGAAATCATCCTTTTCTTGTAGGAGGAGTCTCAATGGGGAGACTCGTAGGTAGAGGTTATATAGGATCACATATTTCACGGTGTTATCATGAGGACTCATCAGAGGATGATTGATATTATATATTATCTTAGGGGAGATTATTTTCACTATTTAAAATGTGGGAGATGTTTCTTCATCAGTTTCATATCTCACCCTTATCAGTATATATCAGTGTATATATATTATATATCATACATGAAGAAGTTAGATTTGGTGGCCCAAGATTATGTGATTAGTAGCGGAGTATGTATTGAAATATTTAAACTGTCAGTAGGTGAAGGTAGAGTATTGTAACATATGAGGTTTTTTTGATCTATTGGATGTTACTAATAATAATTTTTAGGACATATCAATGGATTTCATCACCAGTTATCCCAACATCAAGGAGCATTTGATGTCATTTAGCTGATCATGACTGTGGTCGAGATATTATTTTAATCATTTTTGTATGTATTTAAATGATTTAAACCCTCCCAATTTATAAATTTGAGTTTATTTTCATCATTTTTAGGTTTTTGGTGTGTTTTGGGATAAAATGTGAAAATTTCTTATTTTTGGAATTTTAACAGATTTTTATCACTTTGGTATTTTGAGAATTACTATTAAAATAATGATCCAATAAGAGTGATTTTTTTATAGTGTTACTTGATTTGTGTAATTATACTCATTTTTATAGACTATGATATGATTTTAGCCTCCACAATCCCAAATAATCAATCAAGTTGAAATTTTTTTTTTGATGACAAAGTAGACCCCACCTTGTTTAATGAAGAATAAGTCATGATACACACATCCAAATGAGGTTATTAAAATTGTATTTGAAAGATAATTTGAAGGTTCATTTTACCATTAAATATCAACAATTTATTCTCAAATCAATGTGACCATTGGATGCTTTAAATTAGAGGCGTATTTAGGAATCCTTCATCTAGAAAGATATTGACTAATTAATTGTGTCATAAACTCCTATATACAAGTCCAGTGTATTTGAAATTTAATGGGACTATAGAACATTAAATTTTGAGAATATTATACATTGGATCCTTGAATAAATTCATCTAAATGATGGAATAAATAGGAGAAAAAAATTAGAGAATAGATTCCGAAGGAGATATTTTCTGGTATTCATTTTAGCTCTTTCCATCTTTTATATTTTGTAATCCCTTCTTCTTCTCCATTATTATTAGTTACCATTATCATGGTAGGGTAAAATTTTGATTTATTTGTGAAGGGGAGTTTTTCTATTTTTTAATGATTGAGTTCTTTCACTTTATTGAATAAAAAACATTGTTTCTATGAAGTTGTTTTCAATTTTATATAGCGGTTTTTATAATCAAGTATGATAATATTTGGTTTTTGATCATGTTATTTATTTTCACTTTATTAAATTATCTTGTTATTTATTTTATATTTGGTATATTATCATTATCTCCCTCCACTAGGTTCTTGTTTATATATGATGGAATAAACCAGGGATTAGTGGTGAAGTACTCAAAGATCGTCAGTATGAGTAGGAGGGGTAGTGGATATTCTTGATTGTTTGGGATATAAAATACATAATCAAGTGTTTAAAAAGTGTATTGAGAATATACTTAGAAACTCTCTAAAAAAAGGAAATACATTAGACGAGACTAATATCTTTTCACGTTTTTTCTCTCACCATTACCATTTGACAAAGGGCATAAGAAGAAGTGATCATGGAATCTCAATTAAATCCAATTAGCCGAATTGGAATGGATAAAATATAACGAGGATAGAATTTCAATTGGAAAACTGATCCCAACCTAATCAACCTTCTCATATAATACATTTCAATCACTTTAGTTACCAATTTTTTTAATATTTTTATTAATTTATATCCTTTCTTTCTCTTATTTCAATTATTTTTTAACCAGACAATTTCAAAAACAAACCATTTTTACTCCAATTAAAATGTAAAAACTATTTTGTATGCACTCTTATTTGGGATAATACGTAGATTTAACCACTAGAATATAATTATCTAATATAAAATAATAGTTTTTCTACTCCCCATGATAGGGATGCGGCAAATTAGGCACCATTTCCTTTGAGGTAGTGCAACATAATAAATTTAAAAAAAAGATTTTTTGTCACTGAATGACCCGAAACTCAAATGACACATTAGTAGAATTTGATCCTAATATTTAAAGAACATTAACTCAATTAATAAAAACAAAACTAATATTAAATTTTTCAGAAATAAACCTCTCAGATTTAAGTGACACTATAGTGTTCACTCTAAACCACAAATCATGGATAGTAATCCCAACCAAACTCTATGGGATCTATTTGTGCCTCAATTTACCATTCAAAAAAAATTAAATCATTAATCCTGCAACACCAAATGATTTTGAATGATTTGTTAATAGAATTCATATTCTTCAAGAGTTTCATGGTCTTGAAAGAGAATATAAAAAATTCCTTATTGAAGAATTCAACATTGTCTGCTCAAGTTTTAGGCTAAGAGGATCACTTAACGACCAATTTGAATGGAGTGAATTCCCCTACTCACTCAAAGGAGTGGCTAAATAATGGTTGTAAAATATAAAACTATGATATATTATTTATTGGGAAGATATAAAAAGATTCTTCATGCAGAGATTATTTCCCACATCTAGTCGAACCACCATCACAAAGAAGATTTGTGTCATATGAAAATCAACTAGAGAGTCCCTATATGAGTACTGGGAGCATTTAAATAATCTATATACTATATTCTCACATCATTAAATATAAGACCACCAATTCCTTTTGTTTTTCTTTCAAGGGATTCTTGAAAAACATTTAAATTTAAAGGATGCATCATCTGGAAGATCCCTGATTAGAAAGTCACTTATAGTTGTTTGAGTTCATATTGAGAAGATTGTGCAAAACTTACAAAAATTTGGAAGGAGAGTTATGAGAACTAGGAGGATACATTTGGAACAAACATCTAATTCATCTACATTTATTAAAACAAAAATTTATAACCTCACAAGGTTAGTCTGTCAAATAGATTTAAATCAAGAAAATGTAAAACAAGCTTCCTCTCATGTATGTGGTTTATGTTAATCTTTCAATCATTATTATGAATAGTGTCCTGAGATATAGGGGATAGAAAGATGTATTGTATCCTTTTATCCAATAAATTTCTAGCATGGTCAACAGTATCAACCCCCTACCCAGAAAGGATATGGAAACCAACAAAACCAGGTGAGGTCATGCAATCCTAACCAGTACCCCAATATCCCTACAACCGTAACAATATCATAAACCCCACCATTCCAACAACCCTAAAGATAGTCATATGAACAACAAGAATTTCAATTGCCCACATTTCAGATTCCCTATTAACAACCATCCACTAGTGCAAAACATTCAATTCAAAACCAACAACTGAAATATTAGATTGAGGGGTTGGAAGACACTATAAAATATTTTTTCAACTAATTCAACAGTCGCATGGAATTCGTGACCAAAAATCCTAAGATACTCTCATACCAAAAAAATAAAAACTCCAAAGGATAATTTCATCATGATAACAAGAATAATTCAAAAAAAACGTCCACCACCATCCACCCTATAACCTTAAACAGGACCACCTATGTTGAAGAAGTCTAAAGTTGGAAATTTTGAGAATTTTGGGAAATGAACCAGGAAGAAGAAAATAAATAGGAGGAGAAGTATGGGTTGGGGAAGAAATAAATACCATTTTAAAGGTGAAAATTATATAATAAAGACTTACACCCACCATTTCCATCAAGTATTATTGAATCAAATAGATTTCAGGAAGAAGTGAATTAAAAATAAATTATGGACACCTTCTAGAAAGTGGAAATTAATATCCCCCTTCTTGATGTTCTCAAAAAAATATCAAGATATGAAAAAAAATTATATTTACACCAAGAAGAGAATACTTCAAGGGAATGAATAGATCAACATGGGAAGAAGTGTATTTTCCCTTATTATATCATAGTTTCCAACCAAATGTCAAGATCCATGGACATTTTAAATTCCATACACCTTTGGATATTTAAATTTTTACAATATTTTATATGATATAGGTTCTTAAATTAATGTATTTTCCCAATCAATATACACTTATTTGCAGATGGGATACTTTAATCCCACAAGAGTGGTGGTCCATCTTGCAAACATATCCACAGTTTTCTCAGTAGGAGTTCAGGAATATGTCCTTGTGAAATTCAAAGATATTTTATTCGTGGACAACTTCTATGTTATGAATTTGGAAGAATATTGGATCCCATCTCACTCACCCATCATTTTGGGGAGACCTTTTTTTAAAAATTTTAAAACATCATCAATGTCCATGAAGGGACAATAACCATGGATTTTGGATATAGCGCTATCCACTTCAATATTTTTGAATCCATGAGGAAACCATCAGATGATCACTCACTCTTTTCACTCTCCCATGAATTTGGTACTAGACCAATTGAATAATTAGGTATGTGACATAAATTATTAGACATAGGATATAATTTTTCCATTAAAAATATCATTGAACATGTGAATGCTAAAACCCCTAAATAATATTATTTCATGTGGGAAGAAGATGTAAATATTGATTTCATTGATGATTTGTTAAATGGTGAAGAAGATGATATGATTTATTATGGGAAGAACTTCCAGCCTTTGAAAATGGGGAATTGTAATTTAATTTCATCCCCTATGAATTTCCCAGATCCGAAATTAAAACCAACACCCACTAATTTGAAATATGTATACCTCGTGGAGGGAGATAAATTACTAGTGATAATTGATAATAACCTATCTAAAACACAAGAAGAATCCTTGATTAATCTTTTGAGAGATAATGTGAAATAATTAGGGTGGTTCTTAGGTGATAATGTAAGAATAAACCCAAAAATTATTCTCACATAGAATTCATCTTATGGTAGATTCCAAACCTATTGGATATCCCCAAAGGAGGGTAAATCCCACCCTGATGGAGGTTTTAAGGAAGGATATTTAGAATCTCTTGGAATATGGGATCATATAACCCATTTCTGATTCACTGTGAGTTATCCCCACTATTACAGTTCAAAGAAAACCATCCTAACCATTGTGAGGAACATAAAAAAAGAATTAATTCTTATGTGAATTTAGAATAGTTGGAGAGTGTGCATAGATATAAGGATGTTGAATTAGTTCACTCTAAAAGATCATTTTCCCATCCCATTCATAAACCAAATGTTTTAGAAATTGGTAGGGAGAACTCATTATTTCTTTTTGGATGTATTTTTAGGTTATTTCCAAGTACACATTGCTCTTAATGATTAAGAAAGGCATCCTTTACTTATCCCTTTAGAAATTTTTCATATAAAATCATTCCATTTAGATTATGTAATGATCTAGTTACATATTATTGGTACATGGTAACTATATTTTCTGATAACCTTGAAGATTACTTTGATGTTTTCTTAGATGATTACATAGTTTTTGGAGAGGCTTTTGAACATTGTTTGAAAAATCTAGAAAAAGTTTTGAAACCCTACATTGCAAAGCATATTGTTTCAAATTTTTTAAAGTTTTATTTCATGGTTGAGAGTGGATTTTTCCTTGGGATTTTAATTTCCAAAAAATGCATTGAAGTGGATAAATCAAAATTGAATTTATAAATTCATTATCATACCCTATATGTGTGAAACATGTTAGATCATTTTTAAGACATACAGGATTATACATGAGGTTTATTAAATATTTCTATAAGATTTATCTCCATGTCCATAGATTACATTTTAAAGATACTAATTTTGATTTAAATAGTGCATTTAGGAAAAATATTGATGATTTGATGATGAAATTGATTACACCACTGGTGAAGCATCCACCAAATTGGGAAGAACCATTCCTGCTACTTTGTGATGCTACCAATCAAGAAGTCGAATTAGTCATTTCTTTATGATTTCAGGGAAGACCACAAGTCATTTCCTATTCCACGTTAACCTTAGATGTGGCTCAATTAAATTACACAACCATAGGAAAATATTTCTTAGGAGTTTTCTTTTCTTTATATAGATTTAGATCATATCTTATTGAAACTAAAATCATTGTGTTCTCTGATAATGAATCTCTTAGGTACTTGATGAAGGAAGATGATGCTAAAATGAGGCTAGTGAGATGGATGATACTACTAAATTATTTCAACATAGAAATCAAAGATAATAAGGGAGCTGATAACCAAGTGGTCGATCACTTAAGTAGACTGCCCAACACTATTGAAGCTGAAATTCCTAACAAATACCCACTGAATGATCACATTCTAGGAGAGCACTTGTACTTGATTGAAGGATAAGTTTCTTTACAAGGTGATATGATCAATTAATTTATAAAAAAATTTATTTGATATTTTTAATATGTGTTTCCAAATTTTAGAAATATTCCTCTTTTATTTTTTATTATATAAATAGTAATTTTAGTAATTTTCTTACCATAATGAAGGGTAAATCAGGTAATTAAAATTAAAAATAAAATTATAAGGACTATAAAATGATCCTAACACTTGAATTAATTTTATTTTATGATTTAGTTTCATCCATTATTTGGTTAAATTTCCTTTTTGTACATTTATATTTGAGTATAACCTTTATAATAATTTATTTATAGAAAATTCAAAAATTTCACTTACATTTTTAATAAATCTAATATTTTAACATTGGGATTACCAAAGGATGTGTTTGTTTATAAATATTATTTTGAAATATAAAAGACTTATCTTAATCATCATAATTTATTTTTAATTTTTAGTGAAAAAATAATTACCTTAAATATTTACACAGGGATTATGCAGTAATTATTTTTTTAGTGGAAAAATGAAATAAATTATATTAAAAATATTAATAGTGATATAATTTGGAAAAATTAATGTTATAAAAAAATTTATATATGAAATTGAAATGTTATATATGTATTATTTTCTTTACTTTACTTATTTTATTGATTTTATTAAAACCAAAGTATTTTATAGTTCTAAAAATGGACATTAATGATATATTGTAGAAAATAATATTTAATTAAATGATATAAAATTCATAAAAATATTATATTTTATAAATTGATTAGTATATTTTTTATAATAACCACCATGGTCTATTTATGATTTTTTTTCATTTATAGTGATTATCTTGACCCTCAAAGAGTAAAAATCATTGTTGGCATAGTTAGTGTGAAAGGGGTTAACAAGGAGTAACAACCAAAAGATATGGGTAAAAACATAGTAAACACTTGTATAAATATTATTTTATAATATTATTTCTCCTAATAAGAATCTTATATTATAAATAAACCTATTTTTATCTATTTTTAATTGAATATTAATTTATATTAAATTATTATTTTGATAAATTCCAAGAGTTTCCCTCCCCTATCTTATAAAAGGACATCTATACATCTCAATAATTCATGCATAAAAACCATTTTTTCATAAAATACTAGAATAAATCCATTATTGAAAACCATTTCCTTGTTTTAGATATCTTTTTTTGGAAAAATACCAACCGTAGAGGGATTAAGGTGAAAATCAAAGGAGACTTTCCAAAGATGAGACATAGTTTTTAACTGCATGTTTTAGTTTTATTTCTTCTTAAAACTCCTTAAAATCTTTTGAAAATCTGATAGAATAATAACTCTAGTATCCTCTATATACTTATATTTCATAATTTTAATTTCCTAACCTATATCAATCTCCAACCTCCATCAAATGGGAGAGAAATTCATTGTTCGTGTGTACGGTGGACTACCGCCTCACGAACCAATGTAATTCATTTTCAATCACCATCTCTCCAGAATAGTTAAAATGATGAAATTAAATTCTATATATGATATTGATTATATATTTATTATTATAATAAGTTAATATATCATGTACCTTCTTACCTTTCCATTCACTGAAAAATGATAACGTTGTTCATGCATATGTGTGGACAACCACCTCCATGAAGCGATGTGATTCATTTTTCATCACCATATAACATGAATTATATATATATATAAGTATATTTAAAGAAGTAATATTATATTTATGATATTATTATAATTATATAAATATAAAATAATAATTAAATTCTTTTCATAATGGTCATTAGAAAATGGAAACGTTAATCATGTGAATGTATGGCATATGATCTCGTGATTTTAACATAGTTTAGCTATCATAACCATATTTAATGATTGGATATAAAAGAATAATTAATGTATAAAAATTATAATTATTTCATTATAATTCTTCTATATATTATGTAATAATGACCTCTTTGACTATATTCAACTGACCGATGTCATTTTGGACTTATAAACAGAATATCATCAAAATATCCAACATGAACTTAAATGATTAAATAATTTTTATAATATGGTAATAAGTGAGATAAAATAATAATAAAATCAAAAAAATCCTCAATAAATTAAATAATTAACATAATTTTATTATTTAGGATGATAAATAATGTATGTGACAATTCGAACTCAAGGTATGGTACTTTCTTTTTAAAAATCCTCTTTTAAAGTTTCCCTTAAAACTCTTTTTATTCCATGTCTATGTTTTTTATAGAAATGTTTTATACATGTTTTTATATGTTCATAAAATATTTATTAAATATATTTTAGGTCTATTTAAAATTTATTTCAAAGTTTTTAAAAATGATTCTTTTTATGGAATGTTTTGAAATTCTTTACAAAAGAAAAAAAGAAATGTTATATTATAATGTATACAGCAACAACGATTTTTTCCCTGCCATAGTAATTATTTTATTTTATAATTAATTTTAAAATAATCCATTGTTTTATAAAATTAAACCCCTATTACCCTTTATTTGATGAATTTTAGTTTTAAAATTTGGGTTTCAATGAAAATGGATGTATTAATATCTGAAAAAAAAATATTATGGGTAAAATGAATGTTTTTATGATACTAAATATTATGTGTTATGATTATGTTATGGTTCATGGGAATTATTTATAAATATGGGTGGTTACTTTATAAAATATGGTTGGATGAATCCATTATAGCTCTCCAATTCATTTTCTAAAGGGATGAAATTAACTAATTAGTTTTTTTCTAAGAGATTATAGTAATAGACTATGATGGTTATTCTAATTATAACACTGATGGTTATTTTAGGTTTAACCATGAAAGTTATTATCAATATAACCCTAAAGGTTATCCTATTTCTAAAATTGGTAAGAAAATAAAATCCCTTGTGACTTATATGTTTTATCTATTCTTTATATTGGTTTTTATGAGAATATTATGATTTCTCAAGGTAAGATAATGATCTTATGTTTGAAAATTATAACTTTTTGAAAATTTTGTTATCAGTTTTTCATGCATTCAAAGTAACATTATTGAGTTTTATTTTTCACTTTAATATTTATTATGAAATGTTTTATTAAAATATTGGGAAAGAGAAGGTTATTTATTTTTTAGGAAAATATTTATTTTGATCACACAGTTTATTTTGAAAAGGAAACTTTTTATAAGTATTTATGGACTAACAGTTTCTTAATATCTTTTAATGTCCCTTACTGGTCATTTTGTTCTCATCCCACATTATAAAATGTTTTTCCATAATTATTTAAGGATGATAAAGGATAAGGATGAGGTATAGATCAAAATTTTAAATATTTTCGATGAAAATAAAACTTATTATATATTAAATGTTTTATTTTGTGGTAAAATTGATACTAATTAGAAGTGTCCACATTATAATATATGGGTTTGTTATATAAGAGTTAAGACCTAATTATTTAAAATTATAAATTTAAAAGATCTTTGGTAATGTAATAAAATTAATTCCAGTTTTAAATTCATTTGAATATGAAATTTTTAAGTCCATTGTTGAGATGCTATGTCTGGGTATGATATACTCTATAATACCAAATGTAGGATCTAATATGTAAAATGAGATGCTCAAATACAAGAGGGGGGTTAATTGTATACTTTAAAAATTCTCAAAGAATTTTTTTATAACCAAAATTCACACAACTTACAACAAATAATATTATACCATAAAGGGTATAGAATCTAACTAAATCAAAGTACAAATTTAAGGAAGTATAAGAAATTTATAATTTCCTCAACAATAAAAATACACAGCAAAAAACAAAATACTACAAGTAACAAGTAGTAACTCTTTTAACCCAAATATGAGGGTATCCAACAACCCTGGATAAAAGGTCCCTTGATTTATTCTTTTAAGAAAGTCTGCCTTACCCAAACCTTGGTAAGCCCTCAATCCCATGATCAGTATTTGTCTTACTATCCCTATAGGCCATTGATTTGTAAGGAAATATGCACCTCTGACTTCACAACCTGAAGTCTTGGATTTTATGGAAATCGAACCTCTACACTAAGAAAATCTGCAAGAAGCAAAGTTTGAACAAGCAGTTAAAACCTTTCTGCACGAATCATGAGAGTTTATAAGAGTATCCCTCTCTATAAATCACTTCAACAGCATGTAAGGACAGTTTTCAAAGTTCAGTTCTGAAATTTGTTTGCTCTTTTCAAATGAGATACTATTTATAGGCTTGGTTCCAATAGTCGTCTCCCTCCTCCAACGGTTATATTCTTCCTTGAATTTTAGAGGGACCTGTACACGTGTCACTAAAACAGTGGTTAGTTGATAACTGAAAGAATGACATCATTTTATAACTCAAAAAGTTTAAGCATAACCCAAAAACTGATATTCATAATTAATGAAAATGAATGTTTGGAGTCTAAGAAAGAATAAATTCAGAGTCTAAAATACAAGGATATTCAGATTCTGTTTTGTAAGAATTCGAAACCTGAAATCTATAGAATTTTGGAGTCTGGATTCACAATAATTCAGAACCTGAACTTACAAAGTTCGGAATCAGAGTTCATGAGAATTTAGAGTCAGAACTCATTAAGAGTTCGGAGTCTATATTGAGAGAACTTGGAGTCAGAAATTGGATAAGTTCGTAACCAGAATTCGTAATCAAAATCCTTAGTCGAACTTTTCATAAGTTTGTAATCATAATTCAGAGTCGAACTTCATGAATGTTCGTATCCAGAATTTTGGGTTGAACTTCATGAGAGTTCGTATCCAGGATTCAGAGGTGAACTTCATGTGAGTTCGTATCTAGAATTTGGAGTTGAACTTTATAAGAGTTCGTATCCAGAATTCAGAGTTGAACTTCATGAGAGTTCGTATCCATAATTTGGAGTCTTAAATAGAATGACTCATATCTAAATATTATATGATTTCGATTTTTTGTCTCAATCCGAATTTTACACTTATAAAGAAAATGATATGAATAATGAAAATGAGCTAAGATAAATTTCCATGGGGAAGGGAATTTTTCCTTATAGAAGTAAAACAAGGTAAAAATAGATTTCCCATGAGATAAGGTGTTTGTGATTTTCAAAACAAGAGAAATGGTAAATTCATAAGGAAACCTTAATGACTCAAAAATTTCCCCCTTGAATGAAGGAATGGAAAAAGTCATAAGGAAACCCTTATTGACTCAACATCCATGTCCTTACAGATGGTATCAGAGTAGGGATTAAATTACTTTAGAGGATATGATGTTATTAGAGGAAAAGATAGTAGTCCTCTATAACCATAATGGTTAGTATGATAGGGAGAATAATTGTAGAGACCCAAAGCTTGACGTACATGGACATTACATTACTTTTGCGGAATACTTAGTACATAACAAAAACACACACACACAAGGATCGTAATAGTTTAGTGTCTTTGGAAACTCGAAATATAATCTTCTAATCTTGGTGAAAGATCTTCAACATCTCCCATAAAGATCTTCCTTTTTTTTACCTAAAACCTTTCTTTATATCCTGGGGAAAAGAAAACATAAAAGGGTGAGCTCAAATGCTCAGTAAGTGTAAACAAATGAAATATCAATCACATCATTTTCATAAGAACATAACATTTTGAAAATCTTAACCTGCAAAAGAGAGCATAATTTCATAACATGGGATAAATCATAGTAGTGAAATGAAATCTCAATAATCATAACATAAAACATGAAATTTTGTGGCATACACACATAATCATAGAGAATCATTTCTTATTAGTCAAGACTCATTGCCAAGACTATCTTAGTAGACAAAGTACCTTTCTGAACGGAGTCACCCTCGTTTCAGTCCTGTTTCACTGAATCGGTATAACCTACCATTCCAGCCATGTCTATCTCATGAGATATAAAATCTTTAGCCAATGCATTGGAGGGAGATATAGGTCCCACCCATCTTATAATGAATCCTTTCTTATGTGTGCCACATAATCATAAATCATACATCATCGCATAACACATGTAACAAAAATGGGATTCTTGAAACATCATGACATCATAAAACAAATCATATAAGGTAAATGACTTCATAAAAATAATTCTCTCACAACATAATCAAATCAATGTAATAATAGGGATAAAAACAGAACCCTTTATTATCTTAGATGGAAAATAATTTTGATAAAACACTTGAACTCCATTCTTGAGGAAAATATCCTTTCTTCTTCAAAAACACTTTTCTTTTCTTAACATGTCATACAATTATAAAATAAAAGCAGTTGATTAAAAATAAACTTGAAAACTTCTAAAGGAATCTTCTTGGAAATAATTTTTTAAAAATCCATTCATGCCGTATAAGTTAAAAAGACATTCTTCTCGTACTTTTGTCAGAAAAGTCAAAAAGTACCTCGTACGGAAAATGACAAAAGATTCCTTTCATATCTTTTACTAAAAACTCACCGAAAGGTAAAATTGGATTTAAAAAATTGTAGGTGGATGTAAATAATATTACATATTTAGTAAACATGGATGTGGATGATAAAATACACCCCAGTAAATATCAAAGTATAAACAATCTCGGATAAAAATGAGATTGTGATATTTCTCTTACCTTAGGTCTGACTTGCTTTGTAAGTGTCCGAACCTCCTGTATAATGATTTAAATCATGTTATTGACTTATTTCAGAATCATATTCATTGTTATTATATCATATATCGTCCACTTATGACTTTATATTACCCGTTCTTTTGTAAATTCATGTTAAAGTAGCGTTTTGGGTAAAATCGTCTCATTTGTCGTTCGTGTTTTTAACTTGTAATTATTCATATGATTACTTAGATCATGATTACTTAATTCCAGAATATAAAACATGATCTATATATATATATTCATAATATACATATATATAATAAATCAGTAAATGGAAATAAATACACCGTTCATGGAGACGGTAGTCCGTACGTACGCATGAACGCTGTTTTCGTTTCCTTAGTGAATTGAATGGAATTAAGTAGATGACATACATATAAATATAAATAAATCCAGTATCATTATTATTTCATATATTTGATTAGTACTTATTATATATACTTTATAATCATTCATGAATGGTTAATCATTGAGAATGAATCTCATCGCGTCGTGGAGACGGTAGTCCGTACGTACGCACGAGCGATGATATCGTTCCCATGGTCGTGGAATTGTGTTGAAGTATATATATATTATTTCAGTATCAATATTACTTTATAATAATCACAAATAGTTACTCATTACACCATTATACCCATCCTTGTAAGGTGATGGTGGAAAATAGATTACACCACGGCGTGGAGACGGTATTCCGTACGTTCGCACGCGCGGTGATTTCATTTTTCCGTAGGATGGATAGAAGGTTAATTAGGGTTGTTTCATATTTATAATAACATATCAGTATGTAAGTAATACTTATGTTATTACTTTATCGTGAAACAACTAAAGAAGAAGAAGTTTAAGAAGAAAGAAGTTGAAAAGATCGGTAATGGATATTACCTCTTCTTTGGAACGCCTCTTTGAATCCTCCACTTAGGGAACTATGATTGGTCTTTGAAGAAGACCAGGACCTCTAGGATTATTCTAGGGAAGTGGAGAAAGGATTTTGGCAGGGTTTGGCCGAGCTTGAGTGCTCAAATTGGTGTGAGGAGGAGGGGGAGTAGGTGCCCTTTTATAAGGGAGGAGAGGGGCACCTTAGGAATATCTCAAAATATTATTTTATATTAAAGTCAAAATCGGTTTATAATGGTTCCAAAGAGTCTTATTTCGAAGCTAAAGTGGGGATGGGTCGAAATCCTATCAACCAATAGGATTTAGACAAGTTTAGGGTATTATTTTAACCTTATCAATTAGATTTAACTCTAAGTTAAATAATTTAACTTTTACCGTGTCTTTTTGTTTTCTTTCACTATATGGTTAATACACTTACTATAACATGCCAAAAGAACCCCAAATTGTTTATTATTAATATATATATCCTTATCTAAGTCATTTGGATGAACCTTATATTTTTAGGAATAAAATAACAATTAGTAATATAATATTTGATTTAAAAACTATTTTGTGTCAATTTTGAAACTATTTGATATATGATTTTTGTGAAAGTCATAAAAGAATTATATGTTCGAACAAAGTTTATTACATCAACACTAATATATCATAGTAACCTAGAAAATTAGTGGAATTCATAAAAAGTCTCAAATTACATCTATTTTGGTGTTTATAACATCAATTATGTCAATATTTCATTAATAAGATAATTACTGCATCATCATTATGTCATAAATAAATTAAATTATTTAATGTCTAAAAATTACAAATAAAATACCATTATGTAGGAAATCCTTTTAGATTTCTAATGAATATTTACAATCGAATTTATCTTCATTATAACCATATATTAAAAATGTTTTACTTATCAAACATTGATTTTAACTATTTTAACCCTTCTTTAAATAAATTAATAATAAATGTCCTAATCTAATCCAAGTGGGCCTAAGTGGTCATATTTTATTCCTAAGATTGACTTTGTTAGAATTACACTTTTCCAATAGAATTAGGACATGTGTTAGGGTAATAATAATATCATTTTTACCCTTAATTACCCTATTTACTTTTAACCGTGGTAAATAAAAGTAAAAAGTTACTATTCACCAAAATTTATTTTCATCTCATTGAACCACATTTTACTTACTGACATCAACCGTGTCTCTCGGATTTTTGAAATTCCATTCACAGAAGCGGTAAAATTATGTTTTATGAAAAATTCAGTTTTTTTTTAACTACCACTTAGTAGTTTCACTATTCATCAAGAATTGATGTTTTTCAGAACAATGCCAAAATTTCATCCTAAGCTATATTTCATATTACGAATTCAAAAATGAGGTCTATTTTACCAAATTCATAACATAGAAGTTGCATTAATTAATTTTATAATTAAATCCCGCTGTTAAAACAAATAGTGTGTTTTTAAGAAACAATATCTATCAAAAGATTGACACTTGTTTATGTCTGGTTTAAATGTGAAATTACATCCAATGACCAACATTGTATTAAATTGTAAAAATATATTCTAAATATACTTTAAAACCACTAAAATTTACAATTTATCACTATTAATTATTTCGATTTAAAAAGTTGTTTTTAATTATAATTTCGTAATTTTCACTATTCATCAGAATATGAAAGTTATCCGAAAAGTACCAAAATTTCACCTTAGGCTAAATTCGATACTCCGAATCCAAAAATGAAGTCCATTTTGAGAGCTAAAATTTATAAAATTTTAAAAGGTGGTTATTACTATTCATAACGGCTAGTTATAATAATATTTTAATAGCATATCGTTGTTTAGTGAAACTCGGTATTGCGTACTACACATGCTATCGAGGAAGGTCGTGATTGCATGTAATGCAAGGCAAGTCAATGATGTGTGTTGTGCAAGCTCCTTTTGGTGTAGCGTACAACACAAGACATTAATAAAATTAAAAAAATAGTTTTCATAAAATCTCGGGCTGTTACATTCTACCCACCTTAAAATGAATTTCGCCCTCGAAATTCGTCGGGGTTATAAATAGTTTACTATTCAAAAGTTTCTTTAATAGAAACCCACATCGTAAAAAGGAATACCAAAACCAATCTTTAAAAACGAAAGTATGAAACGTAATGGTTACCCAAATAAACTAATCACTGGGTTTCCACATAGGTGAAAATATGGATATGGAAGAAAAATCTAACCATCATGTTCTGATGGAGAGTGGTAGAGAACATGGCTATGTAAAAGATAGCAATCACAAAGCCAAAAATTTGTGACGATCTAAGGTACCATCTGATTCATCAGATATAAGGGCACTAGGACAACATTTTTGGTTTTCAAGATCGTTTCCCTAAAGTTAAAAAGTTTGAATTAGAATAAATACTTACTTTATTTTGGTATAATATCACTGTTGTTCGTGCCTTGAACAATTTCTACTTCATCTCTTAAATAAATGAAGTTGAAATTTGTTATTCGTGAAGTGTTAGTAGATCATGTGATAGAATGACGGGTCATTCCATCTGTCTCAAAAGGTTAGCAAAATTTATATACATAAGTCGATCTATAGTGAGATTAATCATATATGGTTCTTCAAATGGACTTATACTTCATATATCATACTGCTTAATATAATAAAACTAGTTTCTACTAAACATGGACTTCCTGTAGGCCAGTGGTAGGCGATAAAGGCCAGTCGCACTTCGGTTATGGGTTCAATTCCCACGGCCTTGTCCGACGCCATGGGTTGTCACCCGTCCTGCAGGTTGTCCTTTTTCTAAAACTATATTACTATAACATCCCATCAATAATATCGAAAAAACTTTTATCCTTAAACAATACTAACTTATGTCCAACATAATCCATTCCAATCTTTAGGATTATCCATAATACTTCAGTCCACTCTCATAACATAGTAAAAACGATTACCAGAGATTTAACACCATCGTCGATCCCCATATATCATAAGGTATGTTTTGTTGGTCACATTCCAAACATTCAAAGTCCTTAATCATGTATTCTCTTGAATACCTTAGTGAAAACATGAATGCAGTTAAAAGTTAACACTTTCCACATACCAAAATCCTCAGAATTCTATATACTCAAACCATGATATCACTTAGTCCTTATATCAATCATGAGCTCATGAATACTGTTAAACATTTCATTTTCTCGTTTTCCCTTCATTATGCGCATATCATCTTATTTCCAAAAATATCTCAATTACTTTGAATACCACATTAGACCAATACATAAATATTCCAACATTCCACGATACTATATACAACACTATTTTGGAATCCCATTACATAAACACTTAATCATTCCACCACATCGTTGTCATATTCAACATTGCCAATAGTGATCGCATGTGACTTCCCTTTGTCCTTTGCGTTCAGTGGTTTCTCATGTTGATCATCACTAACCCTTGGATTAGGGCATTTATTAGCATAATGCCCCATTTCCTTGCACTTGAAGCATTGAAGTGTTGGTGGTGCATTCTCTACAGTGTTTGCTTTATTCACATCATTAGAATCCCTTTTTCCATTACTTCGACACTCAGCTACTCGATGACCTTCTTTTCCACACTTAAAACATTTTCTAGTCCCTTTAAGACAATCTCCACCATGCTTCTTTCCACACTTTGAGCATAAGGAAACATTCATTTTCTTTTCACCATTATTCTGAGATTTCTCCTTGAACTCCATCTTTCGTTTCTTTTCAAAACCATGAGATGGATATGTAACACCAACTTCCATTTCTACCTTGATAGCACAACGCACAATTTCTTCATAGCTACTGAAGTCTCTTATTGATAATACCCTTCGAAGACTTGGTTTTAAGCCACTGAAAAATCGATCATCTTTACTTTCAGGTTGGATGATAATACCAGAAGCATACCTTGCAAGTCTTGTAAAATTTGCTTCATAGGTACCAACAGATTCATCATCCCTTTGCTTCAGTTCAGGAAACTCTTTCTCCATCTTTGTTCGAAGAATACGAGGGAAGTACTTACTGAAAAACTAGTTCTTGAACTCGTCCCATTCCATGGAATCAATTTCATCTCTTTGCCTCGTATTCTTGATAAGATTCCACCATTTATCAGCTTCACCTTCCAAACGATATACTGATAAGATGACTTTATCATGTTCAGAACATTGAAGTACTGAAAATATCTTTTCAGTGGTACTGATCTATTGTTCAGCAACAAGTGGATCGGAAGTCCCACTGAAAGAAGGTGGATGTTTCCTCATGAAGGACTCAATAGAATATTGTTCCCTTCTCTACTCATTTGGAAGTCCAGAATGATTCATAGCTTGTGTAAGGATAGCAATAAGATTTTGCACTCTATCTCCCATAACATTTGTTTGTTCAGGAGGGCAATCATTGCATTGTCCATTGCATTGATCAACACGGTTCCTTCGGGTTCCAGCCATCGTCTAAAACCCAAAAGAATAGTGTGAGAGGCAAAAATCATGATAGGGAAAACAACAAAATAAAGTGGGAGTACCCTCAATATATAACATCTTACGTTTAATTCTATGATCGTTATCATAATTCTAGTACTATAACCTATACGTATACTTAACCTTAGGGACATCCCTAGATATACCTTAAAAATATCTCTAGGGATCTCACTAACGTTTTCGCATCCTAGTTTCCAAAGGTTGACTAAACCTTTGCTCTGATACCAACTGTAGAGACCCAAATCTTGACGTACATGGACATTAAATTACTTTTGCGGAATACTTAGTACATAACAAAAACACACACACACAAGGATCGTAAGAGTTTAGTGTCTTCGGAAACTCGGAATATAATCTTCTAATCTTGGTGAAAGATCTTCAACATCTCCCATAAAGATCTTCATTTTTTTTACCTAAAACCTTTCTTTATATCCTGGGGAAAAGAAAACATAAAAGGGTGAGCTCAAATGCTCAGTAATTGTAAACAAATGAAATATCAATCACATCATTTTCATAAGAACATAACATTTTGGAAATCTTAACCTGCAAAAGAGAGCATAATTTCATAACATGGGATAAATCATAGTAGTGAAATGAAATCTCAATAATCATAATATAAAACATGAAACTTTTTGTCATACACACATAATCATAGAGAATCATTTCTTGTTAGTCAAGACTCATTGCCAAGACTATCTTAGTGGACAAAGTCCCTTTCTGAACCGAGTCACCCTCGCTTCAGTCCTGTTTCACTGAACCGGTATAACCTACCATTCCAGCAATGTCTATCTCATGAGATATAAAATCTTTACCCAATGCATTGGAGGGAGATATAGGTCCCACCCATATTATAATGAATCCTTTCTTATGTGTGCCACATAATCATAAATCATACATCATCGCATAACACATGTAACAAAAATGGGATTCTTGAAACATCATGACATCATAAAACAAATCATATAAGGTAAATGACTTCATAAAAATAATTCCCTCACAACATAATCAAATCAACGTAATAATAGGGATAAAAACAGAACCCTTTATTATCTTAGATGGAAAATAATTTTGATAAAACACTTGAACTCCATTCTTGAGGAAAATATCCTTTCTTCTTCAAAAACACTTTTCTTTTCTTAACATGTCATACAATTATAAACTAAAAGAAGTTGATTAAAAATAAACTTCAAAACTTGTAAGGGAATCTTCTTGTAAATAATGTTTTAAAAATCCATTCATGCCGTATAAGTTAAAAAAAACATTCTTCTCGTACTTTTGTCAGAAAAGTCGAAAAGTACCTCGTACGGAAAATGACAAAAGATTCCTTTCATGTCTTTTACTAAAAACTCACCGAAAGGTAAAATTGGATTTAAAAAATTGTAGGTGGATGTAAATAATATTACATATTTAGTAAACATGGATGTGGATGATAAAATACACCCCAGTAAATATCAAAGTATAAACAATCTCAGATAAAAATGAGATTGTGATATTTCCCTTACCTTAGGTCCGACTTGCTTTGTAAGTGTCCGAACCTCCTGTATAATGATTTAAATCATGTTATTGACTTATTCCAGAATCATATTCATTGTTATTATATCATATATAGTCCACTTATGACTTTATATTACCCGTTCTTTTGTAAATTCATGTTAAGGTAGCGTTTTGGGTAAAATCGTCTCATTTGTCGTTCGTGTTTTTAACTTGTAATTATTCATATGATTACTTAGATCATGATTACTTAATTCCAGAATATAAAACATGATCTATATATATATATTCATAATATACATATATATAATAAATCAGTAAATGGAAATAAATACACCGTTCATGGAGACGGTAGTCCGTACGTACGCATGAACGCTGTTTTCGTTTCCTTATTGAATTGAATGGAATTAAGTAGATGACATACATATAAATATAAATAAATACAGTATCATTATTATGTCATATATTTTATTAGTACTTATTATATATACTTTATAATCATTCATGAATGGTTAATCATTGAGAATGAATCTCATCGCGTCATGGAGACGGTAGTCTGTACGTACGCACGAGCGATGATATCGTTCCCATGGTCGTGGAATTGTGTTGAAGTATATATATATTATTTAAGTATCAATATTACTTTATAATAATCACTAATAGTTACTCATTACACCATTATACCCATCCTTGTAAGGTGATGGTGGAAAATAGATTACACCACGGCGTGGAGACGGTATTCCGTACGTACGCACGCGCGGTGATTTCATTTTTCCGTAGGATGGATAGAAGGTGAATTAGGGTTGTTTCATATTTATAATAACATATCAGTATGTAAGTAATACTGATGTTATTACTTTATCGTGAAACAACTAAAGAAGAAGAAGTTGAAGAAGAAAGAAGTTGAAAAGATCGGTAATGGATATTACCTCTTCTTTGGAACGCCTCTTTGAATCCTCCACTTAGGGAACTATGATTGGTCTTTGAAGAAGACCAGGACCTCTAGGATTATTTTGGGGAAGTGGAGAAGGGATTTTGGCAGGGGTTGGCCGAGCTTGAGTGCTCAAATTGGTGTGAGGAGGAGGGGGAGGAGGTGCCCTTTTATAAGGGAGGAGAGGGGCACCTTAGGAATATCTCAAAATATTATTTTATATTAAAGTCAAAATCGGTTTATAATGGTTCCAAAGAGTCTTATTTCGAAGCTAAAGTGGGGATGGGTCGAAATCCTATCAACCAATAGGATTTAGACAAGTTTAGGGTATTATTTTAACCTTATCAATTAGATTTAACTCTAAGTTAAATAATTTAACTTTTACCGTGTCTTTTTGTTTTCTTTCACTATATGGTTAATACACTTACTATAACATGCCAAACGAACCCCAAATTGTTTATTATTAATATATATATCCTTATCTAAGTCATATGGACGAACCTTAGATTTTTAGGAATAAAATAACAATTAGTAATATAATATTTGATTTAAAAACTATTTTGTGTCAATTTTGACACTATTTGATATATGATTTCTGTGAAAGTCATAACAGAATTATATGTTCGAGCCAAGTTGATTAAATCAACACTAATATATCATAGTAACCTAGAAAATTAGTGGAATTCATAAAAAGTCTCAAATTACATCTATTTTGGTGTTTATAACATCAATTATGTCAATATTTCATTAATAAGATAATTACTGCATCATCATTATGTCATAAATACATTAAATTATTTAATGTCTAAAAATTACAAATAAAATACCATTATGTAGTAAATCTTTTTAGATTTCTAATGAATATTTACAATCGAATTTATCTTATGTATAACCCTATATTAAAAATGTTTTACTTATTAAACATTGATTTTAACTATTTTAACCCTTCTTTAAATAAATTAATAATAAATGTCCTAATCTAATCCAAGTGGGCCTAAGTGGTCATATGTTATTCCTAAGATTGTTTTTGGTATAATTACACTTGTCCAATAGAATTAGGACATGTGTTAGGGTAATAATAATATCATTTTTACCCTTAATTACCCTATTTACTTTTAACCGTGGTAAATAAAAGTAAAAAGTTACTATTCACCAAAAATTATTTTCATCTCATTGAACCACATTTTACTTACTGACATCAACCGTGTCTCTCGGATTTTTGAAATTCCATTCACAGAAGCGGTAAAATTATGTTTTATGAAAAATTCAGTTTTTTTTTAACTACCACTTAGTAGTTTCACTATTCATCAAGAATTGATGTTATTCAGAACAATGCCAAAATTTCATCCTAAGATATATTCCATATTCCGAATTCAAAAATGAGGTATATTTTACCAAATTCATAACATATAAGTTTCATTAATTAATTTTATAATTAAATCCCGATGTTAAAACAAATAGAATGTTTTTAAGAAACAATATCTATCAAAAGATTGACACTTGTTTATGTCTGGTTTAAATGTGAAATTACATCCAATGACCAACATTGTATTAAATTGTAAAAATATATTCTAAATATACTTTAAAACCACTAAAATTAAAAATTTATCACTATTAATTATTTCGATTTAAAAAGTTGTTTTTAATTATAATTTCATAATTTTCACTATTCATCAGAATATGAAAGTTATCCGAAAAGTACCAAAATTTCACCTTAGGCTAAATTCAATACTCCGAATCCAAAAATGAAGTCCATTTTGAGAGCTAAAATTTCTAAAATTTTAAAAGGTGGTTATTACTATTCATAACGGCTAGTTATAATAATATTTTAATAGCATATCGTTGTTTAGTGAAACTCGGTATTGCGTACTACACACGCTATCGAGGAATGTCGCGATTACATGTAATGCAAGGAAAGTCAAGGATGTGTGTTGTGCAAGCTCCTTTTGGTGTAGCGTACAACACAAGACATTAATAAAATTAAAAAAATAGTTTTCATAAAATCTCGGGCTGTTACAATAATATTCATTTTAGATAAATTAAAAGATTTTGATATTACATGAATAAGGATATCTTATTATTTATCATCCTCATAATATGGTATATTATGATTTTATTGATATGATTTCACTATAATTTTTTATTTTAGTAAATGTTTGGATCCACTAGGAACAAAAGTAACAATGGATATGAAGGAACATGTAGTGGTTATCTAAATGAGAAACCAAATGGAATTAGGGTTTTAGTGACAAATATTATGGTTATTATTAACCATATATCAAGAGTAATCATTAAAAACATAAACCTTAGTGAGTTTCCTAATAAATTAAATGTGAGATAAATGAAGCCCTGTGAAATTTTAGATGATAATGATCAAAAAGGTAAATATATTCAGTCACATATGTTCCACGATTTTGGAAATCATCAACTTGGAAAATTCATTAAAATAATGTTAATATTGTTTATATGTGGTAAAGGATTTCACAAATTAATAATCTACCAAGGAAAAAAAGAAGTCTTTAGTTAACTATATGAAGGGAAAAAAGTTATTCTTAAGGTATCAATTGAACATTTTAAATGCAGGTAGAATGGTGATTATTAAAATCGATTCCCTAGGGGGGTCACCCATGAATGGGATGAGAAAAACCATACAGATATCTATTTAGGAATACCTAATGTCATTATAGTTGAATATTATGAAATTGAAAATGACATATGAAAGGTATGGATTATTTCTAGGACTATGTTTCGACATTGTTGAATTATAAGACACGGTTCGTTTTTTTGTTTATAGGAAATAAGTATTAATTAATTGTATTGAAGATCATGGAAGTATGAATGATTAAGATGTCTATATATAAGGAGTTCATGTGTTATGGTATATTTAAGGAAGATCGTAAGATTAAAATAATTAATACTCTTTTGATGATGGGAGTAATTTGGAAGATTTTTATGTATTTTTGATAGATGTTTGAGATATTTATAACCATTAAGATTATCATAAAAATTATATATATAAGGAATAATGATATTTTTATTTTGTGGACAAAAGTTTAAAGGCATGGAAAACCTTTAGTGTTTACATAATATTTTATGTTGGGGTAATTATGGGTTATTACATTTTTAGGGATGTGAAATGAATGGCATGTAATAAACTTTAGGTTAAAACATTAATTTAATGTTTAATATATTAAGTTTAATTTTTGTGATGTTTATCACATTTATAGAACAAGTATAAATATTATATTTATATAGTTTTGGAAAAAGGACAGCCCATAGTACGGGATACAACCCATCACATCTGTAAAGGCTTATAGGATTGAACCAAAATCTAAAGGGTAAAAAGGTTTCATTGCCTACAACAATCATATGTGGTGTACTGGTTAGTATGACCTTGATTTTATTTATTTAAATGATCTGATAGATAAAAGTTAAGTAAATTATTGGAAAATTATTTTTATTTTATAGATAACCATGAGAGTGAATGTGATTTTGTGATTATGTAATTATTGTTGTTTTCAAAAACGTTCACTATTTTTGGAACCTTATATGATTATGGTAAACATAATATTTTTGTATTTTATTTGAATAATAAAGGTTCAATTATCTTTTATAAGAATATACTGTTTTAATGTGACTTTATAGTGATTTATGTTATTTATGGAAATTATTAATATATGTTGCATATTATGTGGTCATATAATATACTTTTTGGAAAGAGACATTAAGATTGATTGATATTATTGGGAGATATATGTTAAATTAATCTTGGAAGGCTCACTACTAGAAACTTAGGGTATACCAATGGTTTTAGACCATTGGGATAAGCTGGAAAACTGTTGGTATAACCTATACCTACAATTTTTCAAACCATTGGCTATTAAAGTGTGAGGATAGATCTATGACAATGGTTATTTACTAACCATTAGAAAAATGCACTTATAATTACACTATTCCAATAGTTTCTACAAAATGATGGAATAAATCTTTACCAATAGTTTTATACCATTGGTATATATCGATCACTAACTCTATACCAACGGTTTAAAACCCGTTGGAAAAGATATTGTTTTTATATCTATACCAATGGTTTCAAAACCCTTGGTATAGAGTTCTGCAATTCCAAACAGCAGCCCATAATTGGATTATATGAATTCTCTTTTTACATGACATAAAATCTATTTCACAACCCTACCCATCCTTATGCGATTGGTTAGTAAATAACCATTGGCATAGATCTATCCCCACACTTCAACAGCCAATGGTTTGAAAAATTGTTGGTATAGGTTATACCAACGTTTTTCTAACTTATCCAAATGTTTTAAAACCATTGGTATACCCTAAGTTTCCAGTAGTGAGCCTTCCAAGATTATTTTAACATCTATATCCCAATAATATCAATAAATCTTAATGTCTCTTTCCAAAAAGTATATTATATAACCACATAATATGAAACATATATTAATCATTTCCATAAATAACCTAAATCACTATAAAGTCACATTAAAATCGTATTTTCTTATAAAAGATAATTCAACCTTTATTATTCAAATAAAGTCCAATAATATTATGTTTACCATAATCATATAAGGTTCTAAAAATAGTGAACTTTTTCCAAAACAACAATAATGACATAATCACATTCACTCTCATGGTCATCTATAAAATAACAAATATTTTCCAATAATTTACTTAACTTTTATCTATCAGATCATTTAAATAATGAAAATCAAGGTCATACTAACCAGTACATCACATAGGACAATTGTAAGAAATGAAACCTTTTTACCCTTTAGATTTTGGTTCAATCCTAGAATCCTTTACAGATGTGATGGGTTGTTGCCCATACTATGGGGTGTCCTTTTTCCAAAACTATATGAATATAATATTTATACTTGTTCCATAAATGTGATAAACATCACAAAAATTAAACTTAATATATTAAACATTAAATTAATGTTTTAACCTAAAGGTTATTACATGCCTTTCATTTCACATCCCTAAAAATGTTACAACCCATAATTACAGCAACATAAAATATTATGTAAACACTAAAGGTTATCCATACCTTTAAACCTGTGTCCAAAAAATAAAAATTTCATTATTTCTTATATATATAATTTTTATGATAAACTTAATGGTTACAAATACCTCAAAAATATATCAAAACTACATAAAAATCTCCCAAATTACTCCCATCATCAAAAGATTATTAATTATTTTAATCTTACAATCTTCCTTAAATCTACCATAACACTTGAACTCCTTATATATAGACATATAAATCATTCATCCTTCCATGATTTTCAATTTTATTAATTAATACTTATTTCCTATAAACAAAAATATGAACCATGTTTTGTAATTCAATAATGTCGAAACTTAGTCCTAGAAATAATCCATACCTTTCAGGTGTCATTTTCAATTTTCCTAATATTCAACTATAATGATATTAGGTATTACTAAAAAGATATCTGTATGGTTTTTCTCATCCCATTCATGGGTGACCCCCCTAGGGCATCGATTTTAATAATCACCATTCTACCTGCATTTAAAATGTTCAATTGATACCTTAAGAAGAACTTTTTCTATTCATATAGTTAAATAAAGAATTCGTTTTTTCCTCGGTATATTATTACTTTGTGAAATCCTTTACCACATATAAACAATATTAACATTATTTTCATGAATTTCCTAGTTGATTATTTAAAAATTCGTGGAACATATGTCACTAAATATATTTACCTTTTTGATCATTATCATCTAAAATTTCACAGGGATTCATTTATCTCACATTTGATGTATTAGGAAACTCACTAAGGTTTATGTTTTTAATTATTACTCTTGATATCTGGTTAAGAATAACCATAATATATCTCACTAAAACCCGGATTACATTTGGTTTCTCATTTAGATGACCACTCCATTTTCCTTCACATCCATTGTTACTTTGGTTCCTACTGCATCTAAACATTTACTAAAATAAAAAATGATAGTGAAATAATATCAACAAAATCATAATATACCATATTATGAGGATGATAAATAATAATATATCCTTATTCATGTTATACTAAACTCTTTTAATTTATCTAAAATGAATGTTATTCTCCCTATCATACTAACCATTATGGTTATAGAGGACTACTATATTTTTCTCTAATAACATCATATCCTCTAAATTTATTTAATCTCTACTCTGATACCATGTGTAAGGACATGGATGTTGAGTCAATAAGGTTTTCCTTATGACTTTTTCCATTCCTTCATTGAAGGGGGAAATTTTTGAGTCATTAAGGTTTCCTTAGGACTTTACCATTTCTCTTTTTTTGAAAATTACAAACACCTTATCTCAAGGAAAATCTATTTTTACCTTGTTTTACTTATATAAGGAAAAATTCCCTTCCCCAAGGAAATTTATCTTACCTCGTTTTCATATTTCATATCATTTTCCTTCTAAGTGTAAAATTTGGATTCAGACCAAAACCTCAGAATCATATAATATTTAGATATGAGGCATTTTATTTAACACTCTGAATTATGGATACGAACTCTCATGAAGTTAAAATAGGAATTCTGGATACAAACTCTCCTGAAGTTCAACTCTGAATTATAGATACGAACTCTCATGTAGTTCAACTCCAAATCCTGGATACGAACTCTCATGAGGTTCAACTCTAAATTCTGGATACAAACATTCATGAAGTTTGACTCCTAATTATGATTATGAACTTATGAAAAGTTTGACTAAGGATTTTGATTACGAATTCTGGTTACGAACATAACCAAGTTCTGACTTCGAGTTCTCTGAATAAAGACTCTGAAATCTTAATGAGTTCTGACTCCAAATTCTCCTGAACTCTGACTCTAAACTTTATAAGTTCAGGTTCCGAATTCTTGTGAATCTAGACTCCGAATTTCCTTAAAATTGAGATTCCGAATTTCTACAGAATTCGGGTTCTGAATTCCTACAAAATAGAATCTGAATATCCTTGTATTTTATACTTCGAATTCATTCTTGATTAGACTTTGAACTTTCATTTTCTTTCATTCTGAATATCATTTTTTGGGTTATGCTTACACTTGTTGAGTTAAATAATTATGTCGTTCATTCAGTTATCAACTAACCATTGTTTGACTGACACGTGTATAGGTTCCTCCGAAATTCAAGGAAGAATATGACCATTGGAGGACGAATATGACCATTGGAAACGAGACTATAAATAGGATCTCATTTTAAAAGAGAAAAAAAATTTCAAAACAGAACTTTGACAACTGTGCATACATGCTTTTAAGGTGATTTCTATAGAGAGAGACTCTTATAGACTCTCTAGCTTCGTGCAGAAAGTTTTGAATTTCCTATTCAAACTTTTCTTCGTGCAGATTTGCTAAGTGAAGAGGTTCGATTTCCTTAAAATCAAAGACTTTGGGTTGTGAAGTCAGAGGTTCCGATTTCCTAACAGATCGATGGCTTGCGGGGATAGAAATACAGATACCGATCTTCAGATATAGGACTTACCTGGGTTTGGGTAAGACAGACTTTATTGAAAGTTAAATCAAGGGACCTTTTATCCAGGGTTGTTGGATACCCTCCTCTTTAGGTTAAAAGAGTTACTACTTGTTAATTGTAGTATTTTGTTTTCCGCTGGGTATTTGTATTATTGAGGAAAGTATAACTTTCTTATAATTTCTTAAATTTGTACTTTGATTTAGTTAGATTCTATATGCTTTAAGGTAGAATATTATTTGTTGTAAGTTGTGTGAATTTTGGTTATACAAAAATACCTTAAGAATTTTTAAAGTATACAATTCACCCCCCCCCCCCCCCACACACTCTTGTATTTGAGCATCTCATTTTAATCCAATGGTTGAGAATTCTTTAGATCTGATCAGACGGTTGAAATGATATCCGTAAGGAAAAATTTGGTTGAATCCAATCTTTTGAGGTTTTGAAAGGAAAGCATTCAGATTTAATGAAACTAGAATCTGAGAAATTTTAAAAACAAAAGAAACTATGAAAATTTTCATTATGAAAAATTTTGAATAACCAACTACGAAAATATTCATTACGAACAATTTTGAATAACCAACTATGAAAATTTTCATTATGAAAAATTTTGAAAAACCAACTACGAAAATTTTCATTATGAAAAATTCGAAAAACAAACTATCAAAATTTTCATTACGAAAATTTTTGAAAAATCTTCAATAACTGATGTACCCCCTTATGAAAAGGATTTTATTACTGTAAGGATATTGATTCAACAGGAAGTTAATCAAGGAAGATTACCTTATGGTTATCATTCCTAACTTCTTTTTAATGTATTCAAATCTATCGGAGGGTAAAGATTTTGTGAAAATATCAGCAAGTTGATCTTGTGTTCTGATAAATTGAAGAATGATATCTCCTTTTTGTGTGTGATCCCTAAGAAAGTGAGGCTTAATATCTATGTGATTTACACGAGAGTGATGTTTAGGTTTTTAATAATGGAAATAGCACTTGTGTTATCACACAAAATTTGTGTTTTAGTAAAATATAAGCCATATTCTGTGAGTGTGTGTTGTATCCACAACACTTGTGCACAATAACTTCCAGCTGCTACATATTCAGCTTTAGTAGTGGAAAGTTCTATTGAGTGTTGCTTCTTGCAAGACCAAAAAACTAATGAATCTCCTATGAAATGACAAGTTCCGGATGTACTATTTTATCCATAATTAATCCACCAAAGTCAGCATCTGAAAATATTTTTAAGACAAAATCATTTCTAGAAGTATAAAATAGTCCTAAATCTATGGTTCCCTTTAAGTAGAGAAAAATTCTTTTCACTGCCTTGAAGTGAGATTTCTTTGGATTGGATTGATATCTTGCATATAAGCATACTGAAAACATTAATTCTGGAAGACTAGCTGTCAAGTAAAGTAGACTTCCTATCATACTTCTAAAAGATGTTTGATCTACTGGTTTCCCAGCTTCATCAAGATCGAGTGTGTTTGAGGTACCGATGGGAGTACTTATACTTTTAGTTTTATCATATCCATAATTTTAAAAAATATCTTTAATATACTTATGTTGGGATATATAAATTCTTTCTGGTTTTTTAGAAATTTGAAAACCAAGGAAAAATGTTAACTCATCCATCATACTCATTTCAAACTCATATTTCATTAAATCTGCAAAGGAATCAGTTAAAGATTGTTGATTTTAACCAAATATAATGTCATCAACATAAATTTGAACAATCAAAACATTTTTCTTATCTTTCTTTATAAAAAGAGTTGGATCTGCATTTCCATTAAGATAGTTATTTTGAAGCAAAAATCCAATAAGTCTATCGTAGAAAACTCTAGGTTCTTGTTTAAGGCTATATAAAGCTTTGGTAAGTCTAAAAACATGATCAGGATGTTTTGTATCTTCAAAATCAGGAGGTTATTCAATAAAAAATTCTTCATGAACATAACCGTTAAGAAAAGAACATTTCACATCCATTTGAAAATGTTTGAAATTGAAAAATGCTTCAAAGGCTAGTAAAATATGAATAGATTCAAGTCTAGCTACTGGAGAATAGGTTTCTTCATACTCTATTACTTCTTGTTAATTATAGCCTTTAGCAACTAATCTAGCTTTATTTCTTACAATGATTCCATTTTCATCACACTTATTTTTGAAGACCTATTTTACTCCAATAACATAAGTTTCCTTAGGTCTTTCAGCCAAGGTCCAGACTTTATTCCTTTCAAATTCATTTAGTTCATCTTACATGGATTTAATCCAATCAACATCACCTAAATCTTCATCAGTGCTTTTTGGTTCTAATTGGGAAAGGAATGCTAAATGTTCTATTTCATTTCTTAAGGAACTTCTAGTCCTTATGGGTTGATTCACATCACCAATGATACTATCACTGGGATGATTCCTTATAAACGACTGATTTTGGTTTTGTAAAACTTGTTGATCAACATAAGGTAGGAAATATTATGGGGTAAATGTTTCAGAAGTATCTTCTTTAACATTTTCTTTATCAAAAGTATCTTCTATCAAAGGTTGACAATCAGTTTTTGAAAACAAATTCGAAGATATAGGTTGGGGTTATTTAAAAACAAAAGGATCAGTTTCATCAAATTTAACATGTACTGTCTCTTTAATAGTGCAAGTGTTTTTGTTGAAAACTTTATATGCCTTAGAAGTTGTGGAGTAGCCTAAGAAAATTCCTTCATCAGATTTTTGTGCGAATTTGTGTAAGTTTTCTTTAGTATTCATAATTAATACCTTTCAACCAAAAGCCTTAAAGTAGTAAAGTCTAGGTTTTCTACCATTCAATAACACATAAGCAGTTTTATTAAGAAAATTTCTAATCAAAACTCGATTTATAGTATAACAAGCGGTACTTACAGCTTTAGACCAAAAATGTTTGGCAATAGAATACTCACTCCACATGGTTCTAGTTATCTCTTGAAGAATTCTATTTCTTCTTTCAACAACACTATTTTTTTAGGTGTTCTGGGTGCTGAAAAGTTTTGAGTAATACCTTTTCTACTAAAAAAAGTTTCAAAATCAGAATTTCGAAATTCTCCACCATGATCACTATGAATAGTTTTCAATGGAAGGTTTTTCTCATTTTTATCTTGGGATATAAAACTTTTGAAATAAGAGAAATATTTATACTTATTTTCTAGAAAATATACCCACGTAAATATAGTGTAATAATAAACCATGAAAAATACATAATACTTTCCCCTAATGCTTCTAGTTTGTGTAAGACCAAAAAGATCCATATGCACTAGCTGTAATGCATCAGTAGTTGAGACTTCACTGACTGATTTAAAACTTGATTTATGTTGCTTTCCATATTGACAAGGATCACAGACTTTTGAAGAATCAAATATATGCTCTGGTAGATCCTTAACTAGTCCTTTCTTAGAAAGTTTTCATAAATTTATAAGGTTGTAGTGTCCTAACCTTCTATTCCATAACCAATAATGATATTCCATTGCACTAATGCAAGGTAAGTCTTGGATCCTAAGGTCTTATAAGTTTAGTGTGTAAACATTCTCTTTCCTATTGTAAAAAATAATAAACTCTTCCTTGGAATTGTGCACTAAGCACTTGTCATTCCTAAAATTCACAAGGTAGAATTCATCACATAACTGAATTATGCTAATGAGGTTGTGGTTAATAACCTTAACAAATAAAACATTTGAAATCAATGTTTTTCCAAGAAGAACAATATTACCGATACCAATAATTTCTCCCTGAGAATTATCTTCGAAAGTTACTTTTCCTCCTTTCGTTTTGATAATTTTTCAAAATAGTTTTTGTTAACAGTTATATGCCGGGAACATACATTATCCATGTACCAAGTATTGATGTTGGTACCTTCTCTATTTTCTTGAAAATAAGAGAGTTGTACTTTCAGAATCCAAACTTTCTTGGATCTGTAATTGTTAGACAACAAAATTTTGGGTATCCACATTTCTTTAGAAAAATAAGCTATATGAAACCCAAGAGATTGAAATTTATTCAAGGAGAAATTTTTCTTCCAATGACCACCACTTTGACAATTAGTGAAAAAAGGGGCTTTAGAAGGAACAAAATAGTTATTTTTCAAAATCATCTTTTGGTGAGTATAACCTACTCCAGTAGTGTTTCCTTGAGGTTTAATTTGAGAATAAATCTTGTCAAAATTTTCCTTCCAAGAGGTAATGTTTGAAAGAAGATTCTTAAGAGAGAATATTTCAGATTTTAGTCTGATGACTAAATTCTTATCCTCAGGAATCATTTCCTTAGAGTTAGATTTTTCCTCATAAACTTTCACCTTTAAAATAGCATTCATAAGATCTTTAGAAAGTTCTTACTTAGTAGAATTTTATTTTTCAAGGTCTTTAGAAAGTTTTCCTAAAATATCATCTTTATTTCTAAGATCTCTAGAAAAATATAAAATCGCTTTTGTAAGAATTTATTACCTAGTATTTCCCTTGTCTAATTTCTTAGAAATTTTACAATTTTTTGCTTCAAGTAACTTCGAAAATCTGGATACTTATTCATATGAAGGTTCTTCATTTTCTGTAGATGAATTATCTTCATTAGAAGTACTATTTTCAGAGTAGTATTTATTATCAAGAGATAAATTTGTTAAAGCATAGGCAGAGAATACCTTGGCCATAAGACATGTATTAGGGAAAGAAGTAGTAGCAATGAATCCCATATTCTTCTGTGGTGAAGAATCATATTTAGAATATTCACTTTATAAAGAGTCTCCATAGCTATCACTCCAAGTATCATTAGCTTTAAGACTTTTCTTGTGCTTTCATCGACGGAATTTCTTCTTATTCCTTTCTGAATTTCATTCCTTCTTTTCCTTATTTTTCAATAAAGGACAATCAGGTCTGATGTGACATGTTCTTCTACATTCATAACAAGTAACTTATCCATCTTTCTTATCTCTATAGTCTTTATTCTTGTAATTATTATGATGATTCTTCTGAGCTACAATCCTATTCATTCTCCGAGCAATATTTTCTAACTCATTATCAGAGTTTTCTATGTCACTGGATTCTCACTGAATAATAACTTTCTTTTTCTTTGATCTAGTTACCCTTTCTGGGGTCTTGGATTTCATATGTTTAGAAGTGGATGTAAAATCAACTCCTCCATTCCCATTCTTCTTCTTAACATTTTCATCATCTCTCTTTATTCTGTTTTCATGCTGAAGAAGAGTTCCAAACAACTCATCTAAGGAAATCTGAGTGACTTTCCTATTCTCATCAATACCTGCCCTCTTGGACTCCCAATCATTTGGTATGATATCAATGATCTTATCAACAAGAGCCTCATCATCCAAACATTTTTCTCTCATAGATTGTAATCTATTCACGATATTCATAAACCTTTGTTGTACTTTTCTTAAAGGTTCTTCATAAGGAAAGTTAAAACTATGGTATTCAGCTCTCAACATAGCTCTTCTTGTCTCTAGGACTTTAGATGTACCAACATGTGTAACTTCAAGTTTCTTCCAGATACAGTTTACAACTTCACACGATGATATTTGACTATATATGTTCCTAATCATGGAACATAACAAAGTATTTCTGACTCTGAAGTTTGTTTGATATTATGATTTCTCCTGATTCATAAAGGTTCTCAATTCCTTATCAAGAATCTTATAATCTCCAGTCAACATTAGATAGTTATAAACTCCATTATTGATAACCAAAGTCTTTATCCTATCTCTCCAGTACGTATCATAATTTCCATAGAAAATAGGAGGTCTGGTATGATTCAAATTATCAATAGAACCAACATTTAAATCTGTCATCCTTAAGAAAATCTTTAGCACACAAACTTGTTAGTAGTATGAGTTTGTAACAAAGAGAAAATATCCTAGGAAAGGGACTAGATATTTTATCTCTAAGAAAAAATGAATACAAACTTTATGAGTCTGAAAATATGAACCAAAGTATGAATCTGAATATATGAATCTGAAAATTCTATTCCGAAAACTAATTCTCTTCTGAATCTAATCGTGATATTGAACCAGCTCTCTGATACCAATTGTTGAGATGGTATGTCTTAGTATGATATAATCTATAATACCAAATGTTGGATCGAATATGTAAAATGAGATGCTAAAATACAAGAGGGGGTGAATTGTATACTTTAAAAATTCTTAAGGAATTTTTGTATAACTAAAAATCACACAACTTACAAAAAATAAGATTCTACCTTAAAGCATATAGAATCTTACTAAATCAAAGTACAAATTTAAGGAAGTATATGAAAGTTATACTTTCCTCACCAATACAAATACAAAGCGGAAAACAAAATACTACATGTAATAAGTAGTAACTCTTTTAACCCAAAGAGGAGGGTATCCAACGACCCTGGATAATAGGTCCCTTGATTTATAATTTCAAGAAAGTCTATCTTACCCAAACATAGGTAAGCCCCAATCCGAATATCGATATCTATCTTGATATCCCCACAAGGCCTCAATTTATAAGGAAATTGGCACCTATGACTTCACAATTTGAAGTCTCTGATTTTAAAGAAATTGAACCTCTACACTAAGAAAATCTTCACGAAGCAAAGTTTAAATGAGCAGTTCAAAACATTCTGCATAAATCCTGAGAGTTTATAAGAGTCTCTCTCTTTAGAAATCACTTCAACAGCATGTCAGAACAGTTGTCAATTTTTAGTTCTGAAATTTTTTTGCTCTTTTCAAATCATCTCCTATTTAAAGGATCGGTTCCAACGGTCGGCTCCCTCCTCCAACAGTCATATTCTTCCTTGAATTTCAAAGGGACTTGTACACGTATCAATCAAACAATGGTTAGTTGATAACTAAAAGCACGACATCCTTTTATAACTCAAAAAGTTTAAGCATAACCCAAAGACTAATATTCATAATGAAATCAAATGAAAGTTCATAGTCTAAGTAAGAATGAATTCGGAGTCTAAAATACAAGGATATTCGGATTCTGTTTTGTAGGAATTTGGAACCTGAATTCTATAGAATTTCAGCGTCTGAATTTCAAGAAAATTCAGAGTTTATATTCACAAGAATTCGGAACTTGCACTTAAAAAGTTTGGAGTCAGAGTTAATGAGAATTCTGAGTCAGAACTCATCAAGAGTTCAGAGTCTGTATTCAGAGAACTCGGAGTCAGAAATTGGATAAGTTCTTAACCCGAATTCGTAATCAAAATCCTTAGTCGAACTTTTTATAAGTTCATAATCAGAATTCAGATTCAAACTTCGTGAATGTTCGTATCCAGAATTCGGAGTTGAACTTCATGAGTGTTCGTATCCAGGATTCGGAGTTGAACTTCATGAGAGTTTGTATCCAGAATTCTGGGTTGAACTTCATAGGAGTTCGTATCCAGAATTCAGAGTTGAACTTCATTAGAGTTTGTATCCAGAACTTGGAGTCTTAAACAGAATGCCTCATATCTAAATATTATATGATTCCAAGGTTTTGGTCTCAATCTTAATTTTAAACTTAGAAAGAAAATGTTATAAACAATGAAAACAGGGTAAGATAAATTTCCTTGGTGAAGGTAATTTTTCCTTATATAAGTAAAACAAGGTAAAAATAGATTTTCCTTGAGATAAGGTGTTTGTGATTTTCAAAACAAGAGAAATGGTAAAGTCATAAAAAAACCATAATGACTCAAAAATTTCCCCCTTGAATGAAGGAATGGAAAAAGTCATAAGGAAAACCTTATTGACTCAGCATCCATGTCCTTACACATGGTATCAGAGTAGGGATTAAATAACTTTAGAGGATATGATGTTGTTAGAGAAAAATATAGTAGTCCTCTATAACCATAATGGTTAGTATGATAGGGAGAATAATATTCATTTTAGATAAATTAAAAGAGTTTGATATAAAATGAATAAGTATATATTATTATTTATCATCCTCATAATATAGTATATTATTATTTTATTGATATGATTTCACTATCATTTTTTATTTTAGTAAACGTTTGGATCCAGTAGAAACCAAAGTAACAATGGATGTGAAGGGAAATGAAGTGGTTATCTGATTGAGAAACGAAATGGAATCGGGGTTTTAGTGAGAAATATTATGGTTATTTTTAACCATATATCCAGGTTAATCATCAAAAACATAAACCTTAGTGAGTTTCCTAATACATCAATTGTGAGATAAATGAATCCCTATGAAATTGTAGATTATAATGATCAAAAAGGTAAATATATTTAGTGACATATGTTCCACTAATTTGGAAATAATAAACTAGGAAAATTCATGAAAATAATGTTAATATTGTTTATATGTGGTAAAGGATTTCACAAAGTAATAATCTACCAAGGAAACAAGGAAGTGTTTAGTTAACTATATAAAGGGAAAAAGTTCTTCTTAAGGTATCAATTGAACATTTTAAATACAGGTAGAACGGTGATTATTAAAATTGATGCCCTAGGGGGTCACCCATGAATGGGATTATAAAAACCATACAGATATCTGCTTAGGAATACCTAATGTCATTATAGTTGAATATTAGGAAATTGAAAATGACATATGAAAGGTTTGGATTATTTCTAGGACTATGTTTCGACATTGTTGAATTATAAGACATGGTTCGTATTTTTGTTTATAGGAAATAAGTATTAATTAATAATATTAAAAATAATGGAAGGATGAATGATTAAGATGTCTATATATAAGGAGTTCAAGTGTTATGGTAGATTTAAGGAATATCGTAAGATTAAAATAATTAATACTCTTTTGATGATGGGAGTAATTTGAGAGATTTTTATATAGTTTTAATATATGTTTGAGGTATTTGTAACCATTAAGTTTATAATAAAAATTATATATATAATGAATAATGAAATTTTTATTTTTTGGACACAAATTTAAAGGTATGGATAACCTTCAGTGTTTACATAATATTTTATGTTGGGGTAATTCTAGGTTATTACATTTTTAGGGATGTGAAATTAAAGGCATGTAATAACCTTTAGGTTAAAACAATAACTTAATGTTTAATATATTAAGTATAATTTTTGTGATGTTTATCACATTTATGGAACAAGTATCAATATTATATTCATATAGTTTTGGAAAAAGGACACCCCATAGTACGGGCGACAACCCATCACATCTATAAATGCTTATTGGATTGAACCAAAATCTAAAGGGTAAAAAGGTTTCATTTCCTACAACTGTCCTATGCGATGTACTGGTTAGTATGACCTTGATTTTCTTTATTTAAATGATCTGATAGATAAAAGATAAGTAAATTATTGGAAAATAATTTTTATTTTATAAATGACCATGAGAGTGAATGTGATTTTTTGATTATGTCATTATTATTGTTTTGAAAAAAGTTCACTATTTTTGGAACCTTATATGATTATTGTAAACATAATATTATTGGATTTTATTTGAATAATAAAGGTCGAATTATCTTTTACAAGAATATATGATTTTAATGTGACTTTATAGTGATTTAGGTTATTTTTGTAAATGATTAATATATGTTTCATGTTATCTGGTTATATAATATACTTTTTGGAAAGAGACCTTAAGATTGATTTATATTATGGGAGATATATGTTAAACTAATCTTAGAAGGCTCACTACTAGAAACTTAGGGTATACCAATGGTTTTAAACCATTGGATAAGCTGGAAAACCTTTGGTATAACCTATACAAACATTTTTTCAAACTATTGTCTCTTGAAGTGTGGGGATAAATCTATGCCAATGTTTATTTACTAACCATTAGCATAAGGGACTGGTAATTACACAATTCCAATAGTTTCTACAAAATGATGGAATAAATCTTTAGCAATAGTTTTATACCATTGGTATATATCGATCGTTAACTCTATTCCAACGGTTTAAAAACCATTTGTAAAGATATGGTTTTTATATCTATACCAATGGTTTCAAAACCATTGGTATAGAGTTCTGAAATTCCAAACAGCAGCGCATAGTGGCCTCCCCTCTCCAATTACCTATAATTACAATTATATTGCAAACAATTCAATATACATAATTCAAAATGAAAGTAATGCAGACAATATATAGAATAACAAACTAGAAGGAAAAAAACCTGAAAATAATATAAAAACATGTGAAAAAACACTACAAAATAATGATCAATACAACACTTGAAAACAAAAATAATGCAATGCCTAAAAAACACCACACTATTAATACACCTGAAAATACAGACAATATAAAATAAAATGATAGGAAAAAATACAACATTGGAAATCACAACGTTCCACTTGAATTAATTCCAAAAGAAGGATAGTGTCCACACTAAAAGAAGGATGATATCCACACCAAATTGAAAACTAGGAAAAAATAACATTGGATAGATTGAAAAATGTAATTCCATCCTTGTTATGTTGCTATTATTGACTGATGAGTTCAGTATTTACAAAACGTGAATGATGATTTAGAATTGGTTCTTTATGGTTGTTACTAATTTTTATAGACATATGTAAATGAAGGTTTGTAATGAAATTGATTTTAATGCTTACTCAAAGAGATATTGAAGAAACCATCCCTAGATTTATAGATGAAGGGATCCATCATCATCAACCTGATAGTGAGAGACCAATCACCATTGGAAAGTGGGAATAAGAATATATCAAAATGGTTCCCATTATTTAAAGCATAAAAGACAATGAATTAGAGTAAGATGACTAAGAAGTGGTATAGTGACAATGAATAAGCTCAAGTTCTTCATCCAAGAGTTTGAGTGCATACTTTTGTGGATCTTGTGACTCACCGAAGAATTTCTAGGTAGTGTGAAGGGACATTTCACATCCATTGAGAATCCTACATGGAATTAAAGGATAAAAAAATAACTACAAAAATAAATTTTAATGAATAATATATGTTGGTATGGAATAACAGGAAGCCCAAAAAAATTGTTCAAGTAAAGTTAGAAGGTGTGTTTTCAAAAATGTTGTTAGTCACACACAACACAATCAGAGGCTGAGACAACCAGATGGGTGGGAAAGTAAGTGAACCCAATAGGTGTACAGATTGTTGTAAGAAGATAACATGGAAGGGGATACTAGAAGGGACCATGGACATGGGTGTTTTTGGCAGGGAGGGTGTTGCATTGGGGAGGGTGTCCTAGATAAGGATGGGTAGTGTGGTGAAATAGATTTTATGTCATGTAAAAAAAGAATTCATATTATCCAATTATACATAAAGAAATAACTATACATGTAATACCACTAACTAAATAAATCCTTTGAATATTGAATCGTATATTAAATATCCAAATACCCATATTAATTTATCAAAAAATATGACAATACATTGGTAAAAGGTGTTGTTATTAAAAATATATAGTATTTAGGTAACCTGAGTCAAGAATAATGTGACCTAACAAATAACACACATATTTATTCATAGAAAATTAGGGAACATCAAATGTTAGTAATATTATTCAAAAATGTAATTGAACAATTTTTCCCTCATCACCATCACCATCACTATCATCGATGTCATCATCAGGCCCATAATTGACCTCATCCCTACCCCCATCGTCATCCCTGTCCTCATCCCTATCTTCATCATCCACATCATCCTCAGTCTCATCCTCACCCTCATCCTCATCCTTAGCCTCTGCCTCTCCCGCATCCTCGGCCTCATCCTCATCCTCAACCTCAGTCTCGGCATCATCCTCATCCTCAGCTTCTTCCTATCAATTATCATTGCTAGGAATTATATTATCTCGACCACCACTAGAACTTCTTCCTGGTAAAATATATAATAAATTAATTGATTACATGTATTCATCACAAGTTTTTTTGACCTCTGGTGGAAGTTATGGACATAAAACATTCATCAGTTTCATAAATTCAGTGTTTTCCCAATAAATTCATTCTTTTATATATGTGATCATTTTTTGGGATGTTCTACCCATGCCTTAACCATTTCAAAATATTTGGTACTAAAAATTATACTCGAAGAGGGACAATACCTCATTTGGACTATACTCTTACTAGGTTAGTAGTGTACTCTTCAAGGGTTCTCATCTCCCAACACATAATTTCAGTGATCATTTGGCCCAAAATTTTCAGGTTATTGGGAATCAAGGGCCTCAAAAAAAGCCTGTTAAAAACATAAATAGATTATTGACTTAAAAAATAGATATTAAAATTATAAATCAACAATTTAAAACATACAATCTACTGCTATGTTGATTTATTAACCGCACTTCAACATTTTTTTTCTACTTGAGCAAAATAGTTTTTCTCGAGGTACACGTCCATTAATATTCAATAATTATCTCTATAATGATATTGAATATAGGAAACCATAATTAAAAATTTGGTTAGAAATAATGAATTTAATAATTAAAATTATATGAAAACATTAGAAATTGAATAAATAGATGAAATAATAGAAAGTGAAAGTCCTAAAGAAAAATTATAAACAACTGTCGTACCTTCTTCCTCTCATGATCTGACATCATAGTACACCCAAAAGTATAGAGTTATTTTATATAATCAATGTTTTTTTGTTTTTTCCAGATGATTCCAAAATAATATTCAGTAATAAAAAATATATTATTAATAAAAAACATGAAAATTTTCATTTGAAAACGTCAAATGTGATTAATACCTTAAACTTGTTAGTTGTCTAATGAGTAATCATTTGTCGATATAGTTCTAACATAAAATCATCCACGATAGGTATTGAATTTAACTATGTGATAACTCTAGAACTCCATCTAATATACAACTTGTTCTTATTGGCTTTCCAAAGATCACCTAACTCCATTAGACGTGCGGGACATACACTCTCACCATCGGGAAAATTAAGTTGAAGCTGACTCCAAAATATTAATTCATACAAATAAAAAAATAATATTACATTAAATACAATATATTTTTTTACCCATATATGTGACCAATAATTATCCTTGACTTTTTTTGGTAACTGTCTCCATGGGACAGGTATGACAGGAATGATGTCAGAGTATTTGGTATGCGTTGCCAAAAAATACCGACAGTGTTGCCCTATTTTTTCGATCATTTGGTTGTCTTTGTTGTATTCCACCATCAACTGTGTATGATGGTTCCACACTGAACTCATGTATGTATTCCTCCACCCCCTTCTCCTATCATTATATCTATATGTTATGAAATAAAAACAAATATTATATCAATACATGTTATAATAGAAATAAATTATGGTAAAAATTTTATTAGGGTTATAAAATTACCTATAGTTGTATTCTCAGTTGACATCGTTGGATCTTCTGGAACTGAAGGAGCATCACCCAGTATATGTGGATTGGGTCCTAGTCTATGCTTCATAGGCACAGACTATGTTGGAGTAAGAGTCGAAGAATGAATGTAAAAGCTTAGAGAAAAAGAAGTATATGGTAAATAAGATGGCACGGATGGTTGGCCAACTGTATAATATGGATAAGGAGTGGGAATCATCATAGGATATAATAAAGATGGTTGTGAAGGCTGAGATGTAAAGTATAATGAAAACATGGGAGACCTAAATATCCCATGTGTCCTTAATGACACAGTGGGATCAGAATTTGTGGAAGATGGTACGAAAGTGTGGGGATTAGGTTCTAAATGGGTACACCTACTAGAGTTCCTAGCTCTCATACCACCCCCCTCGTACCACCAGCCTGATTATTGGGACCACTACTCGGCTGATCATCGAATAACTGGCGCCAAAGTGGTAGATCCTATATAAAATTTAAAAAAAATTAATCACAAGATATTATATGTTATTGATATATATATATATATATATATATATATTGAAATAAAAAACTCACAACATGCAT
Organism: Viscum album; assembly: GCA_963277665.1. Lineage (NCBI taxonomy): Eukaryota > Viridiplantae > Streptophyta > Magnoliopsida > Santalales > Viscaceae > Viscum > Viscum album. Next base: position 791,407,154 of record OY728158.1, read on the forward strand.
TAATAGTGGAATTCTCATCTTAGTCATTCGGTGATTTTTGTCTATCATATTTTTTATTCATTTCCCCTCAATAGGTTTCAATTCCTTCTTTTGAAAAAAATTTGGAATAATTAGAAAATAATAACTACTATGTAACCCAAGAAACAAAAAAAATGGAAAATTGATTATTTATCTTAGGTCCTTTGGTTTATATTTTTAGTTAGGTAATGTAATTATTTTTTTGGTTAGATCATTTTTTCATTTTTTTATTTTCATATCAATTATTTTAATATGTGCAATTAAATTCATCTTGTTTTTTGTAACAATTCAATAGTTTTAGTTTTGTTTTGTTTAGTAGGCTTGAATGTAGTTCAATCCAATATTATAAAATGGAACTCAAAGAAAAATGAAACAATTAAATATTGAAAATTCACATGATGTCCTGGTTGGATAAAAAATATTTTTAATCAATAGTAAATCAATTTGTATAGAATAAACCTTAACAACTCAAGTCAGGATAAACCAAAAGAACTGAGAAAATATACGAATTATTCTATATATTTACCACCATAACTTCAAGTTCACAAAAAACTCTAACGATTGAATTGTTGGAGTCGTCACAAGTAATAAATGTATTAGGGCCAATGGGAGTGGAGATATTATCAATTCCATTATCACCATCATCATAAATATGTCCTGGAATTAATTCAATAATGACACCAAATTCAGGTCAAAGATGATCTTAGACATTAAAAACCTGTTTCACCATTGATGCCAATAAATATGGTTCATTAGTAGAAAGAGTGTGAGTGATGTTAATAACATGAAATCCACAATCATCAATAAAGTTTCATTTCCTCTTCATTAAATCAATCCACAATCATTTCATCATAGTGACTCGATCATCAGATTAATAATCCAATATTATTATTATTTCAACGACTCCCTAAAAAGATACATTTTCAAAACAACGTCTATTATCTAATGAATTGGAATAAAAATATATTTTAGAAGTTTTCATAACACTATCATGTTCCATTCTCATGTTTTTTTCCCATTCAGTGATAATAAATCTATACCCATTGATCACAATTGATTTACATTCACAAACCATGGTATTATGACCAAAAGTTAAATCCATTATTTCCTTAGATACAATGTCAGTAGGAAAACATGATACCTAAAATATAAAAGAATATTAAACTTAATTATATATTTATTTTATTTATTTATTACAAAAATATTTTTACCTTCAATTTCAACCAAGAAGAAAACTTTTTGTTATTAAAATTCTCTCTCCTTCTCAAAGATAAAGTATGATGTTTTCTATTTATCATTTATTTATGTTACCTATAGATAAAAATACTGATAATTTAACAGATATGTAAAATTAAAAGATATGATGTAATATATACATGTTAAATTTACCTACTTTATGTAGACATTAAATAAATCACACTTGAACAAAACTATGTGATGTTTCATCTCCTGCCCTTCAAGACATATTGTCATCAATGTATATGATCTGTGAATTTATCCTATTTGAAAAGGTGATGGAAAATATGGTTCAATTTTCTCATACTATTCTTCTTCATTTCTCATTGGTTTGTTCATTCTCATTGTAAGATCAGACAAATACATTGAGCAGTAATCCATACATTCTTGATCCAAGTAACCATTCATGATAGAACCTTTAGGATGATTCTTATTCTTGACATAAGATTTCAATGTGAACATATTAAATCCAGTTGGATACATACAATGAAAAGAAATAGTTTATCTTAGAAGTATTTTAGTTCAAAGGTGTAAATTTAGATGCAACATGCATGTGAAAAATGATGGAGGAAATATTTTCTCTAACTCACAAAAAATTAATAGTTTCTCTACCAACATTTTTTTCAAGTAAGACTTGGAAAACTTCATATCACAAAGATCAATAAACAAATGGAACAAGAGAATAAATGAAACCCTTACATTATTGGAAAAAAGATGACGGATTTATATGGTAATCAACTCATGCAGAAGGATGTGATAATCATGAGTCTTCAATGATTTCAGCTTCAACTCTCTTCTATTGACTCATTTTATATATTGCTTGAATGGACATCATAAACATTAATAGTCTCTAGTACTTCCAGAAATTTATTTTCTTTTGTATGTTTCATCACATAATAAGCACAATGAACATTCCATTTATTTTCACTAATACACATAAGATTTAATTGTGGTCTAATACCTCAATCCACCAAGTCACGCTGAGATCGTAGATCATTTTTTTCATTCCCTTGTCATTTAGAATAATTGAAAGAAAAATTTCCCAAAAATTCTTCTCAATTTTCATTCAATTTAATAAATGACATAACAAATTGGTTGACCAATAAGGAAACTCAAAGAAAATACTCCACTTCTTCCAATTGTAATAGGTATCATTAGAAACATCATTCCTAATTCTATATTTAATTTGACCCTTTCCGAATGAAAAACTAAAATCTTTTAATTCATTATGCATGTCAGGTCCAGACATACGTTGAGGTGGATCATCGGTCTCCATGGTATTTTCAAATACTTAATAATTATGTCTATATGGATGGTCCATTGGAAATAATCGTCGATGTCCCAAAAAACTAAAAAAACGGCGATATTTCAATCTTATGGATCGAGTATTCTTCATACAAATAGGACATGATAGTTTTCCCTTCGTGCTCCTTCTAGACACCATTATATAAGTAGAAAAATCATTGATCATCCACATAAGTGCAGAACACATCTAAAATATGCCTTTATAACATTCATCGTATATGTTCACACCCAGATCCCAAAGAAGTTTCAACTATTTTATTAAAGTTTTCATTTATAAATCTATATCATTGTCGGGATCAGAAGATACAGATATGAGTATACTCATGAAAGTGTAACATTTTTTCATACACAACCATTGGGGAAGGTTATAAATGTGTATGAAAACACTTTATGTGATATGTGAAGTAAAAATCTGCCCAAATGGATTAAAACCTTCACATAAAAGACCCAGCCTCACATGATGCATGTCAGCTATAATATCAGGATATCGATCTGCCATGAAAATTCATCTGTAGGGTGAATCAAATATCCATTATTCTTCTTTATCTCGATATCATTACAACATATTTTTATTGATATTTTATCAAACATGAAAAGATTAGGGAGTCTAGGAATCAATGGAATGTATCACATTAAATTTTTTGGCACATGGGATGTTGTTTTACCAGCTTGTGTCTTTCATCATGATGTTCTAGATTTTATACAATCATTTCATTCAGCAGTTTCCTCCTAGAAAAAGCTGAAATATTTCGAGAAAGCATGATTTTTTTTTTTGAAAATCCAAGTTCTTCAACTAACTTCCATGACATATAGTGGTTTGAAGGAATATCTGTATAATCTGAAAGTAAGTCATTTAAGAAGGTCGGAATGTAATCTATGGTAGTATTAGAAATCCCATACATGGTTTTCCCATGAAACAATCAGATTAAAAATTCCAAATTTTTCATTTTACCACATTACTGATATACTGGAGTCGTCATAGCATCATTAAATTTTTTCACCCTTTCAAAATCATTATCTTGATTGGTCATATCAAGTGTGATCATATCGAATTATTCTTGGGTTAATATCCTTTCCTTGTCATGATAAAGAATAAATGGAAATCAGCCATATATCAAATTCTCCAATCCAGTCCTCTCATTTGGATCATCATCATTTTGAGATTCCATTTTCTCCACATTATGATACCATACATAGTAGTTTATTTGAAAACCATAATTGATTATATGGTAGCTAACTTCTTCATGGCTCAACCAAGGTCTTCCAATATAATTATAACATGGGCAGTGTATGTGACCATTATCTGAAGCATTGTCAAAGATGAAATCTAAAAATATCTCCAAATTGTTTTGAACATCACATGAGATATGATAAGTTTTATACATCCAACTTCTATCCATTATGTAAAAAGTGTAATAATTTATTTTCTGAAATCAATTCAATAAGATTAAAATTCAATAGAAAATATATTTTAAGTAAATTAGAATTTTTCAGTTTATATAAAACCATAACGAACACACTACTCTATATGAGAATCATAATATTAAAAAAAACAAAATAATATATATATAACATAGTACTATAAATATAAAACCATGATATTGAATTGAAGCATGGTATATGTGATGAAAAGTAATTGTATAAAGGTTGATCTCTCTAGGATAATTATGGAAAAATGTTAGAATTTATTCTAAATTTATAATGATCATTGTATTTTATAATTAATGATATATTTCTAGTCAATAGTTTCATTTTAGTATTAATAATATATGATATTTTTAATAGGGTGTGTTATTTAAAATGTATTCATCTTGGTTTCATGAACTATAAACATGTAGAAGCTCAATGAAAATGATATAAATTCAGCAAGATGATTTATTGAAGGGTTAACAAACTTCAAGGTATACCCCAATGGTTTATATTTACCTTACTCCAGTACATGCCAATATTTTCAACAGATTTCCTACTTTAGTATGGGAACTTCATCCTAACTATATGGTCATATAATAGTAATTTTTCTCCCTTAGGATAAAAAAATGGTACTTCTTCAAATACTTCATAAGGTTCAGAAGTGTGGGTCATATAACAGTCCATATCATGGTACAAAAATATTTAATATCTCATAAATTCATGCATCAACATCTTCATATAAATATAAATAGTTTTTTAAGCCATTGGAAGTATGGTATTAGGCATACAATATTTTATTAGTACCAATGTAATTATTTTAATGTATCGTAGGATATATTGTGTCAAATTTGGGTTACTTCTATCTCAAGAGGGTTGTGTAGCCATGGACATGAATTTGGAAAAGTCATGAATTATTACCAAGTTCCTCACAAAGGTTACTTCTCCCAAGTGCATCCCTCGAACCACTTCACCAACAGGCCTCACACAGGTAACATATTGAACTACTATTTCATTTTTTTATTATATGTAATAGTAGTGTATTGTTTATAATTTATACAATAATATTTTTTACATATTGTACTATATATAAAAAAAATAGATTACATACACTATTATATTCAATATTAATTCAATATATAATAGAAAAACATATTACATACTTAATTACAATTACATATAGTAGGGTATCTGATAACAGTTTATTGCAGACACTCATTGGAAATTACTATTAAATTGTGTAATGAAAAATAGACTACCATTTCGCAATTAATGTTGTAAGTTGTAATATAGAAAAAACAAATATTATGTCGATGGATATTTTAATAAATTATTATTACAGGATGAATGATACTTTATAAATAGATTACTATTGAAAAATTTATAATTCATATTGCAATAGATTAATATTGGATTGTGTTATGGAAAAACAGATTATATATTTCATACAGTGTAATAGCATAATAAATTACTTAATGAAATAGATTACTATTACATCGTTTAAAAGCATAATAGATTATATATTTTAGATTGTGTGATTCATATTTCAACAAATTACATGTGCATAGTGCAATAGAAAAACCTACTACATATTATATAGTGTGCACAAATTACTTATTTCCTAGGATATGATGCATATTGAAACAAATTACTATTGAAAGGTATAATAGAAAAATATATTTCATATTACATAGTGTATGCATTGATTTCATACTAAAATTTATGATTCATATTAAAACATATTACATATCCACAATGTAATAGAAAAATAGATTACATATTTCACAGTATATGGTTCATATTACAATTGAATACTATTTCACAATGTAATAGTAAAATAAATGCAGTATACATATAAAAAGTATAATGGATTTATATATATGAAATAAATGTATACAAAATAGATGTAATGTATATATAAATATTAATACGTAACGGAAGAAACATCTATACGTATACAATATAATGGATTTATACAAATGCATTTATAATGTATCTATATAAATGCAATATAATGGATTTAAAAAAAATAGTGTATCTATGAGTATACAGATATTGTATATGTAGGAAAATCAGTGAATATATGTGTATACTGATATAGTATATGAAACATAATCAATACATCTAAATAATGAGAAATTTCATAATGATGGGTAAATTAAAAATAAATGAAAGAAATTAAACTCGCTAATTTGAAGATAAATGTATGCACAAACTGATTTGAAGAGAAAGAAACTAATTAGATATGGAAGAAACTGAATTAAAACCACCATGAATCAGCTGTGGAAGAGTGTTTTCCAGCTAAGAGAGTGTTGCACTACCTTTAGGGGAAAACAAGTCAGATCAGAAATGGGGATGGGTCTCATGCTGCATTTGGGGGAAATGTATCCCAATAGTTTTTAAAATCCATTGGGATATATCATCTATACAACCGGTTAGAAAAATCATTGGCGTATACTGGTTTTTTAACCCTTTCCCAATGGTTTTTTATAAATGTTTGTAAAACATAAAAAAATATAAGCTTTCCTAATAGTTTTAATAAAACCATTGAGAAATGTGACATATCTTAATAGTTTTATAAAACTGTTGGGATAGTGGCGTTGGTATAGATGAAAATTCCAGTAGTGGCTATGTGATTAAATCCTTTTTATATTTGGATTCCAATCTTATTCTGGAAAATTTTAAAGAATTTTAAGGATAGTTTTTTATTTTGAATTTTGGATATTATTATTGAATTTGGGAAATTAATGTTCTTTTCTATGTGTGAAGGTTTATTCATTTTCAGGAATTAATTATCTTTTCATTACCATTTTGGTTCTAGTTAATATCTAAAGATAGAAGAAATATCTTGTTAAAATTTTTAGGATTATATAATACATTATATGTTGATTCTAGTTCTTTAGGAAAGAAAATTTCATCTTGAATACTCATCATTTGGAGAACAACTGAATTTGTGGTGAAAATCGATTAAAAGTTGAAATTATTATTAAAAATTAAGTATATTTCTTTATTTATGATTCTAGGTTGAAAATGAATCCCTAAAATTTAGGAAAATTACTTTTAAACAAAAAATTTATTTGTTAACTTTTCTTACTAAGAAAACAATTTCGTTTTAACCAATCACAAATTTTCAGTTTTTTTATGGTTAACTTTCTCATGACTATGTTCTATATAACTCTCTATCATTCCTTAAGAGTAAGGTTTTTATTTTATATAAATTTTTTCAAACCCTACTAATTTCCTCCTATTTGGAAACCTATTATGATTTATTTTATATGACCTTCGTATTTCCCTTTCATTATTTTTAAGAGGAAGTTTTATTCACCATTTTTATGATGCGGGTTTTGAACAAAGGTATTTTGAAAATTCAAACCTTGGTTACCAAACATAAGTTCATAATTATAGGATTCAATTTCTTAAATTTTTTAGAATGTAATATCCAAATATTTTAAAAATAAGGACTATGTTCGGCAGCATACAAGATACATAACATAAAGCTCAAAGGAACAGTAAATTATTATTTTTTAAATGTGACAATTAAAACCTGACCATTAAATTGGAAAAAATGAATAGTATTCACTGCATTATAAAATATATATTTTTCAAATCATTTTTAATTCATTAATTAATTCTTTTTAAATAAGAACTTGATTTTTAGTAAATTTGTTTTATTCTTCACAAATACATTTTCTTTAAAAATTGGTTTTCTTAATTTTTATGAGTCAATATTATAAGTAATTTATGAAAATTTTATAAAATTTATTTGGAAAAATAATTAATTTTTTGAATTTATAATTTAAAAATTATCCTAGGATGAATTTTTGGAATTTTGTTAAAAGATTAATTTTTCAATGAATAGGAAAAAATACTGATTTTTTTTAAATTGTATTTTAATTTTAAGTATATAGAAAGTAAAATTATATTTTGGATTAATTTTAAAATTTAATTAGTTCCTTATTGTTTAAATTAATCTAATTATGGTTTTTTAAATGGATTTTACACTTGAATTTATTATAAACAAATTTTATATTTAAAAAGGTCATTTTTCTAAAAAAACTATTTTTCAACACGTTTTTTCAGTTTGATTTCTAAGTAAATTCTAAAACTTTTGTGTTTTGAATTTTGAAAAATGTATTACATATTTGGAGTTAGTGGATCCAAATTTTTTAAATATTTCTCTTTTATTTTTGGTTAATATGTTTAGTGCACTGTAATTTTTACTACCATGGTAAAGGGTAAATCAGGTAATTAATGACAAAAATAAAATGATAAGAACTTGAAAATAACCCTAAAACTTGGCTTAATTTTATTTTATGAGTCCATTTTGTCCATAATCATCCAATATTCAGTTATATGGAATTCTTCTGTTTTTATGTGATTAAAACTTTTATAATATTTTTTTATAGAAAATCCAAAAATGTTATACTCTTGTTTTTAATAACTATAATATTTTAACATTGGGAATATGAGAGGATATGTTTAGTTATAAATAGTGTTTTTAAATAGAAAATATTTATATTAATGTTGTTTATTTATTTTTAATTTTTATTTATTAAATAATTACATTAAATATTTACACAAATCTGATGAAGTAATTATCAAATTAATGGAAAAATCAAATGAATGATATTAGAAATATTAAAATTAATATAATTTTTCAAAATGAATGTGATAAAATAATTATATAGATGAAAATTAAATGTTTGGGATGTATTAAAAAATATAATTTTATTTATTTTATTTATGTTATTAAAATCAAAGTAATGAATAGTTCAAAAATTGAGATTAATGATATATTATAAAAAATAATATTTTATTAAATGATATAAAATTCCTAAAAATATTAAATTTGGAAACTTTATTTTTATATGGTTTATAATATTAAACATGTTCCATTTATGGGTCATTTTTCCATTTATATTAATTATCTTAACCCTTAAAGTGTAAAAATCCTTATTGTCATGGTAAGTGTGAAAGGGGTTTATGATAGGTTAAAAAAGGATAGTGGTAAAAACGTAGTTAAAAATTGTATAATTTTTTTATGAGCCTATTTTGACCCATACACATCTTAAATTCAAAATAAATCAGTTTGGATCCATTTTTAATTGAAACATAATTTATATTTATTTAATATTTTCATAAATTTCAAGAGTGCCTCTCCCCTCTTTTATAAAAGGACATATCTACTTCTCTTTAATTCACACATAAAACCCCATTTTTCAGATCCTGACTACCCAAATCCATTTATATAATCCTTACCCTCATTATAGATTTCTTTTTAGGAATAATACTATCCTTATATGGTATAAGGTGTTAATCAAAGAAGACTTTCCAAAGAAGAGGTATAGTTTTTATCTGCATGTTTATATTTTATTTCTCCTTAAAACTCCATAAAATCTTATTAAACCTTAATTAAATAATAATAAAAATATATCCTCCACATACTTATATGTTATTATTTAAATTTTATAACTTATATCCATCTCCAAACTCCCTCAAATGGGAGAGGAATTCATTGTTCATGTGTACGAAACACTACTGCCTCGCGAACCGATGTAATTTTTTTTACATAACTGTATCTCAAGAATTGTTGTAATGATGGTTTTGGTGTTTATATATGATATTAATTCCATATTTATAATTATAAAAGGATAATATATCATTTACCATCCTATATTTCCATTCATTGAAAAATGATAACGTCGTTCATGTGTACGTGTAGACTACCACCACCACGAAGTGATGTGATTATCTTTTCATCTCCGCATAACATGAATGATATATATAATTATATTTAAATAATTAATAATAAATTTTTAATATTATGATAATTTTATAAATATAAATAATACTTACCTTATTTGCATATTGATCGTTGAAAATGGAAAACATTAATCATGTGTACGTATGACCTACCATCTTTGTGATTGTAACATAGTATAAAAATGATAATTATTTCATCATCAATATTTTTATATGAGTAAATAATGATCTATTTGACCATATTTAACCAATCAAAGTCATTTTGAACTTATAAATTGAATATCATCCAAATATCTGATGTTAACTTAAATCATTAAAAAATTTTAACATGGTAATAATTGAGATAAATAAAATAATAAACATGAAAAATGGTTCTAAATAATGTAAATAATTTTCATTATTTTATTATTCAAGAAGATAAAGAACTTACGTGACAATTCAGGCTCAAGGTAAGGGACCATCTTTTTTAAAATCCCTTTTTAAAGTTTCCCTTAAGGCTCTATTTATCCCATGATCTTATTTTTTTAAAATTATTTTATTGAAGTTTTATTTGTACATAAAATATTTATAAAAGAATTTGTAATACCCCAAGATGTTATGGTATGAATTTTTTAAAGTTAATCTTTTTGATAGCTTATATTGCATGCAACACCAAGCTTAAAAGAAACCACGATATACTATTAATTTTTTATTTAAAATGAAATTATCTCCCAGACATTAAATTGGTAGTTGTGAAGATAGATTTACTATATTATTAAAAAAATATTTAATTCATTGGTTACCAATTAATTATAAATAAACATAAAAACCAATTTAATATAAAGGAAATGTTTTTATAAAAACTACTATTTTTTATCCAAATAAATTAAATTAATTACTATTAGTGATTTATATTAACAAAATTCATAAATAATATGTTCAATATAATGTTTAAAATTCATAATATTTGTTTTCTATATTTGATAGAAAAATAAATCCAATTTTTACTCATAGAAAGCTATATTTTTATAAAGGCAGTTTTTCACCTTTTGATGGCATACTGTTTTTAAATCAAGTTTTTGACACTTTTATAAAATATATTTGAAAAAATAAACTTCTTATTTTAAATTATAATATTAAAATTCAATTTGGTTTAATTTTTGGTATTTTTATAATAAGTTTCATGTTTTTATGAATAGTGAAAATACTGGATTTTTATTGAAAAAATAGTTTTTTAATCTAAATAATTGATAGTGTTAAATTATATTTTTTATTTTTTTTAATTATAATTAGATAAAGTTTTAATAAATTAATCTAATTTATGTAATATTAATCAATTCCACATTGAATTTTGATATTAAAACATTTCAATCTTTTGAACATTTTCACTTTAAAAAACTCGTTTTCTCCTTCTATCGACAAGATTAATTTAAAATTAGTTACTAAAACATCTATGTTTTGAATTTTGAAAAATTAATTCCATATTTGGAGTCATTGGGTCAAAATTATTTAAATTTGATTATTTTATTTTTGTACATTATGAATAGTTGCTTTAATAAAAAATTTATTAACACGGTTAAAGGTATGTCGAGTAATTAAGGGTAAAAATAATATTAAAAATATTAAAAACTACACTAAAACTTGTAAAAAATTCATTGGATGAGTGGGTACTGAAAAAAATAATCCTCGATATGAAATTATAACCTTTGGAAGCCACTTGGATGAGATTATGATATTTATTATATTTTATTAAAAAAAACATCAATGATGTCATACTCATATTTTTAATAACTATATCATTTTTAATATAAGGTTATATAGAATATAAATTCTACTATGAATATTAATTTAAAATCCAAAAATTTTATCCTCATAGTGATAATTTATTTTTAATTTTTAGGGAATAAATAATTAAATTAATGGCTTGCTCAATGATGATGTAGTAATTGTTTAATTAATGGTTATATTAAATAAATGTTATTAAAAATATTAAAATAAATTCAATTTGATATAATTAATTTCATAAAAAAATTTATAGATGAAATATACATATTAGATATGTATTAAAGGTTGTTTATAAGTGATCTTTTTTATGATATTTATAAAAAACTAAGAAATGAATAGTCTCAAATTTGACACTGATGAGATTTTTTTAAAAAAATTATTAAATTATATAAAATTCATAAAAAACTAAAATTATTCCAAATTATTTGTTTAATGCTTAAAATTTAATCCATGACTCATTTATTTTTTGTTTTTCATTTTATAGTAATTATATTAACCCTTAAATAGTAAAAGGACAAGTTGTTTCGATAAGAGTTAAAGGGTTTAACTAAGGGTTCAATCCCAAAGATAATGGTGCGAATGTGACATAAAATATTTTAAAAATTATTAGTTGAGATTATTTAGAACCATACTCATAGTATCTTATAAATAAATAACTTTTGAGCCATTTGGAATTAAAAATTAATTTACATTAATTTAATACTCTTTGAGTTTCAAAAAGTGCCCCTCACCTCAATTATAAAAGGGCACCTCCTCCCTCACTTCCACACACCACTTTGATCCATATATATCAACCAACACCTACCCATTTCTCCTCCAATAATTCCATCATTTATCCTATAATCCTTACTTTGTCCATAAATCCAACCAAATAATTCATTTTGTGCAAATTAAAAGGAGATACCCAAAGAAGAGGTAACGTTCATCAACAAATGTTTTTTTATTTCCTCCTTAAAAACCTTAAATTATTTTTATTTCATGTTTATATAATAAAATTATTATCATAATTATAATAATATTTTTTTATATTAAGGTTTCAATATACACTAACACATACTTCCATCAAATGGGATATAAAATCATCATTTCTATGTATGGCGGACTACCGTCTCATGAACTGATGTCATCTATTCTTCGATTTACATGTTTAATGATTGTGAAAAATTAATTAATTTTATTTTTATATGATATATATGATATTTATGATGTATTTATTCTTATTTCATTATTATATAACACATACCTTAAAGCTTTCCATTTTTTGTAAATATGATAACTTCGTTTGTGGACGTGTGGACTACAGCCTCCTCAAAACGATGTGATTCGTTCACACTTTACAAGGTATGTATTAAGGATGGTTATAGTGAATTTATATGATAAAATAATGTTTCAACTAAAATTATATTATTTACATTCTTTCATTCAATACAATAACAAAATGGAAACAGCGTTCATTTGTACATATGACCTAAATTCTCCATGAATGGTGTATTTCATTTTCTATTCCTATATTTTATATATTATTATAAATACATATATACTGAATTCATATGATATTTATTTCATTGTTTTTATTATGGATATTATTAAATTGTGATATAATAAATATGACCAAAAATATAACAAATCAAAACACATGAGGATTCATTGGCTCTCATGGTGGTGGAAAGGATAGGCGGTAGAGATTGGACTCCCCCTTCACCTCCAGCTAAGGAGACCCTAGTGGTAGCTCATGAGCTTTCGGCAGTTCCCCTCTCTACTTTCTTGGAGGTCTCCCAGTGGACTCTCTAGTGTCAATGGTTCGAGAAAGTCTAGAGGATTCATTAGCTCTCATCCCCTTCATTATGAGGACTATTACTGGCCTCTAGGCTCCTCCATCCAAACTTGTTCCTGACAGTAATCTACGGATTTCTCTAGAAAGTAGCCAGACGTGTCTGAATATGTTGGGCCTTTAGTCCCCCCTCTCCTGTAGCGGGTATGTTGGGTATAGGATCATAGGTGAACCACTAGTCCTTGGTTATTCTCTCTCAAGTCTTAGGAGAGTCCCCCTAGGGGGTCTCCTCATCCTTCTTCAACTGTGTTGCCCTAGCTTCTGCATCCTCGCTCTGGTGGTTCTTCCCCAAGCCTAGCAGAGTCCAGTGAAGGCGGGTCTCGATCCGCAACCTGTGCTAGGAGAAAGCGCATCACATGCTTGTTAGGGAGTCCTTCTTCTCCAACAGAGCTGCTGGATAATGAGATAAGGATACACACAATATTGAAGGGTAATTTACAACAAGGGGAATCACATTCCCTTTTTTTGAAGGCTAAGGTCTTTGGAGCCAGCCCCTGGGTGCTCATTTTTAAATGATTCCTTTGTTAATCTGGAATTCTTAGGGGGTTGTAACCCAGGTGAAATATGATTTCCTCATATCTGAAGTTTCCAATCACAAGGTGGTTTTAGTGGCCATGCTTGAACACAAACAGAAACCTTCCATAATTGAAGTGTTTTCCAGAAAGATGTGTATGCATGGAATAATGCAGGATGAGTCTGTTAATAGGCATATTTTGGTTTTTTGGCATAATAGGATCTCTGTGGACTTGTTTCAACCTGAGGACCAATTTCTAACTGTTAAAGTAAACCAAGTTCTTGTTTCCTTCTATGATTCTTTTGTGTATGGGAGCAGTGATATAAACACCCGAGAGTCTTTGTGGAGGAATTTAAACATGCTCAACCCTGGCTCAGAACCGTGGATCATGGGAGAAAAATTTAACCTAGTGGATGATCTAGAAGAAATGCAGGGTAGGGTCCCATTGCCTAGGAAATCTAGCCAATATTTTATGCATTTCATGTCAAAAAAGGATCTCTCAGACCTGATCTTTGTGGGAGACTGGTTTAGGTGGTGTAACAACCAGCGGGGGTCATTCCATTCATAGGGTAGGTTAGATTTCTTCTTTGACAACATACAAGTTATTTCTATCTTCTCCAGCACAAAGGTGACCCAAATGTTTTGGGGAATGTCAGACCATTCCCATCTTCTCGTTTCTTTGAGTTATTCGTAGAGGTTTTATGATCCGTTCACGTTTTCCCAATACTGGGTGGACATTTCAGGCTACCATATCCTGGTCAGTTCTGTGTGGGTCATTCCTTATCAAGGAAATCATTGGCACAACTTTCATAGTAAATCGCATAGGCTGCATCCCAAACTTCATTCATGGTCTAGTGACTTTGTTTCCCATGAGGAAGAATTAAAATCTGTTAGAAAAAAAGTTAAAACTATAGAAAGTATCCTGGAGGTGGTTTGGGATAATGGGGTCTATGAGGAGTTATCAGGGAAGAAGGGTACTATGGATGACTTAATCCTCAAGCATAAGCACCTGGACAAGGAGAGGGCTAGAATAAAATGGATTAAGGAAGGAGATAAGAACTCTTCTTTCCTTCATGTGTGCATAAATGAGAGGAAATGATTGTTCAGGCCAAACATCCATATGGAAGATGGATCCTTCATAAATTATAAGGAAATTTTGGGTGGAAATACTCATTATTTCTTCCAAAATCTTCTGGTTAGACCTCATAATAGCCTTCCCACTGGTTATCCATCAGATTCCATATACATCTTCAATGTCATTCCTACCTCAGTTTCTGAGTAGACTAATGACAGTCTAGGGGATGTGCCTGATGAGAGGGATATTATGGATGCGCTCATACACTTGACCTCGGATAGCGCCTCGGGTCTGGATGGATTACCTACTTCCTTCTACATGAGATCCTAGGATATGGTGAAGGAGACTCTAATTGTGTCCATACAAGACTTCTTTCAATGGGGTATTTTACCTCGTGTGGTATGTTCCACCACCCTCATTATCTTTCCCAATACTAAGGCCCCATCTTCGATCTCACACTACCACCCAGTGAGTATGTGCAATGTACTCTATAAGATCTTTGAGAGTATTAATAACTCAAGGCTGAACATACATATTCCTCGGTGGATATCCCTGGAACAGCATGGGTTCATCAATGTTCAATCAATCCAAGAGGTTATTTCCCTAGCTTAGGAGATTCTTAATGACATCAACTTCAAAACACTAGGTTATAACATGGTCATCAAACATAATATGAACAAGGCCTATAATTGGGTCGAATGGAGCTTCATTAAAAGATTCCTGGCATGTATCGATTTCAACTCCTGGAACGTTGATATTATCTTTTGTTTATTTGGTGTTGCATGGTTATCAGTATCATTTATGGGAAAGTCTTATGGCTTATTCATGTCTACCTATGGTCTCAGGAAAAGGGACCCCATCTCGCCAACTCTGCTCAATCTCATTCAGGATGTTCTAAGTCGTATCATTCAGTGAAGAATCAAAAATGGGGGAATCCTCCCTTATTGTTGTCAGTTTAAGGCTCTGGAGATTTCTCACCTCATGTTCACCGACGATACCATTTTCTCTTGAATGGAAAATTAGATCCCTGAGTAGATTAAGAAATGTGTTGGATGGCTATTACCGATGGAGTGTCCCAATCATTAATAAAGGCAATAGTGAATTCTGCATTTCCAGTAGTTTCTCTGATGAGAGGGTGGAGTTAGTTAGCAAGTTTCGGGTCATACAGAGGGGGGAGTTACCTATGACTTATCTCAATGCGCCATTATCATCTGGGAGGCTTCGGACTTGAGACTTCGAAGCCCTCCTCTCTAGGATTACAGATAGAGTGATGAACTAGAAAAATAAGTTTTTATCTTTTGGCGGGAGGATTACTCTAGAGAATAGCATCTTGGTGGTCTCTCCCACTCATATCCTCTCCTCTATCAAGGTTCATAAGGGTTTTATCACCTCCATTGATAGGATCCTCTCCAATTTTATCTGGGATCATTCTTTAGATGGGAAGAAGCACTGGGTGGCCTGGAAAAAAATGGAGAGATCAGTGGGTGAAGGAGGTATTAATGTGCATAACCTCAATGATACCCTCTAATACATGCATTCAAGTATTGCATGGAGCATGTTATAATTACACTGTCTCTATAGATCTACCATGAATAGGCATGCTTCATGTTTTTATTACTCAGTGGAGGGGTGTAGCTCTTTTCTCTGGTTGATGATTGGTCCTATTGTTGAGGTTCTTCGCACATTCTCCCATTAACAGGTTGGGAGAGGGGACCTTTCCTTATAGCGTCATGACTGGGGTGGTGGTGTGTTGGAGTTTCTTGGGTGCCTAGTCACTAATATATTGTTTAGGGAAGCCAGCCTTTTCTTATCCTTTATCACTACAGTTCTGAATGAGGAATAGAGTGATTGTTTCCATATCATTGATATTAATGAAGAGGATGATAAATTTATCTTCACTGCTTCCTCCTCGGGCCTCTTCTCATCAAAGGATTTTCATGGTAAGGTGCATGGACCGGTGCAACTTGGGGTATGGGATGACATTATTTTGGTAAAAATCATACCCACCAAGTTCAACATTCTCAACTAGAGGATTCAAATCAGATCCCTAACTACTGATGAAAACATCTACAGGTGTGGTATTCAATTTACGTCCAGGAGTGTGTGATGTAGTGTGCATAGATAGGATAGCTCTACTCACTTATTCTTTGGTAGTGAATGGGTGACTGATGTATGTAAAGTACTTGGGGAATTCTATATGGGACTTCTATCTAATAAGGTTATTTTTCAATTTCTAGAGAATTTGTTTCATGGCACTAAGGGAGGAGGGGTGGAGAGGGTGGCCAACTCGTTGGTTCTGCATGCGAGCTTCTACTGCATTTGGAAGGAGGAGAACAAGTCGAAGCATGAGGGTGTGGAAGTGACGGCTCATGTGATCATCATTTGGTAAAAAATTACTACTTGATTGTAATAAGGTAGTGAGGTCTTGGATGGAGGCTCTCTCACTTCATCGTTTTCATACAAGATCCAGGGTGGATGTTCCTTCCAATAACGAGGAAGGCTACTGGGTTAGTTGGAACCCTCCATTGGGTGGCTTGAAAATTAACATGGACAGTTCTTGTGTCCAGAGGCTCATGCGT
Source organism: Viscum album (assembly GCA_963277665.1). NCBI lineage: Eukaryota > Viridiplantae > Streptophyta > Magnoliopsida > Santalales > Viscaceae > Viscum > Viscum album. Next base: position 791,424,646 of record OY728158.1, read on the forward strand.
GGTGGAGGAGTGGTGTAGGATTTTAATGGCTCAGTTTACCTATATTTGTCAGTCAAGTTGGGTCAGGGCACTTTTCTTCAAGCATAGGCCATGGTTATGCTCAATGGTCTCAACCTTTGTATGTATATGGGGCTGGACATTTTAGAAGTTGAAACGGATTCCTTGGTTGTTTACGACTCCTTGAAATGGTGTGATGTCACTCCTTCGTCGATCTACTATATTACCAGAAAATGAAAAAGACTCCTCAATAGCAACATTTGTGTGCTCCATACCTGGAGGGAGGGGAACAAGGTGGCAGACTACTTGGCCTCAATGGAGTTCCTGGGTATGGTGGAGGTATTTCTGCACACGGTAGGTACCATTAAACCTAATGGGGTCGATTTTATTAAATGGGATGCGCTCGGGCTGCACTATTTCCGACCCCCTTATGTTTATCTCTTGGGGTTCTCTCTTCTTTTGATATTTACTTATTTTTTCTTTATTTTTTTCATTTCCTGTCAATAAAATTATTTGATGATGATGAAAGGCTTGCGCAATGATAATGTAGTAATTATTTAATTAATGGATATATCAAACAAATTTTATATTAAAATTAATTTAATTTGATATAAATAATTTCATACCTGAATTCTATAGATTTACTAGACATATTAGGTATGTATTAATGTTTTTGGTTTGAAGTGATCTTGTTTTTATGATTTTTAAAAAAATTCAAGTAAAGAATAGTGTCAAAAATGACAATAATGATATTTAAAATTAAATAATAATTTATTAAATGATAGAAAATTCAAAAAAAATATAAAATTTTGAAAACATATTTTGATAGGGTTTAAAATTTCATTCATGACTCGTTTATGGTTCCTTTGGAATTTTATAGTAACTATATTAACCCTTAATGAGTAAAAAGGTAAGTTGTCACTGTTGGAGTTGAAGGGTTTAACTAAGGGTTAATGACGAAGGATAAGGGTAATAATGTGAACTAAAATTTTCTAAAAATTATTATTTGAGATGATTTCAACCCATTCTCATCTTATATTACAAATAAAACACTTTGTATATATTTGTAATTGAAGATTATTTTATATTCATTTAATATTTTTAGAGTTTCTAAAAGTGTCCCTCATCTCAATTATAAAAGGGTGACTCCTCCCTCACTTCCACACACCACTTTGAACTTTCTAGATCGACCAAAACCAACCCATTTCTCCTCCCAAATTCTCTCCCTTCATATTTTAAGCCTTATTTTTGGAATAAATTCAACAAAATAATTCATTTTTTGAAAATAAAAAAGGGATATTGAAAGAAGAGGTAACATTCATCAGTGAATGTTTTTGTTTTATTTATTCCTTAAACCCATTAAATTATCTTTATTTAATTTTTATATAATAACCTTAGTATCCTAAATATATTGATATATTTTTATGTTAAGGGTTCTGAAAAACCATTGTGATAAATTGTATTGTATTTTATGACAACTAACCATTTTTTATAAGAATGTTTTTGTTATTCAAGAATCACACCCAGTCTATTGTAAGGATTTTTGTAAGAAATTTTAATGTTTAGTAATGTTCAAATCCAAATATAAAGGGGGTTTAAAAATTTCTTTAAGAAAGTTTTTTTCCAGACACAGGATCCCTGACTCACGTTTTCGAACTAAAGAGCACTGGATACAGAAGCTCTCAGAAATATGAAGTTGTTGATCAGATGATTTATCAGATTCATATCCATCTCCCTTAATATTCATTAGACATGGAATTGGTTAGAAATTTGTAAGTTACATAGTGAAAATTTTTTATTGTTTCTGAAGATTTTTTGAGTAAGATTTTTTGAGTAAGATTTTTAAGTTAGGAGAAGAAAGTTTCCATACCTTCTAAACTAAGTCAGATGATGCTTTACTGATCATGAAGTTCTTATAAATCATGAAACAAACTCATGATAACATATTTTGATTAAATGGAGGGATCCTAATGATTGGATCAGTTCCAGTGATCAAAAAAAATATTCATCAGATTCAAGAAATCCATATATAGAAGTTAGAATATAGAATTTGTAATGTGTGAAGCTGATGAATTTTTAAGAAGTTCAAAGTTGATAAGTGGATTCATCATTGAATACTTTCCATCATTATGGAAAAATAATCATAATGTTATTTTCATAATAATTTTAAAATCTATTATAATGATAATTCCATCATAATAATAATTCCATCGTTATGAGGATTCCATCAGGATGAAGCTAAGGAAGTTCGTCATAATGAGCTAACAAAGAAACATAGATCATAATGATCTGAGAAAGAAAGTAAGATCATAATGAGCTGAGAAATAAAGGAAGATCATAATGAAATAATAAAGAAAGTAAGATAGTAATGAGATGACAAAAAAAGAAATATCATAATGAGTTGATAAACAACGGAACGTCATAATGAGATGAGAAAGAAATTCATATTGTAATGAACTGAGAAATAAAGGTAGATCACAGTGAGCAGGGAAAGAAAGGAAGATCTTAATGAGATGAGAAAGGAAGGTATATCATAATGAGCTAATAAATAAAGGAAAGTCATAATAATCTAATGAAGAAAAATCCAATCAAGTGTCATCATAATGAGATTAAGAGGTTTTCATCATACTGAAGAAAAGTCAAGAAGTTCAAGAAGGCTGATTTTGGATAAAAATATATGTGAAGAGTTGAAGTGGTCAAAAATGAAATTCAATTTTATGTAAATATCAAAGAAATATTATGAGGATTGAAGAAGTCAAAGTAGTAATTTAAATATGAGAGATTTTTGGAGTTTTGAAATTTGAAGATGTAGGGAAAGTTATAAAGTGTCTCACTCTTGATTTTCTAAATCTCCTATAAATACTTTCCTAGATCTTTTGTCCATTGTTGCATTTTATGAAAACACAAAAGGTGGATCTCTGAAGTATTAGAAGTGAAATTTTTTCATCATACTGAGGAAGATCATATTGAGAGGGTGATCATAGTTTTATTATGGAATATTGAGAATGGTTTCATCGTATTGAGTCCATAATATTGATTTTCTTTGAAGAGTTTGTGAAGTGCATATTGAGTAAGGGAGAATTGTATTAAATTCATCAGGTTGAGAAAATCAGATCCATCCAAAACAAAATGAGGATTCGTAAAAAGTAATTGTGGAGCAGTTTCAAAAAAGTATTTATTTTTTTTTGGATCAATTTTCTTATAATCAAAAATTATAAACTTATGTGAGTCAGTATAATTATTTCTAATAAGATATAAATGGTGTCTAATGAGAGTTGGAATAAGTTTTATTCACTTATTCATAATAGTAAATTTTCATATATCCATGGGAGTGGCTATGGAAAGTATGTATATTCCCACACTAATAATGAACCTTGTAAATCATATGTGATATAGTTTCTTTCCAAATTTTTCATGCATGAGTATTTATAAAAATATTATGAAGAAATGTATCTTAATATTTTTTAGGGGTTAAATTTTAAAAAAACTATTAAAATTAATAAAGTGAACAACTAATTCAACCCCCCCCTCTCAGATGTTATTCAATTTTTTGTAACTTAAATTGGTATCATATGGAAGGTTCCCTTCTTGAATACTTATTATGGATAATATTAATTTTTTCAATAGTAGAGAAATTACTACATTTTATAGAAAAAATTATTATGGATGAAAAAATATTATGATTCATTATCTATTATCTCTTTTCCTAGAAGTTATTTATGCTTCTACTATTGGTTTCCCACCTATTAAGAAAGATTATCCTATAATGTTTGTTTATAATAGAAATATAGATGTTTGTGGAAAGGCTAGAAATTCAATCCTTCTGTTCTTATCAGAGAATTTTTATCAGAAGGGGATGGGTCCCAATACTCTAAAAAGTATGTAGGACAAACTAGAAAGTATTTTCAAATATAATACTAAAGTAAAGGAAGAAAAACTAAAATTATAGTGAAGTAAGTATGAATAAATCATAATGAGAGATGAAGAAACTATTGATGAATACTTCACCATAGAAAATAAATTTTTTTCCAACATCATAGGATTTAGAGATTTTCAAAAAGATTCTATACTTTTGATGAAACTTATTCAAAACTTCTTGGATATTTTTGATTTGAAAATTTCCTCTTTTGAAGATAAATATTATTTGTCTCTTGGTTAATTGCATAACTTTTTTATTTCTTATAAAATGAGAAAAGCTTCAATGTTTAAAAATAATATGAAAGATGAAATGGACTTTGAATCTATGAGAAAGATGAAAATTCAACATGTTAAATATGTGTTTCCTTTTGACTCTAAAGGTAAATAGGATAATGAGTTGAATGATAAAATCATGTCTCCTATATCCAATAACTATTGAAGAGGAAGAAAAAAGTATGGAGGTAAACTTCCTCTCAAATTTTTTAAGTGTAATGGTATTGGACACATTGCTATGAATTTATGAAAAAAAGAAAATGGGTAAATATCGAGATGATTCTGATGAAAAACCTCAATTGAAGAATTGGAAAAAAATTTCTAAATAAGAAAATCCAACCAAAATATTCAAAAATAAGTTTACTAGGATCGAGAGAATTATTTTTAGTAATAAAGATGAATCAGACTCTATTTAAAACAATTATTTTGAATATAAAAGTTCATAAAAATTCCGAACCTTCATTCAAAAAGTTAATAAAGTTGAAGACCCCTAAAATAGTGAAGAAGGAGGAGGAGGAGAATCTTACAGAGTGTATCAACTCATAACAGAACTAATTTCATGTCTTGATAAAAACAAATATATCCATAAAAAAATAAGAATTATAAAGAAATATTTTGAAGATGTTTTTTAAGGAATAATGGAAGTCATCAATCAGGAGGATGAATACATTCTGGATATATTAAGTTACAGTCATAGAGTTATTTAACAACATAAGATGACTGAAGATCTCAGTAAGAAGCTAGTGGCTAAGGAAAAATAAGTTAACATGTTTCAATCAAAACTTATTGAGTCCAAAAATACCCTAAGTAAGATGAATGAAAACATAAAAAAAGACTCAAAATTAAAAGTTGATAATTCTAAAGATATTGAGAAAGATCAAATCAAGAATTAGGTTAAATACTCACTCACCAAAAATAATTCCTCATATGATTTTTATAACATTTCAGGATCTGAAAAAAGTATTTGGAAATTTTGGGAGGATAAAGGATATTATAAACCTATAAAATCTACAAAATTAGAAAACTCGCACAAAATAAAATATAGTCCACATCTTGATTATGTTAGAGCTTAAAGAAGTTACCAAACTCAACAAATTTTCAACAAAGAAATATCTTTCTTAAATAGTAAATCAATATTTGATTGTTATTTATAGAGTTATAGAATCTATTAGAACAAATATTATAATTCTTTTCAAAAATTATATCTATAGAAAAGAATATTTAAGAAACGTTTAAGAAATAGTGTAAGTAGAATGAATAGCTTTCTTAACTTATAGAAAGTTGAAAAAGTGAATTATCAAGATGTTAGAAACATTACAACATGAAATCAATTTCAATTTGTGGAAAAAGTTTTTGGAACATGTGATAATGTTGGTAATCATTCCAAAATAATGTATGACACTCCTTGTGAAACAATTTTCTTACAATATTAAATAAAAGGAATCCACAAAGAATAATGTTGAAGAAAAATATTTTTTTGTTGAGAAAACTTTGAAATAAATTAAATGTAAAAAATAATAGATACTTGATACTAGTTATTCTTTATATATTACAAGTGAAATACAAATATTTAAACATTTTTAAATTCATGATAGAGTATAAGTTACTTTTGGTAATGATAGTTCCTTAAAAATCAGAGGAATCAGAATGGTTGAGATTGATAAAGAAAAGTTGAAATATAAGGAAGTTTTATTTTTTTATGGACTAAAACATAACTTACTTAGTGTAAGTAAACATTTTTATGATAGAAAATAATAAATATTCAGAAAAATTATTATGTTAACAAAAGTGTCAAAGATGGGAAAGTAATTACAAAAGGAGAAAGAACTATTGAGAATCTATTCCAAATATGAGAGTTTAATAACGTATGATACTTAATTGTTAAAGATGAAAATAAGTTATGACACTAAAGACTTGGATAACGTGGGAATAAATACATGAAAAAAATTTATAAAGTTGATATTGTTTGTTATTTTCTAAAATTTAAAATAAGAGATGAAGTTCGTTGTGTAACTAGTCAGAAAGGGAATATTACAAAAAAAGTCATAAGAGGGTTAATTTTAGTCTACCAAACATCTTGAACTTACTCATTACAATTTATGTGATTCTATGAGACATCAAACAAAAAAGTATATTTTTTCTTTATCACATTTATTAATGATTTTACATGGATTAAAAACATCATGTTTATGAAACACAAATCAAAGGCTGTGGAAATGTTCATGTTTTTCAAAAAAGAAGTTGAGAAATAAATGGGGGCTTATATAAAGAAGTTGAGAATAGATAATCATAGCAAATTCACCATCAAATTTTTTCAATTTTATCTGAGAAAATATAGTATCGAACATTAGTATAGTGATCCCGATACTCTACAAAAAATGGATTAGAAAGAAAATGACCAGAAGTTTGGTAGAAATAGGAAGGTTGATGTAAGTAGAATACAAAATTTTAAAGTTATATTAGAGAGAACCTATTAGTACTATTGTACATGTAAAAAATAGATGTTTTTTGATACCATAAACCAGAATATCTCCTTATGAAATGTTTTAAAAAAACCCTTCATTGAAATACTTCAAAGTTTTTGGAATTCCATGTTTACTTAAAATCAAAAACCTGGATTTGGGAAAGTTTGATGAAAAAGATTAGGAAGGAACTTTTATGGGTTATTCACCAAATGGGAGAAGATAAAATTGTTTAAAAACATATTTATTAAATTTGGTGAAATCATATGATTTAAAAGTAATTGAAATTATAAATTCCATGACAAAATTTTTTGAGAATGTTGAGGAGGACAAACTAAATATTTTAAACAATAGTGACAGTAAGTCAAAACATCCTTATTAAGATTCAGATAATTCATGTTATAAGGAAAGTTTATTTAGGAAAAAACATTAAAATTTCATACCTTAAAAAATATGTTGAGTATGAAAACATTATTGGAAATTATAAGGCTCCAGTTCAGATAAGAAGAAAGTTAAGATTAGAAAATTAGACTTCACTTATCTCAAAATTTGAACCAAAATCAGATTCAAAATCAATTCAACATAAATAATGGTAAGATTATATAAAAGAATTGATAGATCAGATTGAGAATAATGAGATATGTGAACTTGTTTCACATCCATCAAATAAAAATATTATTGGAAACAAGTGGTTTTATAGAAACAAGTTAAATGAGAATGTAGAAGTTTCAAGAAATAAAGTTAGGCTTATTTTTAAAGGTTATTCATAGGTCGAAGTTAAGGATTTTGAAGAAAAAATTTCCCTATTTTCATGTTTAGAACCTATTAGAATGTTTCTTTTAGTTATTTCACATCAGAATTAAAAATATTATCAGATTGACGTAAAATCAGCTTTTTTAAATTGTGAGATTGTAGAATAAGTTTACATTGAACAACCTTGTGGGATTATACTTGATGAGGATGAAATAATATTTTTAAATTGAATAATAATTTGTATGGGGTGAAACAATCTCTACATACATGGTATTATAATCTTGAAAATTGTTTAAGAATGTTGAATTTTTTAAAAGGAAAAGTTGATAACAACTTATATGTGAAAGTTGTTGAATCCAAAACTCAAATTGTAATCATTTATGTAGATGACATAATTTTGGGGGTGAAGAAAACTTTTATAAGGAATTTTCTAAGGAAATGAAGAGGAATTTTTAAATTTCAATGTTGAGAGAATTAGCTTTCTTTCTTGGACTACATGTTCAACGAAAAGAAAAAAATTATTTTCTTATCTCAGGAAAAGTATTCCAGGGAATTGTTAAAGAATTTTGGGATTGTAGAATAAAAAAAAGTTTATAATCTTATATATGGGAGTAAAAAGTTGAGTAAATATGGGTATGAAAAAAGTATAAATCATAAAGACTCTAAAAATCTGATATGAAGTTTACTTTACCTTACAGCCTCAAGGCCTGATATTGTTTATAATATAAATTTATATGCTAGGTATCAAATTAATCCAAATGAATCACATATGTCAGCATCAAAAATAATTATGATATATTTCTAAGGAACAACATCACAAGGGTTATTATACAATAGAAATAGTGAGATGAAGTTTCATTGGTTTACTAATGCTGATTGGGATGGAGATTGTAATGATAGAAAATCAACATCGGGAGTAACATTTTTCTTGGGTGAATATTCTTTGAGTTGGAATAGTAATATAAAAAGCTCATTAAATTTGAGCATAGCTAAATCTAAATATATTTCATCCACTCAGGATTTTACTCAAATTTTGTGGATAAAAATTTAGCAAGAAGACTTGAAAGTGAAAGTTTATAAACAATTGAAGATAATTTGTGAGAATTAGAGTGAAATTTATTTTTTCTAAAAATCTTATTCAACATTCAAGATAAAACAAATTGATTTAAAGTTTCAATTTATAAAAGATAATGTTGATGTTAGAAATTTTACACTGGAATATATATCAAAAAAGTATCAAATTACTGATATTTTTAGAAAATCCATGATGAAATAAATATTTTTGGAATTGAGGCAACATTATGTTCATCCTCCTCACATGACATCCCAGGCCTCATAATAAAGAACCTCCACTATGATTTGGATTACGTTGAAAAATGGGGATATAAAGTAACAACATGTTACTTTGTAATAAGTTTTTACTAATCTTTCTTAAATGAATATGAAGTTATGGTTATCATAAAATGGGGGAGAGAAAATAAAATGTGATATAAAAAAAAGTGAGGGAGAGTTTATCTTTACATGGACACAAAATTTACTTGCCGACGTGGGATAGAATTCCTTCAAAAAAATCACTTTATCTAGTAGTTTGGTGTTAGGAAACTCTCTTTTGAAAAAGAATGTGTTTTGATAAAAGTAAAAAAACTTGAGTTGTTTACAAAAGTGGATTTGTGAAAACATTAATAGATTTGGAAAAGTTTTTAACAAGGGTTATCAACAAATACAAAGGGGAGTATTAAAGTACCTTTTTGGTAAAATTTTTTAATAATATTTTTTTATTTGTTGAAAAATAACCTTATTTATTATAATGTTTTTGTTATTCAAGATTCGAAACCAATCCATGGTAATGAGTTTTTTAAGAAATTTGAATGTTTTTGAATTTTTAAATCCAAAAATAAAGGGGGATAGATGTTTTTTACTTTAATAAAGTTGTTTTTTGGACATAGGTTTCTAGAATCATATTTTCATAATAAATAGCACCAGATGTTGAAGCAGCCAAAAAGATGAAGATATTGATCAGATGCTTTATCATATTAAAATCTATCTCCATAAATATTCATCAAACTCAAGATTGGTTAGAATGATAGAATTTTCTGAGTGAAGAAGTTTTGTTATCTCTAAATAGTTTAGAAGGAATATTGTAAAGTAAGGAGGTAAAAGGTATTCATACTTTCTAAACTAAGACATATGATGCTTTTATGATCATGAAGTTCTTATAAATCATGAAACACACTCATGATAAAAGTTTTTGAAGAAATGGAGGAATCGTAATGATTGAATCAGTTCCAGTGATCAAAACAAAGTATTTATCGAATTCAAAAAATCAAGACAAATAAAATCGGATCCAAAAGTCAGAATGTGTAAAGTTGATCATGTTTAAAAAGGTTAAAAGTTTCTAAGTGGATTCATTGATGAATATTATCCATATTTATGGAAAAAACATCATAATGGGATTTCTATCATAATGGTATTTCCATCATAATGGGAATTCCATCATAATAATAATTCCAATATTATGAGTATTCCATCAGGATGAAGCTGAGAAAGTTAATCATAATGCAAAGAGAAAGAAAGGAATATTATAATGATATGAGGAAGAAAGGTATATCATAATGATCTAAGAAAGAAAGGCATAACACAATGAGTTGGGAAAGAAATGTAGATCGTAATGAGCTGATAAAGAAAAAAATATTGTAATGAGCTGAGAAAGAAACGCATATCGTAATGAGTTGAGAAACAAAGGAATATTGTAATGAGTTAATAAATAAAGGAATATCATAATGAGATGAGAAATAGATACATTTTATTATCATATGAGAAATAAAGGTAGATTACAATGAGATTAAAAAGAAAGACATATTGTAATGAATTGAAAAAGAAAGGTAGGTCATAATGAGGTGAGAATGAAAGGTAGATCGTAATGAGATGAGAAAGAAAGGTGGGTCATAATGAGATGAAGAATATGAAGTTGAGGAAGTGTCATTGTAATGAGATGAGTAGTTTTTCATCATACTATGGAAAAGATAGGATGTTTAAGAAGGCTGATTATAGACAAGAAGATATGTGAAGAGTTAATGTGGTCAAACTTGAAATTCAATTTTGTGTAAATCTCAGAGAAATCTGAGGAGGATTGAAGAAGACAAAGTAAAAGTTTTAATGTGATATATTTTTATATTTTTTACATCTGATGAATCAAAGAGTGTTTTAAAGTTTCTTGATCTTTATTTTCTAATTTGCCTATAAATACTTTCTTAGATCTTTCATTCATTTTAACTTTTCACGTATGTGAAAAAGGCGTAGCTTTGAAGTATTTGAAGTGAAAGTTTCCATTGAACTAAGGAATATTGTATTTATAATTTGATCATATTTTTAGTTTGGAATATTGAGAATGGATTTATTTTATTGAGTCCATCGTATTGAGTTTTTGAGCAGAGTTTAAGAAGTGCAGATTGAGTAAGGTAGAATCGTATTGACTTTATCGAATTGAGAAATCTTATTAAAAAAATTGGATTGAGTATTTGGACTGTGAAATTATTGAGTAGTTTCAAAAAATTATTTATTCTATTTTTTTTTTGCACATTTTTTTATAAGAAAACATTGTAAACTGATGGAAGTTATTATAATATTTTTTTATTAAGATATAGAAGGTGTCTAACAGAAGTTTTCACAAGTTGTATTCACATCTTCTTAATAGTGAATTTTTATAAACCCATAGAAGTGTCTATGGAAAGGATGTAGGTTCTCATGATGAATTTGAACCTTGTAAATCTTGTGTGCCTTAATTTATTTCTTACTTTTTCATGCATGAGTATTTATAAAAAAATGATAAGGAAATATAGCTTAATAGGTTGTAGTGGTTAAGTTTTAAAAGTATTGGAACTTAAAAAAGTGAACAACTAATTGACCCCCCCACCCTTTTAGTTATTATTTGATCATTTGGAACTTAATGTTTGATCTAAACTCAAACACACTTCTATAAAATGGGATATACAATCATTGTTAATTTGTGTGGTGGGCTACCACCTCATGAACCAATGTCATTCATTCTTCTATTTCCATATTTAATGGTTGGGAATAATGATGAAATTTAGATATTTTTTATGATATATATGAAATTTATGTTGTATTTATACTTCTAGAATTATTATATAACACATACATTCATGATTTCCATTTTTTTTAAATACGATAACTTCATTGATGGATGTGTGGACTACTACCTACTCAAAAAGATGTGATTAATTAAAAATTTATATGGAATGTATTAATGATGGTTTTAGTGAATTTATATGATATATATGAAATAATAGTTTGAATATAATTATATTATTTACTTTATATCTTTAAATATGACAAGAAAATGGAAATATCATTCATTTATACGTACGACCTATTGTCTCTATGAACGGTGTATTTCATTTTCTATTCCTATATTTTATAGATTATTATAAAGAAATATATACTAAATATATATGATATTTATTTCATGTTTATCATTCTGGAGATGAATAAATCATGATATATGCAAGAGAATCAAAAATATAATAAATCACAGCACATGTGAAAAACAAAGCGGTTATTACCTAAAACATACCTTTAACATGGAATTGTTAATAAATAGTTAATATAATGTCATAAGTAAATCATATAAGGTATTATAGAAATGAATATGGTTCTTTGATATATGTATAATAAACCAATATTTATTGTACTTGAGTTTTCAGAGAGTATGACGATAGTCAATACATAAGGTAAGGGGTTTTCATCTCACTTTTATTTTTGTGGGACACATGCCTTATACACTACTTGTTTCTTCTACATAGTGTATATAATTCCCATGAATGTATTTTATGAATGTTATCTATAATATTTCAGTATTTTAATATCCATAAAATTTTCTTTCTTTCATGGAGCATATTATTCAACTAATTATAAAGTGATGGATGTTTATTTTACAATCTCATCAATAATCAAGATTGCTTCTATTTAAGTCTCCACTGAGGAATATTTCTCTTACATTTCAATGTTTTTGAAAAATGTTTTCAAAAAGTTTTTACTATTATCTTATTAATTTTTAAAGTATATATTTTATCCTTATTTTACTTTTTATAAAATGGTTTGAAAGGAATCTTTTTGATATTTTCCAAATGAGGTGCTTTATGAATTTTCCAAAAAAAAAGAACGGAAAGAATATTTTTTTAACATATACAGCATGAGCATATTTTTCTAACTTCTTGTTGCATTAATATTTTGAAGCTTCCCTTAATAGTTTACAAGTTTATTTTCAAATAAAACATTTTCATTTATAATTGCACAAATTTTTAAATAAATAATTCCAAAGTAAATAAGAGAATTTATCTCAAAAAAATTTCAATGATTTTATAAAAAGTATTTTCATCTATGTAAACATACTCTATTGAATATTATTCTTAATTGAGTTTCATATCTTATAATATCATTTACTATATTTCACTGAATAGTTTATGATTCATTTTGACTATGGATGTGCTATTTTGATATCATTTATAGTTTATGGTTAAAGTATTCACATTTCATTTGATAGTTTTAATACGAATGTCTATATTTATTATGTTTCACACATTTCATAAGAGGAATTCATTGAACTTAGTAATTGTTCGGAGGGGCATTCTATATCCCGTCAGTACATCGGTAGGTCTCATGAGACAAACTATTTTGGTTTTTAGCTAATGTCTTACCCGATTATGTACGGTTTCTTGGTCAAAGACTTGATGGTATGTTTATGATGCCCCATATTATGCATCCCCTATTTATGAGATTAGTTATTAATAATCCATGTGATTATTCAACTATTAGAATATTCATGGTTAAGTATATTTCTCATGTGATTATTTATATGGAATTATTTGATCCAAATTAATTTCTGCAGTACTATGTTAAATTTATGTTTTAATATAATGTGTTCTTATTTATTCACCTTTCCTTATTGTTTAAGTTTATTTATGATAGCTTACACTATATGCTTACCCTTACTGAGCATATGATCTCACCCTTTTCTTATGTTTTATTTCTCCACATGATGGAAATAAGTTTATTATAACTAATATGTAGGGTTAAAATAAAATAATATTGGTGCTCTCAATGGATTATCTATGCTTTATTTTATATTATTAATTTTAATGTAAGTTTCTTGTATTTAATCTGGTACAAAATCTAAAAAATTGATCAGTCTTTTTTTATTCTAATCTTATATGTATGTCAATGTAATGTGAGGCACTGACTTCAAGCTACTCGGGTCGAGGTCATTACAAATATTTTATGTCTCTTTTTAATTTCTTTCAAAGTTTTTCAAAAGGAATATTTTCACAAAATGTTTTTACTTCCTTTAAAAAATATTGAAGTAATGTTCTATTTTAACATATACAGTTATAAACAACTTTCCTTGTGCCATATCCATTATTTTATTTTTGGATTCCTTTACAAGCTTCCATGTTTTCTTAAAATAAAAACCCACTTTCCCATTTTTATGAGATTTTTTGTTTTTAAAATTGGTTTTTAAAGAAAATAAATATATCAGTATCCAAAAATGATTTCCTATGGGTGAAAAGAATGTTTTGATGAGGTAATATTTTTTGTTTTATGATTATGTTAGAGTTATAGGGAATATTTTATGAAAACAGGTGGTTCTGTGATAAACCAATGGGGTGATGTTATAAAATAAGGATGATTGATCCCATTATAGCACTCTGATGCATTGGTTAAAGGGAAAGAGTTAACCGAGTAGGTTCCTCCATGGAGATTATGGGAATATATTATGATGTATGTTCTAATTGTAAATGTGATTGTTATTTTATGTTAAACCATAATTGTTATTCTAAGTGTAACCCTAACAGTTCTCCCATTTGTAAGAGTGATATGAAAATGATGTCTCAAGTAACCTACATGTTTATCTATTCTTTTTAAGGTTTTTTATGAGAATCTTGTCATTTATCAAGGTAATATAATGATCTTATTTTTGAAAAGTATATCTTTGTCAAAAAATTATTATGATTTTTTCATTATTTCAAATAAACCATTTTGAGTTTGATTTTCCCTTTAGAATTTCCAATCAAATGTTTTATAAAATTATTTTGATAAGGAATGTGATCTTTTGGGGTAAGTAAATTTTTATTTTAAGCCCATATTTTATTTTGAAAAAAGAAAATTTTTATAAGTACTCATGGAATAACGATTTATTTTTTTCTTTTTATGTCCCTTACCTAGATTTTTTCACTCATCCTAAATTTTAAAATGTTTTTCATAGGTTTTTAAGGATGGGTAGGGAAAAGGATGAGGTCAAGATAAAAAAAATTTAATATTTTATATAAAAAATAAAAACTTGTTATATATTAAAGGTTTTATTTTTTAGGAAAAAATGATACTAATTAGAAGTGTACACTTTGTAATATATGGTTTTATTAGGTAATTTTTGTAACCTAATTCTATAAAAATATAAAAAATAAAATATTTTTGAATTTAATAAAGTGAATTATAGTTTTAAGTTTACTATAATATGTAATGTCTAAGGTTGGGCCCTTATAAGGGGTTTTATAGATTCAGTGTTTTTAACATGAATCCAAACCCAAAAAATTAAAATTTCATATTTTTTCTACTTCAGATAAACCATGAATTCATTCAATTAGTAATAGAGATAATTTATAATTATTTATATTTAATACTTTGAAATTTCTATTAAATTATCTTATATCAAAAATTGATTTATGATAAAGTAACAGCACAACTAATAGAGTGTCGATCTAATTTTGTATGACCAATATATGGTTGATTGAAGATCTATGGATTTTATGAAAAATTTGTGATTATATTTACATTTTTATTTTTTATTCATATTTAATAGCTACCAGTGTAATGGATTTTTAGCTGGATTGTAATGAGAGTGTGTTTAATATTAGCTGGAGATATTGGTAGCTGACTGGGGTTTTCCATTAGCTAGATGGATTTCTTTTCAAGCATAAATTTTAATTACAAAAATCAAAAACAAAAGGGGGTGATAATATCCTTTAATGTGGAGGGATAATCATTAAAATAAAACAAATATAAGTTTTAAAACCCTATAATGGATGTAGATACCTTATCCCCTCCCCTTATTGTCAAATATGGTCACCCAACTTTTTGGGGTATCACCAATGTTTATAATATTATATATTATAGTATATTATAGAAATTATATATTATAATATTATTTATATTTTTATATATTATATATACATATTGATCACCCCAAATTGGGATGCGCGATCTATCCCCATCTTATATCAGACTAATTCGGTTCGATTCTGAGAATCCTAACATATCAAGCTCATTAGTATCCTTAATTAATTTCTAGGAATCTAATTTAGGTACGTATGGATCCAAAAATTGTGAGAAAATATCAGAAATTTAATTTAATTTTATGGATTTTGATAAAATTATTTCGGTAGTCATGGGACGTATCAATAATTAATTAAAATTATTTTTCTTAATGTTAAGGCATTAAAAATATTATTAAGTTGAATTTTAGAAAATTTACATTTTCTTATGAAATATAATTCATGTTGACTAATCATGAGTAGAGATTAACCCATGCATTATTAGTTTACTATTTATTTAATTTAATTATTTCATTTGAGTTTCAAAAGGTAATAATTATTTTGTCTTTATGATATATGTATCATACCTCCCTCTTTAAATATATAAGTAAATGTGTATCCACATTTCAGTAATAAAATAAAAAATTTTACCCTGATTCTCCTCACCTACATGTCAGTATACATTGTAAACATCAGAGGAGTTCATGGTGATGTGGTTCGAGTCAAGAGTCGGTGTGAACCAAACAAGTGAACCGCATAGGAGCTGTGGGTGTTACATTTCAATTATGGTATTGACATATGTAATTCCCCTAAGGTATTGATTAATCTATTATTCACTTTATGTATTAACTAATAGTTAATGTCTAATGATAAAGTCATTATTTATTTATTTTATTATATTCATGGTTTATTATTTTTTGAATGTGTATTTATTACGTATGGCCACATATTATAATAATAATAAAAATTAATAGATAAATGTAACATGTATGGTGAATGATATCTATTTAAATAATTATTAATTTTTCAGTGTGATCATATAGAGAAATCATGTTAAATAGAAAATAATTTCATTCACTGAGATAAATTAACAAATCCCTCAATAAATATATTAAGTCATTAAACACCTATCATTGCTTTAATATTGAAACAATTGATTCTTAAAGGGGTTCATTTACCCTAGTTGATGGTTCCTCTTACTAATAAAGAGTTATTATGATATTATTTGGTTGAATTAACTAAATTTTTTAACAAAGTAGTCGTCATGTCAAGCTTGTTGCAACATTAGAGGAAAATTGTTGAGCAATGTAAAGTAATTATTTATAAGAGATGGGACTCCACTAAATAAATTAACAATACAAAATTTAATATGGTTTTATAGTCAAAATATTACCTTATAATCTTGGTGTAGTATTTATTCCACAGCTCAGGATATGAAGAGATGTTTAAGGATCATTTTCACTAGAATACTCGAAAGACTGAGCATTCTGAATCTAGTAACTAGGGAACAATATGATTTGATAAAATAGTTGGAGACATTTAAAATTAATAATTTGATAATTTTAACTAGTAATAAACATAAAGTGATAATATTATAATTTTATTTTCATATATCAAATGGAAACCACCACCAATTCAATTTTACTATGATCTATATTGGATAAAGAGAATGTATTGACCGTCCATATATTCAAAGAGTGGTATAGGTTCTTGTGTATATTACTCTTCCAAGAGAGAAGGCTTTATGTGATATAATCCCTAACATATGTTAATTACCCTTAGGGAGAAAGAAAATTATATAATGATAAATACAATAATCATATGGATAATTCACTAGATGTTAAGTGCTTCAAGCTTTCATTTATTTCATCTGAGCTGTAGAAAATGCATGAGGATAATGATTATTTCCAAATGTTGTCTTATCTCGAATAATTATACCATGAGAGAGCCCAAAAATAAAGATATGAGATATCCATTTCATTTTATAGATGGAGGTTCTTATAAGGGAATCAATAAAGAATTCATGTACTAAAGATGATAGGGTACATTTAGAAACCAAAGTCCCTTGGGTTCAAAATGAACCAAGAACTAGCAACCAAACTCATTCTTGGTTCATTATCACATAGTTTCTCAACTTTAACTATTAATTATATTATAAATAACATGAATAAATCACTCCCCGAATTGTTGGATTTATTTTTCCATGTAGATAAGTATATGAATAATTATAACTATTTTGTCCCTATATTGAATAAGAATAAGAAAGGAAAGGAAATGGTTTCAATGGCTAATCCCAATTCAAAGAAACTAATGCACTATCCTTTCAAGAATCTAATGAAACAAAAGGAAAGTTATAATCGGGATGAATTATTCTTTTCATGTGGAATTAAAGTCCATTGGAAGAAGAGTTACATAGCTTGGAATATGAAGCAAGGTGATTATTCTACTTCGGGTATATTTATCATTGAATTCTTTCTATCTATTATTACAAAATGGGTATTGGATATTATATTTGGCACACACATTTATATTAAAATATAAGAACCAAGTCAATTAAAAACAATTTCAATGGGTAAAGTTTATCCCTAAGAAGAAAATGTTATGAGACTACCGGCATTGGAAGAGGAAGATTATCATCTTACCTTTCCTAGTAGAATAGTTTTTATAATGAATAATTATTATTATATACCATCTGTTACTGAAAACATAATCTTAGTGTCATGTTCAGACACTAGGGGTTTTATTTCAAGTGTGTAAATAAATATTGTATTATCAATAAGGATAACATATGTTATGGTATATAAAATCTTAACAATGGGTTATATATAATTGAGCTAGAAAATCTAGTTTTGGAAAACAATGAAAAATCTGGAGAGAATGAATCATGTTTTACTCATATATAGAACTTCAATATAGGTCATGTAAATGAGAAGTGTTTAAGAAAATGAAATCAAGTAGGGTATTTAGACTCCATTGAGTAAAAACCCTTGGATTTATGTTATGCTTGTTTACAATGTAAAATGACTAGAACTCCTTACAATGCGAAAGGATAAATATCCAAAGAACAATTGGAATGTATTCATACTGATGTATGTAGTCTATTTCTAGTAGTATCAAGGTGATTTTTCTTTCTTCATTACTTTTACTATTGGATATAGTATATGTGGATATAACTACTTAATGAGGTATAAGTCCAATTTCTTTATCATGTTTAAGGAGTATTATAAAGAATTAAAAAATCAACTTGATAAGAATATTAAGAAACTCTGGTCAAACCATGGTGGATAATAACATAACCAAGTATTCATCAATCATTTAATGGTGAATGGGGTATTTTCCTAACTCAAACCTCCTTATACACATCATTGAAATGGTGTTTGGGATAGGAGGAATTGTACCTTGCTTTACATGGCTACATTGATGATGAGTCATGAAACTCTACCTTTATCCTTTTGGGGATATACATTGTAGACTACCATATATACACTAAACCAATTACCAACTAATGTGGGGAATGGGATTTAATATTATTTATGGTATATAAATAAATCCAATATTTCACACATACATGTATAGTGATGTGATGTTTTTTCCAAGACTATACCTAGTGAAAAATTAGCATCTCTGAGCATGAAGTTCATATTTATAATTTATCTTAAGGATACTAAAGGTTATTACCTATATAACCCTTCAGATAGAAAGGTAGCTGTAGAAATACATGCAATATTTCTAGAAATAGGAAACATTTCCAATGGAAATAGTGTGAGTAAGATTGACTTCAATTAATTTAATGCTCTAGATACACAAGATTTGGTGTGATAATAAGATCCACAAGAGGCCATGGGGGAGGATGATGTTCCCAAGACACAAGTACTATTTAGGTAAACTAGAGAGGATTGATAAATAGAGAGATGTGGTTTTATTGTCATTAATTCTGGTGAAACACTACTCTTGGAGAATGATTATCCTATGACTTATAAGGAAGTAGTAGATTTAAAGAATACTAAAAATGGTAAGAATCAATGTATTCTGAAATAGTTTACATGTAAAAAATCATTTTTATAATTTTCTTCCCATAAATATACGTAAAACCTATTGGGTTTAAATGGGTATTCAATAAAAAAAATAGTGCATGGATGTCCAATTTATCACCTATAAGGAATGGATAGTGGTGAAGGGTTTTATGAAACATTAAGGCATCGACTATGATGACGCCTTCTCCCTAGTCCCAATACTAAAATCCATTAGAATATTACATGATATATCAACCTTACATGATTATGAAATTTTGGAAATGGATGTCAAAACTACCTTTCTAAATGTGATTTCAATTCAATGCATCTATATAACAGAACCTGAAGGGTTCATTATTTCAAAGAGTTTCAATAAATTGTACAATCTATATAGATCCATTTATGGATTGAACCAGGAATCATGATCATGTAATGTTCATTTTGATGAGGACATAATAGAATTTTGTTTTATTAAGAATAAAAGTGATCAGTGTGTCTACCTAAAGGTTAGTGTGAGTTCCATAATTTTCCTCGTATTATATGTTGATGACATTTTGTCTATGGGAAATGAAGTGAAATTATTATAGTCAGTGATTCCTTTGTTAAATTAATTCTCCTTGGTGAAAGACTTTGGTGAGGAAATATACATTATAGGGATCAACATCTATCGAAATAGGTCTAAGATGATTCTTCGGCTATATCAATGTACATATATTAATAAGGTACTCATAAGGTATAATATAGAATAATACAATATAGGATTTTTTTTATAATGTCATGTGGTGTTAATATCTCTAATAAGATGTGTCCACAAACATAGGAAGATATTGAAGGAATTAATATAAAACCTTATGATTAAATAGTGGGATTGATATTTTATGGAATCCTCTAGAGTAGTTCTGATTTTTTTTTCTTTAATCATGGTGTGGAGATATCAATCCAATCAAGGAGAGTTGTATTAGAAAATTGTAAAAACTTCCTGAAGTACTTGATATGTAAAAAGGATATGTTCTTGGTGCATGAAGGGGGTGAGGATAAAATTAAAAGTTGAAAACTAAGGCTATCTTCTAGACATATAATGATAATATGAAATCATATTTAGGTTGTACCTTTTTCCTGAATAGTGATTCAATGAGTTGGAGAAGATCATAGTAGTTTTTGGCTTCTAATTATAAATAATAATATAAGTGTATAAAAACATTTTATGTATCTAAGTAAGTATTTTGGATATAAAAAAAATTGAGATTGTAATTGTACCTATAATTGTAAACCATATTATAGTATAATGTAATAATACTACAGTGGTGGTGCTTTCCAAATAACCAATGTCACACCAGAGGACAAAGCATATACTTCATAATTTTCATCTATTGATAGATTTTACTCAAAGAGATGAATTTATAGTTAAAATAGTATCCATATAGTAAAATGTGGAAGACCCCCTAACTAGATTTATATCTTAGTAAAAACATGATACTCATGTAAGATCTAACGGGTTGAGATTTGTTATCTGTTGGATCTAGAACAAGTGGGAGTGTTGTGAGTGGGTTCCATAGACCCAACTCCTTTTTGTACTTTGATTAAAATTACATGTATATAGTTGGATATATAAATGTGTATATTATTACAATAATATTTTTTATACTTATATATTCACTATTTACATGGTAATTTCCATAGAATATTTTTTTTATAAAAAGGTTATAGTGGTTCCTGGATATAATGAGTACATTAATATGTTATGAAAGTAATCATAAAAATATGTCTCATAGTCAAGATACATCATACTAATGGGAAATAGATGATATATAACTATTGGGTGTTTGGGGATCATAATCACTGAGACTTCTTCTTATGAAGTTTTTGTCAGGTGATCTAGAGTAGAAGATATCATAAGGAATGAACCACCAATAGGAACACCACATGTTTCAGGTGTCATTAGTTTTTCTTATTTATGTGCATGTTTAAATGATTCCTGAAATGAGATCATTATCAATGTATACCATTTGATCACATACATTTATTAAAGAAAAAACCCATGACATTGAATTCATGGTGAGGTAGATTATGTTGGTTGAATCATTAGTTATATGGAATTTTTTGAATGATCAAGATAGAATTTGTCACTTATGAGTTGAGGAAGTGATATCTCATGGGACTAAGTTGACTAGGATGGTAGTGCCTTAATTAAATCCAAGGATATGGTATAAGAAGGAAATATCATCTAGTAAGGTCATGAAATACATAAATCCTCAAAAGGATGATGAATCTAGTATGAATCCTTACTTATGAGATATCATGACACAAAGAGATTATATTACATAGATCGAGTTCGTAGGAGGTAGTCATAGCTAAGAAATTCCTTATCTCTTTAAGGTATATGATTTGGTTCTAGACTCTACTTTTAGTTTTTGAGTTGGACTCATTATTATCATGATAAGGACGTAGAGGGTCACACATTAAGTGTATCAAAAAATTCCACCAATTTGGAGGAATAATAGTTTAGGAAGAAGTGGTCCTCACATGTTGGGGAAGATAAATGTTTGAGTTTTAACGATCACAAGTAAAAAATAGATTAATTATATTACTAAAGTATATAATAATGATTAATGAATTTATTTCTCAAGGTATTCAAAAGTTTTTTATCATGAAAGAGAATATGAGAAAATATAATTTCTTAGAAAAACATGAAAAACTCATGGTTTGTTAAATTATTAAGGGAGTGGTGAGCTGAGTTAAAGGTTCATATTTTATCACATAATATTTTAATTTGTTATAAGTGGGTGATAAAATATTTGTGACATTTATGAAAAGTTTAATTAAGTCATAAATTTTTGTGGGGATTCAAAATGAATGTTAGAACTTTCCAAGGACCAAAATACAATTTTGGAAATTATTACATAAATATATAAGTGATTTTTAGACTCAAGAATAGTGAAATCCATCATTTATATAATAGTTTATATCTCTTATCCTATATCTCATGTTTTAGAGCGATAAATCATAGTAATAACATTTTTGGATTGATCCCATGTTCTTGATCGAGTCTGCATTTTTCACGTGATCGAATGGATGTTATAAATCTATTTAATTTCACAAGATAGAACCCAGGAATCATAGATCAATGATCCAAGAGCTGTGTTTAACGTGTGTATAATATATAAGATTCCTATATTGACATCTCTTATCCATTACATTCCAATGGTGAGTGAATAAAATGGACAATTTCAAATAAACATGGTACCATTTATATTTTCATTCTATTTTATTTATCATGCTAAAATTTAATTACATGTGATACTTTTAGAAATTAGGGGAAAGTGTTTTATTTATTTATTGTTCTTAACCTAAATATAAACCCAAAATTTTTATATTTTTATTTTTCATGATTTTGTTGGGCCTCAAGATCGTTCAATTGTACATGACATGTACTTTTCCTTTGATGTTTTTCATATGTTTTCTCACATTTATTATAATTGATAAGAGAATATCCTATTACAATAATTTTTTCACATATAAAATAATAGTTTTAGTCTCTTCATCATTAGAGGTTGATTATTAAGTTTTTTGGTTTTATTGATTTATTAGTTTGATAGTGACAACAATGGTGTTTATACAAGGAATTTGGAGCATTTGGGGATTCAGTACTCCCCTATGTGTTGGAACATAGTCCTATACTTTAAAAATGGGGTTTTCCACCCCTAGAGACATATTAATGATAGGGAATATTAACCTATATGATAGATGTAGTTCAGGTACTCCCCCATGTATCGGGGTGCGATCATCTATGCATGGATTCAATACTACCCTATGTGTTAGGGTGTGGTTCTCTATAGGTATCGTTATTCCCTCATTTGATATATATTTCCCTCAACTAGGTTTGCTCTTATATAATAGTTATAGAGAGGATTTTTAGATGTTATAAAATTTGGGTAGTTTTGTTGTTACGATTGTTTTGATGTATTAGAAAATATGGTTTCATTTGAGATATAACTTATAGTTCAGTCATGGACATGGGACTTCTTTAAGACATTATATGTCTCAATACTTAAAATATATCAATGATTTCTCAAGGATTTAATTTACCTACCCCTATATTAGGTTCTAGGTTGAATTGAATTTTCTTCTTTATTTGTTTGGGTTTTCTACTAGGTATTTTTAAAATCACCAATGCATAAGAATTGGTTCCCACACATGTTGTGTCTATATAGATTTCATAGGATCTAGATGTTTCCTTTGGAGGCATGGAGCTAGTAAATTTTTTTCATATTATATCTTAGTGTTTCTTGATGGTTATAATTTCTATCATATATCTCACCATGAGTCATTATATCAAGGAATTATTTTCCAATTTTCATATAACTATTATACTAAGATTAATTTACCTATGTATCTACATTAAATTTCTATTTTTCTATATGATGTTTTTTAGGGTAGTTGTTGTTTCATTTGTGGACATTTTTGGATATATTGGTGGTTATATTTATGTTATTTTTGTTCGTTGTATGTGTTTTATTATGTTATAGATATGTGTATTGTTTCAATTTACCATTTGGATAAGGCCTCTCATGTTTTTAGTATGCCTTATTGGTGATATTCACATTCTTATATCCTATTATAGGTTAGATTAGTATGACATAATCAACCTAACATCTCCACTGGATGTGGCCCTAGTGGTTCAGGTCATGTTTGAGTAACATCAGAGTGGGTATTCACTAGGAATAAAGTTAAATGTTAAGAGTCTTATGAGTTCTATTTTAGGAAAGTTAGGGAAAATATTTCAAGGGGTATTGAGCTCAAATTTTAGAACACAGAACCAAACATTGGTGTAGGTGAACAATGTATACTTTTTATAGGACTTTGATAATTTATTAATTGACTCAGAACTCTAAATCATCACTTATAGGGTATAAACAAGATGGCACATGAATTATATAGTGTCTTAGTTGTTCTTTTTATCAATTTCCTCCTTGAGTTACCTCAACTATATATTCTCTAAATGACCATACTTTAATCCCATTGACTATGGTATTCCACCTTTCAAACATCCAATTAGGATTAATAGATATGTTCATGATGAACCCATTCTAATTTTAGAGCCAGCAGTCACTAATATGTTGATCGATGAGGCATTGATAAAGGGACATAATTAAATGGTATCTCTGCCCAATGAATAGAGGGTATAAACTCATCCCATTTTAAATATATTATAATATCCACTTATAGAGTAAATTTTGTTCACCATTGAGTTGGATGTGACTACTCAAAGGCTGAGTGGGTTGAATGAATTCTAGTATCAATGAACTTATAGGTTTCTATCTGATCCTAATCCTTAGGTAGAAAGGGATTAGATGGAATCAGTGACCCATTCATTTTATTTTGTTTAAAACCCCACTAAAAATGGTGATTCTTTTATCAAGTATCTTTTATGGGGTGAAGTGTATTTTGTAGTCTTTGGTTACATAGTAATGTGATAAGGTTTCCTTAATGTCATCCAAGTTTGAGTACCTATTTTGGGAGGAGTTATATTTAGTAATGATGATGACGGTGTGATTATAGGATATGTTGGATCGTCATTAGAGAATAATAACTATCATCATGTATTCATCATGGTTTATAGAACTCTTAAGGTACTCCTTGTATATTATTTTTGGTGGATATATTTTCTCCTAAAAGTTTATGAAAGGTCTTTAAAAGGATATTCAAGATAGGTTTGTACCCTTATATATCCAAATATATTTTGGAGGCCTAGAGTGATATTTGGAGATAAAGAACTTTCAAAACAAGATTTTTTTAGTACTGGAGAAGGTTTGGGTATCCTTGAGGAAAATTCATTAGTATAATCTAGCTGATACTAGTCATCATGATCTTATCATTGGAGTAACAAAAATGAAATAACTTTGTACTAAGGATCAATGATAAGTGAATCATGTATAGGAACAATAATTATAGAGACATGATTTTATATTCTTATAAAGATAGAGGGTATATGGATCTAGTTTATTTGACTAGGAAAGTGGTTAAGGGTGCAGAGTTTTTTTATTATTAATGGTTTCTGTTTGTTGAAAATGGTGTCAATGTAATTAAATGACTCCATTGATGTCAATATGAGTGAATTTTTTGTATATAATAGGTTTCTCATAAATTTTATTAGAGTATCCAATCTTGTTAATAAAGATAGTATAGCTTGAATATTTATTGGATTTGGTGATGATGATGAATATATTTCATTTAATAAAAAGAATAATTTATAAATCATTTATATCTTGGAAGATGATAAATTGTTTTCATGCATTTGGAATATTTTTAATATATTTTCTACTTAAATTTGAAATATTATTTGAAATATCTGAGCTATTTATGATGATTGGTGAGCTGATCTTAATTTTTAAAACATGTACCTTTATGTCTAGAGAAGTATATTTGTTAACATCATTAGGAATATTTCTTTATTGAGTTTTTCCATGGAGTTTCTAGAGAGAATGTTCCAAACAGATTTGAACTGATAGAGAAATATATGATGATCATATAAATTCTATATAAAAATAGTTTTTTTGATAGTGTTCATAGGTACATCATATTGACGTGAATGGACTGAGGTGATCGTACAAATGGTGCAACCAAATGGTTTGTTGGATTACATTCATTATAACATCGAACATGAAATGATCTAAAAAATAATATAATTTGATGCTTGGTTATGCATTCCTTAGTGATTAAACATCACAATGCCTTATGGTTTTGATTCAATATAACAATTAGAAGAATAAAATCCTCTTTGAAATGGATTTTATCGAAGGAAGAAATTGGTGAGACTTGGTTGAACTAGGTTTTCATTATAGAGGATTCTTAACCAAGATTACTGGATAGTATAATTTTATAAGACCATTAAATAAATAATGTTTGTAATATTTTTAGATAGAGAAATGTTGTTGATGTTTATAAGAAAAAGCATCAGATATAATTTTATAAGAAATTGAATTAGACAGAAGATTTTAAGAAAATATATCAGAAATAAGTTTCTAAGAAAAGGTATCAGATAAAGTCTCAAAGTGATTTCATCATATAGAGTGTTACATAGACATCAGATAGAGTATAAAAAATTCATCTAATGGAGTTCTATGAATTCATCATATAGAAGGAGGAGATAATACCATTTAAAGTACATTAGATAGAGAACACTAGATGAATTTTTATGAGTTCATTGATTAAATCAAAATAGATGAAAATTAGGAGTCCATCAGATAGAGAAATCTTATAAGAGTCTGAGGATCTTTTTACCAGACATAGTATTATTGAATAGAAAAGTTCCTGTTAAGGAGTATGATACAAAGTATTGAATATATTTAAAAAATTATAAAGTAATTCATTGTGATGATTCTGACATTGATATTAAATGACTCTATAATAATGAAGGGAATATCATGATTCAAACTAAATTTTTCATAAATTTTAAGAGATCATTGATTCTAAGATATAATAAGCTTTCTATGAAGATTTTTTACTCCTATTTATCTAGTATTTTGAATATTTTCAAAGGGGAAAAATTGAACAGGATATTCAAATTTGGAATCATGAACTTTGGATTTGAGTTTGTACATATCCTATGATTTTCATAGAAATTATACCTATATAAGGGGGGACATGTGTGATATGAAAATTCTTCTCAAAATTTTGTGGGTGTGATTTTTGTTAAAGAAGTAAAATTTTATGTTAAAGTGCCGACCATGAAGATTGAGATTAATTCTATTTTGGGTTGAAGTGTCAAATAGAGAGGTACCATATGGATCAAGAGGTATCAGACATAGTGGATGCACCATATAGAGTAGTAAAGAATTAGATGATGAGGAGAAGAAGGGATCAGCCAACAAGTTATCAAATATAGACATATCATATATAGAAATTTAGGATGGAAAGTACTGAATAGGGTAGTACCGAATGAACAGAATTGAAAAAACAAAAATGGGTGGATAAGAAGTCTTACAACCAGTGTAAGAAAAGAATCATTCAAGTTTCTACTATTAATAAGAAGACTTTTTTGTGTATTAATTTTCCTAAAAGAGTAGAAGAAGAAGGGTTGTTTTCATGTTTTTTTGAAATTAATAAAAGGAAGAAAAGAACAAATCAAGGTGAAAAAAGTCAACAAAATTCATAATAGGTGGAGTAAATTCATAGTGTCATAAATAACTTGAAGAAGCTAAATATTATTGATATAGGAAGTATAGAGATACAACCAGATTCTACAGTTGGACTGAGAATTAACTAGTCTATAGAATAATTATTATTTTATATCCCCACTCTTAAAGTAAAGGAAACAAAAATTATGTTTAAGATTGTTTCTTATCCAAATCACTAAATTTGGAATCTCATTATAGTATAGAATCTTTTTAATGGTAACAATCATACACAGTATGTACTAGAAACTCTTTCTGAGTAGTGAACCTTTTAAAAACATTATATTGTATCCTTTACTTAATTTCATATACTTTTATATGTAAATTAATATAGAATGATAAAACCATGATTCGCAAAGGTTTAATAGGTAAAGGTATAAAATGTATTAATGGGTTTAAAAGGTCCCCAACATCTATTCAAACCTCCCCTTATATATTTTTATCATATCCTAAAGTGGTCTTAACAATTAGAGTTATAGCGGTTCACCACTTTTGGATTCTCTATATTAGAAATTGGTCTATTTTAAAGATTTTATTTTATTTATAATATTTACAATGAAGTGCAGTTTTGGTGAATATTCATTTATATCAAAGTAAAATTCTATTTATTCTAAAACCATGACGAACATAATAAATAAAGATACAATAAATTTGAATAATATTTCCCTCTTAATATAAGAGGAAGAATGTCCTATTTATCCATTCCATGGTAACAAATAAGACAAAAACATTATTGTAAAGTAAAGAACAGGTGGGTCAAATTACCACCAAGGTGAAGGAAAACACTCCCACCATAGGTGGATCAAGGTTATGTGAAAATTATTACATAAATTTTCATCAAGAATAAAAACCTAGTATAAGTGATGATGATGATCTATCTATAACTTATCAAGATATATGAGTTATTATATTGAAATATATTTTTTATTTAATTCCTATGTAAATAGTCTCTATTATTCTTTTTAGTCTTTTAAATTATGTGGGAATAAATCACCCATCTCGAAAAAGAAACAAATATCATAGAGAAGGATTTGTAAGAAAATGTTCTAGAATATATAAATCTCTTCAATCAGTTTGGGGCCATTGAGACAAGAAATTTGGATCATGATATAAGTTCCAAAAAAATTCAAAACAATTTTCTCAAATAATATTAATATAAAGATTTATTCAAGAATTCTCTTGAAGAGAATATCCATGAACTTGAAGAAAATTTGAAAACTAGCATTAATATCAAGGATTTTCAATTAGAAGTGAAGTTAAAGAAGATCAAGGACCATGACTCATAATTAAAAAAAAAAGTTAATATGCATGATAAATAGATTAAAATAATGAAGAATAATTATTAATAGAATGTAATTTTGATTAAATATTCAAATAAAACCCTGAATATGAGGTTTCTATAATTGGAAATCAAATTATTCAATCTTAAAAGGTCATATATTAAGTCTTCACAAAATAAGGATAAATTTATTACTTCCACAAAATGATAAATAAATTATTATGATGTTAAAATAACTCTAAAATGTGATAATAATATCATGAAAACATTTAATTATGTATCTCAAGAAGTAGTGAAGAAAGTGTTGTTATCCATATCTTCTTATAATAATTTATCTAAAATTATTTTTATGACTAATACATGTTGAAAAACAAAATCTATATAAGTGTATATGAATAAAAGTGATAATAATTCCTCCACCATGTTTTATATAGATAATAAAAGTATAATATAAGTTGGTTCCTTGAAAATATCCCAAAAATTTGTGAAGAAAAACCAAAAACATCATGCCTGTTTTTCTAGAAATTTTGAATGGAATGTTGTTGATATAAGAAGATCAAGGATTGTGGGTACATGTTGGTACTACAACAGATTCATAAGTTGTGTATTGTATTATTGGTAAAATCAACTAAATAAAATATCACAAAATAAGCTTATATCAAATGGGGGAAATCCAATTATAAAGAAGAAACATCCATAGATTAAGAAAATCAGTATACTTCAAATATATTTGAAAAACCTAAAAATATCTATGATGTATGTAAAAAAGTTACTCACAAGATTTGGGAATGATCATATTTACAAGTTTCAAAATATGATAAGAAAAGAACACCATAGAATTCATTTAATAAATATGAAACAATCATAGGAATTTTGTAGAATAATGTTGAAAAAAAATTATTCAAGAATATATCAGGAAGGTAGGGTGAGGTGTCCCTATATTCTAGATGTAAGAATTTAAATAAGTGAGAATAATCAAAATGAACTAATTAGAAGAAAGGAACTTAGAAGAATATATATGTATACACCAAAAAGGATTCCAATTACTCTAAAGATATATTAGTAATTTGGTCAATGGACCTGGAATATGAAAGAAATATGGAATAAGTATAAGTGGAAGACTAAACCAAAGGAAAAGAAACAATTCCACATGAAGAAACTTAACTTCATAAGAGGTTTTCAAAAAATGAAAACACATGGGGAAAAGATTTTCTTTGTGTGAGTTGAACCATTTTTTAACACACTCTTAGATATTGCACTACAATAATTCCATCATGGGAATAGTTATAAAAGAAGATTAAAGTTGCACCATGTGATGCAAGTCACCTAATGGATCTTGAAAAGATAAAATTAACACACAATGAAATTAAAGAATTTATAAGATCCAATATTCCTCAATTATATTTTAATTTCAGATGTGAAATCATAAATAGGGAGGAAATGGAACAACTCAGTTGGGAAAACTGTCTAAACCATTCTTTTCACATTGAGAATCAAGAAAGATCCAAATTATTCACTAAAACATTATAAATTGTATTTTTATTTTAAATATAGGTAATTGAAGGTGAGTCATGATATCAAGGGGATAACCTAAGGAAGTTTATGGGATATCAATATTGGACAACATTTTATAAAGAATTTTTCATCCTAGAACAATTCCTAAGTTGGTATACTGAGAAATCTTATGAAACAATCATCTAAGATGAAGTTAAAGTGGTTTTTATCAACACGTGATATAAAATTGAAAAAGATAACATTTTTTTCTTAATTTTGGAATTAAAAAGGAATTTATTGAATAATATCATCCTTGGTGAAGTTTTGGAAATTTTCAAATCTACACAACCACATGTTAAAGATATATTTTTTATCAACATGGTCATCTTGTAGAATATTTATTAAAGAGATCCATAATCATGAAGATCATTAAAAATTTATCCTTTAGTGGTATACAAGTTTAGTATATTAAGAAAGCTATCATAATTATTATTTCATGAAAAATATGACTATTCTGGAATGTTCCTAAATGATATAATTTGAAAATGTATGTATTTCTTAATCTATCATCCTTGGTTACTAAAAAAACTTAAAACAAGGGTAGAAATTGAATTTATTAGTGACATAAGTAAAGTGTAAGAATTAAAGTGCACCAAAGAAAATTATATTGAAGTTTTCACTTGAATTATTTTAACTAGTTTTTTTAATTGAATATAGGTGTTTTAGGTAGAGTTATTTATAACTGTTCTAGATCAAAATGAGTTTCTTCATCCAAGAATACATATAGACAAACCTTGAAGAAAATATTGTGAGTTCTCATTTCATGTGGTATCGCGATAAAATATTAAATAAAATATTTGTTTTCTAAATAAAATCCTCTTATTTCTAACATTATGTGTTGCTCACATATACTTAGAGTGGGTTGATTGATGGAAAATTTCTTAAGAATGAATTGATTCCATTTTCCCAAAAAAATTGTATTTTTTCAATAAGGGGGGAAGAAATTGAAATAAAAATTTGAAAAGAAATGGGGAGATAAAGAAGATAAAGATTCACATATTGAAATATTATTTTCAAAGGTATTTAAAATAAATATAAATAGAGAGATTAAAGATCCCCCTTTATGTGTTGTATTTAATTTCAATGGTTCTATTTTTTAAATGGTTTTCAATGAAATAGAAGGATTCCATTAATGTAAATATGATTGAAGTTTTTGAATAGAATAAGATTCTTAGATGTTTTCTTAAAGTATAAAATCATGTTATTGAAGATGATGTATCTTGGATATTGAACAGAGTTAATAATGATGAGGAATCCAAGTTCATTGAAGAAGAGAATAATAAGTTCTCAAGTCTTAATATCTTGGAAGAAGATAAATAATTTTCTTTCCATTAAAAGATTTTGAATATATTTTTACTTAAATGTTAATGATTATTTGAATACATTGATTTATTTATGATAACTGGTGAGCTTGTATTAATGTCTTAAACATGTTCCTAGATGTTTATAGATGCACATTTCTTAACAACATGGTGCAGTTTCTTTATGGAGTTTTTGGATGGAATATTCTAGACATAGTGGAACTGAGGGAGAAAGATGATATGATATAAAAATTTCTGCAAAATAAATTATTTTTTCTCATAGTGTTTATAAAGACATCGAACTGATGTGAATTGAATAAGTTGATCAAATTAAAGGTGGAACCATAAGATTTTTCTTATTATATTCATAGTTATATAAGATAAGGAATGATCAAACAAAGAATATT
The DNA here is from genome assembly GCA_963277665.1 of Viscum album. Classification (NCBI taxonomy): domain Eukaryota; kingdom Viridiplantae; phylum Streptophyta; class Magnoliopsida; order Santalales; family Viscaceae; genus Viscum; species Viscum album. The sequence continues at coordinate 791,456,885 of OY728158.1, forward strand.
AGTTTATTCTTGGTGATTTATTCCTTAATGACTAAACATCACAATGCCTTTTTTAGTGATTTAAGATGAAAATTAGAAGAATAAAAGACTATTTAAAAAGGATGTTGGTTAATGAAGTAGTTTGTGAGACTTGGTGGAACTATGTTTTCCTAACAAACGTTTTCAAATCAAGCTTGTTAGACAGTGCTAGTTTTTAATACCACTGAATGAAGAATGCCTGAAATATTTTCAGATATAGGAGTGCTGTGAAAGTTTCTAAAAATAGTAAATAGATATAATTTTTTGAGAAAATTCATCATACAAATGAATTTAGGAAAAGGAATCATACTGAAGTTTTAGAGAAATGGCATCAGAAAGAAGTCTTTGAGTGATGTCATCAGACATATTTTTATAAAGACATCAGATAAAGTATTACAAATTCATAGAATAGTGTTTTATAAAGTTATCATACAAAATGAGTATAGAATACCTATGAGATTATATTATACAGAGAACACAAGATGAACATTTATGAGTTCATCGAATAAAGAAAACATAATGAACATTGTGATTCTATCAGATGGGGGAGCTTGAAAATGTTGATGATCTTTTCACTAGACAGAGTATTATCATGCAGATAAGTTCATATAAAGAAGTACCATATGATGGTTTGAATATCTTTGCAATGTTTTTGTAAATTCACTCATTCTGACAATGTTGAGATCAATATTGAATGACTCAATAATCATCAAGGGAAGATAATTATTCAAATTGGGGTTGTATGAAGTTTGAAGAGATCATTAACACCGAGATATAAGAATGTTTCTATAAATATTTCTGACTCTTATTTATGTGGTAGTTTTAAGGAATTAAAATGAAGAATGTTTTGAGTGAGATATTAAAATTTGGAGGTGGGAACTTTGAATTGGAAAATTGTGATCCCCCTTGATTTTTATGGAAACACTTCCTATATAAATAGGAGAATGTGTGATATATAAAAGTTACTCAAATTCTTTTGATTATTATTACTATTGAATAACTAAAGTGTTATAGTTAATTTTAGAGCATGAAGCTTGATAATAATTCTCTTTTGGGATGAAGTATTGGATGGATAGGTTCCAAATGGACTGGGAGGTACCAAAAAAAGCTAAAGCATTAGAATGATAAGTAAAGAACTATATGAATAAGATAATAAGGTATCAAATGAGCTATTATTGAATGAAAATATATCAAAAATATAAATTATGAATGTAAAATTACTAGATAGGGCAGTACTAGATGAATAGTATCAGAAGAATAATAATATACGAAGAATAAGTCTTTTAAGTGGTGTAAGAAAAGTATTGTTCAAGTTTCTTCTATAAAGATAAATAAGTTTGTGTTCATTACTTTTCAAACAAAAGAAGAAGAATAATAGTTACTTATATGTTGTTGTGAAATCAAAATAAGTAATAGTAGAAAAAAGAATAATTGTTACATTCAACATAAGTCTCAACTTATGTAGTACTTTCTTGTTCTTGAAAAGAACTAGAAGAAGTTTAATATTGTCTATACTGGCAGTATAATGATTTGGAAAGGCACTGTAGTTGGGAAAAGAATTCACCAGTCTAGGGAATCAAGATTGTTTCTTGTCCCTCCCCTCATAATAAAGTTTAGAGAATGAAGAGTAGGTTTATGATTTCTTATGAGCCAAACCATCATTTTTTGTATCTCATTATAGAGGTTAATATTTTTACTGGTCACCACCATACACAGCAAGGACTAGATACTCTTATTTAGTAGTAAACCTTATAAAAACATTATGCATAATCCTTTACTTGTTTTCGTATACTTTTATGTAAAAATGAAGATAAAAATAGAGTACCAAGATTCAAAAAACCTAATAATTAAAGGGATAAAAGGTATTAATGAGCTTAAAATGTCCCCAACACTGATTCACCCCCCCCCACCTGTGTTGAGCATATCTCAAAGTTGTCATAACAATGGGAATACAAGGTTGTACCATGAGAAGACCTCTAAATTAGAGGCAATGTTGGTATACATATCCTCTTCATAGTGGACATGGTGGCCCTCTATGGGAATGTTTTGGAATAAGGGTTAGTGGTGCAGTAAGAGGATATAGAGTTGGCTGATGTTTTGATCCACTTACACCACCATCACCACCATTATTTTGTCTAAACTAGGCTCATAATGGTGGTATCTAGGACCATAAATAGAAGTAATCCATGGAAGGATTCAATTAGGTAATTCCAGATATAGTTTGTGGTATGATCTAGGTATTATTTACACTAGTATTTATACTTTTCAATACCATCATGATTTATTCATTTATTATTTCATTGTTAGTAATAAGAGTTTTAAATGCCATTAGAGCCCCTAGTTTGGCCTCATTGACTAGAGACCCCCAATAGATGAGATAACCCTCTTATATACATTTAATATTAATGAAATATAAAACTTGGCAGTGAGAGTTTTTTATAGGATCTCATCATATAAAAAGATGATTTCCTATGATATCATCCTTTGTATATTTCAGTTGTTAATAGTTCATTCTTAGGTGGAATTTAATTACTAAAAGGTAGTATTTCTTTGAGAAAATTGGTTTAGGTTCATCTTCACTAGTGAGTGGTACTTTCTAGAAGGTCGAGTAGAGATAACCCTTTAGAAGTTTTAGTTGATTCCCCACCATTTTTGTAATATTATCTTTGTGCATTGCAGATACTTTGTAGGAGGTGAAAGGAATATTAAAAAAGATATATAATATCATATGGTATGATATGTTTTTTGTGGATTATGATAAATATATCTATATGAAAACATATTATATTTATACCTTTAGAGGATATCATATTTTATGATATGATAGATATTATATAAGCTAACTTGGCTAGTCATATTTTATTACATGGACGAATTGTAGTGATATAAAACATACATAATGATTTATTTTGAATTTTTATAATTCATCAAAGTTAGTTAAGTGATAAAGAGTTAGTACTCAAATGTCCAACAATTTTTTTATAATATATTAGTAGTTACATATAATTAAATAATTTTAGTAAGTATAGTCAAGGGTTATAGTTGACGTATGAATTAACTCATAACATAAAATATAATGTATATTCACTCAAGAATCTCTCATGAGAGATTTATAAAGGGTAATTCACCATGATATGGTTATTATGAATGTTTTCCTAATATTTGGATCTAGATCACCTTCCCATAGATCTCTTGTCCTACCTCCTTCACACCATGAGGAACTATCATTCCATGGAGGTTGGATTAATCTCTTGTGTATGATAAGTGATTCATCAAATCTCATGGATATCTTCAGATGAGGGTTTTATTTTTACTTCCTCTTATGTGATCATAAAAAATTTCACATAATGTAGATAGATGTAACAACTATCTTCTATGAAAGGTATATAGTTTCTTTATTTTATAGTACACAAGACTTTAGTTTCTTACATGTTTGATCTTGGATTTGGGGGGGTCTTTATTTGTTTCATTGTGTTTAATGAGTGTTATTATATCCTTTTAAATCTATATATGGTATCAGATCCTTACAATGATTTTTAATTCATGAAATATTTCTAAAAAAATAATTCTTGAAATCATAATGCTTATTGTATTCTCTATCTTCAAATATGACTGAGAATTTTGTTCTACCTTATTGAGTCTCACCTTATAATATGGGATATCATAAATAAGAAATCTATAAAAATCCTTTGGTTTTGTGTTAGTTGTGGTGTAAGACATTTAGATATCATATTCAAATATATAATTTCATCATGATTAAAAAACAAAACAATATATCACCTTAGAGATATCAATGTGGATCATAAAATATGATTTATTTGTAAGTTATTTTCCTTAATACATTAGGGTTATACTACTACCTCCCTATATAAGTTTTCCCCTTTTTAAAAAAGTGGGAAATTTATGGTCTTGGATTTATAAATCCCTTTCCATTGTATTTTTCTAAGGATCTGAGGTTTTGTGAGGGAATTCATAGGAGTTATAGAGGTTAGAGAAGATTTTTGTCCTTTCAGAGGGTCACCACACCATGGAAGTGGGTATGGTGTAGACCATTTGAATAATTCTTGGAGGCTTAAGTGTGGGGAAGGTTGTTTTATCCTTGGTTTCTTTCAATTTGGTCATGGAGTTGGATGTTCAGTTCTTGAAAGCACCATATTAAGTTAAATGGATTGTCTGTATGTTTTATAACGTTTTTTGTACCTATAGTTCCACCAGTGTGAAATAGGGATAAGAAACCTACTTAGGGATCCTATTTTGAGGAAGGTCAGGAGGCATGGTGCTCAGTGAGTACCACTATCAAAAAAAAGTTGTGTGGATATTTCAATGCCATAGTGGTGGATGTGGTGGGGGTTAAACAACTTGGTTTTTACAACATTTCGTTATAGAGTCTATGGTGAATTTCAAAATGGTTCGATGATATTTTTTAATGTGTGATATCATTATGTTTCAAATGACTTGAAAATAATATTTAACTTTAATCAGAGGCATTGTGGGTGCTTTGGGAATTCACCAAACTAGAGTGAAGCCTTTTAGACTTCCTCCATAAATATAGGACTTGATCTCCCTTGGTTTAAATTTTTCCACCCTCCCTCAAACACTAGCTGGCCCGTACGCCTCTCACAAACCTCTAATTTCATTTATTTGAGATTATAACCCCTTGGTTTATCCACATTGAAGTTTCATGGATCAAGGTAATCTCTCTTATCCTTTCTTCTTCACTCCCCTTAGTCTTCTTCTTTCTAGAAGTAAATTTTTGGAAATTTCCTCTATTTTGGGTTGTAAATTGAGTGAGACTAGATTCTGGTTTTCATGATTAGGTTTCACTGGTGCTTTATTCAGTTTTATTGTTTTTTCCTTTTATTGTGGATGGTTTTGGATTATTTATTCTTTCTCGGAGAATATTGATCTTATAGTCAAGGTATGTGGTCTTTTACTTCTCCTTTTATTTATGTTCATGTGTGAATTAATCATGATTTATATCCTTATATAAAAAAGTGTGTTTAACCTTAATTAGATAATGAACCGGAAGGGGAGTCATACATTGAATGATTATTCAATAAATTGGAAATTATAGGGAAATTGTTAAAAGATATTATTTAATTTATTCATTGGAATTAGTCAAATTTCATAGATTAATGTTGTTTTCTTTAATTCAAGAATTGAATTAGAGATTATATTCCATTCCATATCTTAAAGGGATAAGCTTCATTAATATGAAAATTAAAGGAATGAAGTTCATAAATTCAATCTACAGTGTTAACTGATTTTTTCTTATGATAAGAATTATTTTCAAAAAAATTGAAATTATACTATTAAAATAATAATTATAGCCTATTTAAGATAATTGATATTTCATGTAGATAGTTAAATGAACGGTTGGGTGTGATAGTTTTTGACCTATATTTTCTTCATGTTGTCTCCTGTTATTTTATTAGATAGTGTGCTCTTTGTTTCATAGTATTTTGATGTTGTCTGTTCAGTATGTTGTAAATTCTTGAAAACAGTAAATAATGTAAATCCAAATGATGATAAAATTAATGGAAGTGGAATGATCTGAGTGATTACTGCTCATCCTAGGGTTTATTAAACATGGTAATAATTTTTAAAATCATGTTAACTTTTATTCATAACTACAGATAGATATTTACATTATGTTTCCTTATGTAGACAAACTACGATTAATGAATCGGTTAATTCAAGAAGGAATTAAAATGGTTTTTTTAGGAATTAATATTGGGGGATAAACCATCTTATTCCTTGTTGTGTGATTCCAAAATTACTTGATTCCATGGCCTTAATTCCCTTTCATGTGTGTGGAAAATACATTTGAATTATATGTGTTCTCAAGGTATTTAGATTCCTTGTTTATTTGTTGATAACTTTGTTGTGGTTGTGAATCATTGATTATAAATGGGTTGGAGGCATGAGGTTGTTTTGACTAATGATTGTTTTTATGAACAATGGATTGGGAGACCAAGTTTCATTGATGGTTAATGTTGATCATAGCCAGAAATATTATACTATGTTCAATGGTGTGGGACACTGGTCAGTATGGAAAATTTAAAAGATGGGCTTTCTCATTGATATATGTTAATATTACTTAATACTTTATTTATAGCCAAATGAATAAATGATATTTACTTGATTAGTTTCCAACTACTTGATGTAGTTTGATTTTATACATTGAGAGTAAAATTTTTGAATTGGTAGATTAGGCTGACTATTAGAGTACTCGGATGATTATGAAATTATAATTAAACTGATAAATGAATGAATTTGTTTCAAGGTAGTCACGGATGATGATGACATACTTTAGAATATAAATAAATAAATAATGGTTACATCAACACTTGGATTAAAATATTAAAGTTTTAATCATTATATTTTATAAGGAATAATATAATCAATTGCTAATTAAATAATTAATAATGAACTTGGTGCTTGAATTCTTTTTTTATACCTAGACCTTTGTAGTGGAAGATGAGGGTTCAGTGTGATGATAGTAGTAGATAAGTCTAAGGCTAGTTAGTTTCCCTTATTATGTTCTATTCATGTTTTTTACTTATATTTTCTAACTTTATACACTACCCCACCCATATTAGTTGGGAAATAAATACCCAAATGCTTCAAGGCTATTTTCTCCAATATCCACTATGGAAAAGGAATAAATGGATGACTTATTCCTTTCACCCACTCTCCCTATATACATAGATGAGTAGGTGTATCCCAGAATATAATGACTTATGGTATAGGGTGTGTACATACAAGGTCAGTGATGGCTTACGAATTTACTGTTCATTTATGTGTGGGTTGTAATGGCTTGAGGTATAGCACATATTTGTATCCATACATGGTGGTTTTGTCTTCCCATGGGTATACTTTAAAATACTATGATATCTTGAGGTATAATAAATTTATATAGGCTATAGTTTATTTTTTAAATACACTTGGTTGCTACTGGATATGATGAGGCTGAGACATGTTGGACAACACAGGATACTATAATGGCTGTGAAACTGTTTCACGAGGTGTGGGATGACATATAGTAGGGATAAGCATATGATGTAGTCATTGTGGAATGATAGCAACAAACATGTGGAGAATTTTAAGTGGGATACTTTCATTCCAATATATATAATTTTGATAATTAATGGTTTATTTATATGTATTATTTGGTGATTCAGTCTTGGTGAGGATGGAAAACTAATATTACATGTTTAGGTGATGATTTAGTTTCATTTTTTTATTCATTGGAATTTAGTATGATTCTTGTACATTTTTATGAGATTTTCTAGGGAGGATCCTATAAATAATACATTTTATTTTCACCCTATGTATATACAAACTGTTTTTCATGTTAATAAGAGTAGGTTAGTGGATATAATGGATGGTACTTGTTTGGAGTATATTTTCAGGAACTGTTAAGGATTGATAGTCACTATCATGTATTTACTTTTTGGTACTTTATAATTTTCTCTTCAATTTATGGGTGATATTAAATGTATTGGGATTTATTATTTTATTTATTCATGGTTTTGGTTGGTGGTTATTCTCATTTTATCTCTTACTCCTTAAACTTAAATAGAGGGTAATGTCTCCCTTGTGTTTGACTGGCATACCCTCAGTGTTAGTTATCAATATCTGTCCTATTAAGGGTGGTATTTGGGTTTCATTATCTTTTTTTCTTAATTTTTTCCTGTTAGGGGTACCTTTGGAGGGAGGGGGTCATTATAGAGTGGTATTAAATGTTGATGGTTGAGATATAAGATGGAGTTTAGAGTTAGGCATAGGTGAGGATGAATGGGTTGGTAGGGAAACTATATCAGCTGAGTTTAGTACATGCTATAAACAAGTTATTCTTTCTAGGACATGTGATTTTATGGTCATCTATGATATAACACAATGAAAATCAAGTTTACTAGATATACTAAGAAAAGTTATGCTACTTTTAATGTAGATACCTAGAAGAGGATTAGGAATAACGATTTTTTTTACTTGTGTTTGAATTGGGAAGACACTAAGAAATATGTTAAATTGAATTAATTAATTAACATTAATATACTATGTGTCCCAGGATTAAGAGTTAATAATATTTTTTATTTTTAATATATGGGATGAGGTTAGTTTCCCCATCATGTTTATGAAGAATACATTATACCGGATGTTCTATGGGTCACCATAGAGTGGAGATTGATGATGAAGACACTTATATGAGAAAACATTGAGAGTTTTAGCACCAGGTTCTATAGAATTATGAAGGATTAAATTTATATTATGAGATATAGTATTTTCTAGAGGGGGTGTAGGTAGTCATTAGTTCAATCTATTATTTGAAAGGGCATCAGGTTCCTTTAGTTGTGATGATGTTTCATGGGTCATCTTATTTGTGGGTAATTTTGGTCATTGAGGATTAAAAGGAGTTAGATGTTTGATTAGACAAGATCAAGGATCAATTTTAGGTTGAGTTTCTATCTCCAAACACTAAGGAAGATTTTTAATAGTATATCTTCACCCTTTGAAAATAGAGGTCCAATGTTCAATAGTTTAGTATCCACTACAAGATCCTTCTACATTATGCTTTGAACTTTATTCTTGATGAGAATGATAAGGAGAGTAATTTTGAGGGGTCTTTCCATCTAGTGATCTAGTTATAGGTCACTCTGTTTATATTGAATTCATATTTTTAGGCACTAGTGTAGGTGGAATTCATTGAAAATACTTTATCTAGGACTAGATTATCATGATATGGGAGTCTACAAGACCATCCATAGAGAAAAACTTTAACTAGGAGTTCTTAATTTCCTGGCTAGAAGAGGAACCTTAAGTCATAAACGAGTAGATTTCATCCTTTTCCAAAATTTTTCACTGGGTCTAGCAGTTCTCAGACCCCTACTAGTGGGTTGGAAATAGTATTTTTCAAATATGGTTGTAAAAATTATAAGATAGAGTTTACAACCTTCCTCATCAATCATTATATAGATGGTGGCTTGATATGGGTCTAATTGTTTCAGAATTTTGACCTACTACAATATAAATAGTAGGGCATCCCAGCTTATGATCATAGAGAGGGTATGCGGTAGGAATCGGAAATCCCTTTGATATCCCTTTCTCATAGGTACATTTTGTAGATCATAGACATGGTGGCAGTTTCTATCAGGGACAAAGAGACCATAAAGCAGGACATGATTAGATTCATGCTCTAGTGTTGCCAATGTTGAGTGATCTTGACATTATATGAGGTAATATCTACTAGTTTTTAACTTGTGTTTATACCTTGTTTTATTTAATCTCTATGAAATCCTTTTTTCACCTAATCTAGTCCATTATTTTTTACTTGAGGTGGAAAGACTTTCAATTCCCTTGGCATTGAATACATGATTTGGAGGTTGAGCTAGGTTATATGATGTGAACAAAGACTATGAATTGGTGATATGGTAGCACCACTCTTGAGGATATTTCCTATGTTTACAAATACATCCATATGATTCCATACTCATTATGGAATGGTTGTATTTTTTGTAGGCTATTTTGGGTCACTTAAATAGGCATTTCATTTTTATATGATGCTAATGGGAACAAGGTGGTGTTCTCTAGGGATCCAAATCATCTAATGGGACAGAGGCTTGGTGAGTCTCTATATTCCTTATTGTTCGGGTTGAGGCTAAGTTCTGTAAAGGATTGGGTGGTAGTGTTTCATAATGTTATTTAATAATACCCTAATGTCTTTCCCAAAGATTTTATGATGCTACCCCTTTAATAATAAATTGAGTTTAGTATATATATACAGCTATGTGTTTCTACGATATCAATGTATCTATATAGGATAACCCTTTATGAGCTATGATAATTTTGGATCCAATTTAATGATCTCTTTAAAATAGGATTCAATAGGCCTTGTGTGTCACCTTTGTGAGATATGGTTTTATTTATAAAGAAGGGAGATTCTAGTTTTTAGTTTAGATTCAATTACCATTATTTTAAATAGGTGATAGTGAATAACCATTATCCACTACCTATGATGGAATATTTATTCGATTAGTGGAAGGGAGTTAACTGGTTCTTAGAGATTGACTTGTGGTCTGAATATCATCATGTGGGAGTAAAGGATAAGGATATCCTGAAGACTACTTTCAAATTTCATTATGGTCATTACAAGTTCATTTGGATTCAATTAAAATCTTCAAACACTCTAGAAGTGTTCATGGGGTTGATGAATGCACTGTTTTGGGAGTTTCTTGATTGGTTCATACTAGTCTTTCTTTATGATATCCTTGTGTTTTATGTGTTAGAGTAATATCACACAAATCATCTACAATTTCTGTTGGTATTTGTTAGGTTTCATCAACTATTTGGGAAGTTATATAAGTGTAAGTTCTGGGACCATGAAATATTCTTCTAGGGACTTGTCATTTCTCAATGTGGAGTATCCATAGATCCTTTAAAGATTAAGTCAATGGTTTTTTTGGTGCCCACAATAATATTTCAGAGGTACGGAGTTTCCTTAGTGTTTTTGGTTATTATTATAGGTTTATACCCAACTACTTCCAAATTTTTCCTCCTATGACAACTTTGACTAGAAAGGATTAGGAATTCAGGTGGACTAACCAGTGCCAGATTATTTTCAAATATTTAAAGGAGAAGTTATCCAGTGCTCTTCTTCTTCATATAATAAAGGATGTCATTATAATACTTCACATCTTGATGATTAATATGACACTTAACATATTTTATTTAGTTGGGTGTGAATATATTATAGGGTACTTATCTCAAATGGGACTTAGTAGTTAAGGCCTCATGAATGTAACTATACCACCCATGATCATTTTCTTACTGCAATATTCTTTTCTCTGAATTTATGGTATAACTATATTATTTATGAAATCCTCTAGGTCACTGGTATGACTATTTTTTAGTTTTCATTTATTTTTTGGTTCACTATAGGGTTTCCAGGTGTCAGGGGTTCAAATTAGAGTTTTCGGGGAAAACTAACCAAGGATCATGGTTGTCACGTGGTTTTTATAACCATGTAGAAAATCGTGTGAGGGGTGATGGTTTTGGGATAATTTTATTTCACATGGTTTGAGTATGGTTTTTCAAATCAATTAAATCATATGAGAAACTATATCTCCTATTTTTGAGGATGTAGTAGTACCCACATGGTTAGCACATGGTTTTCCTAATTGTGTGGAAAAACATTGTAGTATTTCCATCACATAAAAATTTATCTTTTTACAAAAAAATCCCTTGTCAAATTTTTAACCATTTTGACCCTTCATTTTCTCTCATTTAGTTTTTTCCCCTCCTCCTTGTCTTTGAATTTTCCCCTCTCCATATATAGTGTATTCTCCTTAGGTTCTTGGTGATGTGGCTCTAGGTAGTTCTTTTTCATTAATTTTTCTTCATCTTTTACCCATTCTCATGATTTTTCTTACATTTACATGGATGTGGGGAACCCTAGATGTTGGGTTAGACTAACCTAAGGTTTATAATGGGGTTTTATTTATTTCTTATGACTTAGCCATGTGAGGCCTTCACCTTTCTATTTTGGGTGGTTATCATCATAGGTGATGAGGTCAGAACCATTTAAAAGGTATGTTTCTCTATTTATGGGCATTGTTCATGAATTTTATTTAAATTATAAATCCCATTTGGTTTATTTTTATTTAATTTACAATTAAATTATTTGTGTTTGATTTTTTTACCATGTTTGATGTGTTCAATAATTTAGATTTACAATTGGGTGATTAAAGTGAGTTTTCTAAATGGTAATGGCTTGAGTGCACTCCAAATGTTTCATAAAATGGCTCAAAGGGATTTTTTTTATTAAAATGAATTTAAAAATAGATTTTAAAAATTTAGTTACCTTGTGGAAGGATTCTTTATATAATGGACATGTTTTTTATTTAAATTGCCTTGTAAAATGGATTTTGATGTGTGGAACTTGTGATGTGATTTTGATGGTCATTTAGTAACACATGGTAATACCTAGGGTGTGAGTGGAGGTTATCCAAGGGATTATTAGAGCCTTTGGTAAGAAAACCAAGAGATAATTCATTTTTTTGGGACTGTTAAATCCTTTGGTAAGAATACCATCTTTGTTTCCATTGTTTATTGATATACCACAAGATATCTTAGATTTGGGCTCAAGGAAGACAGTGATAGCTTCAACTTTGTTCATCCAGTTAGCAAAATTCATTTTGTCTCACTCATATTAAACCATTATAGTTAGATCCCTTGGTTCATTTTAATCATTTCGAGTTAATTTTTTTATTTGATGCATTATGTTGGTGCCTTTCTTGATGTATTATCACATATTATGACTATTTTAAATTATTTAGATATATGTTGATGTTTTTATACTTTATATTATTATTATTTTTTGGGTTTATTTATCATGTTGTGTCATATGTCCTTGTTTCCTTATTTGATCCATGTTTGTAATTATTTTGGAAAACTTCTATAATTCAAAGAAAACTGAATGGATTTCAAATTCTAGTTTTAAATATTAATATATTCAATTTGGTTTCATTTTGAAAAATAATTTTCAAATGATTTTAATGGTTTTTCATGGTTTAAAATCCTTAAATAGATTTAGTATGGTATCCTACTAGGATTTTTTCTTCACACCCTACATATGCCTTTGGATGTATGTTAACTTTTTTTGTAGGACACAGGTAAAGGAAAGGGAACTATGTACATTGTTTTATCTTCTTGATTATTATATTCTATCACTTTGTTGGAGGATATTTGGTCTCGTAGAGATTATCTCATGTGGAGTCGTTTTGGAGACTTGTTCTTTGGGATATATGTATAAGATTTGTTTGGTATTGTTCCCATTTTTTGAGTTTTAATATTTTTACTTGAGATTCCATGTTTATATATTATTATAATATGTTATATATATGATTTGTTTTTGTCTCCTATGGTATCTTTTTAGTCCTTGTTGTGTTTCTCTGGATGTTTATTTAATACCATGATGTAACTGATGATATTTTTGTGTCCATCCAGTTCCATGAATGGGACATGCCAATTTATCATGGGTGAAAGTATTACCAAGTTGATATCTATTATGCCTAATGTATTTCACCATACCCTATTGATCAGGAATGCGCTTTAGGCCTTCTAGTGTTCTGGTTCGGGTGACGGGTTAGGTTGACCCATGTTGACTCATTAAAAAATGGTATTATATGTATTGTTATTATTTTGGATTTAGTGGTAGTTTAGAGCTTGGACAATTAGGACTCGAGAGTTAGGAATGGTGGAGTGCCTGACTGTCTCTTCTTTATGTCAAACTTAGAGTTTCCATGGGTGGTATAGGATTTTTTATGTTTTGAGCCCATTTGTGGGTTGATTTGATGATGTTTTGAGGTATTTATGTATTTTTGTTAAGTCTTTGGGTGAGTCGAGGGTTGTTTTGAGTTTTGGGTTAACTCGGGGAGGTTTCAAGGCCAATAATTGTTAAAGTACATAGTAGGTAGTATCCGTGTATAATTTGTTCAGACTTACCTTCTAACTCCAGTGACACTATCACGGTTGGTCTATGATATTCCTAACCATGAAGACAAACCATGCATAGTGGAAAATTCTTTAAATTTTTTATTTTTTTACTCCTTATTCATTTGGAGTATCTATTTATGTTGATTATTCTTTTTGAAACCTATTAGGAGGGTTTATTTTTATTCATTTGGTGTGGTTGGAGATTGAATTGTATTTTTATCAAGCTCTTATTTTTTCTTATTGGTAATGCCTCCCATAATGACCTCATCCAGGTTGAGAGAGTTTTTTGTGGAGAATACACCATAGGTAAACCCTCTTATTGATACAAATTTGGTGGAGTTGGTGATTTAGATGATCCAATCCTTCGGTTAAGTGGTTGGTCAGGAGTAAAAATAGATAGTGGACCATGACCAAGAGTTTACTAGGTAGACCCAACCCATATTTTATGTAAAATAGGGTCTTAGTGAGACTTAGGAGTTGTTGGACTATGTTGAAAGGGTATTTGAGTTCTTGAAAACCATTAATACCTTGTAGGTAGTATTGACCACTTTTTCTGTTGGAAGGACCGTGTAAGAAGTGGTGGAAATAAATATCACATTTAAGGTAGCATGAGGATCACACATGGGACACTTTTAAATTACCCTTTAATTAATAATTCTACCCATATACCTTGAGAGAGGAAAAAGGCCATTAGTTCTTGAAGTTGGAGCAATGAGACCATTTGATGATGGGGTATACCACTAATTTTACCAATTTGGTATATGTTTCCCCAGATATCCTCGTAAATGAATGCCTAAAATCTTAATGTTTTGATATATTCTTGATGATTTAGGTCCATGTTCATTCCTATATATCTACCAACCTATTCATAGGTGGTTAATAAGACAGCTATAACAGAAGAAGATCTGATAGGGAAAACAAGTCTTAGTTGTTTTCCATTGATGGGTGGTTGCCAAAGCTCTTAGTCAAGATAGAAGTGGAAGTGAGATGAGCCTCATTGAGGTAGTAGTAAGAGTTCTCAATAGTCATAAAGTATGAATTCAATGTATTCTATGGGGTTTCATCCATTAATTTTTTTTCAGTTTTGGAAGGGTGTTCAAAACAGGCAGAACACCCCAAAGACTCTGTGGGAATTCCACTAGTGTGAAAGTTTGGGCTGTCTTCAGCGCTTCTGTAAGCCTTTTCTATGGGAGAGTGGTTTAGGCTCTACATCCTAGAAGGGTTCATTGGTACAGTATAATGTTACCAAGGGTGGAGGATCTCACCCTTGGGTAAAGGGTGATTATTACCAAGTGAATAAGGCTTGGGGTGGTCTAGAGTCTGATCATCTTCATGCATCAGATGTTATACCATATGATTTAGCTTCCAGGATGGACACTATGAGAGGTAAGGTTTTTATTACCTCTTTCATGGTATCTATTATTTTTTATTCAGGCACATACCATTCTTTTATCTCACTAAAAATGATTTATTATTTGGCTATGTGACAATAGTTTATGTCTTTTATTATGGATTTTTTTACCCCATTAAGTAGAAAGAATGAACAAGGTTTCAAGTTCCCAGATTTTTATATTCGAGTTACAAATGTATAATTAATTTGGGATATCCTTATTTTCAACCTAGACATTATTATCTTTATTATTGGTATGGATTTTTTAATAATATTTAAGGTTAATATTTATTGGTATCACTATAGTGTCAATTTCATCACTCTTTATGGGATCATTCATGTATTTTAGGGTGAGTGGTATCAGTGATCAGGGAGGGAAGGACCAGTTGCTTCTGATATGGGTTTGTTTCATGCTAGTTTTCCAGGTTATTTTTTGAAACTTATAATAAAAGTTAATTGGATGGACTTTGAGTGGTCATGGATAGGTACCATAATATTTTTTCATGGGTTTTTTCAAATTTTCCACCCCATTGAGAGGTTGATTTTACAATCGATCTGATCGTTTGGATGAACCCCATTTTCTTACCATCGTACTGAATGGATCCATACAAGCTGAAGGAATTGAAATTTCATCTAGAGGATCTTGAGGGTAAAGGATTTATCTATCCCAACATGACATAGTGGGCTTCACTAGTACTATTTTCAAAGATGGAAGATGGAAGATTTTGACTTTTCATAGACTATCATAATCTTAATAAGGTGATCGTAAATAATAAATATATATTTTTTAGAATTTATGATCTCTTTGATTATCCTAGGAGATCTTTTTGGTTTTTAGAGATTGAATTGATATCTGGGTACCACCAGTTGAGGTTATGGGAAGAGGATGTTTAAATGACCACCTTTGGAATCTGGCATGAACACTTAAAGTATTTAGTTTTCCTTTTTGACTTACCAATGCTCCTATAGTTTATATGGCATTGATGAACCAGATCTTACCCCACTTTTTGTATTCCTTTGTAGTCATGTTTGTAGGGAATCTTGGTGGGTTCTAAGATAGAGGAGTATCATTCTGACTATCTAGAGGTTGTTTTGAGATTTTTTAGGGCGTACCATCAATATTAAAAGCTATCCAAATTTTATTTTTGTATCTAGAAAGTGAATTTCTTGAGAAACTTGAATTATGAGAGATGAGTTTCAGTGGATACTAAGATATTTTGAGTTTCCATTTCAGGGGATCATCCCATGAATGTGTTCAAGATTAGAATATTTTTGTGCTTGGATGGGTACTATAGAAATTTTTCCTAAGACTTCCCTAGGTTTTCTTATCCCTTGATGGATTTGACTATAAAATGGGTGAAGTATGAATGGTATGAGAAGTTTCAGTGTTCTTTTGATCAGTTTTAGGTCCATTTTAAATCTTTATGAATTTTGATTCTTCCTGAGCTTGAGAGATATTAAGAAAAAAAATTGATAGTTCTGGTGTGTTTTTTGGATGTGTACTGATATAGGATAACCATGTGGTGGCTTATGGAACACATCAGCTTTTCCCACATGAATTAAATTATCCAAACCATAACCTAAAATCATAATTTTTGATGCATGCATTTAAATTATGGTAAAAATATCTCTTTGGGGAGAATTTTATGGATTACTTAAATATTAAAAGCCTAAAGTATATTTTTACCAAGAGGGAACAGAAACTCAGACATATTTTCTATGTATAATATATTTATAATTTTTATTTTTGATATTGATTATATGACCAAGAAGGGAAATGCGTCCATATAATAATTGAATGGGAAGTATCTAGTGTACGCTATTTGAGAGTCAGTGGATGAGTGGGGTCGAATGAGTCTGTTTGCTGATCTGAGTTTAGATGTGTGGGAGTATGGGGAGAAGTTTTTCTTGTCCAGTTTTAATGTAACATCCTATCTTTTTGATTGAGTTAGGAGTGAGAAGGTATCTAACACTGAGTGCCAGTATTTTAGTAGTGCTCTAACTAGTGGGGATACCTCGAGTGAGGGGTGTCGATCTCTTGATGACCCTCACCTCTTCAGGAATTGGATAGTTGTTTCTTTGTGCTTGCGGCAATAGGTGATGCAAGAGGAACATTGTTCTTATTGGGTTATGTTCTCTACGAATAGTAGGTTGTTTTATAACTAGAGGGGTCAATATTGGTATCCCGATATAAGGCATGTAGTGGAAGATATTTTTTATTGATATTTGTACCTCCATAGGATTAAAGTAGAGCATTAGAGATCATGCATGTTGTTGCATCCTCTTCCCATATTGGTGTGGAATTTGGATAAGATCTCGATGGATTTAATTATTGATATACCTCATAATCTGAGTGGGAAATATTCCATATGGTTAATTATCAATCATTTGAGAAATCATCCTTCATTATTTCCATCATAGAGTTGAAGAAGGTGGAGGACCTCAAATGCATGTATGTTTGAGATCTTGTTAGGATTCATGGAGTTCTCATGGTGATAGTTTCAAAATAAGATACCCAGATTAATTATTATTTTTAGAAGGTAATTTTTGATTCTTTTGGAACTAATATGAGGTCGAACCACATATCAACCATAGAAAAAATATTAGTTTTAATAGACTATCCAAAATCTCAAGGATTTGTTGTTAGATTTTTTCTTGATTTTAGAGGTTTTTTGGACATGCACCTATCATTGAATGAGTTTTCATACAATAAAATTTATCAAGACTTTATCAAAATTTCCCCATTTGAGGTTTTATCTATGAATAAATTCCATTCCCATCTGTATTAGGTTGAGGTGAGGGAGAATTCCTTAATAGGACTAGCTCTCATCCCAGATATGACCAAGATAGTATGAATGATTTGTAAAAGGTTAACAATATCTTATAGACACAGTAAACCATATTTCAATCAATTAAATCACCCATTGGAGTTTCATGTGGGTGATTAGGTATTTATTTAGTTATTTATTTGACTGAGGAACTGTCACATGAGAAATCAGGTAAATATGGTGTCGTGTTATGTCGGATCGTTCTAAGTTGTGGAACATATTGGGAAGGTTGATTACCAGTTATAGTGTCCACCATGGTTGAACTCAATCCATGATTTCTTTTATGTCTCTTGGTTTAAGAAATATGATTTGGCCATGTCTCGTATATTATAGTAAAAATATATGGAGTTTGATCCATATTCCACCATTGTGGAGCACCCTATTGGTATCCTGGTTATTAAAACAAGGTGTTTCATAGTAAATATATCGTAATGGTCTATTTAATCTGGAAGGATGATGGGGTTATCCATGAGACATAGGATCTGGAATATTTTTTGAGGGATAAATATCCTTACATGTTTTCCTATGAGGATTCCTAAGGACTTTTGGGGGTAGAAAGTATCATGGTGGGAAGTTTTTGACACTCATTTGTTCACTAGTACATCTATTTTTTGAGTTTTAATGTATATTTTGGTTCATTCTTGGGTTACCCCATTATCGAGGGGTGAAATTTTAGTTTTAAAAAAAATAGACCAAGGTGCACAGTTGGTGTACAATATATATAACTATGCAGATAATAGTGTGAGGGTTATGGTTTTTAGGATAGTTCACTTTTTCACAGTTTGAGTACATTTTTTCAAACCATGTAAAGACCATGTGAAACCTTGCATCCTATTTTTTGGGAGATAGTATCACCCACATGGTTGGTGTATGATTTTACTAACTATTCGAAAAAACCATTTTATTTTTATAGAAAATTAAAATTTTAGATTTTTACCAAAATAACCATGTCAAATTTTTTAAACCATGTGTACCTTCTTTCTTCTCCCATTCATTCCCCCAACCCTCATTATCTTAGAAGTTTTCCCTATCTATATTTGGTGTATTCCCCTTGAGTTATTGGCATTTTGGCTTGAGGTAAGTTATTTTATTTGAGTTTTCTTCATCAATTCACCCTTCACATTCTTTTTATTCACTTTCCATGGAAGTGTAGAACCCTAGATGATGGGTTTTCCAAACCACGGGTTTATAATGGGTTTTTTGGATTGATTTATTATGACTTGGTTGTGTGATTCCTTCTCATTCCTATTTCAATTTGTTATTGTTGGAGGTGATGATGTTGGAACCACTTCTAAGGTAGGTGTCTCTATTTAAGGGTTCTTTATATACCTTAACTTTAAATTACAAATCACCTTTGGTTTATGTTTGTTTAATTTTCAATTAAATGAATTTTGGTTTTTGTTGTACCATATTTGATGTGTTTATTGGTTTGTATTGGTAATTTGGATTTTAACATGAGTTTTCCAAATGGGGGTGGCATGAGTGCAGTCCAAATGTTTGATAAAATGTATCAAAGAGATTTTATGATTTAAAATGTATTTCTAAAAATATTTTATAAAAAAATTACCTTGGGAAATATTTTTTATAAAATGGGAATGTTTTTTAATTAAACTGTCTTGTGAAATGGATTTCTAGGTGTGTCACTTGTGATGTGATTTTGATGCACAGTTTGTAGGACATGGTAATACTTAGGGTGTGAGTGGAGGTTATCAAAAGAACTATGACAGCCTTTGGTATGAATAACAAGAGAGAATCTATTTTTTCATGGGACCATGATATCATTGGGTATGAAGACCGTGAGAGCTTCCATTGTTGACTGAGAGACTATGAGATCACTCAGAGTTGGGCATAGGAAATACTATGAGAGATTATACATTTTTTAACTTCCAAGAAAACATCATCTTGTTTTGTTAACTTTAGACCCATATGGTTGGAGCCCTTGGGTCACTTTACTCATTTCTGGTTGATATTTCTACTTTCATGCATTATGTTAGTGCCTTACTCAATGTGATATCATGTGTTATTCCCATTTTCATTTATTTGGATATATAATGATGTTGCATAGGATTTCACTTATTTTGTTTTGTGGGTTGTATTGAGTATGTTATGCCATATGGCCTTGTTTCCTTTTTTTGATTCATGTTAGAAATTATTTTTTGAAAAATCATTGGATTAAAAGAAAACTAAAGGGATTTAAAAGGGTTGTTTAAAATCTTAATTTCTTTAAAGTGGTTTAGTTTTGAAAATGATTTTTCAAAATAATTTATAAGTTTTGTATGGTTTAAAATATTTAAATATAATAAAGTTGATATCCTATTGTGATTTGGGCCTCACACCCTACATATGATTTTGAGTATATGTGGACTTTGTTTTTTTATGGTAAAGGTAATGGTCGGGGAACTGTGTACATTAGTGGATCTCTTATTTCCATATTCCATCATTTTGTCAGAGAAATCATCGTCACACGGGGATTGGCTTGTGTGGAGTCATTTTGGTCCCTTGTTCTATGGGATGTATATATAGGCCTTTTTGGTCTTATTCCAATTCTTTTCAGTTTTGATATTTTGACTTGCGATGCAATGTTTATGTCTTGTTATGACATGTTATGTATATGATGTATTTCATTTCTTATGGTATCTTCTTAGTCTTTGTTTCATTTATTTGGATTTTATTTACTACCCTATTCTATCTAATGATATTAGGGTGGTTTTCCCATTTAATGGATGAATCATGTCAGTTTATCATGGGAGAAACTATTCCCAATTTGATATTTTTTATTCCCGGTGCTTGTCTACATCCCATGAAAATAGGGAACATGATTTCGGACTTGTGGAATGTCATTTTAGGGACGGTTTTTGTTGAATCATGTCAATTTTTTACATTATTGGTGAACACTTTGTAGTCTTCATGGATCACAGGAGTTTGATGTTTGTCTTTAACCAACGTTAAATGAATTTTTGGTAGTAGAAATGAATGGAGTTATTACGGGACTATGAACTTTATATTTCATTTAAATTTAGTAAAGGTAATGTTATGTTGGATTCATTGAGAAAATATTCATGTGGTGATGTTGTGTGTGAGTCTGGAGACTCTTGGAGAGTGATGGAAGAGTTATGATTGATGCACCTTGATATTGTATTTTTTGATATTAGAGTTTGTATTTATTAGATGATAGTAAATTCATACTTAGTGAAGAAGGTAGGGGAATATTAGCTTTGGGATCCTTAGGTATAGGTTTGTCATGATCGAGTTGTTTATGGAGATGCTCTTGAGGGGTGGTGTAAGGATGGATAGAATCAGTTGCTACTATAGGGAAAACATTTCATTACATCAATGATTCGTGATTTTTTCTCTGTGATTTTCATAGTTTCTCCTTAGTATTTTATACTAGGGTGATAAATATGTATCATGCCCTAAGGGACCATTTTGGGTTTTCTATAAGGTTGAGCATTGTGTTCCTAGTAGTTTACTTTAACAACTCGATGACCCTCAGTGGAAGTGGGATGAAATTTTGACATACATTAACATCAATTTTCCTAGTGCTCATTTTTGTTATGATGATTTATGATTGATCATGGACCATCTAACAAAGTCAACTCACTCGTTATAGATCAAGGAGTCAAGATTAGAGGAGGTGTTGTCAAGGAATTATCTAGAGGAGATAATGATACTTCATGGGGTTCCAAATAAAATCATCCCAAATTGTGGAGCCTATTTTACCTTCAGGGTATAAAGAGGCCTTTAGTGTTCTTTTGGATCTCAGTTATGACTTACCACCACCTTTCATCCATATATGGACGATTAGATAGATAAAACTATCTATACTTTAGAGGAAATGTTGCGAAAATGTATGCTATATTTTAGAGGTTTGTTGGTGACATACCTACCCTTCGTGGAGTTCTCTTACAAAAATAGTTGTCACTACACTATTTATATGGATCTATTTAAAGCTCTATATGGATGACCTTTATATAATCCATTGTGTTAGACCTTTTTCGGAGAGTCAGTTATTCTTGTACTAGAATTTTTACATAGTACATAAATTCAATACAAGAGATATATGATCTAATTAATGTAGTGAAGAAATGTATTAAGTATTATTCTGATCATAGGAGAAGTTTTTTGGAGATATTAATTAGATATCACATGTTTTTTAATGTGTCTCCACCTCATGGGAGGTGAAGGTATGGTATTTGTAGTAAGATTTCACATAGTTTTTTGAGTCATTCAAGGTGTAGTCTTTGGTTAGATATAATGTGTATCAGTTAGTACTTCCCCAAAAAAATTATCCATATTTATGATTTATTCCATGTTTCACAACATCAATAATATGTTCATGATGATTCACATGTTATCATATGAAGTGAAATAGATGATGAACATGGTGGAACCTTCAAAGAGTGGCCTGTAGATATTCAGTCCCATCAAGAGAAGGTATTGTGTGGGTGTGTTATTCCATTAATTCATGTCCTATAGTGGTATAGTATCTTGGAAGGGAGAACATGGGAGCAAGATTAGTAGATTCACACCCAGTATTCCATGTTGTTTTCATTCTTTGTTTCATCCTAGTTGATATTCCATATTAGACCATTTTTTATGTATGAGGTTGTTTTTATTCCTCATTTAATGGTGTTTCATATTTACATACTATTTCTTCATGTTGTGTTGGTTTTTCTCTAGTTCTAGTAAGATTAATGAGAGGTATCTTGTGTGGTGTCTGTTAAAACCCCCTTCTCTTATTTTTGAGTTTTGTTTTAAATTCTCAGAGATGATAATTATTTGATTGGTATATGATTTAAGGTTATGAATATCTAAAGCATTTTCCATTTCATTATCCCAAGGATCGTAGGTTTCATGAGGGATTTCAAAGGAGTTATAGACGTTAGAGAATATTTTTGGCCTTTTAGAGGGTTATAACATCGTGGTAGTGGTAATGGATATAGTTATCTGAATCTTGTTTGGAGGCTTCATCATAGTATAGGATTTTTTGGCCTTGGTTGTTTTATGTTTTTCCATGGTGAGTGAAATGGTTTCTATAACTATTTTATAAGTAATTTTTCCTTTTAGTTACACCTATGTGAAATAGAAATGAGTAAACATATTAGGGAGTCCATTTTATGGAAGGTCGGTAGGGAGTAGCATTGAAGAAACCTACTGTCAAAGACAGGTAGTGTGGATCTCCCCATGCCATAATACATGGCGTGGTGGGGGTAAAACTATTTGGGTATTTCTCTATTCTATGTCAGAGGCTATTGTTCTGGTCAAAATGATTGGATGAAATTTTTTATGGTGAATAATCCCCAAGATTCAAAAACCATGAAAACTGTATCACACATTAACCAAAGGAACCACTAGTGTTTTGGGAGTTCACCACACTATGGTGATGGATTTCGAGATTCCTTCATAAATAGAGGACCTGATCTCCCTTGGTTTTGATTTTCACTCCCTCTAAAAACCCTAGTTAAATTATATGCCTATCACCACCATCTATCGACATATCTTTGAAATTTTATCCCCTTATATCATCTGGATTGAAGTTTCAAGCATCAAGGTACTCTCTTTTATCCTCTCCTCTTTGTTCCCATTGTTATTATTCTTTAAATAAGTTTTTTTTTGGATATTTCCTCTGCTTTGGGTTGGAAATCATGTGAGATTTGATGGTGGTTAAGGTTATTAGGTTTTAGTGATGTTTCCTTCAGTTTTAGTGGTGTTTCCTTCAACTTTTGTTGGTTCTCGATTGTATATTCTTTTTCGGAGAATGTTGACCTTCTAATATAGATTTTGGATCTATTGCTTATTATTTTTTTATGTGAAAGTGTGAATTAATCATGTTTATATCTTTTTATATATTATTTTAATTAACCATAATATGATAATAAATTGTAAAGGGAATAAGACATTGATTTATTATTCATTAAAATAGAAATTAAAAGGAAACTTGATGCATGATTTTTTTTAATGTATTCATTGGAATTAATCACATTCCATAGATCAATATTATTGTCTTTAATTCAATAATTGAATTAGATATTAAATCTCATGACATATATTAAAGGGATAATATTATTTAATATGGAAGTTAAAGGAAAAAAGTTAATAATCACATGATGCACAGTTAACTACTTTTTTTCTTATGAAAATAAATATTTTTACAATTCTAGAAATTAAACAATTGAAATTTGAATTATCACATGTTTAATATAATTAATATTTCTAGTAGAGATTTAAAAGAATGACTAGGGCGTGATCATGTGTTACTTACATTTTTTTTCAAGATTCCACCTGATATTTTATTAGATAGTGTATTTTCTATGTGGTAGTATTTTTATGTTCTCTGTTTAGCACGGTTTAAATTATTAAAATTTATAAACAACATAAAACCAAATGATGATAAAATTGGTAGAATATGAATGGGAATAGTGATTATAGCTCAAATTGGATTTGATTAAACATGATAATAATGTTTGAAAGAATGTTTTTTTTCTTCATAGCTATATTTAGCTATTATCTTAAGGTTCCCTTGTGGGGACATCCTATTCTTAATGAAATAGTTAATTCAATATATAATTAAAATGGTTGTTTGCTAAGAATAAATGTTTAGTGCTTAATAACCTCATTACTTGTTATGGGAGCCCAAAATACCACAATTCCATGACCTTAGTTCTATTTCCTCTCTGTGTAAATTATATTTGAAATGTATGTTTGATTTATGGATTTAGAACCTTTATTGATTTGATGATAAAAATTTTATGGTTGGGAATATTTGATGAGAAATGGGTGGAGGCTTGAGTCTATTTTGACTGGTGATTGTTTTGATGATAAATGGTTTGGCAGCTTGTGTTGTAGTGATAGATGATGTCAATGATGGCGCGATAAATTATACTACGTGCAATGGTGTAGGACACCTTGTGGTCAGGATGAGTTTAGATCAAGGCATCCTCATTGATATATTTTAATCTATCTTGATGATTTCTTGATGTTCAGATTACGAGATGATATTTACTCAATCATTTTCCAACTTCTTGATGCAATTTGATGTTATGAATTGTAGTTGGTATCTTAGTATGGGTCCTAGAGTAGTTGTAATATTATGAAATGATAATTGAAATAATAAACAAATTTGGTTGGATCATGATGTTCTCAAATGATAATGACATACTTGAGAATATAAATAAATAAATAATGGTGTCATTGGAACTTGTATTAAAAGATTAAAGTTCTAATCTTGGAATTGAATAAGAACTAATATAAATATATATATATATATATAATTAAATAATTAATAATGAAGTTAAAGCTTGTTTTATTGTTTGAAACCTAGACTGTCACGACCCGACCCTACCCGGGCTCGAGCTGCAACTACCCCAAGCCTGCCTCCATAGGCCAGGGGCTGGCAACCAGCGCCGAAGGCACAATAACTCGGGGAGGCCTTTGCCTAAGCACCTGTACACACATACGCAGCAAACTCAATGCAAAAGTGAAGAGTAAAAGAAAAGACACATAAAGAAAAGGGGAAACTGCTATATAAATACCACAAATGTGCATCGACCTCTAAACAGTACAAGGTTCAAGCTGTAAGGAAAAGGGGAAAAACACACGCCCAACCAAAAAGTGCCACAACCCGGCAACAGGTAAACAAAAAGAAACAGCTGATGGGTCTCCCACCTGGAACCCGGCCACGACGACCGCACGCGGTCCAAGCTCCCAATCTCCTATGCTCCACTGAGGTCACGACCAACCTGTCCGTCGTCTATAAGGGCACACCAAGTGCAGGCAAAGCCCAAGTAGGGGTGAGTATAAAAATACTCAGTAGGATACCCCGAAGGCTCGAGGGAGCAAAAAAAGGAGGTACCAAAGGGTGAGCAGTAGAGAAAACAGGGAGTAGAACAGAAGTACAACAGAGTGCAGTAAAGAGTCCAGCACAACCCAACAAGAGAAAGGAAGAAAACTCGTCCAGGCACAAGGAGCTGGAAACGGTGGGAAGATGAACTCCCCACCGAGTCTTCGCTACCTATAGCAGGAGAGTAGACTCGTCCAACCATGAGAAGCTAGACACGGAAATCACGTGGCATACCCCGCGCGTCTTCGCCTCTCCAGGAAGGAGAGCAGCCAAAACCCAAGGAGTGGGTACTCGTACGAGGTATATACATATATATGCTCTGCCAAGAAGCCCGAACAAGCTCGTAAGGGGATCTCCGTCCTGTAGCTCAGCCCAAGAAAACAAGTAGCCAACAGTCCCAGAAATAACCTTCATCGATGCCCAGCATCCCGCACGTCTACCCCGAACCGCAAGCCAAGGGGCTCAATCACCGCACCTCGACACTATCCGCTTTGGGCGGCACTGACTCGCCCGTACGGTTTTAGATCGCGTCACAAGAACGCGTCTCGGTGGGGAAAGTGTCCCTCATGCTTGAGAGTTCTAGGAAAGTCAAACCACACCTCATCACTGCCCTGCAGTCGAGGGGTATCCTCAAAGTCAAGCCATTCCATCACCGACCCATACAACCAAGGGTCCCGCTCCGGTAATCATGGAGGTAAGCCACAGACTAGCCTAGTCGAGAGGACTGAGTCTGGAATACTAATAGGTGTCCCACTGCCTAGCCCTGCTGGAGGGTAATTCATAACCAAATATCAGGTGACCCACTGCCCAGCCCCGCTGGAGGGTAAACCATAATACATCGTCAGGTGACCCACTCCCCAGCCCCACTGGAGGGTAAACCATATTCAGATATCGGGTGACCCACTGCCCAGCCCTGCTGGAGGGTAAACCCTAATACATCATCAGGCGACCCACTGCCCAGCCCCGCTGGAGGGTAAACCTGGAATAATTCAACAAACGACCCACTGCCCAGCCTTGCTAGAGGGTAGACCTGGAACTAGACGGCGAGCGACCCACTGCCCAGCCCTGCTGGAGGGTAGGCCCTAAGAGGTCATCGGGTGACCCACTGCCCAGTCTCTGCTGGAGGGTAGACCCTAAGTGCGTCGAGTGACCCACTGCCCAGTCTCTGCTGGAGGGTAGACCCTAGAATCCGATGAGTAACCCACTGCCCAGCCCTACTGGAGGGTAAAACTCAGAACTGCTCTGGCCACATCCACTGGAGGGTACAACACTGGCCAACTGAACACGGAGTGGGAATCACGCGACCACCCAACTCCAGCACACTCACCCAAAGGGGTTCAGCACCTGTTCCATCACTAGGTGCCACTGGCCCCGCTACCGGCCAATCCACCGAGAACGAAACCAGGGGAGACCACTCAACCCTGCTGGTCAACAAACGAGCACAGAGCCAGGGGAAGAGCTCCACCCTCCTGGTCAAACAAACACACAAAGGGACCCTCTACGCCGCGAGAGGTCAAAGTACGCAAAGCAGAACCCAGCACGCACGTGGGGCCCATACAACGTGTGGCCCCATCTCAACCCCAACTGAGCGCACAACCATCTCAGGTACGAACCACACGTACCTCCAAGCACTCCCATATACTCCTAGAGTATACCGCGTCTCCAGCCCAAGGGCTATCGTGCACACGGCACCCAGCTTCAACGCAAAGGCGTGACGTGACATCTCCAATTCAAAGGCCCGGGCACGGCCAACCACCTCTTCTGAACCACTTACATCACTCTCCCAAGAGTGCGCGATCACACGCCAAGGGCCCGCTACAAACAAGGTAGGGCGAACCACTACTGGAGCACCTTCCACGCTTCCACATTTAACAAGATCACGCAAGAGGCTCCGTACAGCCAAACAGATCACACTATTGCAATCCTTGCGCAAAAACACGCGAGTTAGACTACTCACTCGCCCGAAACGGTCAACAGGTGAAAAAGGTACTATTCACTATGACCAAACCCGTGTGGGGCCCACCCCAAGATCCCGAAACTGAGCCAACGGATCATGCCACTGCGACCCCCTCGGAAAAACACACGGGATTGAGTACTCAATTGCACAAAACGGACACCCAGTGAAAAGGGCACTATTCACCGTAGTCGGGTCGGGTGGGACCCACACCACGTCCCCGAAAAAGGTCGGGCGGACTGCGCCATCGCAAAGCTCTCGGAAAAGCACGTCAAATCGACTGCTTACTTGCGTGGAACGGGTACCCGGAGAAAAAGATGCGTCCCGGCACACCGCACACGAGAGGCGCCACGTGGGACCCGCATGCCGGTCCCGAAACTCAACGAATGGATCGGACCGTTGTGATCCTCTTAAAAAAGTACACAAGATTGACTATTCACTTGTCCAAAATGGTCGCCCGGTGATTAAGATACACAAATCGTCGTCGACGCCGAAACGGCCCTCGTGGGGCCCGCACCATCGTGCAGAATTAAAGCGGGCAGACTGCGCCAACGCGATGCCCTCGGAAAAACACCCAACATTGACAGCTCGCACGCCCCAAACGGACGTCCGAGGAAAAAGTCGCTAAAAGATGCACGCAGCTCAAAAGACGGGCCATGGGGCCCGCGCCTCAACTCCGTCTTCAACGCCCGGAACCACCCTGGAAACCTCCGCCTCGATGCCAGGGTCCCAACGCAACTGACGGCGCTCAAAACGGACGTCGGATGCGTCCGCGCTGTCCAAAACAAGATTTTCTGGAAGAACGCTCGTCCACTTAAAGACGCATCGCGTCTCCGAGACCCCTCGTTTCGGGAATTAAAAATTCCCGAAACCATTTCAAAAACTCCGCCTTGACGCAAGCTCCGCGCTGCCGCAGACGGTACGCAAAATGGAAGCCCGTAGCCCGAAATACGGGCGTCCGAAGGCTGAGGGGCAAAGCCCCTTGGGCCGGACCGGCCCGGACCGGCCGGTCCGCCCTACTTAGGCCGGCCCGCGCCGGCCGGCCCGGTCCGCATAGCCGGCCCACGGCTCAGCCGCGGGTCTGGTTCACCACGCTGCGGCCAGCTGGCCGCGGCTCGCTTCAGCCGACCGGCCGCCTCGCGGCCAGTTGATTCCCCACAGCGACCCGCGATTCGCGGGTCGCGGTCGTGCACGGGGGTCGCGCGCTTCGCGGCCCCCCTCTCCTCCGCCTGCCGGCGCCCGCGGCCGGCTTCCGACAGCCGCCGCTGAAGGCCGCCGCCGCCACCTTCGAAGCCCCGACCGACCGCCCTGCTGCGCCGTGCTCCGCCCCGCGCCGCCGCCGTCTGCCGCCTTCGGCCCTCGCCGGAAACCGGTCGTGGCCAGAAACTTTTCCGAGGACCACCGGGAACGATCCGGTGGTCGAAATTTCGATCCGGATAGCTTTCCGGACAGCTCGGGATGGGATCTACGCAACCACAGGATTTGTTCGAAGATCCAATGGTGCGATTGAGCATAAATGAGGATTAAAACGGGGAAGGGGAGGAAAACTCAAATCCGCCTACCTCGTTGGGCTTCGCCCGGTGCTTCCCGCGCGATCTGCCCCACGCCGTTGCCTCGCCGGAGTTGGATCGCCGGAGCTTGCCTCGCTGGAGATCGCCGGAATGGAGGAGGGAAGGGGAGAGGGTGTGAGGGAGGAGAAGAGGAAGAGAAGAGGGAGGGGGTGCGTTTAAGTAATAACACTTAAACACCCCCGCCCGGCATGCCCCCGACCCCGCTCTCGAAGAAGACAAAAAGGAGGGCGTCCCTGGGGTAAACATGAAGTTTCAAGCACAATGGAGGTCTCGGAATTTTAATCCGAGACCCCGTTCAAAAGTTATTAAACTTAGCGCCTGAGGCCGCCAAATTACGAAAACGCCCCTGGGGCCATTTTTCACAAACGGCCCGCACCCGCGAAACTTACACCCCTCCTAGGGTAAACGGCACGCTCCGAACTCAAAGGTGCCCTTGGTTTTCCAATCCGAGCCACCGTTTAGGAGATACTAGCATTTTTTCAATAAACAAATTAATTAATTAATTAATTTATCCGTTTAGCTTTCCGGGAGCGGGCGAGGGGTCCAAACATCCCGCGCCGAAAAGTTTTATGTCGTTCCTAGGGTAAAAACCTAATTCCGGACTCATCCATACACTCGGATCTCTGATCCGAAACTCCGTTTAGGAGTTATCCCATTTATTTAGCATTTCCAGTGGGAACGCACTGAAAATTTAATTCCGGCCACTCCGGGGCTCGGAATCGCATGCCGTCTGAAGGAGTTGCTCTGGAATATCATCAAGAATATTCCAAAGTCTTTATTAGAAAAAACTGGGTTCTTACATCATTCTCTCCTTCAAGATTTTCATCCCCAAAAATCCAAACTAGGGAGCAACACAGGGTACTAAGCCCACACCTGGCTTTCTCATACCCAGAAGAACCCACGCACAGCTCTGCGTCACCGCACACGGACCAAAGGATTGATCCGTTCATGCGAGGTCAGCCCTTGCCGACGTCGTGCACCCACTCCAGACTTTGGGGTTAGGGAGAGGTGGTAGACAACCTCGTCATCCCTTTGCATGGTCTCAAATGACCCGAAGTCTCTCGGGGGTAGCTCACCTCCCTGTACGAACCTCTACATCGCACGCCGCGACTGGAATCACCGCTCTCACCTAAAACAAGGCCTAGTGATTCCCTCCTTCAGAATATCCATATGGTGAAACACCCAAGGATATCTGGTCATGCAAGGTTCCACAGTCTATGTCTCGCAACCAAGACTCTCTTACACGCTCGGAAAGCGATGGAGTCAACACTATCGACTAGAGAAAAAAAAGGTCCCATGCCTTTTTCCTTACCAACTCAGGGTTACACCCGACGCCCTGCATCATCCTAGTAACACCTCAAACAAGGAGCCGGGAGAAAAGTATTTCACATGCAGAGCCTAAAAATTCTACTACAAGAAGTAGAAGGGTCGCAAGGGGTACCTCTCACCATCCCGTGCTCTGCGGGATCGTAGACATCCAAAGATCGCGGCTACCCGCGGTCCCAACCGTCAGCTCCCGAAGCCTAACGTGGACTGCCTAGTGGTGATGGGGAGATCTCGTAACGTCGTCCCCCACCACGAGCTCCTCCCGCTCCTCTGCTAGCACCACCTCTCTGGGTACTACTCCGATCACGGCGCTGCCTCTGCCGTGGTGGTGCGCCTACTGCCTGCCCGAAGCTCTCAGCAACTCAGGGCGGGCAGTCTTGTGCCAAGTGACCTCTCCCATCACAAACATAGCACCGACTCTCTCTGGGCTGCACTGGTGCCCTCCGGCGCCACTGTGGTGTACGACCACGCCCCTGAGTCCGGTTGTCAAAAAGCCACCTGCGTCGAGGTTCTGCTTGCCGACGCCCACTAGCTGCGGCAGACGTCTCGGCTCCGACGTGCCCACTGCCACTACCAACCGCAAAACATGACAGGAAGCCCTCTGTCACCAGTGCCTTCTCTAGCCCCCCGGCATATGTAGAAATGCCCAAGGGTACTATGACAGCACGAACTTCTCAATGGAGACCCTGCTCAAACTTCCATGCTCGGAAGTTGTCGTCATGGACCAAGTCTGGGTAAAAGCGTGCACGGTCTGCAAAACTAGTCGCGTACTCGGCCACCGTCATCCCTCCCTACTGAAACTGCAGGAGCTCTTGAATCCGAACGGAGCGCAAGAAGGAGGGGAAAAACTCCTCACGGAGCCACAACTGAAAGTCTTCCAACAAAAGTGACGACTCGTCAAGAAACTGAGTCACCAGACTCCACCAACGTCAAGCCGATCCACGGAAAAAGGCTGGCTGCCAAAGCCGCTCTCTGATCTATCGGCGTCTGCACAAGCCTGAAAAGGCAAACCACTGTCTCTAGCCAAACCTCTGCTGCCTGAGGGTCTAGATCACCATTGAACCTCAGTGGTCTCTGCCACTGGAACTCATAGAGCGCACTCAAACTGCGCTCAAACTCAGCCTGCTCTGCTGAAACTGCCTGCTACTCAACAGGTGGAGGTGCTGCTACCGGCCCACCCGGAGAAAGGGCTCGCATGATGGGTTCTAGACTGAGGCCTCGTATCTCACAGGGTCGTCGTCACGTACCCAAAGCTGGTATCCTATCTGGCTGTCCTCGCGGAGACATCCTGAATATTATCAAGGAGTGCCGCGGTCAGATGAGAATATATGTATATACCGATAACAACAACGATGGGGAGCTGACTCAAGAAGGACAGTCAAGACTCATTCCTATGTGATGCACAAACAAATTTCCCTGCAACAAGTGTCTCAGCATGCTGAGTCGACAAGTGGGTTATCAAGGTCCTGGTGAATGGATACGTCGGTCGCCGCACCATCACTGGACTCCCTGGCCTGAGAGCCGCTCTCGAGACACGTTAACACTGTTTCCCTATATCCCAACCAATTCCTCTTTTAGGGATGTCCGCACAATGCCCTAAGGAACGAACAACCTTTGATACCACTTTGTCACGACCCGACCCTACCCGGGCTCGAGCCACAACTACCCCAAGCCTGCCTCCATAGGCCAGGGGCTGGCGACCAGCGCCAAAGGCACAATAACTCGAGGAGGCCTTTGCCTAAGAACCTGTACACACACACGTAGCAAACTCAATGCAAAAGTGTAGAGTAAAAGAAAAGACAAGTAAAGAAAAGGGGCAACTGCTATATAAATAGCACAAATGTGCATCGACCTCTAAACAGTACAAGGTTCAAGCTGTAAGGAAAAGGGGCAAAACACACGCCCAACCAAAAAGTGCCACAACCCGGCAATAGGTAAACAAAAAGAAACACCTGATGGGTCTCCCACCTGGAACCCGGCCACAACCACCGCACGCGGTCCAAGCTCCCAAGCTCCTACGCTCCACTGAGGTCACGACCAACCTGTCCATCGTCTGTAAGGGCACACCAAGTGCAGGAAAAGCCCAAGCAGGGGTGAGTATAAAAATACTCAGTAGGATACCCAAAAGGCTTGAGGGAGAAACAAAAGGAGGTACCGAAGGGTGAGCAGTAGAGCAAACAGGGATTAGAACAGAAGTACAATAGAGTGCAGTAAAGAGTCCAGCTCAACCCAACAAGATAAAGGAAGTAGACTCGTCCAGGCACAAGGAGCTGGAAACGGTGGGAAGATGAACTCCCCACCGAGTCTTCGCTACATATAGCAGGAGAGTAGACTCGTCCAACCATGAGAAGCTAGACACGGAAAGCACGTGGCATACCCCACGCGTCTTTGCCTCTCCTGGAAGGAGAGCAGCCAAAACCCAAGGAGTGGGTACTCGTACGAGGTATATACATATATATGCTCTGCCAAGAAGCCCGGACAAGCTCATAAGGGGATCTTCATCCCGTAGCTTAGCCCAAGAAAACAAGTAGCCAACAGTCCCAGACATAACCTCCATCGATGCCCAACATCCCGCACGTCTACCCCGAACCGCAAGCCAAGGGGCTCAATCACCGCACCTCGACACTATCCGCTTTGGGCGGCACTGACTCGCCCGCATGGTTTTAGATCGCGTCACAAGAACGCATCTCGGTGGGGAAAGTGCCCCTCGTTCTTGAGAGTTCTAGGAAAGTCAAACCACACCTCATCACTGCCCTGCAGTCGAGGGGTCTCCTCAAAGTCAAGTCATTCCATCACCGAGCCGTACAACCAAGGGTCCCGCTCCGGTAATCACGGAGGTAAGCCGCCGACTAGCCTAGTCGAGAGGACTGAGTCTGGAATACTAAAAGGTGTCCCACTGCCCAGCCCTACTGGAGGGTAATTCATAACCAAATATCAGGTGACCCACTGCCCAGCCCCGATGGAGGGTAAACCATAATACATCATCAGGCGACCCACTACCCAGCCCTGCTGGAGGGTAAACCGTATTCAGATATCAGGTGACCCACTGCCCAGCCCTACTGGAGGGTAAACCCTAATACATCATCAGGCGACCCACTGCCCAGCCCCGCTGGAGGGTAAACCTGGAATAAGTCGACAGATGACCCACTGCCCAGCCTTGCTGGAGGGTAGACCTGGAACTAGACGACGGGCGACCCACTGCCCAGCCCTGCTGAAGGGTAGGCCCTAATAGGTCGTCGGGTGACCCACTGCCCAGTCTCTGCTGGAGGGTAGACCCTAAGTGCGTCGGGTGACCCACTAGCCAGTCTCTGCTGGAGGGTAGACCCTAAAAGTGTCGGGTGACCCACTGCCCAGTCTCTACTGGAGGGTAGACCCTAGAATCTGATGAGTAACCCACTGCCCAGCCCCGCTGGAGGGTAAAACTCAGAACTGCTCTGGCCACATCCACTGGAGGGTACAACACTGGCCAACTGAACACGGAGTGGGCATCACGCGACCACCCAACTCCAGCACACTCACCCAAAGGGGTTCAGCACCTATTCCATCACTAGGTGCAACTGGCCCCGCTACCGGCCAATCCACCGAGAACGAAACCAGGGGGAGACCACTCAACCCTGTTGGTCAACAAACGAGCACAGAGCCAGGGGAAGAGCTCCGACCTACTGGTCAAACAAACACACATAGGGACCCTCTACGCCGCGAGAGGTCAAAGTACGCAAAGCAGAACCCGGCACGCATATGGGGCCCACCCAACGTGTGGCCCCATCTCAACCCCAACTGAGCGCAAAACCATCTCAGGTACGAACCACACGTACCTCCAAGTGCTCCCGTATACTCCCAGAGTATACCTCGTCTCCAGCCCAAGGGTTTTCGTGCACACGGCACCCAGCGTCAACGCGAAGGCGTGACATGACATCTCCAATTCAAAGGCTCGGGCACGGCCAACCACCTCTTGTGAACCACTTACATCACTCTCCCAAGAGTGCGCGATCACACGCCAAGGGCCCGCTACAAACAAGGTAGGGCGAACCACTACTGGAGCACCTTCCACGCTTCTACATTTAACAACATCGCACAAGAGGCTCCGTACAGCCAAACGGATCACACCGTTGCAATCCTTCCGCAAAAACACATGAGTTAGACTACTCACTCGCCCGAAACGGTCAACAGGTGAAAAAGGTACTATTCACCGTGACCAAACCCGTGTGGGGCCCACCCCAAGATCCCGAAACTGAGCCAACGGATCACGCCACTGCGATCCCCTCGGAAAAACACACGGGATTGAGTACTCAATTGCCCAAAACGGACACCCGGTGAAAAGGGCACTATTCACCGTAGCCGGGTCGGGTGGGACCCACACCATGTCCCCGAAAAAGGTCGGGCGGACTGCGCCATCGCAAAGCTCTTGGAAAAGCACGTCAAATCGACTGCTTACTTGCGTGGAACGGGTACCCGGAGAAAAAGATGCGTCCTGGCACACCGCACACGAGCGGCGCCACGTGGGACCCACATGCCGGTCCCGAAACTCAACGAACGGATCACACTGTTGCGATCCTCTCGAAAAAGTACACAAGATGGACTATTCACTTGTCCAAAATGGTCTCCCGGTGATTAAGATACACAAATCACCGTCGACGCCGAAACGGCCCTCGTGGGGCCCGCACCATCGTGCGGAATTACAGCGGGCAGACTGCGCCAACATGATGCCCTCGGAAAAACACCCAACATCGACTGCTCGCACGCCCCGAACGGACGTCCGAGGAAAAAGTCGCTAAAAGCTGCACGCAGCTCAAAAGACGGGCCGTGGGGCCCGCGCCTCAACTCCGGCTTCAATGCCCGGAACCACACTAGAAACCTCCGCCTCGACGCCAGGGTCCCAACGCAACTGACGGCGCTCAAAACGGAAGTCGGATGCGTCTGCGCCGTCCAAAACATAATTTTCCGGAAGAACGCTCGTCCACTTAAAGACGCGTCGCGTCTCCGAGACCCCTCGTTTTGGGAATTAAAAATTCCTGAAACCATCTCAAAAACTCCGCCTTGACACAAGCTCCGTGCTTCCACAGACGGTGCGCAAAACGGACGCCTGTAGCCCGAAATACGGGCGTCCGAAGACTGAGGGGCAAAGCCCCTTGGCCCGGACCGGCCCGGACCGGCCGGTCCGCCCTACTTGGGCCGGACCGCACCGGCTGGCCCGGTCCGCACAGCCGGCTCGTGGCTCAGCTGTGGGTCCGGTTCACCACGCCGCGGCCAGCTGGTCGCGGCTCGCTTCAGCCGACCGGCCGCCTCGCGGCCGGTTGATTCCCCACAACGACCCCCGATTCGCGGGTCGCGGTCGTGCACGGGGGTCGCGCGCTTCGCGGCCCCCCTCTCCTCCGCCTGCCAGCGCCCGCGGCCGGCTTCCGACAGCCGCCGCCGAAGGCCACCGCCGCCGCCGAAGGCCGCCTCCGCCTCCCGGAAGCGCCGCCGCCGCCTTCAAAGCCCTGGCCGACCACCCTGCTGCGCCGCGCTCCGCCCCGCGTCGCCGCCGTCTGCCGCCTTCGGCCCTCGCCGGAAACCGGCCGTGGCCGGAAAATTTTCCGAGGACCACCGGGAACGATCCGGTGGTTGAAATTTCGATCCGGATAGCTTTCCGGAAAGCTCGGGACGGGATCTACGCAACCACGGTATTTGTACGAGGATCTAATGGTGCGATTGAGCATAAATGAGGATTAAAACGGGGAAGGGGAGGAAAACTCAAATCCGCCTACCTCGTTGGGCTTCGCCCGGTGCTTCCCGCGCGATCCGCCCCGCGTCGCTGCCTCGCCGGAGTTGGCTCACCGGAGCTCGCCGGAATGGAGGAGGGAAGGGGAGAGTGTGTGAGGGAGGAGAAGAGGAAGAGAAGAGGGAGGGGGTGCGTAAGTAATAACACTTAAACACCCCCGCCCGGCACGCCCCCGACCCCACTCTCAAAGCAGACAAAAAGGAGGGAGTCCCTGGGGTAAACACGACGCTTCGAGCACAACGGTGGTCTCAGAATTTTAATCCAAGACCCCATTCAAAAGTTATTAAACTTAGCGCTCGAGGCCGCCAAATTACGAAAATGCCCCTGGGCCCATTTTTCACAAACGGCTCGCGCCCGCGAAACTTACACCCCTCCTATGGTAAACGGCACGCTCCAAACTCAACTGTGCCCTCGGTTTTCCAATCCGAGCCACCGTTTAGGAGATACTAGCGTTTTTCCAATAAACGAATAAATTAATTAATTAATTTATCCGTTTAGCATTCCGGGAGCGGGCAAGGGGTCCAAACATCCCACGCCGACAAGTTTTATGTCGTTCTTAGGGTAAACACCCCATTCCGGACTCATCCATACACTCGGATCTCTGATCCGAAATTCCGTTTAGGAGTTATCCCATTTATTTAGCATTTCCAGTGTGAACGCACTGAAAATTTAATTCCGGTCACTCCGGGGCTCGGAATCACATGCCGTCTGAAGGCGTTGCTCTGGAATATCATCAAGAATATTCCAAAGTCTTTCGTAGCAAAAACCGAGTTCTTACATAGACCTTGGTAGTTTCATCCAGAGGCCTAGTGAAATGATAGAGACATATGACCGTATGTCTAGGAAGTTACCCTTAGTGTGTTTTTTTATTATACTTATATTTTCTTATTTTATATGCCACCTCACTTGTTTCGCTAGGGAAATAAGCACCCAAATGTTTTGGGGATTTTTTCTCCAACATCTAGGGTGAAGAGGGATTAGACGCCTGACTTCTCCATCTACCCCTCTCTCCCTCTAAATATAGGTAGGTAGGAATATCTTGGGTTTTAATGGATTATGGTATAGTGTTCATTCCAACCAAGGCTGTGATGGATCACGAATTTACTATATATTTATTTGTGAACAATAACAGCTGAGGTTTAGCACAAAATTTTATTTGAATATGGTTGTTTTAGATTCCCATGGGTTTACTTGCATGGGTTTCCATGGCATAGGGTACAATGCATTTATGTAGGTTATAGTATCTTTTTTGAATCCACTTGTTTACCAAGGGATATGATGAGGATGAGACATGCCAAGTTACAAAAGATATAAAAATGGTGGAAATATTATTGAAAAATTGTTAGATAACTTATATGTGGGATGTCCATAAGACATTTTCATTAAGGAGTGAGGGAAAAATCAATTGAGAAGTGGAATCAAGGTAACTTCATTCCTATATATATTATTTTAATAAGTGATGGTATATTTCTATAATTTATTTGGTGAGTGGTCCATGTTAAGGATGGGAAACTAGTATTACTTTTTTAGTTGATGAGTTAGTTTCATTTGTTTATTCACTTTTCATTAGTATTCCTCCTTCACGTTTTTTCATGAAAGGATTCAGGGAGGATCCTGTAGAGTATAGATGTTATACTCACACAAATTATATAAAAAAATTTTTTTAGGTTATCAAGATAATTATGGTGATTGGAGTATATGATACAATTTTAAGGAGTTTGTTTAGAAGCTATTAGGGATTCATGGTTTCTGTTGAGGATTTACTTTTGGTACTTTTTAGTTTTTCTCTTTAGTTTATGTTTAACAATTAATGTATTTTGATTTCCTATTTTTATTATACTTGTATTTATTTAGTTGTTGTTCTCATATTATCTATTACTCTTTAAACTTATATATAGGGTAATGCCTCCCATGAGTGTAACCGACATTCCCTTAGTAATATTTTCAAAATCATGGTTTATTGGAGGTGGGATTAGAGTGTTATTATCTCTCTTTCTTCATTGCCGACCCAGGAGGTGTACCTTAAGAGGGAGGGGGCATGATAGAAAATTTTACAAATTCTTCTTATCATTATAGATGATAGGATTATCAATCAATAAGTATGTCCATTAGCATTTAAACGGCTTAAGAATTACAACCTATCTATTGTATTATACAATTTGACATCTATCATTAAAAACAATTTTAAAAGAAAAATGATTTTCATAAAATTCAATTATGAATTGAATTATATTATTAATAAATTTTTTATAAATTATAATAAAATGTATTTTTGGATATTTATTAATTTTAAAAAGTGTTTATAAATTTATTAATTATAAAGTATTTATAATTATTTATTTAATTAATTATGAAACATTTATTAACAAATATTTTATATTATTAAAATTTAATATTAAAATACATTTAAAACTATATTTTATGCCTTATAATTAGATTTAAAATTTTTTTATGGAAATTATAAGTCTAATTTATAAAGGGTTTATAAATTTTAAAAATAAATATAAATATAAATGAGTATATTTAATTATGAATTATTCCTAATTATTTAATTTGAATTGTTCAAATTAAATACATTATTTAAGACATATTTTAGACCACATAAAAAGTTTTTTTTGAAAATTTTGAGGCTCAATCCCCCTTTGTTAAATATAAAAAATAAAACCACTTTAAAATCTGGGAAAAGAAGTAACCCTTTACAAGCAATGTAAAAATTCCTTAAATAAACAAGACACAAAGGACATAATGGTCGCAAAAATCAAAATGGAATCAAGGATCAAGGAAATCACCATAAATTTTTTATAAAAGAGTTCATATATTTAAAGATAAATTTCATTTAATGAAAAATATAAAAGAGTTCATATTAGGAGATGAATACAAAGTGTTTATATAAATGATTATGAAATTTCTATAAGGAATAGCTAAAATTTAAATT
This sequence comes from Viscum album, assembly GCA_963277665.1. Lineage (NCBI taxonomy): Eukaryota > Viridiplantae > Streptophyta > Magnoliopsida > Santalales > Viscaceae > Viscum > Viscum album. Next base: position 791,496,005 of record OY728158.1, read on the forward strand.
GTTTTTAATAATATTTTATTTATGAATTTTCCCTTCATGATTATCCCAAGTTTAAATATATAAATTTTTTATTTATTTAAAATTTATTCCTTAAATTATAAAAAGTTATAAATTTTTTATATTATAAATGTGTGTAATATTTAGTTTAAATTATAAAATTGCTTCTATATATTATCATACATTAATATAAAGAGTTACATACTAGGTATCATAATGGATTTAGTTTTATTCTTCCATGACTTTGGCTTATATTGGGTTACGAGCTTAAGTAGATAATTATAGTTCATACATATTAAGTGTTATAATTATGATGCAATTGATATCTCTCTTCGGTATAGTGTCCCTAGGAAGGTAAAATTTGAAACACCGTGATATTTTATAATATATTTATATTTAAATAAATTTTAGTTCTTCGATATCTTTTATTACAAGTAACACAGAGTTCAAACACACCATGATATACTATTAAAATATTATTATTTAATATGACAGTTATCGCCTAGCCGTTAAATTGGAGGGTATGAACAGGACTAACTAAATTATGAAAAGTATATGGTTTACACATGTATAAATAAATTTATTGGTTATCAATTTATTATAGATAAAAATAAAAACTTTGAAAGAAAAAGAAAAGGTTTTCTGAAAAATTGTATTATTTTCAAAAAAAAAGTGGTTTTGTCACATTTTGTGCACTTATGTTAAAATTAATTTTTAATAATATTTGAAAATTTATTTGAAAAAATGAACATAATTTATTAAATTATAATCTAAAAATTATCTTAGTGTGAATTTTTGATAATTTTCAAAAAATATTAATTTTTTGATGAATAGTAAAAATATATATATTTTTATTGAAAACTACCTTTCCGTTTAAAATATTTAAATAGTTCTATTTTGTTTTAAATTTGATTAAATATTAAAAATAGTTAAATTTTATTAGTATTAATACAATTTAAGTTTTTATAATCAATTTTATGTTGTATTTTGATATAAAAACTTTTTTATTTGACAAACCTATCTTTGGAAAGCCACATTTTCATCACACTTATAGGTTTAATTTTAAATTTAATTATTCCACATATGTTAATTTAATTTGATAAAATGGATTACTTATTTATAATTATTATAAATGTTGCTATATAATAACATCAAATTATTTTTTGGTAATAATGAATAGTAAAAATAGTATGAATCATTTACCGTTGTTTATGTTAAAACAGATTTAATGAGTGTTAGGCTAGGAAGATAAAGGTTTAAATGACCTAAAAACATGAAAAATTACTATTAGATGACAATATTTCAACCTTATCACATTTAATTTTTTATAATTATCCATTTTTTATGTTTTTGTTTTGTGAATAACATGGGTACGATTTATTCTTTTCAAAACATCCAAGTGTGTCACCCCCCCCCCCAGCATTTATTTAAGGATACCCTTATCCTCCTTTATTAAAAATTTCAAAGCCATTGGGTCCACAAAATCCCAACTTAAATCCATTAATTAAATACCTAAAAAATACCTAGATTTTTTTTTTATCTGAAACCCATTTGAGGAAGGCTTTAGGTATAAACATAAAGAGCGTTTCTGAAGAAAATGTATAGTTCTAAGAAATACATTTTCATTTTATTTATTCTTATAAATAATTAAAATATTTATAAAATATTATAAATATACCGAGATGTTATTATTTATATGGAATAAAATATATCCATATCCTCTTCCATCAAATGGGAAATGAAACAGTCAATTGTGTGTATGGCATACTACCACCTCGCAAACTGATGTAATTTTATTTCCACCGCCAACACTCACGGTGGGATATACTGATGGATTTACCATATGTATATATATTTTATATTTATTAAATAATTAAATATATTGAATTATAATATCACATATATCTTATTATCTTCAAATACATTAAAAAAAATAGTGTCACTCATGTGTACGTGTGGACTACTGCCTCCACGAAGCGATGTGATTCATTTTTCATTTCATTTTGACATGGATGGTAATAAGAATGAATTTTATGAAAATATTTGATTTATAATATATAATAATTATTCTTTAATGTTTAATTATTACTTCCCTTTCTTTTGTTCAATCCTTCAACAAAATGAAACAGTGTTCATGCGTACGTATGTCCTATTTTCTCCATGAATGGTGTAACTCATTTTTCTATCTCCAAATTTTATGGACTTTTATAAATACTTATATAATTAAAATATAATATATTTATATCATGGTTAAAATTATTTATATTATGAAAACATGGTCAAATTACAAGGAACAAAACTAACAAACCAAATCATACATGAAAAATGAAGCAGTTATCACCTGGAATAATTTTTTTAATACAGAATTGTTAACAGATGGGTGATACAAAGATATAAGAAAATAATATAAAATATAATATATATGAGTATGGTTATTTAATATATTTATAATAAATTATTATTTATTATACAATGTTTTTTAAATTGTTTGAAGGAAATTGTACCTAAGGTAAGGGTTTATCATCTCACTTTTACTTTTGTGATACATATACCATATTCACCACTTATTTAATTTGTGTGGTGTATATAATTCCCATTTGATATGTTATGTCATTAATGTATTTATCTTCATAGTATTTAATGTTTCATTTTAATTTATTTATTTCATGGTGTTTATGATTCAAAAGTTTCAAAAGTGGTAAGTGTTTATTTCATAATCTCATTATTATTCCGTATTGTTTATGTTTTAATATCCCTTGGGTAAATTTTTTGATATTTATATCTTAAACCAAATATATTTTATTCTCCTATATTTTTTAATGGACTTTTCAAGTAATATTACTTTTTTTCTCTCTTTGAACTTAAAATGATTGAGAAAATATTTTTGAAAGCTGTATTTTTCATCTCTTCGGTCGAATATCGTTTTTCTTCAATATCCATGTTTTTTAAAGATATTTTTTAAAAAAACTATAACATTTTCAAAATGTTTTATTAAATAAATTTTTACCCATATTTTCCTTTTTACAAAATGGTTTGAAAGGAATATTTTTGTTGCTTTCTGAATGAGGTACTTTTTAACCTCTTACCAACAGTGTAAAAAATGTATTTTTTAACTTATACAACATGTAAAAAATTACCTGATGTCATTGTTTTAAAATTACATTACATGTTTATAAGGTTATTTTAAAAGAAAAAAATTCCAAATATTAGGGAATTTATTAGTTTTGAAAAGTTTTATTAAGTGTATAGGATATTTTCCTCAAGAAAATGTTTTTAATGGAATTTTTATGTTATTTTTAGTCATCAACAACAAAAACCATAATTTTACCTTATACTGAATTAGTAATCTGTTGTAATGATACCATACTTATTATTTCTCTAGATTTTTTATGATCATTTTTACTATGATTTACTATTTTGATACCATTCTCCGTAGTACTCTAGATGGTTTGTAATTTTTTTTATTGATTGGGTAAAGTATTTACATTCATATGCTAGTTTTCTAATATGAATGTTTATGTTGATTATGTTATTAATTGGGAAAATTATTAAAAAAATTATGATAGTTTTTCAATATAAATGTTTATATTGATTATGTTTCTACCCTTTCATGTGAGTAATTCATTAGACTTAGTAAGTGACAGGCATGGCGTGATATATCCTCTCGATGCATTGGTAGGTCTCATGAGACAAACTATATTTAGTATTTAGCCAAGGTCTTCCCATTTATGTAATATTTATTGGAATGAATCCTTGATGGTATATTTATGATTCCGGGAATTATGAATTCCCTCATTATGAGATTAGATACTAATGTCCATGTGATTATTCGATTAGATAGAATATCCATAGATAAGTTTCATGATTATGTGATTATTTATATGGAATTATTTTATCATCTATTATTTCTACCATGTTGTTATTCATGTTCAGGTTATTAAGTTATTGGAATGTGTTTCAATTATTTACCTTTTTATATTCATTGCGAATTATTTATTCATGACAGATTATAATGTACGCATACCCATACTGAGCATCTAATCTCACCCATTTCTTATGTTTACTATCCCCAGGATTCCAAAAAGTGTATTATGATTGACATTAAGGGATATGATAAAGTAAATAATGGTTTTTTCAAATAAAATTATATATTTTATTTTAATTTTTCAATTGTAATAGGAGATTCAATTATGTATCTAGTTTACTAAGACTATTAAACTATTTGGTCCTTCATAATGTGATTACTTGTATCCAGTGCCAATGAAATAAAATATCCACTGACTCTGGGACACTAGGGTTGGGGTTTCTATATTTGGTGTTAGATGAAGTTTAGTATAAACCTTGGGAACTATATTTATGAAAACATAGATTATAGAACACAACCCTATGACTGACTTTGAGAATAATTATAAGTATATGATAACATACTAAATTTTGGTAAGATAGATATTATGTGTATTTAATATAAATACATATAGTTATAGATAATACAAGTGGATATGGATCTGACATAGTTATGATAAGGAGTAATAACTTGAAAAAAGTTGCATTGGGATTTGACTTGATCGTCACCTGAAGCACAATAATGGACCTTACTTCACGCTGAGTTTAACAACCATGGTGGATATGTTTGGGTGAATTAACTTTTTATACAAACTATTATGAAGGATTTGAAAAGAAAATTATGATTTCAATACCTTCCTAAAGAAACCAAGTTCATGATTCTGAGATTATCTATGCATAAATTTTTCAATTTATGTTATGTTTTTCAAAAGTTTTTGTATTATACATTAGGTTTCGTAATGTTAAGATATAATATAGTGTATTCCATTATTTATAAATGTAACTTAGTGTAATGAATGAGAACTATATCAATACATGTAATCCATTCAGGGATTTTACTCCTAGGAATGTTAATGAACTTAGAGTTGGGGTTATGTCTAGTACTGATCAAATTATTACTATATTGGGGAAGTTTAATCAAGTTATGTCCAATAACCTTTCCCATATGGACTAAAATAATAATCCAAAATGTGTTGTGACAATGTTATACTGCTTTATGTGTAAGAAACCTCCTTTATTCAATGGGAATAGAAATCCATTTTTAGTTGAGCAATAGATAACTTCCATAGAGAAAATATTTCACCCTTTGGGAAGTAATGAAATTGAGAAGGTTGTCATGGCAGTTTATTATCCCATGTGATATGCAAATCAATGGCTTCAATTAATTCAAAACACTAAGGATGAGGATAAAATATCAATCATGGAATGGAATGATTTTAAGGAACTTTTTTCAGAAAAATATTTTCCTCGAAAATAATAAGTGGATTAGGAGAAAAAATTCTTGAGTCTGAAACAAAAGGATTGAGAAGTTATTACTAATTTTTAAGATATATTTACAAGGTTATAAAGGCATGTTGAATACGTTTTACATAATCCAAAGAGTAATAATGACCATTTATTTTATGGGATAAAGACAATCCTCTAAAGAGAACTAGTGTCTCAAACTTTCTTATCATATAAGGGCATAGTATCATGTGCTATCAATACAGAGAATTAATTATCCAAGACATATGTAATTAAAGTAAATAAAGATAAGAAGAGGGTGTAAGAGTAAAAAATGGATAAGGGAAAGAAAATAGAGAAGGATTTTCCCAGATGTGATAATTGTGGAAAGAAACACCCAGGTAATTACTTGAATGGAATCAGGGTTTTCTCTAAGTGTTAAGAGAAAGGTCATCAGGCATTTGAATATAAGGGTAAGATATAAACCTTTAATTTTTTTTGTTTAAACTGTAAGGATGTGAGGTAATTTTCAATGGAATTCACCAAGATTCAAGGGAATATACCTTATAAAAAGCTAATGAATCAATTTCAAGCTTATTTTATTACTACAGTAGAAGTTGAATAAAGTACTTATGTATTTGGACTCAATAATTATGTTATAAAATTATTTTATCAATGATATTCTGGTTATAAGAATCATGAAATATATAAATATTATACTATATTTTTTTTCATTAAGTATTTAAAAGAATATGTTGAATGGTACTGATATCCAAGAAAATTTATTTAGTGGTAAGGTGATATTTTTAGATAATACATGAATAATGGAAAGATAAACATTAATATATTTGGTTTCTAACTTAATAATGTATAGATGAGATAAAGAGAAGGTTTAAATTGAATAAGTAAATGGGATAGTATTGGTGACCTTTAAAATGGTCAGTGATTTTGTTACAAAGTATTAAATTTTACTTCCTTTTTGAATTCATGGAATATACTCAATATCATGTGATTTTATTAAGGTTTTATGGTGATTCGGGTAATTAGTGTATTTTAATAGAATATATGATCAAGGTATTCAAATTTTTGGTATACAATATTATAATATACTTTATATTATTTGTGGATAAATTTTAAAAAAAATATTTTCGATTTTGGGTTTTGAATTTGGTTAGACATATTATGGATGATTATTATGGTTAACAATTTACAAAATGGATTAAGTATAATTTCAGTGTACTTTTTATCTTTTAAATATTAATATATTATATTGGATAAATTGTTTCAACCATTTTTTTGGTAAATATTTAGAGATATAAGAAAATACTCGACATTTTTTTAGATATTATAAACTATTAAATGATAATTTTAGTGCTTCATGCATAAAATAATTCATCTTGGATATCTATTTCTTAGAGTAATAAATTAAGTGTAATTTTATCAAAGAAAAATAAAAGGATGAAATTTTTGCTATGAAACAAAAATATATTAAGTTTGTATATTTTATGGTGTTCTCTATCATGATAGTACAAAGTTACTCAACTTTTATAAAGTTATATTGATATGAAATGTTATACATATACCTTTATTTTTCATAAATCAATGGTATTTTCACCCAACACATATTTATGGCTTTATAGTCATTGAATCTCTATTGATCATTCACTTTATTGTGATCAATGATCTCTATCAATATTTATAATTATTTATGCTATTATTCAATATCCATAATTTTATGTCCCACTAATTTTTTCCTATTTTGAAACCTATTTATGTGTTATTCTATATGACCATTTTACTTTCCTTTCACTCTTATTAAAAAAATTATTAACCATATTTATGATGTGGGTTTTCAACAAAGGTTAGACCTATGATGAACAAAATAAAATTTCTTGGGAATAATTTATTTAATATGAATATAATGTAAAACCTTGAGATTTTAGAATATATTCATCATTAAAAAAATTATTTCTTTTGTAGCTTATGTTACATGTTGTATAGAGTTTAAACGAACCATGATATATAAATAAAATATTATCATTTATTGTGAAATTTATCACATAGAAATTAAATTATAGGTTATTAATAGTAATAACAAAATTATAAATATTATATGGTTTACTCTTGTATAAATAAATTTATTAAAAATAATTGAAAAAAATTTGTTTTTCTTGAAAAATATATTTTTCTCTAAAAACTGATTTCATCACGTTTTGTGAACTTATGTTAAAATATTTACCAATTTTAGAAAATATATTTTAAAAAATTAACTTAATTTTTGAAATCACCATGTCAAAATTATCTTAGAGTGATTTTTGGAGAATTTTATAGAAAGTTTTATTTTTATGAATAGTAAAAAATAAAGATTTGTATTGAAATCTTCCTTTTCATTTAAATATTTTACATAGTTACATTTTCTAAAAAAATTGTTTAAAAGATAAATTAGTTTTATTATATTATTATTAATTCAATTTAGGTCATTATAATCAATTTTGAGCTTAATTTTTATAAAAAACATTATTTTGTATTTGAGAAAACTTTTCTTTGGAAAACCACATTTTCATCACGCTTATAGGTTTAATTATAAATTTAATTCTGTGAATTATGTAATTTTATTTTATTAAAATTGATTCAATATTTGGAATCATATTAATTAATATTATGTAATAATTCTAAATTAATCTTTGGTCATAATTAATAGTAAAATAGTAAAAATTAATTATTGTGGTTAAGGTTAAAACGAGTTTACAAGGGGGTTAAATTTAAAATATAATGGTTAAAATGACCTAAAAAATTTTCATATTCCTATTTTATGGTCATATTTACACTATATATCATTTAAGGTATTATAATTATCCATTTTTAATCCTTTTGGCATGTTAAAAACTTGGTTACAATTTATTCTTTTCAAAAATCTCCAGTTCCCCCTACTTATAAAAGGGAACCCATATCCTCTCATATTAACACTTCCAAATCTCTTTGGTTGGTCCAACATTAGCCCAAAAACTTTCCTTAAAAACCTCACCATGACGTATATCCCCTTGTTTAATCATAAATTTTTTTAGTAAGTATTTAGGTATAAACCTAAAGAGGTTGTCTGAAGAATAGGTATAGCTCTTGACAATACTTTTTCATTTTATTTCTTCTTGTAACTATTTCAAATATTCATATACTATAATAAAATAATAACAAAATTATCTCTCATATATTGATATGTTATTATATTAATGTAATAACTTATATCTATCCCTTATTCAATCAAATAGAAAACAAAACCATCGATTTTCTGTATGGAGGACTATTGCCTTGCGAACTAATGTAATTTTTTTTTCATAACCACCTCTTACAGTGGTATATAATGATGGATTTAAAATATGTGTGTTTGTGTGTGTGTTTCTTTGTATATGTGTGTGTGTTATATTTATGACATGATTATACTTCTAGGATTATAATAACGCATCTATCGTATTAGGGCTGGCCCACGGGCAACCACCGTGAGCCTGTGGGCTAGGACAATACTGCCCATGAAGGGGGAAAATAAGCCCTAATCGTAAAAATTTCATAGTCATGAAAATAAATTGTTGTTCCTCCCACCCACTTAGTCTCGTCTCAGCCTCACCTCATCACCTCCTCTCCTCACCGGCTCACATTTCCACACCGCCTCTCATCTTTTCCTCCTTCTCTCCCTCCTCTAGTCGCCTTACCTCATCATGATGCTGCTTCCGGTCGGTGTGCACACCTCCTCCTCACCCTTGATTTCATAAAAATACCCCCCTTCCCTCCCTCCCAACTTGCTGGTGCACAAGAAGTTCAAGGATTTATTTTTTGTTTGATTGATAATTCTGCAATATTTTTTATTTTTTATTTTTATTAACTATTTTGATTAATTTTCATGAATTATGTGAATGAATTACAAATTGACCAGTGGAATTTCCATGTCAACTGAAGACATACCATCTCAATTTCAATTTTATATTTGATGTTCATAGGTAATTAGGGTTTTTTATTATCACTTTTAATTATCATTTTTATTTTTTATTTATATTAACTGTTTTTTTATATTTAGAAATTATCTAAATTACAAATTCACCATTGTATTTTCTATCTCAATTTTAATTTGGATATTTAAATTAAAATTTCCGTTTTTTCCTTGATAATTAGTTTTTTATAATCATTTTTAACTATCATTTTTATTTTTATTAATTGTTTTGTTTAATTTTTAAAAATTATAGGAATTGTGGATTCAGTGGTGTCTTGTCCATCTAAACTATAATTTATTTATTTGAATTGAAATTTTCAATTTATCAATTTTTAATTAATGTTTTTTTATTAAAAAAATTAATTATCATTTTTATTTTATTTTACTTTATTTTGTTTTGTTTACTTTTTATAATTTATACATAACTATGAATTCATTATTACCTTGCACTTATCATTTTAATAGTAATGTTTTTACTTTTAAATAACTTCATTTAAATTTTTTGATATATTTGATAGAAATTTGAGTTTATAGTTGAAAAATTTTAGTTGTGAAATGTGTTAATTGATTTATATTTTTTTTAGTTAGAGAAATATTCACATAAATTGGTTAATATTAAATAAAAAATTAATTTGTGGGAATATATGATTTTTTTTTAAAGACGACTACTTAATTTAAATATGTTATAACTTGAACTATGATTGTTTGAATTATAATTTATAACTTGTAGGTACTAAAATAAAGAGGATTTAAAATTATGGATCTCAAAATAGAAAAAAATCAAGAAAAGAAATAATGAATTGGAGAAATCACTTGTGGGTTTAATTTATAAATTATTTGCTGAAAGAAGTGAAAAATAGAGTTCATTTACTCAATTTAATGATCAATCTCTGGGATACATAGTTTCGGAATTAAATGGAAAATTTGTAGAGGAACCCATGACTCAATGTTTTTTGGTTCAGCATGGCCCGATTAAAATATTAAAAGAAAATGATGTATTTCTTAAGGAATCTATTTGTGGGAGACACTTTACTTATAATCATTATTTTTTTTACTTACTAATGGTGAAAAATATGAGGGAAGTGTCCTGTGTATTCTAATGAGTTGGATAAGGTATTTCTTCTTTGTTTTAAATTATTTAAGTTTAAATTAATGAAATCTACTTTAACTGAAGGTGGATCTAATGATTGGAACAACCTTATAACAAGGATTAGGGAGCCTAAAATAAATTTTAAACACATTTTTAATGTTTTAAAGTGGGTGGACATTCATATAGGACATGAAAATAAACAAACAATTGATAAAAACATTGAATTTCTCCTTGAGAAGGAAAGAGTTAATTGGAAGATGATACTTACTACAATCATTGGAGTTGTGAAGGTATGCACACAAAACAACTTACCATTTCGTGGATCAAATGATAATATTTATAAGAAGGATAACGGTATTTTTTGTGAACTTATTGAATTTGTTGCTGAATTTTATTAAGTTATGAAAGATCAAGATTGTCTTGTGGTTAATAATGGAATTTAAAAGAATTATCTTAGTTATAAAATTTATAATTAATTGATAATTTTTTAGGGGAATACGATTAAATAAAAAATCTTGAAGAAGATCATGAGAGAAAATTATTTTTTGATTATACTTTATTGCACTCTAGATCTAAGTCATAAAGAATAGAGGTCAATTATCATAAGATTTGTGGATGTTGAGGAAGAATTTAAATTTAAGGTGGAGGAGTTTTTTCATGGCTTCATAAATGTTGATGACACATCCAGTCATGGGGTTTTTGAGTCACTTGAAGATTATTTGGATGATCTTAAACTAAACATTGATGGCATAAGAGGTCAAAGTTATGATAATGGATCAAATATGAAAGGTAAACATCAAGATGTAGATCATTTTACACTCTATATGGGTACCACATCCTGAATCTTGTTATATGTTACATGGAAAAATCTATTATGTATGCCAGAAATGTTTTTTCATTTGTGAAGAATATTTATACATTGTATGTGGGTTCACTGTATAGATGGGATGATTTAATGACTTATAATAAATGTTTTACCCCAAAACAATTATCAATAACTCATTGTGAAAGTTTCATCAAGAGTATTAGAGTTATAACAAGATAAACACATGAGTTAAGAAATTCAATGGTTGAAATTTCCAATCTTTTTAAACATGATGGTGTTGTGATATTGGATGATAAAGGATTGTGTTCCAATAAATTATAGAATTTAGAATTCATAATTATCTTATGAATTTCGTACAATAATTTTAGATAAATTCAATTATATCTATAAAATACTTTAAAGGTAAGATATGGATATCAAAGATGAAATTACAAAAATAAAAGTGCTGATTTTATTCTTTTAAGAACTAAAAATAGAGGGTTTTGAAGGTTTAATGAATGAAGTGAAATAACTTACACTTAAAGTTGGTATTGACCTAATATTTGAATAAAAAATATTATTTCATATAAAGAAACAATTTGATGAGGATGTGGAAGATGATGCTATTAGAAATTTGTATATGGAGGAAAAATTTAGAATAAATTATTTCCTTAAAATTATTGATCAAGCTATTATGTTATTGAGGGAATATTTTATTCAATTTGAACACTTCGATGAAATATTTGGATTATTATTAAAGGACAATTTTAGAAATATTTATTAATAACAATTGAAGGAATATTGAACTCTATTTCAATGTTTTTTGAAACACAATTAACGTGTTGATATTTTTGGGGTTGAATTATTTCAATAGCATGTACATTTGAAGTCAATATTTCCAAGTAAACTAATAATATAAATTTATGTCCTTTATTTTATCAAACCTTATTAGATAAATGGAGGGTTTAAAATAACATGGGTGTAAAATATAACTTTTTTTACTATACCCATTACAATTTCACCATCAGAGAGAAGTTTTTCTAAGATAAAGTTGATCAAAACTTATCTTCATACTACCATGTCATAAAAGAGATTATGTGAATTGGAAATAATTTCAATTAAAAATGAATCTCTGGATAGTTTTAATTATGATGATTTGATTTAATAATTTTCTTTAATAAATGCAATAATAAGTTTTTTCCTTTAAATTGGATTATAAAGTATCATAATTGAGTTCGTGAAGTGTTGCAACATGCTCTATTTCTTTTTAATTTTTTATTTTCTTTTAATTGGATTATTTAATATTTTTTATTAAGGATTTATATCATAATTTCAATATATCAATCAAATTTTAGCATTTCAGGACATGTGTTAAAAAAATATAGGTGTTTCTTTCTTCCAAAAAAAAGTTCAATCCTTGGTTTTTAGATGAAGATGGATTTATGGTTGTACACCAACTGGTAATGTTTTTATCTATTTAATAGTGTGTTTTTGAATTCATCAATTATGTTATTTTAAATTTCTAGGATCAAATTTTTATAGGTTTATAATAAGAAGTTGGTGATCAATATGAGGATAAAGATGATAATGATTCATTATTTTTTTCAAAGTCTTAAAAGGTCAGTTTTTAAAAACTTTAATGCCTTTTTAGATTGGATTTAAAGTGGTTTAAAATGTTAAAAAGTGGATTGTTTTTTTGATTTATAAAAAAGGGTTATTTTTCCTTGTTTACATACATCGAAGACTAAATTTTTTATATGATTTAAAGCCTTGTTTGACATACCTTTTTAGTGGTTTTTCAAGAAACATAGGTGTAGTTTTAAAAATTTATTTTTTTATTTTTTTTATTTTTAATATTATGTGGGCCAACATATGAATTGTCCTATATGGGGACTATGTTTTTTTAAGTCCTCATGTAATATGGGATTAAATGGATTTATAATTTTAGGTATGCAAAGTGTGAGTTCTAATCTAGTTTTCTTTGGCCTATTCCTCTCACCATCCATATATTAAGGGTAGCATTTTTATAATTTGTCTTGAGAAACAAGATTTTCTGGGCTGGTTTGGATCGTATTACCTTCCAATCTGTTGAAAAAAGATAACATTTCTCATGCGTACGTGTGAATTATCGTCTCCATTAAGTGATGTGATTCATTTTTAATTTTATTTTTAAATGTATGGTAATAAGGATGGATTTGATGGAAAAATATTATTTATATTATATAATAATTATTCTATAAAGTTGAATTATTATTTACCTTTCTTTTATTTTATCCATCAAAAACAATGAAAATAGTGTTCATGCATACGTACGACATTTCATCTCCATGAATGATGTAACTCATTTTATATATCTATCTTTAATATACTATTATAAATACTTATATAATGAATATATATGATATTTATATCATTTTTTACATTTGATATATTTTGTAAACATGATCTAAGTACAAGTATAGAATCCACCAAACCAAAACATATATGAAAAATGAAACATTTATTACCTAGAATATTGATTTTAATAAACAAGTGTTAATAAATAGGTGATAAAAAGTTATAATAAAATAATATATGGTATAATATATATTATTATGGTTCTTAATTATATGTTATAAAAACAATAGTTATTATACAAGAGGTTAGAACATGAACTAATGAAATCTGACCTGAGGTATGAGTTTATCGTCTCACTTTTACTTCTATGTGACATAATTTTTATTCACCACTTATTTTTTGTAGTATATATACTTCCCCTTTGATATATTATATCATTAATATCATTGTATTCATGGTATTTAAAGTTTCATTTGAGGTTATTTCTTTCATGGGGATTACGATTCAAAAGTTGCAAAAGTGGTAGGGGTTTATTTCACGATCTCATCAATTTTCAAGATTTTTTATGTTTAAGTCTTTCTTGGGGGAATTTTTTGATATTTATATATTAAACCAAATATATTTTATTATCCTATTATAATTCATGAACTTTTCATGCAATAGTACCATTTTTCTCTCTTTTTTACTTAAAATGATTGAGAAATGATTTTAAAATATCACTTTATTTCTCTCTTCGGTCGAAAATAATTTTTCTTCCATATCAATGGTTTATAAAAATATTTTAAATTTTTTTTAACATTATCTTAAATAAATTTTTACCCATATTTGAATTTTTAAAAAATTGTTTGAAATTAATCTTCTTTTCTTTTTCTAAATGATGTAATTTTTAACCTCCTCACAACAATGTGAAATAATTTTTTTAACTTGTATGCAATTTATAGAATTACCCATCATCATTGTTTTGAATCTAAATTTATAAGTTTACAAGGCTCTTTTCAAAGAAAATTTTTTCCTAATATTCTATAATTTTTTAGTTTTTAAATGGAATTTTCAAAGTAAAAAGTATATTTTCCTCAAGAATGTTTTTAATGGAATTTTTATTGTATTTCTATTCACCAACAACATTAACCATAATTTTTCCATATCCTCTATTAGGAATACATTGTAATAATACCATGATTATTATTTATCTAGATTTTTTATGATCATTTTGACTGGGATGTACTATTTTATTACCATTCACTATAGTACTGTGGATGGTTTATGATTTTTTTTATTGATTGGGAAATGTTTTAAAATTTGTATTCTAATTTTCCAATATGAATGTTTATGTTGATTATATAGAATGATTAGTGAAATTATTAAAATTTTGTATGCTAGTTTTTCAATATGAATGTTTAATTTTATTATGTTTCCCCATTTCATATGAGGAATGTATTGGACTTAGTAAGTGATGGGTGGGGCCTGCTATTACCTCTCAATGCATCAGTAGATCTCATGAGACAAACAATCTCAGGTATTTGGATGAGGAATTATCCATTTATGTAAGATTTACTTTCATGAGGCTTGAAGGTATGGTTATTATTTCTATCATTATTAATTACCTCATAATAAAATTATTTATTGAAATCCAAATGATTGTTTGATTAGTTATAATATACATGGATAGGTTTCAATGTCACATAATTATTTATATGGAATTATTTGATCATCAACTATTCCTGGCATATTATTCTTTATGTTCAAGTTATTGACTAAAATAAATGTGTTTTATTTATTTACCTTTCTATATTGATTGTACCTTATTTATTCATGATAGATTTTGTTGTACTCATATCCTTACAGAACATCTGATCTCACCCATTTATTATTTTTCATTTCCCATGGATTCCAAGAAGTGTATTATGATTGATATATAGGGATATTATAAAGGTAATTATGGTGTTTTCAAAGAAAATTATGTGTTGTATTTTATGTTTTTCATTGTAATATGAGATTCAAGTATGTATCTAGTTTACCAATACTACTAAACTATTTTATCCTTCGCGATGTGATTCCTTGTATCTAGTGATAATGTAATAAAGTATCCATAAACTCTAGGATACTGGGGGTGGGGTGTTTATAGACTTTGGGTCAGAATTCCCATAGTCTTGGAGGCTTATTCCCTATTCTAGAAAATTGTGGGTTGATTATCCACGTCTCAAGAATTACTCATGTGGGGATTATTGATTTTAGGTGATTTTAAACTTTACATAAAAGGATTTCATATACCTTATATGTAACGTCTCAGCCAGGTATCCCCTTAACTCGTACCCTGATCCAGTGGGTCACATGGCCCCAAGAACTCCTCCCCATATGCTAGAAGTTTCTGACTAGTAGTGAAGGTGTAAAAGTGGTATGGCGGAGAGACTATACCCTCATGTCAAAGTAGAACAACATATACAACAGATAAAAATAAACAGCATAAGAATGATATAAACAATCAAAATCAATAAACTATTCAAGTGTAAATAGAAAATTGAATAAGAAAATAGAGGAATAAATAAAGAACTAAACAACTGAATAAATATAAAAAAGTACTCTAAGGAAGTGTCAATGCATGATTCATGGAATTTTGTCGAACATAAAGGAAATAGTGGAATAGGCATACAGTCATACAATAAAAAAAGTACAAAAATAACAAAAATATTCTCCACAAGAATCTCAACTGTATGCTTAGTTATCTTCTTCTAAGATCTATTAAAAATAAATGCATATAAATAACATGTAGAAGGGTTCTTTACCTTATCCATACATAAATGTAAACAGTCTTCTCGGGTACCAAAGGCAGCCCAAGTAGGGTGTGAGAAAAAATCTCAGTAGGACACCACCAATGGTGTCTATGTGTAATCTAACAAGTTCTCATAACTAAATAGTGTGCAGGTATAATAGAATAGTAATGTAAGATTGAAATAAATAACCATCCTGATTAGGTTCTTATAGGACACATGGCGGGTCTACCTGCTTCAGCCCATGTCCAAGAGTAATGTCTGATCATGTCACTATATATATAATTAGTAATATATATACATATAGTTTAGTTTTATATTTCATTCTCCAATAGGAACCAAGTACATGAAAATTCCTAATGACCATATGCATAGAATACTGGTGCTGGATTGGACCAGAGCGTAACTCAGACATCCATAACCAGTCTAACGAGACAAAAAAGCTCAAACAATAGGGTGCATTCCCTACTTCCCAATAGAGTGAGAGACATCATGCTATAACACTCAAGATTTAAAGTGACTTACCATATAAACACTCTAATCATGGAACATGGCATGTAAAGCCCATCCCCCACATAGTATCATGGGTGCGAGATACCATACTTAACACCCGATGTAAGGAGTGTGATTTCCCTCTTGGCTAAACACCCATTACCATCGTGCACATCCTCTATAAAAGTGTATTATGATTATAAATGGAATGGGTAATTACCTCTAATCCATCATATTCATCTATACCTTATATATAAATAAGTAATATTCATTTTTAACATAATTCATAAGGAATAACCTCTTATGCATATCATTGGCAATGTTCAATTCTATTTAAAACATTAAAAAATATGAAGCATCTCATAAAGCATAAAAATGGGCATAGAATTACCATCCATTGGGGTTATTACACATAAAACTAATTGGTTAATTTAAATAAAAATAACCCATAATGCATTAACCATTTGACTTGATCCATTTCATTTAACTCATTCAATTTATTTAAACATAGAAAACAAGTCATAAGGATCAAAGTTTTTATTGGGAGGTGTCATGGTCAATTAATTTAAAGGATTACACTATCCTTCATAATCCATCCTATCAAATTGGTTTACTATAAAAAATTCATTCAATTCACTAATACATGACAATTAAAATCATAAGGCTCAAGGGGTCACTTAAGAGGTGACATGGGAAACCAGGAAATTTCATACTTAGGGAATTATAATGGTAAGAATGAAAAAAACCTAAGAGGTGATTTTGATTCCATTTAACACTCATGTATCAACGTAAATTTGATTTAAAATCCATGCTGGGAGGTAAAAGAGAGTTCCAGAATTTTGAACCAATTGGCCATAATGGCCAATTTTACATGGCATTCCCATGGGGTTACCACATATGGTATATGAAACCTCTAAACCACTAAAAAAATATTCAATAAAAATGTATCTAGGTGAAAGGTTAAATTAGACATAAAGGAATCAATATTAAGGGTATACTTGGAAAAATACAGCTTGTGGCACAATGGTGTAATTAAAAAACAAAGAAACTCGATGGGAAAACATGTGACCACTTACTTAAAGGTTGTAGATGACACCTCACTCAATATAGATGTAACGCCCCAACCCCTGAAGCTCAGAGTTGGTGCATTATTACATTTAATTAACATGATTATAAGGAATGAAATCCTAAAGGATCAATCAGATTATTATTTTTTAAGAAACTAGATATGTTCATGGAACTCATTTTACATTGGGAAAGGAAACAAAATATAATACATAACAAAAGCTAATAAACTGCATCCATGTGAACTCAATAAATGATCTCTTATTCATAACATTTTGAATGAAAAAATTGAATGGGGTGAGGTAAAATGCTCAGTAAATGTTTTATATATCCAAATCATTAATTAATAATAAGTAAATCATAACCAATTTTACATAATCAATATGTCATAGTGAATAAATGAAAAATATCTACCATTAAAAAAACTAAGAATGAAAATGCTTCCATTAATTTGTTTTCATAGTGAAAATATCATGGATAATAATAACAGAATAATGAATAAAGAAAATAATTATTATTTGGATGTCATGTATTTGTCACATGAACCATAATACCATTGAGAAAGTTTAATTATGTGGGTAGATACTCATCTGATTCTGTTTTGGAAACAAAACTGAAGGTTTTTTCTCCAACTGATTTGTCTCATTAGACCTGTAGATGCATAGTGGGAATATATAAGGCCATTTCCATCACATTTAGTTCAAATAATTCTTTATAAAAAGATTTAATACAATAATAATATTGCTTTTCAATATCTTTTTTGAGTAGAGGATGTGGATTCATCAGTATTTCCATAGTTAAAGAAACATTCCACATAAACACCATATGTAAAATGGTATATAGATAAGACAATAATCATATAAATGTAACAATAATATGTATATATAATTTAATTAAAATTTAAAATGAAAAAAATACTCAAAGGGGTAGTAGTTACACCACATAAGGATGATTAGGTGCACAATACCAAGTAAATCACAGTGAAATGTCAATTGAAACAAAGTCCCTTACAAAAATGTAATCAATCGAGTTAATAATCATCAATTTAATCACTAAATACCAGGAATATAAAGATAATCATGATATAATATATCAAATTTAAGTAAAAATACACCACATACAAGAAATAGGTGGTGAATAATGGAAATCTGACGGAAATAAAAGTGAGATGAGAAACCCCTTACCTTATACTCGAATGTGTTCTTACTTTGATATTAACGTCATGGATTGTCAAATTAAATACATTAATTAATTAATTAATTATGAAAATTATATACATTTATTATATTCATTATAGTTTTATTATTTCATTTAGGGTCTTCTTAAAAAGTTATAAAATTGAATTCTGTCGTTTCAGAGTGTTTGTTTACTTGATTTTCATTATTGGTTCGCTTGACTATGAGTAATGGAGTTCATATGGAATTGATATAATTATAAAAAATTGTAATTAAATGTTATTAATTAATATCCATAATTTTTAAAGGTTATATATATCATTTTGTTATATGGTTTTTGGATGAATCATTATATAAAATTTTAATGATAAACACTTATATTATTTTGATGGTTTTTCGATCACCATGAACTCGTTTTGTTTTATAATTAAATACGATTTGTAAAAAAATGATTCCAGAACATTAAATATGATAAATTAAATATATTATTATTTTTTGAAACCATAAAAATGGTTTCATGACCTTAATTTAATATGGTAATATAAATTTAAAACCTGTCGTCCTGGAATGTGATAAATTAACATATCTCAGACAGTGTTTTTGTTTTTAGTATAAGAAGAGGGGGAAAAGGAGATAATGATGAAATATTCCATTATAATAATAAAATATCATTACATTTAAGGTACTATAATTATCACATCATTTGGATTATGTGAGGTGAGAAGAGAGAAATAAAATAATGGAAGTAGTAAAAGAATTTGAAAGGAAGATGAAGAGAGGTTTACCTCTTGAGTACTCCTCCTTGAAAATATTTTTAAGGCCTTTTTTTCCCTTTTGGTGGTACCAGTAAGTGTTGGATGTGTGGGGGGGATTGAGAAGTTTATTTTTCAGAAATTATGAAAGGATCAAAGCTTGAGTTGTGTGAGAGGAATAGGGGGTGAGGGGTGGTTTATATAGTGGAGGAGAGGATTGTTTTTGTATTCTTTTAATCGTTAGTTTATTATTTGGAATAAAGACTATGAATAGTATTGATTATTGTAAAAAAAATAGTAATAAGTGCATGTGAGTTTGAACCAATGGCAATTTACATCATCCATGACTCAGGAATGATGCATAAATTCATTTATTTATTATATTTTGTAAATTATCAAATTTCACTATTCACAAGAAATTCAAGTATTTCAGAAAAAACCAAAAATTCACCCTAACCATTTTTCAATGTGTATAATTCAAAAATGAACTCCATTTTATGAAAATAATTTTCTAAATATGATAAATTTATTTTTTTAGTTAAAATAATAATTTAATCGAAAAATTCTAATTTTAAAATTATAGCTGATTTTATGACACTTTGAAAATTTAACTAAGGTCTCATTAAATTATCCAAAAATCATAGGGAAATAAAATATTGATTTATGAATAAATTTTATGAAATTTAATTATCTTTTAAATCATTTTATTAATTATAATATTGAAATTAAATTTTTATTACTCACAAAAATACCAACACTTAATTAAAATATTCACCTTCATTTATAAGATGCCTAAATTTTATTTATACACTTATCGATAAGGTTATCATTCATAAGATTCGTATTAATATTCATAAGGGTAACATTACTATTCATAATTTTAAGTTACTATTCATACGGGTAAGTTACTATTCACCAAATATTATTCTGATTCTATTAGACTCTAAATATCACCTTAATCTCAACCGTGTATGTCTATTTTTCGAAATTCAAATCACATAAGTGGAAATTTTATGTTTAATGGCTAGGTTATAACTATCTCCTATAACCAATTGTTGTTTCACAAAGACTTAGTGTTTCATACAATATAAGATATCTAATAAATTGAAATTATTTAAGAAGAAACATACCAAAAAAAATTGGTTGTTATATTCTTCACTCCTTTGGAAAATTCATCCTCAAATTTTTTTCATGTATAAATCCATCTAAAAAGATATGGGTGGTTCTTCTTCATAACATCCTTAGGTTCCAATGTTTCTCCCTCTATTTTATGGCTTCTCCAAATAATTTTTACCGGTCGATTCATCCGATTTCTCAATACTTGCTCTCTAGTGTTAAGAATCTTGATGGTCTCTTCACAGTAAGACAAGTCAAGTTTCAGTTCTATTCCCTCATAGGTGAGTACATGTGCTAGGTTTGGCTTGTACATTTTTAAAAAGATATTTGGAACATATTATGAACCTTGGAGAGACTTGGGAGCATCACTAAATGGTAATCTACAGCTCTAATTCTATCCATAACTTCAAATGGTTTGATATACCTATGGCTCAGTTTCCCTTTCTTACCGAAACTTAGGACCCCCTTCCATAGAGATACTTTTAAAAACACATGATCTCCCACCTGAAATTCCAAATCCTTTCTCTGATTATCAGTATAGATCTTCTATCTACTTTGGGATGCTTTAATATGGTCCTGAATTGTCTTTACCTTTGTTGTTGTCTTTTTAATAAGTTCTAGGCCAATAAGTTTCCTCTCACCAACTTCATCCCATCAAGTTGGAGTTTGACATATCTTTCCATATAATTCTTCCAATGGCGCCATTTTAATACTATAATGGAAACTATTATTATAGGAAAACTCCACCAAGGGTAGGTATTAATCCCATATACCTTGAAAGTCAAGGAAGCATGATCTCAATATCTATTACAGTATTTTAATAGTCCTTTTAGACTGTCCGTTGGTTTGGGGGTTATAAGCAGTACTCATATGAAGCTCAGTATCCAAATACTTCTGAAAACTTTTCCAGAATTTTGATGTAAATCAGGGATCTCGATCGGACACAAACGATATAGGTGCACCATGAAGTATTACAACTTCATTAATATAGAGTCTTTCTAGGAACTCAAGTGGGAAATCCTCTATTATAGAAAGGAAATGTGTCTATTTTATAATAAAATCAATAATTACCCATAGTTCATCATTCCTTCTAGGTGTCCTTGGTATTCCTATGAAAAATTCCATCGTAATGTCATCCCACTTCCACATAATAATAGGTAGAGGTTTCATGACCCCTCTAGGATTTTTTCTCTCAACCTTCACTTGTTGTCAAACTAGGCACCTTGACACATAGTCAGAAATTTCACACTTCATGTTATCCCCCCAAAAATGTTCATTCAGATCTCTATACATATTGGTGCTACTATGGTGTATATCTAAATTTGAGCTATGAGTGTTATCTAATAGTTCCCTTTTTAGTTCAGGTACTGATGGAATGCATAATCTCTTTCTAAATTTCATAATTCCATTCTCAAACACGAATTCTTCCAAACTTCTATCCTTAACAGCTTTAATTCCCTTTTTAAGGTTCTCATCATCAGATTGAGAGCTTTTAAACTTCCCCAGTAAAGATGGTTTAGAAATAATTTGAAAAGGTAATGATGTTTATTCTTCCTTGAAAATTCCCATATCCATATTTACTAGATCCATGAAGATTTGATCTATGTCTATCTTCATTTGGGTCACAATTTCATGATATTTTCTTCTTAATGCATTTTCAACCTTATTTATCTTTCCTGGGTAGTACTGTATTGAACAATCATAATCTTTGAGTAACTCAAGCCATCTCCTTTGACTCATGTTGAGTTATTTCTATATAAAAATTTATTTTAAACTCTTATGGTTTGTATATATTTCATATCTTCCACTATAGAGATAGTGTATCCATATATTTAGAGAAAATATTATGGATACTAAATCAATATCATGATTTGGATAATTTTTCTCATTGGTATTCAACTTCCTTGATGCATACGCAAAAACTTTATCATTTTGCATAAGGACACAACCCAATCCATTCATTAATGCATTACTATATATCACAAACCCATCATTTCTATATAGAATATTCAAAATTGGATAATTGACCAATCTTCTTTTTAATTCTTCAAATCACTCTGTAAATTATTTTTTCCATACAAACATAACCCCTTTACATGTGAGCTTAGTTAACGGGTTATCCAATTGGAAAAAAATTTGAACGAAACGTTGATAGTAACCTACTAAGACAATAAAAATATGTACCTTCATTATGTTCATTGGAATGGGATTATTGGATTTCCTTTTTCATTACCGGATATAGTGAGATTCCATCCTTAGAGACAATATGGCGAAGAAATGAAACCGATTAAAGCCAAAATTCACACTTTCTAAACTTCCCATATAATTCATTTCTTCTAAGAGTTTTTAGAATGATATGAAAGTTATTCTCATGGTCTTTGTAGTTTTGGAGTATACCAAGATATAATTGATAAATACCAAAACAAAGTCATCAAGATATTCCTTGAAAACTCTATTCATTAGACCCATTAAAATAGAGGGTGCATTAGTCAGTCCAAAAGACATTACTGTAAACTCTAATGCCCTTGCCTGGTTCTAAAAGTTATCTTTAGAATACCTTTCTTCCTCACATGAAGCTGATGATATCTAGATCGAAGTTTAATCTTCGAAAAATATTGGGATTCATGAATTTGATTAAATAAATCATCAATGTGAGAAAGAGGATACTTTTTCTTTATTGTAATAGCATTGATCTCCCTGTATTCAATGCATAGCCTCATAGATTCATCTTTCTTCTTAACAAGGAGAATAGGGGATCCCCATGGGGAAACACTAGGGAGAATAAATCATCTATCAATCAATTCCTATAATTGTTTCTTGAGTTATAGAAATTCCATAGTTCCCATTCTATAAGGAGTCTTTGATATATGTCTTAAACCAAGAATTAAATCAATAGTGAACTTAAATTCCCACTATAGAGGATGTTCAGGTAAATCCTATGGAAACACATCAACATATTCTTTCACAATATTTATATCCTCAATTTGAATATTTCTTTCCTCACAAATAGATATCATGTTCTCGTTCTTCCCAATAATTTCATTCAGTAGAACTATTGTGTTAGATCAAGATAAGAATCAGATGGAGAGGTTTTTTCTCTAAAGATAATGGATTCTACATCATCCTCAAAAATTGAAACTTCCTTCTTCATACAATAGATATTTTCATCATGATATGAAATACAATCCATAACAAGGATTATATCAAATTCAATAATGGGTATGATGATAAAATCAGTAGATAAGGCATGTTTATATTCCATAATTGGAACTTCTTGACACATCTTTGTCGCAATGTTACTCCCCTTAGGAGATTTGAATAACAGATCCTTTATTAAATCTAATCGAAAATATCTGATTTCATGGAAAATTGGGAATATATAAAAGAATTTGATGATCTAGAATCAAATAAAGCATTGGATAAGTTTGAAGAAACAATTAAAGTACCTTCCACCACATCATTAAGAACTTCAACCTCTACGGTTGTGATTGCATAAGCTTACCCATCCTCTCGTGACCTTTTTTGAGTCATGTTTCCTTGAAATTTAGGAAAATCATTTTCACAGTGTCCCATATACTTAAAATTATAGCATTTAACATTATTGATTTTTCACTTCCCATTGCATTCACTAGATCGGTGACCCTTTTCTCCACACTTATAACAAACTCCCATGCCTTTCAAAAATTTTCTAAGATGGTTCTTTTCAAAATTATTGCATAATTGGAAATGCTTCATTCCCTTATTCTTCTTTGAAGATTCACCTTTTCCAAGATTATAAAAATACCTCTTCTTCTCTTTATTTCCCTTGAAGAAATTTTATCTAGAAAATTCCTTTTCCATTTTGATGGAACTTAATACTATTTCATCATATGATGAAAATGTTTCAGAAGCCAGTTCCCTTTGAAGAATTGTCTTAATACCTTCAAAGAAATGATCAATCCTATCTTTCGAATCAAATATATAATTTATAGCATACTCTGATAGTCTTTTGAAAGTAGTCTCATACTCCACAACACTCTATTCTTCTATTTGTTTCAAGATAATAAATTTTCTCTTCATTTCAGTCCATTACTCACAAGGGAAATATTTTTTGAATAATACTTACTTAAAATTTATCCATTTCATATCATCTATTTCATCTTCCTCTGTGGTATTATGGATCAAGGACCACCATTGATCAGAATCTCCCTTGATACAATATAATTCTAGTACTACCCTTTCATTTTCATTACATATTAATGCTAGAAATATATTTTCTAGGGACTTGATACACTACTTAGCTACCACAGGATTAGTTGTCCCACTAAAATATGGGGGCTTATGTCACATGAAATGATCCAAAATAGGTGTATTATGGTTATTCGTCACAAGTTGTCCTAATATGGTCATGATCTGATCTACTCCAATGCTAATTATGTTGACTTGCTCAATAGGGAAATCCCTACAATTTCCCTAGGTATTGATTCCCTTTCTTCCATTAGGATCCATCACTAAATGATAGAAAACACTAAATTAGTTCATAATGTATAATTTCTAACTAAAAAACACTTAGAATAATTTTAAAATTTATGCACAGCTAATAACATAATCATAAACATGAATTATATTTTCATTTAAATCCTTAATAATGGTTTGTAAAGAAAATGTGAATTATCCTAAGAATATCTAATGGTAACACTACTACAAATATGGATTTTATTAGCACTAAAAATGTCCATTAATAGCTCTAGAAAAAGTGTTATTAATGTCGGCGAAGATAAAGGGGGGTCCCCTTTATCAGCGCTCCAAAAAGTGCTGATAAAGACCCCTTTTATCAGCACTAAAAAAACTACTGATAAAAGATGTATTTTATCAGCACTAAAATGAAGCGCTGATAAAAGGGTCTTTTATCAGTGCTTTCTTTTTAGCACTGATAAAAGACCACTTTTATCAGCGCTTTTATTTAGCGCTGATAAAAAAAATACTGCCAAGCTCGGGGGGATTTTTACAACGCTTGAGCCCCCCTTTATCAGTGGTTTCCCACACCTCCAGTGCCCACCCGAACCACATAAACCCTTTATCAGTGCTAGCCCTTTATATCACCCTTGCGCGCGCACCCGTTCCTCCACCCAGATTTGATCTCGAGACCTCCCCCATGCGCACCTAAAGCCTTTGCCACTACCCTATATTGATTTGTTATCTTATTTATGATATATCTATTTATTTATATATATATTTAGTTATATTTATTCTTATATTAATATATATTTATATTAATATATATAGTTATATTAATATATATATATAGTTATATTAATATATAAATATATATATAGTTATATTAATATATACATATAGTTATATTAATATATATATATATAGTTATATTAATATATGTATAGTTATATTAATATATAGTAGTTATATAAATATTCATATATTTGTATTTTAAATAAAACGGATATTAGTTATTATTTAGATAAAGCTAATATATTTTATATGTAAATATGTTTAATTATTTATTTTAAAAAATTTAATTTTTAGGTGTGAATATATAAAAAATAAGTACATATAGTTATATATTTGATTATAAATAGTAGTACATTAAAAAAAGGATGAAATTTCAACGAAATAATATCAATATGAATGTAATACCTTGGAATAAATTCAGTCCCCACCAAAAAAATCCAATAATACCCCCTTAAACGAGGCTGAAAATCCGCAAAATGTTTAAAAACTATGGGTACCCCGACTAAAAACTCAGTTTTGGAGGCCTTCTGGGCCTCTTTTGGCCTTGAAAAACGCTTTTCGGGGTCTCTCCGGGTCACAGCGACGTAGAGCTCATCGCAGGATTCGATTTGATATGTGGTAGAGCTCAAACGGAAACCCGGATCAAAAGTTGTGGCCGTTTGAAGTTTGAGTTGCATTTTCAACATATTTTGGATCTTTTTTTAATTTTTTTTATTTTTTAGTCTTCAAATTATTATTAAATTACTATTACTCCATAATAATTAGCAAATTATTAATTAAAAATATTTTTTTAATTTTTTTATAAGCCATTTTTACTAAATATCTTATATATTAAGTAAAATAAGTGTAAATGTACATTTATACTTATCTAAAATATATTTAAAAATTATATATTATATTTATATCAATATAACTATATAACTATATTTATATATTAATATTTTTTTTTAATTTTTTTTTGACTTCGCCCCTTTAACAGCGCTTTTAAAAAAGGCTCTAATAAAGGGCCCCCCCTTTAACAGCGTTACTAAACAAGTGTTGATAAAGGGGGTCCCTTTATCAGCGCTAAAAAAAGTGCTGATAAAGGGGGGGCCTTTATCAACGCTAAAAAAAAGCACTGATAAAGGGGTACTTTTATCCATGCTTTTTTAGCACTGATAAAGGCACCCTTTATCAGCGCTTTTTTGAGCGCTGATAAAGCCCCCCCCCCCTTTATCAGTGCTTTTTCGTTAGCACTGATAAAGGGGTGGCGCTGTCCTTACCCAATTGTGTGGTAGTGTAATGTCAAACCAGGTGCACAGTAAGGCCTGTTTTCATGTACCAAGATACCTTGGGTCACCCCTAAAACTCCTTGTCGAAGTTGTTACTCCTAGATACATCTATGCCAGAACCATGTCAATTTGTAGTATCTAGACAGGGATGTATTTTCTATGAAGACCAACATAGTCTCTAACTTACCAAAATTCTAGGATGTAACTCTATTCTTATCCTCAAATTATATACTGGGTTTATGTTTCCTAATCTATGTTTCCTAAATCCACCTCCCAAGGTTTCTATTAAACTTCCTCTGATACCAAATATAATGCCCCAACCCCTGAATCCCAGAGCCTGTGAATTATTTCATTACATTGACATGATTACAAGGAATAAAATTCCAAATAACTAACCCGTTTAGTAGTCTTGAAGAAACTAGATACATACATGGAACTCATTTTACATTAGGAAAGGAAACAAAATATAATACATAAAAAAATGTAATAAACTGCATCCATGAGAACTTAATAAATGATCTCTTCTTCATAACTCGTTTCAGGAAAAAAATAAAAGGGGTGATCTAAAATTATTAGTAAATCTTAAAAATATTGGAAACATGAATCAATAATAAGTGAATTATAACCATTTTTATATAATCAATATTCCATGGTGAATAAATGAAAAACACACGCCATTAAAAAAATGAGAACGAAAATGAATCCATATTTTATTTCATAATAAAACCTCATGGATAGTAATAACTGAATAATGAATAAAGAGAATGATTATTATTTTTAAGTAATGTGTATGGAATATGAACCATAATACCGTCAAGATGGTTTAATTTTGTGGGTAGATACCCATCTGATTCTATTTTGGAAACAAACTCAAAGGGTTTTTCGCTAACTGATTTGTCTCGTGAGACCTGTAGATGCATGAAGGGGATATAGTGGTCCATACCCATCACATAAATTCTAAATAATTATTTATATAAATATTTAATACAATAATAATATGCCTTTTAAATATCCTTATTGAGTAAAGGATACATATTCATCAATATTTCCACAGTTAAAGAAACATTCCACATAAACACAGTATGTAAAATGGTATACAGATAAGACAATAATCTTATCAATGTAATAAGAATATGGATATATAATTTAATTAAAATTTCAAATGAAAAAATATCTCAAAGGTTTAGTAGTTACACCACATAATAATTCTTAGGTTCACAATACCAAGTAAATCATAATGAAATGGAAACCGAAACAAAGTCCCTTGAAACATTGTAATCAATCGAGTTTATAATAATCAATTGAATCACTTAATACCATGAATATAAAGATAATAATGATTTTATATATCAAATGGAAGTAAAAAATACACCACATTAAAGAAATAAGTGGTGAACAATGGAAATATCACGAAAATAAAAGTGAGATGAAAAACCTCTTACCTTATGCCTGAATGTGTTCTTCCTTTGATATTAACATCCTATAAAGTAAAATTAAATCCATTAATTAATTAATTAATAACCTTATATACATCTATTTTATTCATTATATTTTTATTAAGTTCATTTATGGTATTCTTGATAAGTTATAAGATTAAATTTCATCATTCTAGAGTGTTCATTTACCATATTTTCATGATCGGTTTGCTTGACTATGAGTAAGGGAGTCCATGTGGAATTGATAAAATTATCTATAATTGGAATTACATGTTATTAATGAACATATATAAGTTTAAATGGTTATACATATCATTTTTTTATATGGTTTTATGATGAATCATTATATAAAATTGTAATGATAAATGCTTGGATTATTTTGATGGTTTTTCAATCACTACGAACTCATTTCTTTTTATAATTAAATACCATGTATAAAAAAATTTACAAAACATTAAATATGATATATTAAGTATATTATGATCTGTTTCAACCATAAAAATAGTTTCATGACTAGAATTGAGATTGGTAATATAAATTGAAAACTCTTCATCCTTGAATGTGATAAATTAACACATCTCGGACGGTATTTTCGTTTTTAGTATAAGAGTGTGGGGAAGAGATATGATGATAAAATATTCCATTATCATAATAAAATTGTAGTAAATTTAAGTTACTATAATTAACACATCATTTTTTTGAGGGGATGTTAGGATAGATAAACAAAACAATGGAACTTGTAAAAGATGTTGAAAGGAAAAGGAAGAGAGATTTGCCTCTTGAGTACTCCTCCTTGAGAATCTCTTTAAGGCCTTTGATTTTGGAATTTTGGTGAGACCAGTAGGACTTGTATGTTGGGGTAGGTCTTGGGAAGTTTATTTTTTAGAACTTAGGAAAGGATCAAATCTTGAGTGGTGTGAGAGGAAGAGGGGGTGAGTGGTGGTTTATATAGTGGAGGAGATAAGGGTTTTTGCACTATTTTAATCATTAATTTATTATTTTGGCTCAATACTATGAATAATATTAATTATTGTAAAAAATTATAATAATTTCATATGATTTCGAACCAGTGTCCATTTACATCATCCATGACTCAATAATGATGCAGAAATTCATTTATTTAGCATATTTTGTAAATTATTGAATTTCAGTATTCACCAAAAATTCAAGTATTTTAGAAAAATATCAAAAATTAAACCTAACAATTTTTTAATGTTTAGAATCCAAAAATGAACTCCATTTTATGAAAATAATTTTATAAATATGGTAAATTTAATTTTTAATTAAAATCATCATCTAATCGAAAAATACCAATTTTAAAATTATTACCGATTTTATGACACTTTGAAAAATTAACTAAGGTATCATTAAACTATTATAAAATCATAGGGAAATAAAATATTAATTTATGAATAAATTTTATGAAATTAATTATCTTTTAAATCATTTTATTAATTATAATATTTTTATTTAAATATTTATTACTCACAAAAATACCAAAACTTAATTAAAATAGTCACCTTCATTTATAAGGTGCCAAAATTTTATTTATACACACATAGGTAAGGATACTATTCATAAGGTTCATATTACTAGTCATAAGGGTAACATTACTATTCATAAGGGTAAGTTACTATTCATAAGGGTAAGTTATTATTCACTAAAAATTATGTTGATTCTATCAGACTCCAAATATCTCCCTAATTGCAACCATGTATGGCCATTTCTTGAAATTCAAATCACAGAAGTGGAAAATTTAAGTTTAATGGCTAGGTTATAACTATCTCCTATAAAAAATTATTGTTTCATAAAGACTCAGTGTTTCATGCATTATAATTTATCTATTGAATTGAAATTATTTATGAATAAACATACCATAAAATATTGGGGTGTTATAATCGACCTCAGATTCGAAGCTGGTTGGAAGAGAAATGATAAATAGTCCAATGCCCTAAAAATAGGGAAAATGAGCATGTACCTGAATCGTGAAAAGGATGAAAATATAAACTTAGATATGAATTGATAGACTACGTTAGATTACTGAGACGGATTTGAAGCTCCCAAAATATTGAAGAATGGAACACCGAAGGAGAGAGTTATCTCAAAGCCTAACTTAGGTGTTATTGAACACCAAAGTGGAAAAAGAGAGGTAATGGTCTGCTAGAGGAAGAAGGAATTGGATAAATATGCTTAAAATTTAAGTGGGGGATAGTAAATTCACCCCAAACATCAAATCACATGGTTTAGATGCACAATTAGTCAAATCGTGCGAAAACTATGCATGGTTGTCTATAGAGAAGGGCACCCCACATGGTTAGGCACACAGTTTGACTAATTGTGCACAAAACATGTAAATGGGATCTATCTCGTGTCTATAACCAGCCACACGGTCATGCACCTTGGGTCACACGTTTTAAACAATCTATGTGGCCCAGTATTTTTTCCCATTTTGGAGCTATGGCCTCCAAACAAGCCCCAAATGCACCCGTAAACTCCATGACATGATTAGACATCAATATTAGTGCCATTTAAGGAAAAAAATTAAAAACTAATGATTTTTACCTTCATTGAAATGAAGATACATTACAACCTCCAATAATTATAATAACTAGTTCCCGATTTGGCCTTCTGAAGGTAAAGAGGTATCATCAGCAAAGAGTTCCAGCCACTGGGATCATATATCAGCTTCTCACTCCCAAGTCTCATCTTGTACTCGTCTGTGTTTCCATAGCACGTGTACCAGAGGAATAGACCTACCTCAGAGTGTCTTCATGCTCCGATCAACTATACAAACTAGGTATTAATCTAAGGAGTAATCCATATCCAATTCAACCTCATCATGATGAAAGATCTGTGATGGGCTTGGATAGTGTTGGCGAAGTTGAGATACATGAAATAAATCATGCATAAACCGATATCTCTGAGGAAGTGCTAACTAGTAATCTACTTTTCTGATTTGTTTCACAACCTCAAGGGGTCCAATGAACCTCAGTGAGAGCTTATCCTACTTTTGAAAATTTCCATGTCCCAACCTGGGTGAGACCCGCAGGAAAACTCGATCTCTGACCTCGAACTCAAGAGGGTGTCAGCATCTATTGGCATACAACTGATATCTAGACTGAGCTGTCAACATTCGTTTTCTGATCAATTAGACCTTATTTGTAGTATACTATAT
The DNA here is from genome assembly GCA_963277665.1 of Viscum album. Classification (NCBI taxonomy): domain Eukaryota; kingdom Viridiplantae; phylum Streptophyta; class Magnoliopsida; order Santalales; family Viscaceae; genus Viscum; species Viscum album. The sequence goes on from OY728158.1 coordinate 791,527,978, forward strand.
GATATTTAGTCAAATCATAGTTTCCTCTCCTACCTCTATCCAGCACAGAGGTGAGCGACATGGCCTACCATATAAGGCTTCATAAAGAACCATCTCAATGGTATCCAGAAATCTATTGTTATAAGAAAACTCCATAAGAGGAATGTGTTTTTCCCAAGAACCTAAAAAGTCAAGGACACAAGAATGGATCATTTCCTCTATAAACTTAATCATATACTCCTTCTGTCCAGAGGTCTTTGGGTGATATTCCATCCTCTTAAGTACCTGTATACCCAAGGCCTTTTGTAACCCCTACTGGAACTATGATGTGAAGTGAGCATCTCTACTAAAAATGATAGAATGAGGAGATTCATGAAGATGTAAAAACTCCCTAACATGCCAAATTCCTATCTCATATACTATAAAGGTCTCTCACATAGGTAATAAGTGTGTTAACTTCATCAAATGATCCATGAAAACCCATAATATTTCATTTCCATGAGGTTATTTGGGTAGACTAGTCCCGAAGTCCATCGAAACATCATCTCATTTCCACTTGAGAATGGACAATGGTTGTAGAAGCCCTATCAATCAATGATGATCTAACTTCACCTATTGATAGGTGGAAAACCTAGTGATGAATCCAGAAATCTCACATTTCATACTAGGCCAATAGTACTGGCAATGTAGATCTCAATACATTTTAGTCACACCATGGTGAATTGTCCATGATGAGGTGTGGAATTCTCATATCAACTCCTCTATTATGTCTGTTGGGGCCCATACATTCCCATGTAATAATAAGTTATCATCCCCATCTACTATCCATATTGAATATGTATCATCATCTGAGACACTTTCCCTAAGGACAAGTCCTTCGGTATCATATAGTTGTATCTTTTTTACCTATTTTAGAAGAGTAGAAGTCACGGCTAAGGTTGTGAGGATAGTCTGACCATGTTCCTCTTTAACCTAAACATGCATCACTTAGAATAAGGACATAAGATTTCAATCATCATTGGATTCTTGAACCATTTGAGTCTAAGTCTGAGTCCCAGAGTATTGGCCACAAAATTCCATTTTCCAAGAGTATATGAAATCTAAAAATCAAATGATTGTAGGTACTCAACCCATATGCGTTGTCTGAGATTCAGATCCAACTGTGTAAAGTTGTACTTGACGATTTTATGGTTAGTGAATACCAAACTATTCTCTCCAAATAAATAGTGTCTCCAATAGTGTAAGGCATGTGCAGTAGTATTAAGCTCAATATCGTGTGTCGAGTAATTCTGCTCATGAGGCCTCAACTGACAAGACCCATACGTGAGGACTCAATTTTCCTATATAAAAAAAATCCAATACTGATACCTAATGCATCACATTATATAGTATATATCCTTCTTGGATCTGGCATAATCTTTATCGGCGTTGAATTTAGATTTCCCTTCAACTCTTGAAAGGATGCTTCACAAGCTTCTAACCATATGAATTTCACACCCTTCTTTTTCAAGCCCATAAGAGGCAGTGTAAGGTGTTATAAATCCTAAATGAAGAATCTTTAATATATTACTATCCCAAAAAAATTGGATTTCAAATACATTCTTGGGATGCTCCCAGGAAACTTCATCTCCAACTTTATTTGGGTCTATTGAGCTCTTAACTCTGAGATGATGTGACCTAGGAAGTGGACTTTGTCGATCCAAAAGTGGTGTTTACTAAGCTTAGCATGGATCTGATGATCTCTCATTGAATTCAAAAAAATATCAATATGGGTTTCATGGTTGTTTCTGTAGTGCGAATAGATCAATATTTCATCAATAAATACCACCACAAATGACTCCAGATATGAGTGGAAAACTTGATTCAAAAGAGCCATGAAAACCACAGGTGCATTCATGAATCCAAATGGTATAACCAGGTACTCATATAGATTATACCTTCTCCTAAAAGATGTGTGAGGTATTTATGAATTCATTACATGAACCTGATGATATCCCGACCTCAGATCTATCATTGAAAACAATTTTTCTCCTCGAATCTAATCAAATAGTTCTTCAAATCTAGGCAGTGTATACTGATTATTTAAAGTGAGATAATTCAAATAAAGGTAATCCATATCGAGCTGGAGGGTACCGTCTACCTTCTTGGAAAAAAATACTAGTGAACCCCAAGGAGAAGTGATGGGGATTATAAATCCTTTACCCTCCAGATCCTAAAATTTTTTCTTGACTTCCAGAATCTCCTTAGGTGCCATCCTATAAGTAGGAATGTTCACCGTTGCTTCTCCTAGAACTAACTCAATAATTAATTCTACCTCTCACAATATATGTAGACCAGATAATTCATCAAAAAAGGAATCCCTGAAACACTCCACTATAGGAGTAAAGATAATGGGTCATAACCCCTGGTCATTAAGGAAAAGATTTTTGATCTGATCTATCACATTTTACAACCTTTTCTTCTCAGGTCCTGATCATAAATCTTTCACATCTTATTATCCCTTATGCATCTTATTACCACCCTTTGTAGATGTAAACATCACCCTCTAATTATATAAGTCAATATGTGATCTATAGGGAACTAACCAATCCATCCTGATGATTATGTCAAAGCCCGTAATTTCAAGGATGTATAGATTCCACATGAAGAGGTAACTTCCTATCATAAGGGAACAATTTTGACAGTAGTGGATTCCCTTTTAATAGATACCTAACGGTGTAGCTTGTGTCATAACACCATGAAAGTGCACGATGATGAGGCCCAGAATCTCTGTGATCGCCTCATATATAAAAGAGTGGTATGCCCTTATGTCAAATAAATCAGACACTAAAGTAAAGGCTATTAGAATATTACCTTTAACTATAGAAGGGTCAGCTCTCTACTCTTACAACATAGGTTGGACTACATATAACTGGCTAGTATTTCATCCCTGTGTCACTTCCTGACTACCTTGAGCAAGCCCACTCTACTGGCACTGAGTATCATAAGTCTAATTGCCTCTACCTCAACCACCACCTTAGCCTAATCGGATGGTGGTCTTACAACTACTTGCCTGATGTGATCCTACTCACCCTACTCCGGAATGAGGAGTAGGTGAATATCCCCCCTCACTTGGAATTGGAGGTAAAATCCTACAGAAGCGCTCGATATGCCCCATCCTACCATAGCCTCTACACTCGATTGGATCTTGTGGACACTAAGACTTGATGTGTCCTAATTTTCCAAAATGGTGATAGAAAATAAAACTATATACACGAGGAGCCTTACTGAATCTACCTTTACTAGAAATCTCAAAAAGCCTCTTTCGACCAGAAGAAGAACCACTAAAAGCCCTAGGTGTCGAACCTCCCTGACTCACACCCAAAACAACCCTCAGGTTTTTGACAGAGATAATATTTTTAACATTTTTTATATGCATTTAAATTATTTAAAACCTCCCAATTTATCAAATTGAGCTTATATGGATCAATTTTGGATGTATGGTGTGTTTTGGGATAAAATGTAAAAATTTTCCAATTCGGGAATTTTAGAATATTTTAGACACAAGGGTATTTTGGGAATAACTTTTAAAATATGATTCCAATTTGAGTGATTATTTTTTTAAGATGCCCTGATTTATTTAATTTAACTTTTTCTTCTAGATAAAGATCTAATTCGGCCATATTTAGGCCCAAAAAATCAGTGAAGTTGAATAATTTTTCGAGAGGACAGAATGGACCCCACCTCCATAACAAAAGAAAAACTATGTCTACACACCTCCAATTGAAGTTATTCCACCTTGAATGGAACAAAAAATCAATATAAAGTTCTTAAAATATATTTTATATAGTTACGATATCATCAAGGTTTCCTTTGAAAAAAATGATTTGAAGTAATCTTCCTAGAACCTTCATCTAGAAAAATTCATGGTAAATAATAATTTCATAACATCCTCTAGGTGCATTAAATTAATCTGAAATTTTGAGGTCACATAGGAAATTCAATTTCAAACATCATATAAGAATATAAATAGGGATAATTTGAAAATATATTTTTCTAAATAGGAGAATAACTTCATGGAATAGATTCTACTCAACAACTTTTCTTCTTCTTTTTCTCTCTTTTATCATTATTATTTTTGTAATGCCTTCTTATTCCCTATTCATCTAGATTACCTTTAACATGGCTAGGTAAACATTTGATTTATTGGGGAAGGTTTTGTTTTATATTTTTTAATGCTTGAGTTCATTCACTTTATTGAATAAAAATTTTATCTCTCTTCAGCAATGTTGTTTTCAATTGTATATAGTGGTTTTTATTATCGAGTTTGATCATATTTGATTTTTGATTCTGCTATTGATTTTCCCTTTGGTCAATGATCATTATATACCTCCACTAGGTTTTGGTTTATATATGATGGAATGGACCAATTCTTAGTGTTGAAGTACTCGATGATCATCAGTACGTGTAAAAGGGGTAGTGAATGTTTTTTATTGTTTGGGATAAACAAGGACTAATTGGGTATTTCCTTAGTTAATTAAGAATATCTACTAAAAATCTATTGTACATGGAAGGAGAGTTGAAAAAACTGAGATATTGGTAAGTTATTCTCTCACCATCACCATTTGACCAAAGGAGTGAAAGGAAATTATCATGGAATCTCACTTAAAATAGATTAGTAGAATAAGTTTGAATAAAATAGAATAAGGATAGCATTTTAATTAGAAAATTGACCCTAACCTAATCACCATTCTCATATCATTGTTTTCAATATCTTATTTTTTCAATTTTTGTTCAATAATTTTTCTTAATTAATTTCTTCTTCATATCATTCATTTGATTACAAAATCAAATAAATTACAAAAACACTACATTTTCCCTCTAATTAAAAAGTAACAAACTATTTTGTGTGCACTCCTCATTTGGTGAATTCTTAGGTTTTCCAATAGAATATAATTAGGTAATATAAAAAAATTATTTTTCAATGCCCTATGATAGGAATGTGTGAGTTTTACTCTATAATTAGGTCATGGTTAACAATTTCAAAAATGGTTGTCAACCTGAACACATTGACCTACGATTGGATGGCATAGAACAGCCCATCCTTGAATCACCTAACCACAATAAGATCATTAGAAGATAAGGTAGGAGTTAATTTTTTCATCTCTAAGAAATGAGAAGAGTATTCCATAACTGACATACTCCCCTACTATAGGTTCATGAATTCTCTAACTTTGTCATCCCTCATAGTTTGGGGAAATAAGTAATCATAGAAGATAGTCTAAAAATCCACCCATACCATATCATGATGGGGATCCACATGGGTGATAACATCCAACCACACCATAGCTGAATCACATATCATATAAGTCACGAGATTGAACCTCTTCTATAGAGGTGTCATGAGATGATTGAATATAGATATAATTACTTTGATCCAATACTCTACAACATGAGGTTCATCATCCCCCAAGAAGGTGGTAGAATGATACAGCTGAAACATATGAGTCAACTCTGCCATGCTCATGGCAGGTCAAACTAAACCTTTCATAGACTAAAGAATATGAAGAAAATCCTCTCAGAACTAAGTTTTAGTGCCCATCTCTAGAATGGGAAGAGGATCCATAGGTGGCTCTATAGGAAGAATCATTGGCATCTCATGGACCACCACCTCCAGGACATGGTTGTCACCACCTTCAGGACGTACGACCAGAGGATTCCAGGGTGGCATGACACTACAATTCCAAACACATGCCCCATAAGAGATTTAAGAAATTGGAAGATTGAATTTTATAAATTAGGATAGGTATTAAATCCTTCCTATAAAAATGATCACACCTCATTTCCTGCTTTAAAATCTAGGTCTATATGATAGAAAGAGACCACAACATTCCATAAGAACATAAGGGAAACCCCACTACCCACTACTAGGGTCGGGATCGGGTCTATGTCTCTATGTTTGGTATATATAAGATGAAATTTTTAATTTAAAAGTCATATTAATTTGAAAAGTGTTCTTGTTCAAATCAGATGGTTTTCCATTTTCTAGTCCATAAGGGACCATACCCCTTATAAACCAAAACATGGAATCCACTTGACCCACGTCATAACACATTCTATATTATATGACTAATGGTCCATATATTGACATAAAATAATTGAATGCTTAAGATATCTTCTTTAACCTATTCAAGAAAACACTATTAGGGTAAGGAAGGAACTTTAAGTATCAATTATCTTTTCCAATACCTGTAATAAATTTCATCACAATTCAGTACATCTCAATGCACAATCACTAGGAAACAAAAAAAATGAACTCTAAAAACTATACATGGAATGGAAAGATGCATGGCCTATTAATCATACTATGCCTATAGTGAAGTATGATCTAAAGAAAATCCCTCATTTCATCGGTCCTAATAAAGAAAAGATAATTTCAATAACACCAATATCTCATAAATCAAGTGTGTCACCCAATGGTGAAACGGTATCAATAGTAATAGGAAAAAGTAAATTAATAATTATAATTTAGAAAACTCAGACCTTACCCTGAACAAGGGTTCCCGATGCCCAAGCATGGCCTATGACCAAGTTTTAAGCATTTCCCAATCTCCAGTCTATTGTCTATAAATATTAAAGTATGAAAGGAATCGCTTGGATACCACTTTGTAACATCCCGGATCAAGATCCACTTAACCATTTCCCCAATCTGGTGGGTCATATGGCCTCAAGAGCACCTCCCTGTATTCCAAAGGCTTCCAAATAGTAGTGAGGTTGTAAATGTGGTATGGTGCTGAGACTATACCCTCATGTCAAAGTAGCACAGAAGATATAACGGATAACAATAAATAGTGAAAGCATAATATAAAAAATCAAAATCAATAAATATTGGAAGAGTAAATTGACAAATTAATAAGAAAATAGTGGAAAAAATAGAGAAATAAACAACTTAATAATTATAACAAAGGCCTCTAAGGTGGTGTCAATACATGATGCATGGCATGTTGTAGAACAAAAAGGGAACAGGGGAATAGGAATGCAATCATACTATACAAAAAGTAAAAAAAGAAAAAAAATATTCTCCAGAAGCATCTCAAGTGCATGATCAGTCCTCTACTCCTAAGATGAATCAAAAATAAATACATATCATCAACCTGTAGAAGGACTCTTTACTTTATCCACACCTATAAGCAAATAGTCTTCTTGGGTACCAAAGGTTTCCCAAGTAGGGTGTGAGATAAAAATATTAGTAGGCCACCACTAATGGTGTCTTCATCTAATCTGAGTTTCACTCATAACTAAAAAGTATGCAGGTGTACCAAAATAGTAAAGCAAGACTAGAAATAAATAACCATCCCACACATATTCTTATAGGACACCAGGCGGACCTACCTGCTTCGTCCCATGGTCGGGAGGAATATCTGATCATGTCACTATATATATAATTAGTAATATATATATATATATATATATATATATTTTAGTTATATATTTCATCCACCTATATAATCCTAGTTTGTGTGGACGCCCAATGGGTCTATACCAGGAATGCTAGTGCTGGATAAGACTGGGGTGTAACTCATACATCCATAACTAGTCTAACAAGACTAAAATCTCAAACAATAGGGTACTTTCCCTACATCCTAATTGAGTGAGAGACATCATTCTACAAAACTTGGGGTGGAGAGTGATCCACCATGATAACACTCTAATCCTGAAATGTGGTGCATAAATCCCATCACCCATATAGTATCACTGGTGCAAGATTCTATACTCAACACAATATTTAAGCAGTGTGATTTCCCTCTTGGATCAACACCTCTTACCATCATACATAGCCTCTATAAAGGCATATTATAACGATAATTAGCATGGGGAATGACTTCCAATAATCATATTCATATTATCCCTTATATATAAATAATTTATATTCATTGTAACATAATGCATAATTCATAACCTCTTATTGATGTCATTATCCATGTTCAATTCCATTTAAAACATTACAATTCATATGAAGCATCTTATAAAGAATAAATAAAGGGCATGGCCTTACCCTACCTCAGGGTTATTCCATTTAAAACCAATTTATTCATTTTAAGAAAAACAACCCATTATGAATTAACCATTTGACTTGATCCATTTCATTTAACTTATTCAATTCATTTAAACATGGAAAAAAGTCATAAGGATCAAAGTGAAAATTGGGAGGTGTCATGTTCAATTAATTTAAAGGATTCCACCATCTTTCATAATCCATCCTATACAATCCATTTACCATAACCAATTCATTAAGACATTACAATTCAAATCATAAGGCTCAAGGGGTTACTTGAGCGGTGACATGGGAAACAACGCGATTTCCTACTTAAGAAATTACAATAGTAAGAGGTCCAAACACCTAATAGGTGATTTAAGTTCCATTTAACAATCAACTATCAAGGTAAATTTGATTTAGAATCCAACTTAGTAGTTACAAGGGTGTTCCATCATTTTGAACTAATTAGACATAATGGACAATGTCACTTGGCACACCCATGTGGTGACCACATATGGTATGTGCAACCTCTATACCATTAAACAAGGCTCAATAAACATGTATCAAGGTGAAAGGTTCAATTAGAAATGAAGGAATCAAAATAAAGGGGACACTCAGCAAAATTTGGTTTGCAACATAATGGCGTAATTAAGAAATATCGAAACTCAATGGGAAAATATTCTGACCAAATACCTCAAGCATGTAGACGATGCCTCGCTCAATATCAGCCTTAGATTCAAAGTAGGTTGAAGGAGATCCAAGAAAAATTATAGTCCCTGATAATAGGGCAAATGATCCTTCACCTAAATAGAAAAAATTATGGAAATATTAACTTATGTTGGAATTTAGAGCCTAGGGGATCTTACTGAGATGGATTCATAGCTTCCAAAGGATTGAAGAATAGACACCAGAGGTGAGAGTTGTCTCAAATCCTAGCTTAGGTGTTATTGAGCTCCAAAGAGGAAGAAGAGAGGTGTTTATTTGATGGAAGAATAAGGAAAATGAGAAATATTCTTAAAACTTAAGTTGGGGAAAATTAGTAAATTCACCCCAAAAATATCAAAGCACATGGTTTATGCGCATGATTAGTCAAACTATGCCCAAACCATGCATGGTTGTCTGTAGAGAAGGGAACCCTACATGGTTAGGCACATGGTTAGACTAACCATGTGCAAAATATGAAAATGGACTATGTCCCATGTATGAAACCAAGTGCATAGTCATGCACCCTGGGTCACACGGTTTCTGACAAACCATGCGGCCTAGTCTATTTTTCCCATTTCTGATATTTGGGCTCTGAACGAGCTTCAGACACACCCGTGACCTTAGTGACTTGATTATACATCAATATTAGGGTAGTTTAATGGAAAAATTTTAAAAATAATAATCCATACCTTCATTTAAAAGATGGGTCATTAAATTATACATAAGATGAATTTTGATATGAATGAATATATTTGGATTTTGAGTTGGGTTAGTAATACAAGCTATGATTTGTGTAAATAGTTACACATAAATAGGGTTTGAACATATTGATTTGGTGGAAGAAGAAGGATTTATAACTAAATCACTAAAATAATTCATACATAAGGGGAATAGTATGAGATAAATTGTGATATTAAATATCCTTCAAAATACTAAGTTTTATATTCCTTCCAAAGAAAGATTTTTTCATACCTTGATTATCTAGTTGGGAAGTTTCATGATAAATTTAGGTGCCCCAAGATTATATTGTGTGAGGAATGAAATTAATTTTGTGATGATGATGATTAGATTCTTTGTTCTTGGTGTTTTATTTGGGTTGCACTTAGTTGTAAAACCCTAATAGTTAGGATACCAGAGTAATAGTGTTGAATTAATATCTATATGATGGATTTGGATATAGAGTTATCCACTCATATATCCAAGATTAATATGTGATATTATTGAAAATACTTTCCAACTGAATATAGTTATGAATTATTTTCATTCTCAAACTAGTGTAATTCATTATTAAATATAAATTATGACCCACTAATGGGTAAGATAAATTCTAAAGGGATAAAAAATTTAGTGGGATTCCATTTAATAAAAGTTGTTATTAAATTTTTTTAAGACATGATAATCATATCATGAAAAATTATATTGTGCATAATAGCATCATCATCATCATAAAACTTGACTTTGAACTAAATTCAAGAAAGGATAAAATCAATCCAAGAAACTCATAATACAAGTTACTTAATAAAAGTACCTCTTTAAGAGAAGTTATATGTGTTTGAGAAATACATTATTGAGTAACCAACTGTTGAAGTTATTTAATACTTAAAATCTAAATGATTTTGAGAAGTATAGAATGATTCACTTGGGATTTTAAAGGTATTAGATGAAAAATAAACTATGTTATTTTATTCTATACTATTATAATAAATATGAATGGGTGTGTTAATTACTTTTTTGGGATGTGAGGTTTACTTAAGGATTATTCTGTTAAAATAATTCATTCTATTATTATCGATTAAATTGTTCTGTCAATGTGAATGAGTTAAAGAAAAATTTACAAGATATTCTCAAAGTATTAAGGATAGATAAACCGGTCATACAATTTTCATGTTTTGATGATACATTGATAGTACAAGAGGGAAAAGGTTTAGATTGGAAGAATAAATGTTTATTATTAAGTAAACAATGTTTCTTTGAGTAACATGTCAAGGTATTCAAAACTTAATGGTAAAATCAAGAAGGAATTTGTAAGGATTCCATATTATGTAATTTCTTGATATTCATGATGGGGTTTGTGAAAATACATTAAATTTTCATGTCAAGTATCAATGTTAAAGAAATTAATTAATAAATTTTGAAGTGTATGTGATATCAACTATATGTTTTACATGTTTTTTCAATGTAAAAGAGTTTAATATTGAGGTAAGGATTGATAGAGCTTATAGTTTTCATTAAAATATTGAAGCAAAGATTTTCTACATTAAAGGTTTGAATGTAAAAGAGTGTATAAATCTCAAATAAATCCAACTAAAAGATGTATAAATTTATCTTATTTTTATTATATGATAAGAGGATTTGTTTATTAACAATGGTTTTTTATGAACAATGTGATATAATACACATGGTTTATGATCCATATTATTCTATAACATGTTTTTAGAATAAGTTAAGGATAAAAATTCTTTATTTTATCCATGATAAAATGGTTTATTCAAATTTTTATTATAATATGAGGATTTTAGATCCCACCACCCATCAGTGGTATATTTTAAAGAATGATATTATTTTAAATAAATTTTCCTAAGAAAATAAAATACCATCTATGATATGGAAAAAATTGTTTTTTATTAAATATTCTTGATTTTATGAAGTAATATTTATTTCTTAAAAAAAATAAGTATATGTATCTTAGAATTATATTATGAAGAGAATATAGTGACTAAGAGGATACTAGGAGTATTTTTAAACTTAGAGAAGTTCAAATTTATAAAATAAAATATTATAAATTTCATAATCCAAAGTAAATTTTACTTAATATTACAAAATATTTTAGGTTATAATGGTATGGATAAGTGTAAAGAATTATATTTTTTTACCTTAAAAATTTCAATGTAGATTTATCCTTAAATTGTTTAGGATGTGTTAGTAAGAGATAATGTAAATAGTTACATTAGTTAATAAGATATTTCAAGGGAAAATTTTAATGGAATATGTTTCAAATAATGGCTATGATTTACTTAGAATGAGTTATAAGTATAAAAGAGATGTTATTAGTATTATAACATTCGATATTAATGAGTTTGAATATGTCCAAGGATTTTAAAATTAGGAATATGATTCCTAAATCACACCATTATTACAACTTTATTTCTTCATAGATGTTACTCATGAAAGATTTTAGTGGGAGGGTTTTATAAAGTTATCAAAAATTAATGTAGTGGGAATTACATAGAGAAGAAATGAGTTAAAAAATCACATGAAAGTGAAGAAAATGTAATGATGATCTAGAATTTTATCATGTATAATGTGTTAGAAAAGTGTGTATGTATGGTTTTCTTAAGTATTATTAAATTATTTTAATAATATAAATTGTGTTATGTTATACAAAAGTAAATCACAAATTTATTATTATTTCATATCAGTTTAATATATGTATATATTGATATACATTTCATGAAGTGAGATGATAATTAGACTCCCAAAGTATGACTTTAAGTTTTACCTAGTCAAAGTTCATTATGGGGTATTATAGGTTATGAATAAATGTTAATGTTAACATGAGTATGATTCTAGTATATTGATATGAAATATGATCATGAGGCACAAAATGTGTTTTTTGTACCAGATGAACCACCAAAAAATACCACATGGAGTTCCATACATTATATTTTTAGTATAATAGTGGATAACTGATTAATTTTATAGTCCCTAATACATGAGGTTGGTGACATGATTGTCATGAGAACCTTCATACTTTTATACCTTTCTTATAAAATCCTTGAGGTTTAACTAATCAAGGGGTGGTTGGGTATGTTATTGATCATGTAATTAGTTGGAGCTTGAATAATATAGGATTCTTCCTTTCATATTATGAGTATGAAATTTGAAACCTTTATTAAGATAGAATAAGGAGGTTTTTAGAAATAATTAGGTAGTATATATTATATTATTATCTATTTGGGTGAGGGACATGTGATGTGCCCATCAATAAATGTGAATGGAATTTGATGTATTCATCAACCTAGTTAGAATATACTTAGAGAATCAAGAATATATTAGTTTTATATGTTTTATTGACATAATTATTGTCCCATGGTCACTCGATGTCTTAGAAAAAGGAATTATATAATAATTCATGCATTCATATGATGCAACTAGTGGACTTGGGTAGAGAGATACTTGTGTTTGATGGAGATCATACTAGATCCCTTTATAGCTTGAGTATAATTTATTCTTTTCTATAGGACTATATTTTCTTAAATTTATGGATTCTATGATTCATATATTTTTCAATTATATAAATTCCAATGGGGTCACACTTTTTATTTAACTAAATGGGGATTGATTTTGACTCAAATAGCCACTCCAAAAGTGTTTTAGAGTTAATACAATAGTTTTTACTGGGTATTGAAAAGTTATTACATATGATGTCATATAAGGTGATGTTAATTATAGCTTTAAAAAAATTTGAAGATATCCAAAATTATTTTTGGAGATTATTTCCCAATTTATCATATATGATATGACATAAGGTTAAATGGCATAAATATATTTTAGACTTTAATACATATGGGTGATTGAAAGGAATATTCCCTAAATCCATGTGATATATTATAGTTTGATATGGTGTGTCATAAAGTATTTAATTCACATGGAAAAAGTTTTATATTTAATCATTTTGGTTATATCATATTTTAAGATATAAGAGAGATCATATAGGATTCCTTTTCTAGTAACATTTTATGACATGGATGAATTCTAATGCCAAGAATCATATGGTATGATTTATTTGGCACTACTCTAATTCATATAAAGGAGTGGAGTGTTAAATATTTAGTAGTAAAATCTTCTAAATGTGGGATATCATTTATTGTCTATTAAATATGGTGAAATGGTGGCAGTTGGCATAGTCGAGGGTTATATTTGATGCATGAAACTCATAACATATAAGTTAATGTATGCTCACCCAAGGACAATCCTTGAGGTATTTATAAAATAAACTCACCATGTGATAATTATTATTCAATTTTTCTCAAGACTTAGTTAAATATCTCCTTTACATGTTTCTCTTATCCAACCTATTTTACATCATGAGTCACCAACATTTCATGAAGGGTGGAGGAATCTTGCTTATATGATGAGTGATTTAGCACAACCCATGGATACCACTGGATGAAGGATATATTTTGAAAGCCTCTCATGTTATATTCATAAAAAATAGGGGATTAACATATATACAATGACTATATTCAATGAAAGTTATATAGTTTATTTATTTTACAGTACACATGATTTTGGTTAATTGCATGGTAGATCATGGATTTGAGTTTCTATATCACTTCTACTATGTTTATGGAGTGTCATTAGATTCTCTGAAACCTAGAAAGAATAAATTTCAAAAAGAATAGGAATAAATGAAAGTTTTTTCAAAGGACACCCCAAGGTTTCACCCTTATTGAGAGATAAATTTATGCAATTAATTGCATCCTTAGGTGACACTAATTTCTCTAGTAGTATATCAGAAAAAACCAAATAAGATCAAGGATATGAAGATGTTTTTGGAAAAAATTTGGGGAAAAAATTATTCGAATTAGTATGTACCTTAGGGAAGATACTATCTGGTTACTAATGATAGTGGATAAGAGTATGAATCTTTTTATTGGCTATCATCACCTAAATCAGGTGAAAGTCAAGAAAAAATACACTCTTTTGAGGATTAATGAGCTCTAAGATGAGATGAGAGGAGAAAAATGGTTCCCATAGATCTACCTTAGGTATCGATAATATCATATTTAATTTCATGATGATAATATTATAAAGCTGGTTTTAATGTTTCCCTAGATCCATTAATAGTTCATAGGTATTCTATTTTGAGTGATAAATTCACCTACAATGTTCATGGGACTCATGAATCGGATATTTTATCCATTATTGGACTAATTCATGGTAGTATTCATTAATTGAATCTTAATCTATTCTACGTTATTGGGAGATCATTTAAATCAAGATAATAAGTTTCATAGTGAACTCTTAAAGTGGAAATTATATATTTGGGAAGTTTTTTTCTTGGGGAATGTCATATCGGAGGGTGGAGTATCTTTTTACCACCATAAATATTGATTTTCTTGTGGATTTAGATCCATACAAGGAAGTGTTTAAGGTGAATAGTAAAATCATGGTTACTAAACCCTTATTAAAAAATATCATGCTCAATTGATATGAGAAGAATCATAGTATATAGCCTTAATTTAATTGGTTTTCATGAAATAATTTCATGTTGATTACCTTTGATCGATGGTGGTGACCCCCACACTCTTTCACCAAGTAAGGGAGGCCCAAATTGGAGATATTTATTTTGAGTTCTTTCATGACCATATAATCTCAAGTGGTATAGATGAGTGATTCCTTAGTAGGTATTAGTCCATCCTCTTCCAAGGGTGGATAATGGTTCCAACTATTCTATGTGAATAAGTATTGAGGCAGTTCCAAATTTCCCCTTTATATATAGTTTTTTTAATATTTATCAGGATATAAAGTTTCAGTTTTGGTAGATAATAATAAATTAGAGTGTTATAGAGTTCATGTAATGGTTATTCACCTATTAGTAGCTGAAACCTGAGTATCTGGTTGGTTCTTGTTTAAGAAAACCTCTTTGGGTTCCAAAGTGGTGGGACAACATATAAATAGACTTCATGATTTTACTTTCATGCTCAGTGAAGGGAAATGATTTTTTCTGGGTGATAATTAAATTATTTCTCAAGTAGGATCTTTTACTCCATATATGGGAGCAAAGTTCAATGGTTATCTTGAGATTATTTTACATGGATGATATGGGAAGGTTCCATGAAGTTCCCTCGATTATGTTTTACGACCAATATGCTTGATTCACATCCAAGTTGTACAGGATATTATAGGAGAATTTTGAGTCTCAATTTTTGTTTGAGTGCCCCATTGAACCCCCCCCCCCCCAAATGATTTCTATATATAGAAGACCATATAGGTTCTAGAAGTCATGTTATGCGATTTATTACATGATTTTATGAGGAGTTTGGTTGACCACCTTCCTCTAGTTGAGTTCACATATACTAATAGTTATCACTCAACTATCAGCATGGAACCTCTAGAGTCCAAATATGGGAGACCCTAAAATTCACCCCTTAGTTAGTTATAAATTATAGAGTTATTAATTTTGGGTCTCAATATGATATGGTTGACAATATAGAAGGTTTAGGTGATCCAAGTGTAGATGAGGAGTACTTAAAGCCATCAGAATCCTTACACAAACAAAATATGGAGGCCTTTTATGTTTGATGAGGGATATCATTTTTTTAAGGTATTGAAAAGGTGTAGTTTAAGGAGGTTAATTCTATAAATTATGGTATCCTTAATGTTTATTATGCCATTTTAGATCCTACACTGGATAGGCAGGGTTACTTACCACCTAGCATTATCCCCACAATTAGATTGATTTCATAGTGTCCTCCATGGGTATTATATAAAGAAATATTTGTATAAACCATTGAAAATTATTAATTGGGTTATCTAGATATTGGGTATGAAACTACCTTTGTAGAGTACCTGGTAAAAATTGAGGATCCATTGGGGAAGACACTTCAAGGGTGGGTGATACCACTATTGTGCATCTTGTAGTATCATGGGAATATTTAAAAGAGCCTATGAGAGTCCAAGAATCATATGTGAGCTTAGTACCTTCACCTTTTTAGATTAATTATATTTTTTAGGATAAAAATACTTGATGTTGGATAGGATTTAGAAATGTGAACTTTTCATAAATCCCTTTAAAATATTTTTTACTGATATTTTAATAAGTGTTCACATTTTCATAATAATTTTAAAATGTCACATTACCTTGGAAAATATTTAATATTTTAAATATATTATTTTTATTCTTCACACATTTTTGAATGAGATAAATAATATATATCTCATAAAAAAGTCTAAAATTAAAAATATATCACCATTGTTTGAATAGGTACATGGATTTTTACCTAGGATAGGTATATTTTTCATTTAGGTTTTGAGCCATTAATTAGTCCTATTTTTAGAATTATAAAAATTCTCACTAATCCTAACCCTAGAGATATAAATATCATACTAATCTCTATAATTGATGGATTATTCACATTCACCAACAAAACCCCTTGTATTTTAGGGTATGGTGAGCTCATTCTTCAAGGAGATCAAAAGGAAATCCATAGAATTGATGAGTTAACATAAAGCATTGATGATATTCCATCAAGGTAGGACACTAAATTTTGATTCTTTCTCTATTTCACATGAATTATAATTATTATAATTTATTCTTCATTGTGTTAAATTCTCACAGTTTTTTAATTCTTTTTAAACTTTTTAATTTTTCTATTCTTCATTGAAAAAAATCATGAATAAAGAATGGTTTCTGGATTATGCACCAAAAATACTCTTTTTTATCTTATTGTATCACTCACCTCTATGTATTGGTTCCACTAGTAAAGGAATATAGTGGTTCTCTTGAGGGATGTTATACCACTTTAGCCATCAGAAAACACTTTTCCATTGGTTAATTTCTCTCCTTCTTCTACCCTATATGAATAATGACCATTTTTATCCTTTTCAATATCCATAGGCTCCATGGAGGTGTCCTGGGATAATAAATCAAACTATGGAATGGTGGGTTTATAAATATTTTGAGAATAAAATATATAAAAGGGGTGTAGTTTCAAGCATTGAATTTAAATGTAGGATTGTGTGGAGTTTTAACAAAGAGCCATTGATCTATGGTGTTCTATGTGAAAGGAAAACATTGAAAGTCAAGGAAAAAAATGTCAAGTGGATCTTATGGTAAATGTGCAGTGTCTAGCATAACCAACAGTGTAAACTATGGTGGTAAAATAAAATCTAACTACTAGGATATTTAAAAATTGCAAATAGTGTTGCATGGAAATTATCTATTAAATAACACAATGTTTATCATATCTATTCATGGATAGAGTTTGTAAATAGTAGATAAATATCACATGTCATGTAGATTTTATCATAAACTATGTTTATCTAAATGTAAATGAATCAGGGTACATAAATTTACATGTCAATTACCTTATATAACGTGCATGGAATGTAGCTAGAATCACATTACATGTTAGATACACAAAATGACTCGAACATCAATGGTATATTCCTGGGATCACATATAAATTCTACACATAATTTCACTTAAAGGGAATATAATATAGATTGACATGATATGAATGGGATATGTAGAAACACTCTCAACTAACCCCTTAGGAATCTCACATTGTTTCTAAAAAATTATATGTCATATAATTCTTTTTCTTTGATGTCTTTCATATATTTCCAACATGGTGCTAGAATATAATAATAAAATAGTCCATTATAAGAATTTTTTCACATAGAATATGATGGTGTGAATCTCTTCATCCTTATTGGACATTTATTATGAATTTTGGGTGAATTAAGATCTTAAATCTATAAAGACAGTGATAGGGTTTAGGAAAATAATTTTTAGTATCCATCTAATTGATACTTCATCATGATCCAGGGTACATTCATCCACAAAGATGATTGATTTCAAGTACTCTCTCATGTATCAGGGCACAATTATCCATCCATAGAGTCACTACTCCCCCTATGAGTCAGGTTGGTATCCTCCGCTATAAACATGGGGTCTAGTACTCCATTGGTGACATTCTCATGATAGGTAATGGTCCCCTATATGATAAATAGAGTTCAAGTACTACACCATTTTTTGGGGAATGTTCCTTTATTCATGGATTCAATTCCCCCTCCCCTTAATGTGTTAGTGAATGGTCCTCCATAGAGGTTAGTTACCCTTAATTGATATACATTTCCCTCAATGAGGTGTAGTCCCCCACTATAGTTATATTGAGGTGTTGTATAAGTTATGAATATGGATATTTTGGGTCTTATTGGTCTTATTATTTATTAAAATATATGGCTTCATTAAAGATATAACTTACAGATGGGTTATAGAATTATAACTTCTTTATGACATTGTTTGTCTAAATCATTAAGGCATGTATGGGTTTTCTCAAGGATTTCCTATTTCTTACTCTACCTTAGGATTTGAGATGACTCTTATTTTATTCCTTACCCTTTTTTGAGGTATCCTACTATGTATTTTTATACTCACTCTTTTATGGTCATTCTTTCCCAAATGTGTTGTGAATGTGCAGACAACGCATAATCTGAAGGTGACCCCAACAGGCATAAAGCTAGTAGAGATAGTGCTTAATGGTGGTAGATTCATTCAGAGATATTTTTATGAGTCATTACAATGCGGATATGTTTTTCTATTTTATAGGTTCGTTATAAATTGAGAAATTTCCCAATGTATCTAATTTTCTTTCAGGGTTTTCCTATATGGATTTTTTTAGGTAGTTCATGTTTCATGCATGAGCATTTTTCTAAAAATTGGAAATTATTTTGAATTATAATTGTTTTTTAGTTATCTTAAATTTCATTAGATATGTGTAGTTTATTGTAGGTTATTATTAGGATATGGATTTACATGTGCGTGATATACCTTCTCAGTGTGAGTCACCAACAGTGATCCTATTAGTGGTTATATAAGGGTAGCACACTTGGCTTAATTACTATCCTAGGTAGGGGCCAAATGAGTTACACCTTTTCAAAGCCCACATTCACTAGATACAACTTACTAACCATTAACTAATTAAATCTCACATGTTATTCATTATTTTAATAAGGAATAACTCTAGTTTCTAGTATAAAAACTTATAAATTTATTCCCACTATGTTGTGTGTATTGTAAATATAAAATCTAGTAGATAACATGACATATGTGAAAGATATCATCACAAAAGCATATAGAGTTGATAAAACACTATTTTGTTCAATATTTAATTAATAATAAATGATATAATTTCCTCACATTGTGCTAAATATGTGTATTTATAAAATATTTGGGATTTGATCATTCATTTGAAAATTTAGTGAAAATTCCAGTTTTACCCTTTATAGTGCACTGTAGTATTTCGAATATAAATATTTTTATATTTATTATTTGAATTTAAAATTTTATAACAGTGTTACTAAATTAATTTTCTACAACTTTTTTTCAGGATACTAGAGCTAAAGAGTGCATTTGGTTGTTAAAAATGGTCCATGAAGGCAAAGTTGGGTTGAACTCGCTAGAATGGGCATAGGTTCTGTATTTGGGCCATAACTTCTCAATCCTTGATTGGATTAGGCCCAAATTTTGAGAGGAGCTCGGGGATGAAGTTTCTCACAAATCATCCTTCTGGAAGGAGATCTGGTTCACGCGTTTTAGAGGTAAAATTGGCGGTACAATTTGTATTAAAATATTTGGCCGAGATTTCCCATTCACACTTGAAACCTCTTTAAACCTAGCATCCCCTCCACTCTATAAATTAGTTTTTTTCTAATTTTAAGGGTTTGGGACGTGCCTTAGAGGATTAGGAAAAGAGGTGAAGTGGTTCCTTGCCATTTCAATTCACCATTGGAGGAGGGAAGCTTTCAAGCTAGGATCTCCTCCAAATTGCTCTTATCTTCCTCCTCTTTGTTGTAATGTTTTTACTCTTTCAATAAACTTCTTAGTTCCTCTTTAATTTCATATGTTTTACTCTGTTTTGTTCATTTTTATTCTTAATTAATCTTCCTCTTTGTTCTGGAACTCAAGAGTAGAAGCATGATTGGGTTATACCCATTCTAAACCGTTGCAAATGCAATTCGCTTCTACGATGACTACACCGCCCATGGAAGAGTAGTTATTTTTATTAATCAATCTACCTCTCACCTTATTAATTCATTTATTTTGAATCAATGATATAATGTAATTCACTAAACATGATCCATTAATTGAGTTTTTCAATTATAAGAAACTAAGTGAGGAATTGAACAATTAACATAAAACGCGTGAGGTCGGGATTTGTGTGAATTGTGAGAGCACGATCTTAATCGGTAATACAATACCACACGGGATCAATTTGTAGAGTTAAAATACAATCCCTAAACTCAATTAATCCTCATTTCTAGAGTGGTGATGTGCGTTAATTTACCACTGACCATAAGCTAGCCTTAGAACATCAATCAAAGCAGGGTGCTACGATAGCATGTTCCGAAGCTAGCCTAGTGTTTAATTAATTTCATCTTTGTGGTAAAGTTAATTCTCGTAGGGTTCGGGATTTAACAAATTAAGGGATCATAATTAAGTTAATGTTAATTTAAATGATAATTATTAATAATATAGTGAAGATGTAGAGTTAGATCGATTACACCTTTTAAAATATTTTCTAAAAAAACATCTTCTAGTTCTGTCTTTTTAATCAAACTTTATTTCAAAATTCAAAACAAAAAAAATGAAATATTCTTCCAGCAAACTTCTTCAAGTTTTATAAACTATAAACAACCACCCCCCATACTTTAAATTAGTGTTTTTATTCTCTTTTATTTTATTTTTTTAGAATACCTCTGAAAAGTTGTTTTAATTAACTTTCTCCTTTGAGAGACGACCTTGGTCAGCCACTCAGTTGCACCTAAGTACCCCAAAAACCACTAATCATTTGAGGGCGCCCACGACAGCGCTATTTCAAATTGGCACATTTCCGAGGAGGCAAGTAATTTATTCAACCATTTAGAGGTATTTCTTTTATTTTTCATTTTATTATTTTCTTCACCTCTCTCTTTCATCTTTCCCCTTTCTTAGGTTTTCATTTTTTTTCATCCTCTTATTTTATTTTTGGACCATCAACTCAAACTTCTCATTTTTCTTATGTTCCACTTTTCCTATTTTCATTTTTTATTTGATTTATGACATGAACTAATCCTGAGGATCTCTTATATCTTGACCCTGAGATTGAACGCAACCTTAGGGCGTGAATCCGTCATTCTCAGTCTGCGGGAAGTGTCGACATTTACCCAACTGGGGAATTCCTACACTCTAGGAATTTTGAAATTGGAAACACTTCTAAGTCCAAATTAAAAAAAGAACCAATGGATGAAAATAATGGAAATGAAATTAATACAACCATTAGAGAATTGGATGCGCCGGATATTAACTATCAACCAAATTATATTGCATACCCGAACCTCGAATCAGACTTTGAATTGAAATCTGGATTAATTCACCTTCTTCAAAAGTTTCATGGCTTATCTGGTGAGGATACCAACAAACACCTTAATGAATTTAATGTGGTTTTCTCAACTTTAAAACCAAGAAATGTTTCTGAAGATCAAATCAAATTAAGATCATTCCCATTCTCACATGATGGAGCTACAAAAGATTGGATGTATTATTTTCAACCTGAAGATGTAACATGTTGGAATGATTTGAAGCGTCTTTTCTTACAAATATTTTTTTCAGCATCAAGGACCACATCCATTCTAAAGGAGATATTGGGGATCAATCAAGCCCAAGGGGATTCAATTTATGAGTACTGGGAGCGATTCAAGAAGTTGTGCGCAAGCTGTCCGCGTCACCAAATCAGTGAGAAACTCCTCATCCAATACTTCTACAAAGGACTCACACCCATGGAGAGGAGAATGGTTGATGCTGAAGCTAGAGGATAATTGGTGGAAAAAACACCAACAGCCTCACGTGAATTGATCGACAAGATGGCCCAAAACTCCCAACAATTTGGTGATCGAGGTACACCACATGTCAGGGGAGTACATCAGGTAAGTCCTTCTTCTCTTGAGAGTTATTTGATTGATACCAAGTTAGAAGAATTGAAAACTATGGTGAGGAAAATTTCTTTGGCACAAAAGACATCTCTACCCCCTCCTTCAAGGCCTTGTGGCATTTTCCCTGAGACAAGCCACCCAACTGACTATTTCCCCCAACTACAAGAAACAGAAGATTGTGCAGCAGTATTCCCTGGGAGACCATATCAGCAACAACAATAACCACATCCCCAAAAGAAGTATGACTCCTTTGAACCAACATTCAACCAAGGGTGGAAGGATCAATCAGACATGAGGTATGGCTCTGGGAAACAACAAAGGCCCCTTTTCAACCAAACTTCCAATAGCCTCCGCCTTACCAGCAGAGTTTCCAACAACCCCAAAGGAGATTTGAAGCCCAAGCATCAACAAGCCAACAACAAGGGAATCCCCCACCAAAGGTAGATTCTAATACTGATGATCTTTTGAAGCAAATTGTTCTTAATCAACAGAATGAGTTGAAGAGTCAAAGTTTGGAGCTGAGGGAGTTGAAGACTCAAATGAGCCAAATTGCCACCGCCCTCCATGAACTTGTAAGTAAGAATTCCGAAAATCTACCTTCTAAACCCACTCCAAATCCAAAGGGGAATGTTAGTGCCATCACATTGAGAAGTGGGAAGCAAATGAACGATACATCTGTACCTACCATTCCACCGGGATTCACCTTAACTCCAGAGAAACCGTATTCCAAACCAACTGATGAGAAATCCAAGGATAAAGATAAAGGTAAGAAAAAGATTGATGATGTTCCTCTTAAACCTCTTCCCTTTCCAAATAGGGTTGTTTAAACCAAGAATATGGCTGAAGAGGCGATGCAAAAAGAGGTTTTGGACACATTCAAGCGTGTGGAGATCAACATTCCTCTACTTGAAGCCATTAAGAAAATTCCAAGGTATGTGAAATTCTTAAAAGAACGTTGTACCAATTGAAGAGGGCTCAAGGTAAATGAGAGGATCAATCTTGGAAGGAATGTGTCAGCACTCATTACACCAACTCTATCAATGTCGAAAAAGTGCAAGGACCTAGGGACATTCACTATCCCATGCACCATAGGGGAGCTACACTTTTCTGATGCACTTTGTGATTTAGGAGCTTCAATAAATGTGATGCCTCACTCTGTATTCTCTTCCTTGCAGGTTGGTGAGTTGAATCCAACAAGAGTAGTGGTGCAGTTGGAAAATAGAGCTACAGCATATCCAGTGGGAGTCCTTGAGGATGTACTTGTCCGGGTAAGAGACAAGGTCTTCCCAGTAGATTTCTACGTGTTTAACATGGAGGATGATTAGGTAAGTTCTCAAGCTCCCATAATCTTAGGTAGACCCTTCCTCAAAACTGCAAAAGCTATCATAAATGTCAATGAGGGTACACTTTCCATGGAATTTGGGGATGAAGTTGTGATATTTAATGTTATGGATTCCATGAAGTACCCCTCAGAGGATCATTCTACATTTGTTATCTCTCATTTTGAACCACCAAGTAAAAACACCATGGAATTAGATTGTCTTATGCTTAGGGAGATTATGAGTATTGGTTCTAGTTTGATGTCTAAGAGTAATTCCACACCTGTTTCTAAGGAACAAGACTCTCTAAGATTTGATTTTGAAATGGAATCATATTCTGATTTTGATCATGTGAACTCTAATTATGACATGGTTGTTGATTATGCCGATGAATTTGATGCATTATTTTCTAATTTTGATGATTTTTATACTGATACTGATGTTCATTGTGCATATATGTCTATTTCATCAATTTCTCCATCCATACATCACCCCCCTACATTGGAACTCAAGCCATTGCCCCCAAATCTTAAATATTCATACCAGCTGAGTGGTGATAGATTACCTATTATCATTGCTAACAATATATCTTTTGAACATGAAGAAAAACTTTTTAATCTTTTGAGAGATAACATTAGGATAATTGGTTGGAAATTGGCAGACATATCAGGTATTAGCCCCTACATTTTCATGCATAGGATTATTTTGGAGGATGAGGCTAAACCAGTGAGGCAACCACAAAGGAGACTCAATCCAACCCTTCTAGAGGTTGTTAAAAAATAAGTTGAGAAATTTCTTGAGGTTGGTATAATCTTTCCCATTTCAGATTCTCAATGGGTAAGTCCTATTCAGGTTGTGCCTAAGAAGAGTGGTGTTACTGTTGTTAAAAATGAGAAAGATGAGTTAGTTCCAATGAGGATGAAAAACAGTTGGCGTGTGTGTATTGATTATAGGAAACTAAATCAGTCCACTCGCAAGGACCATTTCCCCCTCCCATTTATTGATCAAATGCTGGAGAGACTTGCTGGTAAAACACACTATTGCTTCTTGGATGGATTTTTTGGATATTTTCAGGTTCCTATAGCTCCGGAGGATCAGGAGAAGACTAAATTCACCTATCCCTTTGGCACATTTTCCTACCAAAGGATGCCATTTAGACTTTGCAACGCCCCAGGTACCTTCCAGAGATTCATGGTGAGTATTTTTTCTGATTTTATTGAGACCTGCATTGAGGTATTTATGGATGATTTTACAGTGTATGGGTCTTCATTTGATGAATGTATAAATAGTTTGGGAAAGGTATTGAATCGTTTTATTGAGAAGAATCTGGTCCTAAACTTTGAAAAGTGTCATTTCATGGTAGAGCATGGAATTGTCTTAGGGCATGTAGTGTCAAAACATGGGATAGAGGTTGATAGATCTAAGGTAGAAATTATTTCATCCTTACCATATCCTTCATGTGTGCGTGATGTTAGATCTTTCCTAGGGAATGCAGGATTTTATTGGCGCTTCATCAAAGATGTTATTAAGATTGATCTTCCTATGTCATGATTACTTCAAAAAGATTCTGATTTTGTGTTTGACGATTCTTGTAGGACTTCCTTTGATGAGCTAAAGAAGTTTCTGACCAATCCAATGATCGTACAACATCCATAGTGGGAGATTCCTTTTGAGCTTATGTGTGATGCCTCCAACTTCACGGTTGGAGCTGTCTTATCTCAGAGGGTGGAGGGACGTTCACATGTGATCGCTTATGCATCAAGGACATTGGATTCATCCCAATCAAACTACACTACCATAGAAAAGGAGTTTCTTGGTGTAATATTTTCTTTAGATAAATTCCGTTCATATTTATTGGGCTCTAAAGTATTTTTTTTTTCTGACCATGTAGCTTTGAGGTACCTCCTAAAGAAGCCAGATGCAAAGCCATGACTTATCCGTTGGATGATCCTTCTTAAAGAGTTTGACATTGAGATAAAGGACAATAATGGGTCAGAGAATTTGGTGGCGGACCACATGAGTAGGCTTACTCACACACTAGAGGATGACACCTTGGACCAGGTACCACTTCAGGACACTTTCCCTGATGAGCATCTTTATTCCATCTCAGGTATGTATCCTTGGTATTCATATTTAGTTAACTACCTTGTTGCCTCTAAAATCCCTGCAAATTTAAAGAAACATCAAGTCCAAAAATTAAAGAGTGAGTCAAGATTTTATGTTTGGGATGATCCATACTTATGGCGCATGTGTAGTGACCAAGTTATTATGAGGTGTGTTCCTGATCATGAGTTTGAGTCTATTTTGAAATTCTGTCATACACCTGCATGTGGTGGACACTTTGGACCCCAACAGACAGCTATGAAAGTTTTGGACTCTGGATTATATTGGCCTAGCTTATTCCATGATGCCCATGTGTTTTGTAAGTCATGCTCTTGTTTCCAACACACTGGGAACATTTCTAGGAGACATGAGATGCCCCAACAAACCACACTATTTTGTGAGATTTTTGATGTATGGGGCATTGATTTTATGGGTCCTTTTCCTAGTTCATTTAGATTTTTGTATATTTTGGTTGTTGTTGATTATGTGAGTAAATGGGTGGAGGCCAAGGCCACCAGGACTGACGATTCTCATGTTGTAGTAGATTTTGTCAAGGCTCAAATTTTTTGTAGGTTTGGAGTACCAAAGGCCATCATCAGTGACCAAGGGACACACTTTTGAAATAGGAATTTTTTTCCCTCCTTCAAAAGTATTGGGAGACACACAAAACATCAACACCATACCACCCCTAAACAAATGGCCAGGCTGAGGTTTCAAATTGTGAGTTAAAACAAATCTTGGAGAAAACCATGCAGCCAAATAGGAAGGATTGGAGCAAGCGCATGGATGATGCATTGTGGGATTATAGGACAGCATACAAGACACCCATTGGTATGTCCCCATTTCGGATTGTTTTTGGGAAAGCGTGTCATATCCCCGTGGAAGTTGAGCATCGGTCTTATTGGGCTATAAAGAAATGCAACATGGATTTGGCCCAAGCTGGAATCCAAAGGAAGCTGCAAATTCAAGAGCTTAAGGAGATTAGATTGTCTTCATATGAGAACTCAAGGCTCTATAAGGAAAGATTAAAATCAGCTCATGATATAATGATCCAACAAAATGAGTTTCATGTTGGAGAGAAAATCCTTCTCTACAGTTCATGACTGAAGCTGATGCCTGGTAAGTTGCATTCCAGATGGTTAGGTCCTTATGTTGTGACTAATTTTTTTCATTATGGTGCAGTGGATATCACACAAGAGGACACAATAAGGAGCTTTACATTCAATGGGCAACATTTGAAGAGATACATTGATGGACTTCCTACTGATGCGGTGGATTCTATCACATTGCATGACCCCATCATCACTTGAGCACATCAAGCTGTTCCTAACCCTTTCACTTTTATATTATTTGTCCTATTTAAAAGAATTATGCATTTTATGTGTATATATCATCTCATGGGTTCACATTGAGGACAATGCAATATTTTAAGTGTGGGGGAGGGAACCTTTTAGTTTAGTAATTTCAATTGTTTTCCTGTTTAAAAAAACCAAAAAAATGTGTGTTTTTCAAATTTTGTGTGTTTATTTTTCAATTTTCTTTGTGTTTTTGAAATTTTTGAGCTGAAATTATTCTCATCACAATTTGTAAATGCATATAAATGAGTGAAAAAATTTATCCCTTGAAACTAAGCTTAAATGAATGCTGAAATGACTTTGTTTCAAGTTCAAATATTTAGTAATTTCATGAAAAGTACACTAAATTTTGAATCCCATGCCACATTTAACTGTCTTTATATTTGAAATCACTTTCCTGTGAGGCTTCTGAACCATTATTTTCATATTCTTTACATTAACCTCACTTCTTGAGAGAACCAAACCATGCTTGATTTAACCATAATTTGATCTATTCTTGTCAAAAGTTGAGGGTTTGAGGTACTTATGTTTAAATGATTGAGGAATTTTTTTGGTATTAAAGCCCCTATTTCAAAGAATAATTTTTTATAATAGCCTACCATGAACATTTAATCCTTTTATCCCTTAGAATCCATGCACATCCTGTTAGGTTAGCCACATTATAAGCCAATTTTTCCTATCCAATTAACTCTTGAAGTGAAATTGCATAATCTAGTTGAGCTTAAGTGTGGGGGAATCTATCTTGTGTTGTGTTACCACATTATGTGATACTTTGGGTGGAAAATTAAATTCTGAATAGATGTGTTTGCTGCTAAAGAAAGTCATTATATTAAAAGTTGTGTCTTTTCTGGAGCTTTCATGACAATTGAAGCTGTGCCTTTTCTAGAGATTCTAATTGAGGTGGAAAGTTGTGCCTATCTGGAGCTTTCAAGAAAATCATGTTTGAGAAGATTGACATTTTTGATGCTAAAATGAAAAATGGTGTAAACTTTTCATGACTTTTCATGATGATGGAGCTGAATTGATACTATGGGGATTGAGGAGAAGACCATATTTAAGTGAAAATTGGATTAATTCAATTTTGCTTCAAAAAGAGTCAAACCCTCCTCATCCATCCTCTGAATTTTTCACATCTAAATCCTACCAACCGAAAGCCACAGAACAACCCTGAAAAGTCCTCATGATAAACATATGTCATTGACTCACATTGGGTGGAGGTGTAGGAATTTATCAAGCCTATGGTGACCCTTGTATGAGTTTGGATGAGAAAGACATTGCAAAAAAAATTGATATTTGTGTGATGAGAGAAAATTCAAGCGAGGTAAGTGTTTTGTTCATAGGAGGATAAATGAAGTGGGAATATATTGAATGATATAAATGGAGAACTTGAAATAAGGTTTTTTTAGGCATGATATATTTTGTTTCTTGGTGTGTAATTGTTTGATCTCAAGGATATGTGTTTTAAAATTTGTTTTGATTTGATATTGATGTTTACTAGACATGAGGTTTTGCCCAGGAGTGCAAAAGGGTAAGTGTGGGGGAGTTGATAAAACACTATTTTGATGAATATTTAATTAATAATAAATGATATAATTTCCTCACATTGTGCTAAATATGTTTATTTATAAAATATTTGGGATTTGATCATTCATTTGAAAATTTACTGAAAATTCCAGTTTTACCCTTTATAGTGCAATATAGTATTTCGAAGATAAATATTTTTATATTTATTATTAGAATTTGATATTTTGTAAAAGTGTTCCTAACTTAATTTCCTACAACTTTTATTCAGGATACTAGAGCTAAATAGTGCATTTGTTTGTTGAAAATGGTTCATGAATTCAAAGTTGGGCTGGACTCTCCAGAATGGACATAGGTTCTGTATTTGGGCCATAACTTCTTAATCCATGCTTGGATTAGGTCCAAAGATTGAGAGGAGCTCGGGGATTCATTTTCTCACAAATCATCACCCTGTAAGGGGAGCTGGTTCACGCGTTTTGGAGGTTAAAATGGCGTTGAAATTTGTATTAAAATATTTGGCTGAGATTTCCCATTCACACTTGAAAACTCTTTAAACCTAGCCTCACCTCCACTCTATAAATTAGTGTTTTTCTCATTTGGAGGGGTTGGGACGTGCCTTAGAGGATTGGGAGAAGAGGTGAAGTGGTTCCTTGCCATTTAAATTCACTATTGGAGGAGGGAATCTTTCAAGCTAGGATCTCCTCCAAATTGCTCTTCTCTTCCTCCTCTTTGTTGTAATGTTTTTTCTCTTTCAAAAAACTTATTAGTTCCTCTTTAATTTCTTCTATTTTACTCTATTTTGATCATTTTTATTCTTCATTAATCTTCCTATTTGGGATGGAACTCAAGAGTAGAAGCGTGATTGGGTTATACCCATTCTAAACTGTTGCAAATGCAATTCGCTTCTACGATGATTACACCGCCCATGGAAGAGTAGTTATTTTTAGTAATCGATCTACCTCTCACCTTTTAATTAATTTATTTTGAATCAATGATATACTGTAATTCACTAAACATGATCCATTAATTGAGTTTTTAAATTATAAGAAACTAAGTGAGCAATTGAACAATTAACACAAAACGCGCGAGGTTGTGATTTGTGTGAATTGTGAGTGCGCGATCTTAATCGGTAATTCAAGACCACACGGGATCAATTTGTAGAGTTCAAATACAATACCTAAACTCAATTAATCCTCATTTCCAGAGTGGTGATGTGCCTTAATTTACCACTGACCATAACCTAGCCTTAGAACATCAATCAAAGCAGGGTGCTACGATAACATGTTCTGAAGCTAGCCTAGGGTTTAATTAATTTCATCTTTGTGGTAAAGTTAATTCTCGTAGGGTTCGGGATTTAAAAAACTAAGGTATAATAATTAAGTGAATGTTAATTTAAATGATAATGATTACAAATACAGTGAATATGTATAGTTAGATCGATTACGCCTTTTAAAATATTTTTAAAAAAAACATCTTCTTGTTGTGTCTTGTTGTGTCTTTTTAATCAAACTTTATTTCAAAATTAAAAACAAAAAAAAATGAAATATTCTTCCAGAAAACTTATTCAAGTTTTATAAACCATAAACAACCACCCCCCATCCTTTCAAGTATTTTTTTTATTCTCTTTTCTTTTATTTTTTTAGAATACCTCTGAAAAGTTGTTTTAATTCACTTCCTCTTTTGAGGGATGACCTTGGTCAGCCACTCAACTGCACCTAAGTACCCCAAAAACCACTAATCATTTGAGGGCGCACAGGACAACGCTCTTTCAAGAGTTTTACTAAAAATCTAAATATCCTCTCGTATATTAAACATATTATCGTGGAGAGATCTATTCCATGTTAAAAAATCAATAATTACCTCTTAAATTGTTCTAACTTATATTTTTTAATACCTTCTCATTTTATACATTGAATTATTCCAAGAAACCCATAGATCATTATCAACTGATCTTATTCCATAGAATTTGGATTGTTACTTCAAGTAATTATTAGTGAAATGTTTTCAAATAATTCATAAATAATTATAATACTATTATTTTTTCATATGTTATCAATATATTTCACTAAGAAAACCTTGGAATTCCCAATAACCTCTCGTAGACACATATCCCATGATTTAATGATTGATTTCATTTATAAATAAACCCTTACATCTTACACATTTATTAACTACTTTTAATGTCACAATCCATTATTTTTATATCTAGTATATATTTTCAAAAAAAATAAGTTTTTGACATTCAATTAGAAAAATATAATAATAATGGAAAGTGACTGTGTTATTTAGAATTTGAATGGAGTTTAACATGTTTAATGGTAAAAAGGTTTTTTCATTGTCAACATAATAACTTATCATAAACCTTTTTTAACCAATATTTATTTGAAAGTATTCTCTTTACCATTCCTTTCCATATTCTTATTGAATACCAATTTAGACCTAGTGGGTTTTACATTAATTTAAAGTTGTATCCAAATACTTACCTGATGTTTGTACATGGAGTTCATTTATAAATTTATAGCTACTTGATAGTTTATAAGCTTATTTTACATTTAATTCTTCCATATAGAATAAGGATTCATTATTATTAATGGATAATATATCACCTAACTCAGTGATTGAAAAATAATTTCTCTTTATGATATATTTTTCTAATACAGTTTGTTCCGGTAGAAATTATTTTCCCATGATCTCTTGTGGAACTTGTTACTATTATAATTACTTTTACACCTTGAGACTTTACTTTATCAAAGTCTATCTTGTGAATCATATCTTGGAATGAAAATGGAATAATTACAAGTCTCCATTATTGATCCCACCATAACAATCAAGGTGAAATTTTTTCTTTTACTAACTCTATGATTTTGATGTGTATAAAAAAATATGAGTTAAGGAATAATCAATATTGTGCATTTAATGATCGATGAATTCTTGGTTAAGATGTTCTTTAGCTCACTCACCCGAAGCATCTTTTATATTTTTACCATGATTATTCTTTACTTCACTTTTAATTTTTTTTAAATATTTTAAAACAATATCATTTTTCATTCATATATTAGATATGTGTATATCTATTAATGATATCATCAAATCTCATTAATTTTGAGGATTTATCTCTAATTTATACTTTCATTGCACTAAAAATGATATTTATTAGTGGGTTTTTTAGCGTTTAGCAGTAGTTGAAACTTAAATGAGATATCATGAATCATTTTTCGACACATTTAGAAAACGACTTTGAATTGATTTTAAGGTGGTTTTAAGAACAACAACTAAACCATTAGTATTTGTTTTTAATATTTTTTTAGTTATTTATTATTTATTATTAGCGATATTTATTATTTATTATTCCCACCATTTTCTAGGCCACTTGGAATTACCCTGTAAAATCAAACATATATATGTGTATGGTGAGATTTGAACCCCTTAACTCTTGGTTATTCTATGAAGCTTTAACCACTCCATAAAACCCTTTATGTGGTGACTAAATAGACTTTAATATAATTATATATATATTGATAAATACATGTAAACACATATATCTATGTGTACATATATTTATTAATAATTTTTAAATACATACATATAAAGATATAATTACATATACTTATTTATATATATATATATATACTAACATAATATAGATAAATGTATATAAATATACATAAATAAATATAAATATCTATAAATATATATAAATATCTTTAAATATAAATAAATTTACATAAATATATATAAATACACATAAATACATACATATGTATAATTGAATATAATTTTATATATTTATACTGACATAATATATACAAATATGTGTATATATATGTGTGTGTGTGCCAATGAGCTTGTACCCAAGTGGTACAAGCTCCTGCTTGGCATCCAAAAGACTCGGGATCAAATCCAGGCAGGGAAGAATTTCCGGAGTACTGTAGCAGTACTGTAGTAGCAGCAGAACTGTTGCAGCAGCAGAGGCACTATTGCAGGGTACTGTAGCGGCGGCGGGTACTGTATCAGGTACTGTAGTAGCACAGGTACTGTAGTAGTACTGTTCACCGAGGGGTCCTTTGGGCCAAAAAATAGGCTTTCAAGCCTTGCATTCAGGCCACTTGGCCTTGGGCCTTCGGGCTATGTTATGGGTCTCCCTCTACCCACACTAAAGAGGACTTTGCTTTAAATAATAAATTGAGGCTTCGGATTAAAAAAACAAATATATATATATATAATTTTATATATATATATACATATAAGTATCTTTAAATATATATAAATATATTTAAATTTACATAAATATATATAATGATAGATATATATATATTTATATATATATATACATATAAATATACATATATATATATGTGCATATAAATATCTATAGAAATTTATAAATACATATAACTATATATATATAAATATATAAATACATATAAAAACACATAAATATACAAAAATACATTTAAATATCTATAAATATATATAATTATAAATAAATATACCTAAATTTATATAAATACATATAAAAACAAATAAAGATACATAAATACACACATAAAGATATATATATATATATAAATACACCAATATAATATTTATTTATACATTCAAATATATATTTATAAAATTAAATTTATATATGTAAATATATTCAAATATGTATATTTATTTATTTATTTATTTATAAATTAAACTGAAATATAAAAAACAAAAAAAAATCAATGTCATAATATCCATATGAATGTAATCTTAGAGAAGAAATTAAGTCTTCACTAAAAAATACAAGAATTCCCTCTTAAACAAAGTTGAAATTCCATTGAATGTTAAAAAAAATAGGGTATACCAACTAAAAACTCAGTTTTGGAGGCCTTTGTGCCTTTTTTGAACAAAAAAGTAGATTATAGGGTTATTTAATGTTTTACAATGTAGATCTCTATATAAGATTTCATTGGACAGCTCATGGGGCCTAAACAGACACCCGAATCAAAAGTTATAGTCGTCTAAAGTTCAAGTCAAGTTTCCAAATTATCTTAAGATATTAATTAATTTATTAATTTTTTCTACCACTAAATTATTATTAAATTCCTATTAATAAATACTTATTAGTAAATTTTAAATTAATATTTATTATTAGTTATTTTATAAACCATTTTAACTAAATATATTATATATTCAATGTAAATACATATTTAGTATTATATAAATCATATTTAATAAAATATATTATATCTATATTAATAAAAATATATTTATATACTAAAATATGATATTTAATAGCATATAATGTGTCTTTTCCAAAGTATACCTTTTACCAGTGCTAAATATATATATTTATATATATATATAATAAATAGAATTATATAAGAATAAAAATTATATATATATATATATATATATATTTGTGTGTGTGCATGTATTAATATGTAAATATATACATCTATATAGAGTTATTTATTTAAAATTTTTAGTTTAAAAATAATTCATAATTTATAATTTATAATTAACAATTAAAATTTATTAAAAATTTGAAATAATAAATAATTTTAAAAATTAATTTATAATTATTAATTATTAAAAATTATTTAAAATGTAACTACTTAACAGTAATAATTATTGACTATTATTAATTTTGGTGTGTTTTTTTGAAAACAACTGTTTAAAATTAAAATAATTAAAATAATATTTAAGATTTAGTTATGTTAAAATTTTCACTATTTTGTGGAAGTGTTTTCATAAAGTGGTACAAATTGATGGCAATTTTTATAAATAATTCCTAAAAAAATTAAAAAAAATAGATTTATTAGTGATTCTAAAAACTACCACTAAATATCATTTTTATTGTAGTGTTGAAATATTTCGCATATTTCTCTCTAAACTAAATCAATAATCCTTTTGGATTTATCATAATTAATTCTAAAAGGTGACTTGGTCATTATACCTTATAATAAATCATATCAAATACCTAAGAGTTTTATCTTAATAGAGTTTAAACATCCTTATTGATATATCTTTGGAAATTTTATTTTGGTATTACTTTGACTAAGTGTTATCTTATCATAATTGGGTATTATGTGAGTCTTATATATTATATTCATTATTTATTACCTATATAGGATATCTCCAATTCAATTATAATAATACTGTTAATAAATATTTTAAAAGAATATTAATCAATTATGGTACGCCATAAAAAAATTATTTCTGAACATAAAATAAAACATCCAAATAACTCCATTGGTTTGTGTCCTAGCTTGATAAATATTTTAGATCCCATAGTTCTTGGTGAGTTTAGGTTATTATATTTGGTAAAAACCTTTCTTAATGTGCCCATAGTTCTTATAGTACCTGATCATGCTTTTATTCCTTTATATGTCATTGAAGAAAGTTTAATGATTCTATAAAATGTTTTTGAGATGGGTTGGAGATTGGATGAAGTGGTTCTGATTGAGTTTGAGTGAATTATAGAATTCCCTATATTCATGTAGTAGAATTTTGGTAGTGGTAGTTCACATAGACAATTTACATTGCCCTACTACGTATGTGATCCATGTAGCCAATCCATCCGTGTAACCAAATTCACATATCCAAATGATGTTACTTAAGAAAATATAAGTTTTCAAATAGCCAAATGGTCTACGTAACCAAATGATCCATGTATCCAAATCCTGATGATAATGACGTAGCCGATTATATGACGTAGCCAAATGCATATTCATATAATTGACTTGCTTAGGCAAATATAATATGTAGTTGATTGTTATCAACATATCTGATTCCTAATTTTTTCACTATATATGGATTCAAATTCTTCATGTTTTTATAATGTTAATATTTTGATGATGAATCAATTATGGAAATTCTTGGATGGGTTTGAATTATTTCATAATCATTGGATTTAGGTTTTAAGTTGTGATTCTAGCATGTTGTTCTATGATGTAGTTACTGTTTTTACTATAGCTATGAGGATATTGGGGTAATTTTGAATATATATTTTCTTCGTTACATTAATTAAGATAAAGGTGTGGGGTAGTATCATATATAAATGAATTTATGAGTATTTTTTCTGCTATGTGAAAAAAGTATAAGAATATGATTTTTAAGTTGATGTTGAATGTTCAGGTATCAACATTTGATGAATCTTGTGACTTTAGTATACTTGATTTGAGTATTTGAATATTTGTTTAGTGAAATTCAAGTCAGAACTATGGGAAATTATATCTTTCATATTTTATAGGATCATGGAAGTGGATATTCTTCTTTTTTTATCGAATAAATTTTATTTATTTGGTGATATTCTTCATCTTGTAATCATATTATCTACTGAAGCGTGAATATTTGATATTGGGTGTAACTCTTGATGTGTGTGGTGGGATGTCATACAAATTCTTGTAAAATGAATTCACTTGTGGTTATAGTGAAAATAATATGTGTTTGGGAGATAACCAACCATGGAAAGGAGTAGGATTCCATAGTGGATCTAAAAATTGTAAAAAAAAATTGATCCTTGATCTTTTATTTTCTTAATGTTCATATGAGGTTGAGTTTTTTTGGAGTAGATCATACTCTGATAATCTAAAGAGATTTATTTCTATTAAAAAGAAGTTGTTAAAATATCCCTCCACTAATTTAACCCCCCTTCTCAGTGGAAGAAATAGATCTTACCATGAAATTAAATTTGTATTAGATCCAGGTTCCTCTCTAGGATCCATGAAATTACTTTTTAGAATGGATAATGTTAATTTAGTCTATAGTAGGGTGTACCAAAAATCAATGGAAAAAATATCATAGTTGTAAGAATAAAATTTTTTTCATATCTTTTATCTCTTGCAATAGATTTTTGTGATGAATACATAGTAGGGTTTCCATACTTTATTAATAATAGTCAACTAATGTTTTCTGACAAGTGTGATATGGAATTGGATGTAAAATCACAAAATTTTATTCTCATGTCATTATCAAAGAAAGTGTAAAAAAAAATTATAAGACTAAAAACTGTAAAAGAAATCTAGGACAAGTTAGAGATAGTTATGAAGGCAATATGAAAGTCAAATAGGTAAAGATACAGATCTGAATAAGAAAATTTTAATACATAAAAATGAAAAGGTATGAATGTGTTAATGATTTATTTACTCGAGTAAATGAAATTGTAAGTAATATTTGAGGCTTTGGTGAGAAGCTTCATGATTCTACAATTGTGAATAACTTGATAAGAAATTTTATAGATATATTTGATACCAAAATTTTATTACATAGAGATATATAATATCTTTCTCTTGATATAATACATAGTAATCTCTTCAATTATGAAATTTTAAAGCTTCTAGAATTCAAAATGTAAGTGAATGATGGGATGGACTTTGAATCCATGAGGAATATGAAAAATGTACAATTATGAAGATTTTGTTGAATCAAGTGATTCTGATAATGAATAATAATAAAAAAAGAGTTGCTACATTCATTTTTAAAAAAATCATAAGGTTAAAATAAGAAAAAATTTACATTATATGGTATATGTTATAAATGTAATGGTCTTGAACATTATGCAATTAATTTTCTAAAGACTAAAGGGGCATATTATGAATTTGAAAATGATAAAAGACTCAAATAAAGAAGTGAAAACAAATTAAATATGATTCAAAGGTAAGGGAAAGTAGTAAGAGATTTCAAATAACTAAAATAAAAAATCAAATGATCAAATAATAGGAAAATGATCTTATATCATGAAATAATTATAATAAAAAAATACATGAAAATTTACATATTTTATGGCTCATGTTCAAAAACCATTTATTCATTAATCAGTGACTAAGATTATTTAAAAACAATATATTATGAATATATGCTCAATTATGATCTTGAGATATGTCTTGATAAAGACACCATTATAAAGAAAGTTAATAAGAAGTTGGTAAAAGAGAACCAAGAACTGTTTGATCAAAACGGTGATCAAGCTTTGTATAAAAAAAATAAAAACCTCTAGTTGAATATATGGAATATGAAAAGATGATTAAATATCTTAAATAAAAACTCTCCATGAAGGATGAAAAATTATCAATTACATAATCAAAATGTCTTTAATCAGAGAAATATACGAAAAATTTCAAGGAAATTAAATCTCTATTAATGTCAAAGGAGAATCCTCTAGAGATGTTAGAAAAATTATAGTAAATTTTTCATCTAAAAAATCTATTTACAAAAATAATGAAACTAATAATATAGGTTTAAATATTAATTATATTTTAATATGAAATTAGAAAAATTGAGAGAAATTTCTTGGAAGAGTAGCTGATGAAATAATAAAATTTCATAAAATATCTATTCTAAATCAAAAATGAAATCAATCCCAAATAGTTCACCAAATGTCAAATTTTGGATAGAAAAATTCTGGATACATATCTAGATTTTCATGAAAATTCATAATTTAGGGTTGTTTATGGTTTTGTGGTATGTTAGGACATAAATATTTTATATTTTTATATAACATGTCTTTACCTAAGAGAAGATAAGAATCCAGGGGGAGACGTTCCAATGATAAAGAGGATGATTCTAGAAAAAATCATGTCAGGATAAAAACTAGCTACAATATGAAAAAAAATAGGTTTGATTGTCTATAAGATCTATGTGTTAGGTGTGATCAAAAGGGACATAGAGAAGAAAAATTCATGACAAAATTATCTCATCAGTTCCCTCTAAAATATAAAGGGAATACAATTCATGTGCACAATAAAGAAAAGTCATTCTGGTTAGAATTTTCTTTAAAGAGAGAAAGAAGACAAAGGCATGGATACTTCATAATAGGTGTTCCTCCCACATGATAGGTGATACTAAAATTCTTAATAACATTGAGAAACATGAAGTAAGTTCTATAACATTTAATAGTGAATCTTCCTTGAAAATAAAAAGTACTGGAATAGCTCAAATTGAGAATGATATTTTGAAATTAGATGATGTTCTTTATGTTTAAGGGATAAAACAAAACTTATTGAATGTTATCCAACTTTTTGATAATAGACATGAGATTAAATTCAATATAGATACATACATCATTAAAATTGAAATTTATGGAAAAAATTCTCTCAAGGTAATAGAAGAAATTGAAATTTATTCTTGATTGGATATTATTTCAATACATGTTACATGACCATGAAAGAAGAGAACATGTTATGGAATAAAATACTTGGGAATATTGGACAAATAAGTCTAATAAATTTTGTAAAACATGAACTGGTAAGATATTTACCCAAGTTGATAAGAGATCAAGATGAAATCTATAGAAAATGTCATATGGGAAAGATAACTCAAAAGACTCACAAGAACGTGGATATTAATTCCATATGAAGATTGGAATTAGTCCATGCTGATATTTATGGGCCTAAGAGATAGAAATAATCTTGAGGTTATCTTTATTTACTTACATTCATATATGAATTTACTCGGATGACCAATGTTCTTTTCATCTAAAAAAAGTCTTAGGTGATTAGGATATTCAAAATGTATAGAACATAGGTTGAAAATGAGCTTGGTTTGAGTATCAAAAAACTGAGATCTAATAATCAGAAAGAATATAAAATTGATGCATTTGAAACATATCTTATCAAAGATTAAATCAAGCATCAGTATATCTCACCATATGCACCATAAAATAATGTTTCAAAATTATTCTTGGGGTTTCTGATGGAATTTGGAGACTCCTTAAGCAGTTCCAGTGAGTTTCCAGGGGGTCGCTGCGTTGATCTGCAATTATTCGGAGGGGGGGCTTTGTGTTTCTGCTGATTTGTTTTTTGTAGGGGTTTGGTTTTGATAATTCAGATCTGTTCGATTGGCTATGATTATGGATTTTTTGGGTTCCTGATTTGACGTCACTGGCTCTTCTCTTCATTTTCACACTGATTTTCTTTCCACCATCTATGTCCTACTTCGGATCCGATGAGGGTTCCTTCATGGTCTGAATGAAAGAGATCCATGCCCAGAGCGGAGCTTCTAGTTTAGGATGACCCAAATCCTCTCATTGGTAGCATTCCCTTGGCATAATGTCGGGAAAACCAGTCCTATGAGAAAATGTCTTGAAGTGGTGTCCTTTGTAATGTCTCATGGGCCTCTACGACGGTGTTGGTGAGGTGTCTTGTTGAGTGTGATGAGATTCAACCAGGATAGTCATTGATGGTGGTGACATGGTCTTGATATTGGTGGTGATACAGCTAGATTGACTGCATGGATTTTTCTCGAAGGAGATTTTAGAGTAGGTGTTTCATCTTTGGAGGGAATTTTGGATTTAGTTGTTTGAGAGGGTATGGCGTCAGCTGTCAGATCGGGCCTATGCTTTGACATAGGACACTTGCTTGCTGAACTACCATGCAAAGGTGGAGTGTTTCATCACGATTATATGCTGGGGTGGGGCTGATTCATGTTGTTGTCTAGTTTTTTCTATCTTTTACCCTCAGGTCATGTGATGTCCTATGTCCATGAAGTCTGGGTTCCCCCCTTATTCCCTTAAAAGGGGGATTATCTTATCATATAATAAAAAAATTGAAGGCCTTTGGGCCATTGGAAAAAGGCAATAGGCTGGGAAAAGTTTAAGAAAAGGTTGATGATAGAGTCTTTATGGGATATTTATCTAATAGGAATGGATAAAAATTATATAATAATATATTACATTACATTTTTGAGTGTTCAAATGTGTATAATAATAAAAATATTGGTAAATGAGTCATCATATTCAATTAGATTTTAATTATCCTATAGAAAAAAGTGAGAAGATTTCTGAAAAAATGGTTGAAGAAATTGTTGAAATCATACTGAAAATAATTGATGCTAATTAAAAATATTCCAATGATAAATATGAATCATAAAGTGATGAAAATAATAAATTTTAGATGTTAAATAAACATGTTGAAATAAATAATATCATTGGGAATCATAATGTGTAAGTTTAAACTAAAAGAAGGATAATAGTGGAGAACCAAACAGCTCTTGTATTACAGGTTGATCCAAGAATAGTGGTTGAGTCTATTAAACATAATGAATGTATAAAATATATGAATGAATAACTTAGTAAAATTGATAATATCTCTACATGGTAAATTTTTCCTAGAATAAAAAATAAAAATGTGATTGGTACATAATGGGTTTTCAGAAATAAAATGAATGAGAATAGAGAAGTAACGTGGAATAAGGATAGACTTGTTTACAAAGGCTGATCTCAAATGGAAGGATTATACTTTGATGATACCTTTTCTTTAGTTTCTATACATTATACAATAATAATTTTCATGTAAGTGGAAGCTCATAATAATTAAAAGGTATATTAAATGGATGTAAAGTTTTCTTTTCTAAATGGAAACCTTAAAGAATAACTCTTTATTAAATAATGAGAAGTTTTAATTCTTGATAATGATAAAATAATGGTCTATAGATTTAGTAAATAGTTATATATCTTGAAATAGGGTCTAAGGGCCTAGTATTTTAAACTTCATGAATTTTTGAGAAAAATTGGGTTTTTCATAAGAACTATTGATTGTAACTTGTATTTAAAGAAAGATATATTGTACACACTGATAGTGATTGTATATGTGGATGACATAATTTTTTCTAGTAATAATAGTTTCTTATGTGACTAATTCAATAAAATTATGAATAAGAATTTTCATATGTCTATGTTAGGGGGAACTAAACTATTTTATGGGGTTACAGATAGAGAAAAATTTATATTTTTTCTTTATTTTAAAAGAAAGGTATGACAAA
The DNA here is from genome assembly GCA_963277665.1 of Viscum album. Lineage (NCBI taxonomy): Eukaryota > Viridiplantae > Streptophyta > Magnoliopsida > Santalales > Viscaceae > Viscum > Viscum album. The sequence goes on from OY728158.1 coordinate 791,569,410, forward strand.
GAACTATTGATAAAGTTTGTAATGGAAGATTAAAAATAGTTTTCTACACCTATATCATTTATATATTTTTTGATAAAATATAAACAAAGAAGCAATTTTGATCAGAAGAAATTTATAATTATGATTACTAGCCGTTTGTATCTCACGGTGACCAGACCTGACGTTGCCTATATGGTGACTCCATGTGCAAGGTATCAATTTGAACCGAAGGAGTCACACATTCATGAAACTAAAATAATTTTTAGGTACGTACAAGTCACAATGAATTATGGATTTATCTATATAAGCATTGAATATATATACTTTCTTGGTTATACTGGTGCAGAATGGGTAGTTGACTATACATATCACATATCCACATCAGGTGGTGTGTTCTTAAATGGTGATGTGTTAGTTGGTACAGTAAGAATCAAAGTTCAGTGACCATGAGTACAGGTAAATATGAGTATGTAATGGTTACTCATGTAGTTACATGGGCTTTATATATGCAGGATCATCTTGAAAATTTGTGGGTTGATATTTAGAGATCGTTGGAAATTCTTTGTGATAATAAGAGTGCAATTGATCTTTTGAGAAATCCCATTCAACACTCTCAGTCTAAACATATTGGAATTTGATATCATTTTTCTAAAAGAATGTAGATTCTTGTGAATAAAACTCTTATATATTGGAAACAAATATCATCTTGCAAATATCTTTATAAAATCTATGACATGTGATAGATTCTTGGAGTTAAGAATTAAATTTCATTTTCAACCTTCCCCACACACTTGATCATTTGTTTCTTTGAGATCCCACATGGTCCTTTGGATTATGTTTCCAAAGGGAGGGATAAGTCTATGATGAATGGGGGCATAAGTCACTAGGGTATTTTTTTAATATGATAATGTTAAGGGTGTTTTCTCAATGATGATAAATTGTGGAATGAGTTTGTGATGAAGGTAGTTACCCAGTGGGGTTGAAGTGGTGGTCTTCAATAATTATCCTCAAATATGATTAAATTGTTCTATTGTTTTCAGAATTAAGTGATTTTAAAGGTATGGTAATTTAAGGGGTTCTAAATTTCTGTCAATATATATAAAGGTAGAGATTAAAGAACCCTATATATTTGTGGCCTAGCTTTAGAAATATTGAATATAACATTGTTCTTGGTGATTTTAGGTTGTTTTATTTTTTTAAGCATTTATTGAGGTGGTCATTAGTTCAAGCAGTTCTTGATCTAGTTTCAATGGCTTTATATATCATGGAATAAATTTTCATGAAGCTAGAAAATTTATTTGAAATGGGATAAAGGTCTACTATTGTGGTTCTTATTGAGTTTGAGTGAATTTTGGAATTTCCTAGATTCATATAGCTGAATTTGTATAGTGGGAATTCATTTAGCCAATTCATGTTTTCATTTCTACTACACAAGAAATCTATATATCTTATTTATCCATTTAAATTGAATTCATGTAGTTAAATTCATCTACATAGGAGAATATGGGCTTTCACATAGCCAAATGATCCACATATCTGAATGATTCTAGTAGTCAAATCCTAATGAGAATTACATAGACTATTATTCAATGTAAGAAAATGTAGATTCATGTATCCAACTCACATAGGATAATATGATACATATTTGATTGAGAACCATGTAGCTAATTGTTATATAGCAAGTTATTCTTCACATAAAAGATTCAGAATTTTTTCTATGTACAAATTGAAATTATACACATTTTCAGAATTTGAATATTCTAAGGAGAGATCAGTTATGATGATTCTTGGATAGTTGTGAATGATTTTTTAATCATTATCTTTAGTTTTTAATTCATAATTATATCATGTTAGGAAATGATGAAGTTATTTTTTTACTATAGTTTTAGATATCATGGGGTAATTATGAATTCATTTTTTCTTCATTGTAGTAGTTGAGAGAGTGATGTAGAACAATAGTATGTATCAATAAATTTGTAAAATTTTTCTATCATGTGAAAAAAGTATAAGAGGGGGAGTCTGAATTTTAGGTTTAATATTCAATAATCAACATCTAATGAATATTATAACTTTAGAAGATTTTATTTGATTTTGAGAATATTTGTGTGGTGCAACTCAAGTTTTTATTATTGATAATTCATTCTTTCATATTCTACAAGCTTGTGGAATTGGATCTTTATCCACTGATTTCAATGAATCCTAATTTATTTTTTTATCTTCTTCATCATGAAATCATAACTTGTATTGTATCATGAAGCTTTCATGTTGGTTGTGACTCCTGGCCTTTGTTGTGGTATTCCAAATAAATGCTTGTAAGAGGAATTCACTTGTGGTTATAGTGAAAATTATTTGTGGTTATAGGTTAATCGAGCATACCAAAAGAGTATAATTCCACATTGGATATGAACCTTGTAAAAATTATGTGTTCTTTACTCTTTAATTTTCTACATGATCGTATGAGGATTTTCTTTAGAGGATCACAATCTAACAAGTCACAGAGGTTTATTTATATTGAAAATAAATTATAAAAACTTCCCTCAATTGATTCAACCCCCCCCCCCCCCCACCCCCCAAGTGGATGAAACCAATCCTCACAATCACTTAAATATCATTGTGTCTAAACTTGACACTAGGATGATGTTTTTGGTCACAAAAAATATAAAATTACAGTTTTCAAATATTAAAACCTATCCATTAGGTAATGTTAGGATGTGATCTTTTATCATTATCGTATGATTTATGCTACATCACAAACATAAATATCCACTTAAACTCTTGTATTATTTTTATACATCCATGGTTTCTATATATTTATGCAAATGTGTGAGTATAAAATTGTATCTAATACCCAAGAATTAAGAAAATATTCAATTATGAATATACATGAAGTGGGAGCTTATGCTTTATTCTTCTTAAATTCATTGAAATTATTCTTCCATGGGAATTTTCTAATTCATTAAAAGAAAATAGACTCATGTTTATTGGAATACCTATTAATATTTTCTTTCTTGAATGGATGTTGAAAATGTTCCTATAGATTTGTCACCATTCCTTTATTTTTTTTATATCTATATGAACTAAAAAATTATCTCCCTTTTTGTTCTTATAAAAATGAAAAATTTTCTTTGAAATTGTTTGATGTTATTTATTAATGTTGTTCAATTTATAATTCTCAATAAAACTAGAGAAATTGGGTGATAATATATGTGGATTAAAAGGAAATATATTCCTTAAATCCCCATTTTCATGAGATTAATTTGGGGGAAATCATATTTAATGATTCACCATATTGTAATATCATGGATAACATGTATTTCATAGAACTATGCTACCTTAGTTTAATTTTAATATATAATTAAAATGGAAAAATAGAGTCCTTTATAAATTTCATGCATAATATGCATGGCAATGTCATATAAAATGATTAAGGAAATCATGAGGAAGGTATGAAATAAATATTTCTTGCCACTACCTTTATCCACTCATGTGGTTGTAGAATATGATAATTTGTATCATATAGAATAGAGTATGCCAATGATTATGATTATATGGGTAGCTGAAAATTGAACTTATATGATTCTATCATTAAAAAGGAACTATTAAATTTGATACAATAAGGGTAAGATAAATTAATGTATGCATTTTATGCATGTGTTGGATAAGCTGTTAACTCATGTGTTATAGAAAAAAGACCAGGAACCGGTGGAAGCTGAACCTAAGAAATTATTAAATAAAAAGAGATAGAGATTCAAGAATACAAGCTGTTTTTATATAAATGAGTTCTCATCAAACCAAATCTATCTGCCTCCACCATTGGGGCACAGTAGTTAGGGGCTGGGAAAGACCACATCGTATCAATTTCAATTATTGCCCTTTTTTCCAAGGAATATTCCACCTAATTGGCCTCCGGATAGACTTGTGAAACAACCATATGAATTTGAGTGATCTTGATGAGATAGTAAACCTACTGAGATAGCACACGCCAAGGCACATTACAGGTCCTTGTTCTCAAATCATAAACCACGCGTTACGTGTCCTTGGTTCTCTCCTATTCTACCTTCTTTATGCCAGAGTCACTACCATGTCATGAAGTTTTGAAGAATCTAATCCATGCAAAAAATGATTCAATTGGACCATGGGTACCTCCATAGGTGGGATTAATTTATATTCCACTCCATTGATCATCATCAAGATCATTTTAAAGTAATGGAGATGATTTAGTGGTTGCTATAGTGTTAGGTATGTATGATTTTATAGTTCTTTGTCTCCAGTTGGATGCATGTTTTAATATTTCTATGCATGGTGATCTTGGGCTCCACACATTCTAATAAGTGTTATTAGATACCCATGAATCCTATAAGTGGTATTAGAGCATCCCATGCACATATATTCTTGAAATCATGTGATAAAATGAATAAATTATTATCATAATGTTTGAATCGTTCCAATCATAAAAAATAATATGTTGAAATTATTCTATGGGAATTATATCATGGCACACAATATTTGATATCATAATATGGTTTAAATTCATATATTTCCAATAGTTGTAGCATTCAAATCCCTCCCATCATATAATATGGATTCTTAAATTGTATATCTAAAATAAGAACATAGTATCATAAGTATGATATTATGAATATCATTATATATGATATACAATATTTCAAGTAACGATACAAATTTAAGTCATCAAATATGAATGTTAGCATGTCCTGAGTTTTTCATATTTGTCGACTTGTTTATAAATCATAAAGTGTAATCGACAACTCCTTAAGTTGTGCACTATCAATTATAATCTATGATTCTTTCTGAATAATAGAATACAATTAGATAATAATTTTATTTATATTCAATTATAAATTGAACTAATTATTTATAAAAAATTTATAAATAATGATAAAAGGTATTGAATGAATATTTATTAATTTATAAATAGGTTATAATATTATTAATTATAAAGATTTTATAACTAAATAAATAAATGTTTACAAAGCATTCATTATTTAATATTTTTTAGTATTAAAAGTCAATATTAAAATACATTTTTCCTAAAATTATTTGGCATGCCTTATGAATTAAATCAAGTGTTTATTTAATAATCATAACGGGAAATTTAAAAGGTGTTTATAAATTATATAATAAGTCCAAGATATATAGTGTATATTTATTTATGAATGTTTTATCATTAAATTGAATTGTTCAAATTAAAAAGGTTCCTTATTATAAAAATTATTTAAACCACATAAAAAGTGTTCTGATGATTGATATAATCAATTTTTAAGTAATATTAATTATATGATATTTATATTATGTAAATAGTTTTCATAATATAGATTGGATTACAAAATGTGTATAATTCATATAAATGTCATATATTTAAAGAAAATTTCTTATAATGATTAATATGAAAATTTGATATTATGAAATGAAAATAAAGAGTTTCTATTAAAAATTATGGAATGTACATAACAAATAAGATAAAATTTTAATGTAATTATAATTAGTTTTTCATGAATTGTTCATAAATTATTTGTATCGTGTTTAAATATTTGAATTATTTATTTATTTAAAAGTTACTTCTTACTTTATTCATAGTTATAAATTTTTTATATATTGTGAATGAGTGTATACTTTTTTTTAAGATGTTAAATTGCTTCTTATAAAATTTTCAATCCTTGTACTACATGATAGGTATGTCAATATAAGAATTAGTTTTCATCTACCATGACATAAGTTTCTAGTTGAAGTTATTATCTTGAATTGAGTTGTTAAATATATTTTATACATATTATTCATTATATTTATAATGAATTGGATTATCTATTGAGTAAATTCTTCTTGGTGAGAGGGACTTGGGGTCAAAATTTGCACTCCCTTGGTGGCCATTACTCTTTCTATAAAGGTGGGGGGCAGGTATTTGTCATTATAGGCTTAGTCATGTGAATATTTTCAATATCATATAAATATTATCCTTTACTTGAAGAGTCTATATACCTTATGCATGAGATGCATTTGGATATGTGTAGATATGTTTTGCTTCTATTTTTGGGTGAGTGACACAAACCTATGGGTTGTGTAAAGATTTACAAATCAATATGGTATAAAAATTTTGATTTGGTGGATAGAATGGGATTAAAAAACTAAATCATTAGAATCATTCATGCATAAAGGGAATAACATGAGATTAAGTGGTGAGATTAAAACCTCTATAAATACACAGTTTTAGATTCCATCCAAAAAAGTACTTGTCAAGATCCTGATCATTCGGTATGGGTGACCATACCCATTAGGTTCTCAATATTATCTTCTGTAAGGAAAGAAATTAATGGGTTAACTCTAACCATTAAGTTTCTTATTCTTGGTTCTTGTTTTAGGTTACACTTAGCAAGAAAATCCTAACCATTAGGATACCATAGGAATAGATTTGAGTGAATTTTTTTGGTGTAATTGGATAAATATTTTATCCACACAACTATACAAGATTCGTATATGATATTATTGGTAATAATTATCTACCAAATATATTCATGGCTTATTTACATTCACAAATCGATTAAATTCATGATTAAATATGAATATTGGCCCACTAATGGATTTGATGAGTTTAAAGGGGGTTAACATTTTAGTGGAGACTATTCAGTAAAAGTATTTATTAAATGGTAATAAATCATGATACTCATTTGATAAAAGGTTATGTTATAGATAATATCATCATTGTGAAACATAGATTTGATATCAATTCTATAGGAAGGAGAAGCATAGTATAAACAACTCTTAAGACAAGTAACTTAAGAAAATTTCTTAAGTGAAAGAAAATATATATATTAGTGAAACACCTTCCTAACACTACAAAAAAAAAAGGAAACTATCCATGTTTTCTTAAAACATGGTTATATTTTAATTCAAAACTTTTTTTTAAAAATCATGGAAAATTTAGCTGCATTTTAAAACATGGATAAGTAATCAGTATTTTTTAGCTATATTTTATATAATTGATAATTTATTTTTATCCATGTTTTCAAAACATGGATAAATTAAATAATAAATTTAAAATAATATATATATACACACATGTAAAAATATATAAATAGATACATAAATACTATGACAACTTGGGTTTTTGAGCAAAGGTGAAATTCTAAGGGAATTTGAATTTTTGCGTTTGCTGGATGGGTCATTCTTTAAACTGAGGTTTAGAATATAATTTTGAGAGTTGTAACAATTAAATATGTTTTTTCTTGGACTTAGTTAGTCTCAAGGGGTCCTTTTAGAGTATCTTTTATTTGTAGGAGTGTTGGACCATGAAAATACAAGGTTTGGAGGGTCTGCACAGGGCACATGACTTGTCTGGAAACATGAGGCACTTAGTAGAAAACTATGAGCCTATAGTAATTTAGAAAAAACACCCTACATGGTATGTGCACGATTTACCCAAATCATTCACCTATCCCACACAATTAGTGCCAAATGGATAGTATACTCACACTATTCATCGCATGGTAGGTGCACGATTTGGATAATCATGAAACCCATAACATGAAATGTTTTTTTAATAAATTAAATTAATTAAACTAAAATTAAAATAAAATAAGTTAAAACCTAAGATACCCCTCCATTCTTCATCCCATCATCACATTATTTCCCCTATTCTTCTCCATGGTCGTACACCCCTCCCTCTGTTAAGCTCTTGTTCCTCATCGTTGCACTATGATTCCTTTGGGATTCTCCATCATCACCTCGATATAAGGCCTATGGCTCCCTTATCCTCCCTTGGTTGGATGATTTTTCTTCTCCCTATCACTCTATTCTCTTCATCCAAACCCTAGGGTTAGGGTTGACCCATTTTTTGGTTGTTTCTTCCTTGGTTAGGGTGTACGAAGGGCCTCTCGGGTCGACCTTGTGTATGTTTTAGTATTCACTATTGAAGGCGATGTGGTTTAGTCCTTTTCAGTTTTTCATCACCTCTTGAGGTATTTTTTCTCCTGGTGCATTATCTAGACCAATTTTATTTGTGGTATTTTGGTAATTTTGAGTCCCTATTTTTATCTTTAGTGTGTTTTGGTCATCCTTGAGGCAGGTTCGAGTCGTCGAAGTCAAAGGCGACTTACCTGCGTATGCATAGGTAGGCATATATATATATATGTATGTTCCTCCATTATATATATATTCACCCATGGTGGCATGAATATATATATATATATACATATATTAGGGCTATGTGTTCTTATGTATATATATGAAAAATGCATATGTGGGTAAGTGTAAATAGGTATATGCATATATAAGAATATATGTAAGAATCCCCTTGTACATATTCCTAGCCATGAGAATATGTACATAGGGGATAGGTGTACTTATGTATATGTGAAGGTGAATATTCTTAGGGGTGTAAAAGAGAATCTTCGATTGGTTGCCGAAGAAAATTTCAGGTGTCGAAGTGTTCATCTCGGTTCTCTCCCCTTTGAGGTAGGATCCCTTTCCTTTTTCCCTTTAAATTCAAGAATGCATTAATTTCTCACTTTTCACACCTTCCATGGAAATTAATTATTATTATATGATTTTTAGAATAAACACTTTTTTAATTTGAATTGGGTATGACTCTTGAAATGATGTTAATTTATGCTAAATGAATTTTTTGGTAAATAATGTCATGTTTTTATAATAAAACCCCTCAATGAGGAGAATTGTATTCTATTGAAAATTAATATGTTCATTGCCTTATAGTTTTGTTATTATGCTTAGGATTAATGACTTTTGTCTTTATCCTTATGCCATATTTTCTTATATTGCTATAAATGAAATGAGTTGTTTATTGAATTGTGCTCATGCATTGAATGGGCCTTTAAAATGGAAATTTCTTGTCTAAAATCGATTTTATCTTTTAAATGATTGGACTTATTAATTAGTCCCTCTTGCTTGAATTATTTCAAATAAAATGATTGTGTAATGTATTTATCTAGACCTAAGGGTAAAAAAATGGATTGATAGCTTATAAATCCCTTGTACAGACTCTCATGCCTTCTTGTTAGATTTTTTGATAGTTAGTAAACATGTCATGGGTGATATCAACTATACCTGTGATGGGCTCACTACACATTATATTTTTATCTCTAGAAGAGTGACATTGATTCCATATAGGAGACCCCTTGGATGGTCTTGAAGTCATGATGGTTGTACCAGGCCTCGAGTGAGACTCGGAACCCTATGTGTGATACCAGTTATGGACTCAGAGGCTGGTACTTGACATTTCACACCATGCTTGGAGTGACACATGGGACTTCATTCCTAGGTCACCATGGAAAGACTCCCTAGCATCAATTATATTTGGATCCCCTCCAGTGATACATGGAATGTCCTATTGGGTTTTTATGGATAGGCTTAGGGTGTCCCATAGTATTTTATTGAATTGGTTTTCTAATTTAATTAAAGAAAAGAAAAATAAACATTTTTAAATAAGTATTAATCCCCCTGGTATTAAAGATGTAGGGAAAAGTCCTCCAAGAAAAACCATGAGCTTGGGAACAATCCACTACCTCTAATATTATCTTATCCAATTTACCATTTTTGGATCCTTTAGTTTAGACTCACTAGTTTAGGCCGAAGAAGGTAAATTAGATGGGTGTACAAGTGGAACCAAATCCAATGTATTTAAGTTATTTATTTATTTTTGTCTTGAATCTATTCACTGTAGTGAACTGCTTAATTTATATTGCACGAAATGGATTAGGATAGACATTGTGGGTGTTAGACTATTGAGATTATATCTCACACCCTGCTCAGAAACCATTTGTACCTGAGTAGACTTTATTTCTGCAGGTATTGATAAAGGGAAGCAGTCAACTTCTAATTTTTTGATTTAAATTACTAGGATAGAGTTTTTGTAGAGTACCGAGATGGTGTTCGAGATGCTCGTGGAGCTAGTCATTGGGAAATTATTCTTTTATTATATTGTATTGTTATTTGTATTTCTTACTTCTTGTACTTGTAGCATCATCATTCATACATGAATTGTGGTAAATTGGTGCTGGCCACTTTTTTCAGTTTATAGTATTCTTCTATTGTTTTTTCTTATTTATTAATACTAGTTTCACTGCTATATTTTAATTTACACCTATTTATAACATTATTCTTCTTGATCTTGAGGGTATAGTCTCCCCACCATACCACCATTGGACCCTCACTACTAATCAGGGGCCTCTGGAATATGGGGATGTGCACTTGAGGCCATGTAGCAACCAGTCTAGCTACTATTTCCATATTCAGTCGGGTTAGGACATTACAAAGTGGTATCACAGCCTTCTTTCCATTTGTCTTACAACTTTGGGATGGTATACAGGAGACTATGAATGTTTTTGTTCTTGGTAAATAGTCATTCTTGGGTGTGATCAACTCACATATGAGGAGAAGTCCAAGTGGTCGGGGTTGGGATTGTTGTCCATGTTGTTTTCATTACAGTTGTTTTGATTTCACCTTGAGTGAATGGTGTACTTTCTGCTACTTATTGATTTATGAATTTATATTATTTTTTCCTTGTCCTGGTATGGAAAGGATGAAGCATTACATGCATCATAATAGAATCATAGAAATTAACATTTCATGCATATACCATGCCATGTAGTTGCATTTACATTTTTTCTGCTGAGTTTGATTGTGTTTCTTGAGTGATATGCCATGTTTTTGTTTTCCTTAGAATATATACTCTTATAAAATGTTTACGTTATTATGTTCCATTCTTCTTGATTTATTTATCATTTTATTCCTTTGTATCATTCTTTTGTGCTTATTAGCATCCTCTCTATGGTTATTGCTTGTTAAAACATGCTAAGTTATGATTTTGAGATATGTAATTGGTTGCATGAGATGAAAATTTATTTGTTGTGATTAAATAGGAACCAGTTATTAGTTTTACGGTGTATGGACACCTTATAATTAAGAAAATTTAACTCGTATACTCAAACCATCTTGGAATTTGTATATACATATAGACCTTTGTTAAAATTCAAGCTTTTTAAGGAAAATGATTTTGATTAATGGGAGTCAAATGAAAACCTATAAAGTGTATGGGTACTTTATGGATTTGTATATGTCCACCCATATCATTGAGCCATGATATATGACCATGTTATAATTTTAAATGGTTATAAATGAAAAAAAATAGTTTAATTTTAATCTAGAATGAATTGGTCACCTTATTAAGGATTGTAACTTTACAACTTGGGATAAATAACCCATTTAGTTAACCTCAAATTTACAACTAGACCCGAGTAGGTTATTTAGGGCATGTTTCATATGAGATAACCCTCTATAGGTGTTTACAATTTTAATGGTTAAATAATAGTTATTGGGTTTCATTCTAAATAACCCAGGTTCGTTTAATGGGACCCTTGTAGGTCGCCATATCTTTTAAAAATATTTTATCTACTAAATCTCCTAATAAAGATGAGATGTTAGAGAAAAATTAATGATTGAAAAGTATGTTTTATGAGACTTTCCTGTTTTTCCTTGGTTCATCAATTAAATCTTTTACCAAGTGATTTTATTTCATAATTGGTATTTGATGTTTGGTTATAAATATTTTAAATGTTTAAATATTGTATGTGAATCAAAGTGATAACTTAAAATAGAACCTGAAGTGATTTCCTTCACTTTTACCCTCTATTAAGGGTACTTAAGGCTTCTCTTTGAGTAACCTTTGAATGAAAACATAGGCTCCTCTTATTTTCTAGCAATGTCTTGGAAGATCGTATCTTGAGCCTAGTGAATTTTGTTTGGCATGACCTAGTGATAGGGTTGAAGCTTGCGCTTTATAATGGGATAGTTTGTAGTAGGTAACACTATTATATCTTAAATTAATTGCTAAATACTATGATCTTCCTATTGTTTGGTGTTTTTCGGGTTTCATTGTCCCAAGTAGGACCCCCTTTGCTTCTAAATGAAACCTTTTTTTGGATGGGTGTTAATGGTATCTTTGGCCTTTATTATAGGTGTGAGTATAAAGTAATGCTTGATTTCAGTAGGTTGGACATGTCTTGAGCATGTTCTCCTGCCTATTAGGTCTCGTTACCTTGTTTCTTTCTTTTGGGTGGCTCAGGAGTTCATTAGACTATTTTTTAGTCATATGAGATAGAATGACTTTGAGCTATATTTTTGCATGATCCATATGATACTAGGATGCATAGGCTGTACAAGATATGGATAGTATCGAGGATGTGTTTTATGTCTTTTGAAACCTCAAGGTAGTATGTATTCACATTCATGGTTCCCATCGTATACTAAATAATGTAATGAACCGGTTGAGTTCGGAGTAATCATGAGTTGTGTGTTGTTCAGTATGTCCTTAGGACATCTCTATAAAAGAGTGAAATGAAAGTTAAAAGAATAAATTTTTTCCTAATACTCATGATTACTTTCAAGAGAGCTGGGTGTTTTGACACACTAGTCAATTTAATTTGGTTTTCATGTCGAATGCCTTGATGTTGAGAGTGTGCCCAGAGGAGTTTCACGTGTATGTCTATGGTAAATCCGACCTAGTGCATTTGTGAATGGATGGTCTATCTCTTTTTTTGATTACTAGGACACTCCTAAGGTGGGGAGCATCATGTCAGTTCTGGTAAATATGTGTCCTTCCAAGTATAAGTTACACAACCAAAGAGGACCATTGGGGAATGCTCGGGCTTGTTTAAATTCCCATGAGTCTTGTGAACTTTAAATCATGTTGTTTCATGATCGACAGCATGACGTTGGTGTGGTTGGATGTGTATTAAACCTTTTAGAAAGCCTAATTGGTTTTGGATGGACTTTAGTGGTTAAATATTGAATGGTCATAGGATTCCTCAGGTGGTAAAGACTTGTTATTGGTAAATAACGGTGTATCGGTAGGTGAAGTCGAGCTTCTTCTTTGAAGTCAACCAGTTGTGGTTTGACTATTCTTATTTCTAGTAAATGGGCAGTTTACTGGAAAACCCCTCAAATATTATTAGTGTAATCTTTCTTAGTGATGATAATTTCACCTATCTTGACATCATCCTTGATGCACTAAGAGAGAGTTAGTCTTACATCGTGCTAAAGTTTTAAAAGCTTTCGGGATTGATAAGTGACCTCTCTTAGAGTTTAGTGTTGGATGTGTGGTCCTTATCAAATAATTTTTATTCATGAGTGATACCTAGTTTCCTGTGTAGGAATTCCTTGTATGGACTCTTGTGAACCAGCTATTTTCCTCTAACTTGACCGCCAAGGGGATGTCACTTTGGGCTCAGTCACTGATCTGATATAGACGTCTTGGACTTGCACCGGTGTCTCTCTTTTTAACATGGAGTATGGAAAATCTTGAGTTGGTTCCTTAGACTCTAGTTTGATGATTCCAATGTCATCCTGGTCTTATTTTTGGGCTTGGAGGTGGTGTTAAAGAGGGTAATGATTCCAGGGGATTAGATCTGAGTACACCCTTGTTCGTGCAGTGGCACAACAGATTAAATGGTCAGGTCATGGTTTAACTGAGGAATGTCACTGGAAGTAGGGAATGTAATTTGGTTAAATTGTTCATTATAAACTCTAGATACCTTGTAATAATGCATTTTGATTCAGTTTGTATTGTGTCGTCCATCTAAATCGAGCATTTTTGAGATAATTAGTTTGGAGTGGCTCAACTTTTTATCTTTCTTATTCAATGTATATAGTCAATATAGGACCATTTATGGTACATCGTTGAATGGAGGTGAGTGTATGTGTCATCCAGGGCTTTTCATGAAGAGTCATCTTGACTTGGATTAATGAATTCTATGGAAAATCGACCATTTTATTGTTTTGAAAATCACACCAAAGCATCGCTAGAATGCTTAGAGGCATGCTTCTTATGGAAATTCTAATGGCGGATATACCATGGCTTCAAATTGGACCCTTTAAAATGTTAAGGCCTATGGTGGGGAGCACCATGGATAAAATATTGAAGAGAAAATGTTGTGATTATGGCTCTGGATAAATAGTCTCAGGTAAGAAATGTTTAGATATTTCAATCAAAAAGAGAACATTGGGTCGGTTTTTGATGGATTAAGTGTTGTATGCTTAAGAAATTCTTACTACTAAGTTGGGTATTTGTGAAACGTAACAAAAAAATTTGAGAAATACTTCATGAACCTTTTAGTTCAGGTGTTTTTTTCATTGTTCACAAATTCTTCTTAGGGATAAGAAGTTCTAATGTGGGGAGGTTGTAATGACCCATGTTTTTTAGCCAAAGAGAAATTACAAGGGAATTTGAATTTTGTCATTTATTGGATGGGTCATTATTTGAACCAAGATTTTAAATGTAATTATGAGAGTTTTAACACTTAAATGTTTTGTTTTGTGACTTGGTGAAAGGCATGAGGGGTTTCTCGGGAGTCTTGTTGAGTTTCAGTAGCACCAAACCATGAAAATCAAGGGTTTGGAGGTTCTACATAGGGAACATGGTTTGTCTAAAACTGTGTGGCTCTCAGAAGAAAACTGTGTGGCTACAGAAAAGGAGCAAAAAATATTCACATGGGATAAGCATGGTTTACCCAAACCATGAACCTAGCCCGCACAGTTAGTGAAAAACGGATAGTATGCTGACACTATTCATTGCACAGTTGGTGCACGGTTTGGCTAACTGTGTAACCCAAACCATGCGATGTGTTTTTTTAAATAAATTAAATTAATTAAAATAAAATAAGTTAAAACCTAAGCTACCCCTCCCTTCTCCATCATAGTTTTTCTCGATCTCTCCTTCTCTCCTCCATGGTCATGTTCCCCACCCTCCATCAAGCTCCAATTCCTCACCATTGAACCACAATTCCTTCGGGATTATCCATCGTTGCCTCGAGGTAAGGCCTCTGGCTCCCTTCTCCTCCTTTGGATGGATGATTTTTTTCTCCTCGACACACAGTTCCATTTGGCTGAACCCTAGGGTTACGTTTGAACTTTCTTTTTTGGTTGTCTCTTCCTTGAATAGGTTGTGCGAAGGGCCACTCAGGTCGGCCTTGTGTATGTTTTGGTGTTCTTTGTCGAAGGCAATGTACTTCAGTTCTTCTCAGTTTTTCATCACCACTTGCGGTAGGTTTTTCTCCTACATCTTTGTCTAGCCCAATTTTATTTGGGGTCTTTTTCTGATTTTGATTCCCTAGTTTTATTTTCAGTGTGTTTTGGTCATCTTAGAGGTGGGTTTGGTTCGCCAGAATCAAATGTGACTTACCTTTGTATGCATAGGTAGGCATATATATATATATATATATATATATTTGTCTGTGTGTGTAATTTCCCCCATTATATATATATTCACCCATGGAAGTATGAATATATATATCGGGGCTAGGTGATCATATATATATATATATAATTCATATGTATGTAACTGTAAATGGTTATATTCATATATAAGAATATATGTAAGGATATCCTTGTACATATTCATGACCATGAAAATATGTACATAGAGGATAGTTTTCCTTATGTATATGTGAAGTTGAATATGTTAGGGTGCGGGAAAGAGAATCTTCAAGTGGTATCCCATGAAAACGTCAAGTTCCAAAGTGTTTGACTTGGTTCTCTCCCCTGTTAGTTAGGGTCTCTTTCATTTTTCCCTTTAAATTCAAGAATGAATTAATTTTTCTCTTTTCTCACCTTCCTTGGATATTAATTAGTGCTACATGATTTTTAGAATAAATGCCTTTTTAATGTGTATTCGGTATGACTATTTAAATGATGTTAATTTATGCTAAATGAATTGTTTGGTAAACAATGTCATGTTTTTTGAATAAAACTCCTCGATGAGGTGCGCTATCTTCTATTAAAAAATAATATATGCACTACCATGTAGTTTTGTGCTTATTATTAGGCTTAATGCATTTTGTATTTATCCATATATCATAGTTACTTAGATTACTATAAATGAAATGATTTGTTTAGTGCATTGTGATCATGCCTTGAATGGGCCTTTAAAATGGAAATGTCTTGACTAAAATGTATTTCATATTTTAAATGCTTAGAATCATGAATTGGTCCCTCTTTCTTGAATTATTACAAATGAAATGATTGTATAATGTATTTATCTATAGCTAAGGGTGAAACAAGGGGTTCTTCCATAAGGATCCCTTGGATAGACTCTCATGCCTTCTTATTATATTTTTTTATAGTTAGTAAACATATTGGGGTGATATCAGTTATGTCTAATATGGGATCACCATGCATTATCTATTTTTACCTCTAGATGAGTGACACCAGTACCCTAGGGGAGACCCCTTGGACAGGCATAAAGGCATGATGGTTGTACCAGGCCTCGAGTGACACTCAGGCCCCTATGTGTGATACTAAGTATGGACTCAGAGGCTAGTACTTGATTTCTCACACCATGATTGGAGTGGAACATGAGACTTAATTCCTGGGTCACCATGTATGGACTCATTTTCATTGGTTATATGTGGATCCCCTGAAGAGATACATGTAAGGTCCTATTAGTTTGTCATGGATAGGGTCAGGGTGTCTCGCTGTATTTAATAAAGAGGTTTTAAAATTGAATTAAATAAAAAGTAAATGAATGTTTTAAATAAGTATTAATCCACCTGGTATTAAAAATGTAGGGATGAGTCCTCCAAGAAAAACCACAAGCTTGGGGACAGTCCACTTCCTCTCCTATTATCTCACCCAATTTACCATTTCCGGATCATTTGGTTCAGAATCATTGGTTTAGGATGAAGAAGGAAAATTGGAATGGTTTCCAAGTGGAACCCAGTCCAATGCATTTAAGTTATATATTTAATTATGTCTTGCATCTGTTCACTATGAAACACTGCTTAATTTATATTGCAAGAAATGGATTAGGCTAGACACCGGGAGTGACAGCCTACTGAGATTGTATCTCATACCCTACTCAGGAACCATTGGTACCTAATTAGACTTTATGTCTTCAGGTATTGATAAATATAAGCAGCTAGATTCCGATGTTTTGATTTACATTGATAGGATGGATTTGGGGAAGAGGACTGAACTGGTTCTCAAGATACTCCTGGAGCTAGTCATTGAGAAGTTATTCTTTTATTTCATTGTACTGCTATTTGTAATTCTTACTTATTTTACTTATACCATCATCTTGCATACATGCATTGTTGTAAATTAGCATTGGCCACTTTTTTCAGTTTATATTATTCTTCCAATGTTTGTTCTCATTTATTCAAACTGCTTCTGATTTTTTCTTTATATTTACAACTTTTTATACTATCGTGTTGCTCTGAGCTCGAAGGTATAGTCTCCCCACTATACCATCATTGGACTGTCACTACTAGTTAACAGCCTCTAGAATATGGGGAGGTGTGCTTGAGGCCATGTAGTGATCGGTCTGGCTGTTGTATCCATATTTAGTCAGGTTAGGATGTTACACATACATTTAAACACACACACACACACAAATTAAAACATAATTATAATTAATTAATATTTAATAGATAAATGGTCATTATAAGATATATATATATTAATCTATATATGAATATATAAATTTATATGTATATTAATATTAATATATATGTATATATATAAACATATTATATATATTATATATATGATTGTATTATATAGGAATAAAAATAAATTTTATTTATATAAAATTAATATATGCCAAAATATATACATTTAAACACACAAACAAAAAAGTTAAAACATAATTATATTTAATTAATAATAACTGAATAAATGAAATTAATATATATATATATTAATATGTGTTACTGCCTCTATAAATTTATAAGTATATTTATATTAATTTATATATATATGTTAATTTATATATTTACAAATGGTGGGGAAGAATACAAAGTATAAAGAAAATATATCATGCCTACAATATTAGATATATAACAGTATTACATAACATTAGAAATAAATGTTATATATATTAACACACATAGAGATATATATGCATACAAAAAAACTCACAGACACATAAGGATGGTTGTTGTGACATAGGAGGGCAGACCACAGTGAAAGAGGTGCGGCCTGCAGGGCGCTATAACATAAGATAGTGGGTCATAATGTAGGTTGTGTTGCTTGTAGGTGCAATGACATAGGATAATAGACCACAACATAGGTAGTGTGGTCTACAAGGTGTTATGACACATGGATGGGTGTTCATGGCATGGTGTCAGGTTGTTGGCCTACAGACATGTATTTAAGGCCTTCGTGTCTCTAGGCCTTCGAGCCATGTAAGGGTTCTCTATTAACCTAGAAAAAAGTAGTTTCCTTAATAAAAGTGGTTTGGCCCTAGACTGTTTCAGATTAATATATAAAATAATATATATATATATATATATAAGAATATTGATATTAATTTATATATATATATATATATATATTAATAATAATTATATAAATTATCATTAATATTCAAATTTATATGTGCATTGATATAAATTTAAATTACATTTATATTAATTTATATATATATATATATTAATATATATATACATATATATTAATATTAATATATTGATAAAAGAATATATTTATATATATTAATTTATATATTAATATATGTGTGTGTGTCTTAACATATTAATTAATATATAAACATATGTAATAATATTAAATATCATATATTTATATATATATATATATATCCATATTACGATTTGAATATACTTGTAATAATATTAAAAACTACTAATTTTTTATATATATTCACACACATACACATGTATACAAAAATAAATACATTGTATATACGTTTATGTATGTTAATTATATTAATTATTATATTTATGTGTTTGCACGTTTGTGTGGATTGACATATTAAATGTATATTATTATGTAAATTTATATATAAGTTTATGAAAATATGTAAATTAGTTTATATATAAATATAAAACCATTGGCTAATGCATAAAAAGACCAATCTGGACCAATGGATAGAGAATGTTCTCTACTTATGCACTGCCTGAGTTTGAATATCAGTAGTGTTCACTACTGGAAAATTGGGCTATAGCCACAGTCAAAAACCGTGGCTATAGGGGTCAAAACCATGGCTATAACCTATTGCCATGGTTCCAGCTAACCGTGGCACCTATTGGTGTGGCTATAGCTAAAAGCAATAGCCACGGTTTTATTGGACTGTAGCCACGGTTTTAAACCATGGCTATATCCCTATTGCCACAGTTTCACTAAACCATGGCTATAACCCCCATATTTATCCATTGTGGCAGTTGGGCTATAGCCACGGTAGTCCCCCATGGCAACAGGGGTATAGACAAGGTTTATAACTGTGGCTATAGCCCAATAAAAACGTGGCTATAGTCCAAAATTAATATTTTCCCATCGAGATTCGATCTCTGTACCTTCTCTATGTAGACCAAACACCTTTCCACTACTCCACAGACGTATTTGAAAATATATATATATATATATATATATATATATATATATATATTGTTAAATATATTATTAAAAACTGTGGCTATAGCATGTAAACTATGTCTATAAACCTTCCTGCAATTTTTTCGCGGGTTATTTTTTTTCCCGCGCAAGGGCGGGAGATCTATAGCCATGGTTTTGATGAACCATGGCTATAGTTCATGAAAAAAATAACCTATAGCCCCAGTTTTTGTTAAACCATGGCTATAGACCAACCCTATAGCCACAGTTTGGTTAAACCATGGCTATAACCCTTTGAAAAAGACCTTATAGCCACGGTTTCACCCAAACTGTGGCTATAACCCTTGGAAAAAGACCCTATATCCATGGTTTCACCCAAACCGTGGATATAGATTTCGAAAAACATCATATATCCACTGTTTAATGAAACCGTGGCTATAGCCTTTGAAATTAAACCCTATAGCCACGGTTTTGTTGAAAACCGTGGCTATAGCCTCATTTTCTAGTAGTGGTTATTTGATTTTTATATTTATTAGAGAGGCAGGGATGCATGTTAGCTAGTGTGTGGTCAAGCGGGATTCATTGGAGAGGTTAGATTCATGGGGAGCATTGGAAAAAGTTATGAAGCACATGGGAGGAAAGAAATAACTTATAGGGATTCTAGGGGAGTGTGGGGGAGCATTCTGGTATGAGTAAAACACACACACACACACATATAACAAGAAAATCAATTTTACACATTTAGAGTTTTGATAAAATGTGGGTAATTAAAGTTTATTTACTCATGTTTCATAAAAATGTTGATGAATGATATAATGAAAAATTAGTAATATATATATTAAGTGTTTGGGGGTAAAATTACATCAAACACACACACACCACACATACAGGCTGTAAAGTCAGGCCATATACCCCCCCCCCCCAACACACACACACATAAGGATAGTTCACCCATCAAGACTTATTTATTAAGTGCATGGCCCAAACACCCAGTGGGCATAAATCCCATTACATGGCCCAAAGTCCCTGTGCAGTGTCATGCCTATATCATACAACCTGCATCATGCCTACATCACTGTCTTCCTGTGTCATTCTTTGTGTCACCACCTCACTATGGAAATTCTCTCCCACATAAATTTAAACCCAAGTCTAATGCAGGATTATAGAGAGCCTTTACCACTTAGGTAATCCCACAACTGCAAGATAAATTAGTAATGTTTATATAAAATGTGGCTAATTTACCCACATACTATTATCCTATGTTTTTATAAAATGTGGGTGAATGTGTTAGTCACCTTTATAAAAATGTAAAAATGTAAAAATAAAATGAGACTAAATACAATTTTTTATAGTGTGAGTAAAAAAGTGTTTAAATTGTTAAACAAGTTAATCATGATGCTTATGAGGGCATAGAATGATTCACTAATGGTATAAAAGTCATTGATGAAAAATGAACTATGAAATTTTAGTATCCTATACTCAATATGATTAGTTATGTAAATAAGAGTCATTATGATTGAATATTTTAAGGACATGGTGAGACTAAATATTTCCTTAAGGTTTATTCTAGTTAAGAATTTCATTCTTTTTTCATCTATGAAAATGTTCTAATAAGATGAATGAAGTCAAGAATAGTCTACCCAATATTCTTAATATATGAGAATAGTTGAGCTAGGAATATGATGTCTAGTTTCTGGTGTTGTATTGATAGTACAGGTTAATAAAGATTCAAACTAGAATAAAAAGGTTATTTTAAAATCCCAATAATGTTTCTCCAAGTATCCCGTCAAGATCATCGAAACCTAGGTGTTATATTGAAGGAGGAGTAATGATTATATATTATGGAATTGTTAAGTATATGTGAAGGAGTTTTGGAATCTCCATGGAATTGTCCTATCAGGTATGAATTTTATAGTAATTTATTCTTTTTTTAAGGGTATGTGATACCTAATGTATATTTTACAAGTATTGTAAATATACAGGAGTTCAAAATCAAGGGTATAGTTGATAGAGCTTGTATTTTTCATTTTATTGATGAATAAAAGAATTTATATATTGAATATTTGGATGTAAACTAATCTAATATGAATCTGAATAAAGGATGTGTATCTTCATCTCAATTATCTTATATGATAAGAGAATTTTTTTCATTAACAAGGAGTTGTTGTGAACAAAAAGAGATGATTAATTTTATACACATGGTTTATAATTAATTTGATTCTGTAACATGTTTGAAAAGGAGACAAGAATAATAATGTTCTATCTAAGATAATTTGTTTATCTATATATTTTTTAAAATATGGGGGAATTTTTTCTCACCAACTATCAGTGGGATATTTTGATAAATAGCCCTCTTTTACTGAATAAAATTCTCTAAACTCATATAATACCATATATGATATGGTTGTAGTATTTTATTTTTTAAATATTAATAATGCATTGAAATAATTTTTATTTCTTAACATAAATGATTTTTTGTTTCTCATTGTGATATTTTGAAAAGAATATAGTGTCTAAGAGTCTGGTGGTGGTATGTTTGAACTTAGAGAAGTTCAATGTTAGAAAATAAAAATATACCAGTCTAAAAATTAATGCATTTTTTAATTAATATCCTAAATAGTATAGGATGTGCTATAATAAATAAAAATGTAAGTGTTAAATTTAGTTACTTTGAAAATTTAATATCATTATTTTCTAAAAGTATTGTTCTAGTTAAATTTCAAAGTGAATGCCACTTTAACCTAAAGGAGTTAAGAATGTGACAGTAAGTAATAATGTAAATAATTAAATAATTTAATAGGGAAAATTTTAATATAAAGGGTTTCTAGGATAATGATGTTGGTTTTATAAAGTGTTGTAAATAGATAACTGAAGTTGACATCGTAACATATGATGTTGTGAAGTTAAGGAGTTTGGATATGTTCTAGGAGTTGAATATTGGGATTATGATTCCTAAATCTCACAATTATTCAAACTTAATTTCTTCATATATGTCCCTAAATAAATATTTTAGTGGTATAATTTTATTATGTGATCATATGGATATGTGATAAGTATTACATATAGATATAATGAGTTAACAAAACCCCATAAAGTGAAGCAAACATATAGTTGGTATGAAATTATTTCATACATGATATAATAGAGAGGTGACTATATAGGATCTTGTTAAGTATTATTAAAATATTTTTAAGAATAATAAATGTATCAAATAAATGGAAATATTCTTCTTATAATCCTTTTGCATTGGATTTATAAATGTATATATTAATATACACTTTTGTGAATGGTAATGATAATTGACCTCTCAAAGTAAAACTTTGAGTTATCCCTAACTGATGTTCTTCATGGAGTATTATAGATTATGATTAAATTTTAAAGTTATCATGTGTAATATTCTTATATGAGATTAAAAAAATATGATCAAGTGGTGTAAAAAGTTTTTTTGTGCTATATGACCCATTGAGTATATCACAGGATGCGTTATACATTGTGTCTTTGGTGCACTAGGGTTGCATGGATTATATTTTCTCCCTCTTACCTGGTTTTGGGGAGGTACCTAGTATGAGAAACTTCATACTTTGATACCTTTATTATTCATTCCATTATAGATTATCTAATATGGGGGTGTTTGGGTATGTTACTGATCATGTCATCAGTTGGAGCGCAACCAATATCAGTTTTTTTCCCTTTCATATGATGAGTATGGATTTTGTTCCCTCAACTAAGATAGACCCAGGAGGGTGAGGTCCCACATAGGTATTACATATAATGTGATAATATATTTGAGTGTTGTACATGTGATGTGATCATCCATAAAGATTAATAACATGTGATGTTTTCATATACTAGGTTAGTCTATATTTGGAGAGTCGAGAATGTTTGAGTTGGCTATATGGGATTGATATATTTTATGTCTCATAGTCACTCAATGTATTGGAAAAAGGGGTTTTGGTATAATACATGCTCTCATGAGATGTGGTTAGTAGAAATAGGTATAGAGATTCATGTGTTTTATGGAGATCATTGCAGATCACTTTATAACTTGGGTAGCATTGACACTTTTCTAGAGGCTTCTCTTTTTTTAAATATATGGATCTTGTGATTCATATTTGTTTTCAATTCTATAAAGGCTCATAGGGTCTCACTTTGTGGTTGACTAAACAAGGATTGATTTAGACTAAGAGAGTATCTCTAAAAGTGTTTTATATTTAATCTAGATATTTGGATGGGTTCCCACAAAGTATTTCATATGATTTGATATAAGGTAAAGATTTGATAAGGGCATTCCAAAAGTTTTTTTTAAGATATACAAAATATTTTTAGATATTATTGAACATGTTAATGTATATGATACAATATAATATGAAATTAATCAAATTTTATTAGGATTTAGTTTAAGTGGGAGATTAAAATGAGATATATTACCTGAAGCCCCATTTTCATGATATGCATTTGGGGGAAATCATATTTAACTATTGGGCCATATCATAATGGAATGAACAACATGAATTTTATTCCACTCCACTACCTTAGTTAAATCATAATATATGATTAAAAGGTCATCATATATGGCCATTTTTTAATATTTGTATGAGATTAATGGGAATATCGTAGCATATGGTTGAGGAAATCGTAAGGCGTACATGGAATAAAGATTCCATTCCACTATCATTATCCACCAATACATCCATAGAATACAACATCTTATGTCATATGGAATAAATTATTCCACTAAATATGATTGTATGGGTATCAAAACATTGATCTTCCACAATTTTATCATTAAAAGTAACTATTATATTTGATGTAACATGAGGGAGATGAGGGTTATGAGGCATAGTGGAAGTGGTCATACCCATGCCCAGCCATATTTTTTCCTCAGTTTATTAGATTTCTCCTTATAATTTGATGAATAAAAACCATAGAATCCTTGAGATAGGATCTTCCTCGTATAAATTATAATTAACCAATAATATAGAATTACCTATTGTCTTTTAATTATTTCTTTATTGATTTTATTGACTGGTTAAACCCTATTTGATCGTATTGTTGTTGTGCCAAGAGGATCCCATGAATAATCCCTCTAGAAGTATCCAAACATGATCTACAAACTTTGGGTCATCATGGATGGATCTTTGAGTGATAGCACATAATAACCAATCCCCTTGCATAGATCTCGTTGTTCTCAACCATAACCCTTCTAGACTGGAATGGATCTCTCATGTTATCTTAGTGTAAATAGAGAGGAAAACGATCACCAAATCTCTATTCTTGAGATAATTCTATAGTTTATCTCATAGTTGGAGAAAAAATATCTCTAGAGTTCTCATTTTTCATAGTGATTCTCTTTGTAGAATTTATATAATTGGTTTTATATATTTAGTGTTAAACAATAGATAATTTCACAATATCTCATCATCTATTTATCATCTCTAAATAAACCCCATGTAAAATAATAATAAAAATATTATTATTTTCATAAAATGAGTTAAAACTCAGGGATAATATAAATATCATTTCTTAACTAAATAAATATTTATTTATTTAAATGATATTTAAATATATCATTTACATCTAGGCCCATATCTTATCCCTCCAATCTTACCTAAGATTTATCAAGCTTGGAAGAATAAATATTTATATATAAATAAATATTATTCATTGATAAATAAACAAATATTATATTCTCAAAACAGAAGAATAAATATGTATTTTATATTTTCATAATTAAATAAATAATTGCGAATAATACAATATATAAATAAATATTATATTTTCTAAACTATAAAACAATATTTACTTAATATTCAACTCACATATATATTCTTCCGAATAACTGGTAATTGAATTTTTGTAATCAACACAACCGGAATAAATATTATACCTCAGAACCAGAGAACAATATTTATTCTAATATTAAATTAAAATATAATTTAATTTAGATTCTTGTAAACACTTAATGTGTGGCCCACTAGGCCTATTTCTTAGTGGGATTAGGTTAACTGGCCTAAGGTGTATGATCAGCTTTCAAAAACACATCAAAGAACCCATAGAGAAAGAATTAAATGTTACAATGACAACAACCTCCTATGAATCCTCATTGTGAAATGTTATCCATTTGTATAAATATCGCATCATGGAGGTTGCATACTCTTATCATCAACCTATATGCTTGATATATCTTTCTTTGATTACCTAAAATTAATTCATCAATAAAATTTTATAGCCATGGACATAAACAAACAATTATATTTCAATAAAAAGGATTGAGATATTCACTTCTAAAATTTGGAAGGAAAAAATCCTATCTTGACTAATTCATTAATTTCACATCACTCATGATGCATCCAGCATACCATAACCAGTTGCAATCATATATCATCATAGATTTTATAAATACATAGAAGTATGGAACTCGTGAAATATATTAATAATAATATCAATTCTAAGGATCATTACACAAATTTACATATAGGAATATCCAATGATATCCAAAACATGTGGAATTAATTTTAGTTAGTATATTCTCATAACCTTATATCTTAAGGATTTCCATGTGTAAAATTCATGACAATACTCAATTTCTTAAGATCCCCATGCACTTGATAGTCTATATCATCAATGTCCCATAAGATGATTTTATTTGAACATAGGAAATATGTTTAAGAATAATGTCAAGCACTTTAAGCATCTCATCATGGTAAGGAAATATTATTTCCTTTAGATGTGACAGATAATCTAAGTACATTATCATATTAAATTTTATGTAGAAGAACAATAATTATGTGATAATATATTCATTATATTCATTTCTTTGAATATATAGGTAATCGAAAATAATAGTTTGTTATAGGGAACCAACTCAAAGAGACCCCCACTTGCACAACTAACTTAACTATCTAGATCTCATGATTTTAATATTCTTCTGTCAAGAATGACTATAATTGTTGGTCCTACCATATTTTATGTGGATTGTTTTGGTCTTTCCATATTATGTTATGAAAAATATGGTTATTAAAACCACACTCCCTAAATAAAATCTATCACGTGGTGATATCCATGAGTATTAATGTTTTCCCTATGTCATAAACCTGAAAACTAGGCTAATACTATAGTAAAATTTTATCATAATAATGATTAAATATTATTATCTTGGTATGAACCAGTACTAGAAAAAATCATTGAAAAACATGATACTTAAGTTAAATCAAAATCGAAAACATACTCTGTCTATGTAGATATAGAAACTACTAGATGTAATAAGTTCATAACACTTATTACCTTATCTTTACTGTGATACTAGATAAAAATAGAACTTTTAGGAAAGATTAGTTATGTATCATCTTGTTAACTAGTATTCCAATTTCTCTAAACACTAGGAAATTATCCAGAGGATCTTGTATCTTTTACCAAGTATATTTATTTATTCATTAATCATCCCTGGAATTTCATAAAGGATTATCACGAATTATTTGAATTTACCTCTAGATTAAACTTAGAATGGTATATATAGTCTTAGATTAACTAAATCTAGAATCATTATAGCATAAATTTTTTTCTAAAGGTTTATTTGTTTAAAACTTAATAAGTAAGTTTATCATTATACCTAGTATTTTATTTCAAAAGAGGCTAAACACACAACTGAGTATAAAATTGTCAACTACTGTTAGTTTAAGCATCCATGTCTTTATGATTCATCATCATATCTCTGAAAATAGATGATAGCATGATGAAACAAACATAAGAAGAATTCTCCATGAATTGTATGTAGGCCTCCTTTTCAACCATGCTCTCTTGGTGGCATGGATAATCTGGAAAAAGGGATTCCAAAACATAGAAACAAAATTATAGTCTCACAATGTTTCAATAATTGTACCACTCAAGAAAATTTGGGCATGTGGGGATATTCCCTAATTCAAGGAATGATCACAATGTTTATGTGGCTTTTCTTTACATTTTCTATAATTATAAAATAATATTTTTAATTCTTTATTTGGATTACCAAAATATACGAGACATAATAATTTTATTATCTTATTATTATCTCTATATTTTATCAAGTCCAAATTGTTAGAATGACTCGTTGACTTCTTATTCTTTTTATTTTAATAATTATAAAAAATAATTTCATGTATAATGCTTGATTGATTTAGATATGATAGATTAAATATGGTTTTATAATATGATAATTATTGATTTCTATTTTATTTATTATTTATTTTTATTATTCTTATGATTCTAGTAATTTCATTTAATTTTCATATTCTCTAGTTTTTTAGATTACATTGTTTCATATGAAAAGTGATATTTCGTACACAAATCATGTTTTATATGAAAATTGCTTCATATGAATTGTAAATTATGATTACACAGGCTTAATTGGATTTTATAAAGTTTTTAAGTGTTTTTTATTTTAGTGATGTGTTTAATTGAAAATGATTATTCTATTTATTATATATATATATATTGGTTTTCTTGTAAATGTTTTTTATTTTCCCATGTAGGTCTTAAATGGAGTTTTAAGTTGAAATATATAGAAACTAGTTTAAAGCTATATTCGATAGAAAAAAAATATGGAAACACCCATATTTTCATGAATATATTATACATTATACTGAAGAAAATTAGTTGTTACTAATTTTTAAAAAATAGAGTTCAAAGCATCAAGTAGTAAGATGATTCCATTATGAGTTACTGAAGTGTTTCAATGTTAAAAGTATATTGTTCCACTATTGTTAAAGTTATAAATATTTTCTAGATTACCCAAATATATATTTTCCTACATCAATAATTAAGGTTCGACAATCAATTTTCTACACTAGTGATCTTTTCTACAACTCATTATATAGTTTCATCATTTTTAGTTTATTTTATTGTGTTTTATAAACTTTAATGTTCACACATTTTTCTGTCTCCTTTAAAATGAATTTCCTTAATTATACTTCTAATAAAAATGTATCTTTGGTTATTCTAACCTAATCAAAAAGTAGTACATCATAGGTTGTGCTTGAACCTTCTAAAATGTATAGGTTTTTTCTAACATTTTTAATAGAATAGGTTTTGTATTTACCCGAGAAAAGACATAGGTTAGGTCTATACCTTTTTAAAAGACTGGGTTTTTGTATACACCTATAAAAGACTATATTTTAGCGGATACCACTGCTCTCAATGATATAGAGAGTTTGTAAAGAGTAGATATAAGATCACATTGATCTGAGCTACTATAAAAACATTGTGTTCTTTATTTTTTCACTTATATTTTTAACTCATTGGTCTTATATTTTATGTTATAATTATATTATTCCCTTTCCATTAAATTACAAAATATATTTTACACTCTTATAATTTTTAATAAAGGAAAATTTACCCTCTCTTATTTATTTCTATAAACATTGTGGGACCTAATAGTTTATATTATATCTTGAACTTGAAAGGATAATTTTTCTCTATTTAATATATTTTGTGTTTTTTTATTTTCTATAAATTATATCCTAGTATTTTATAAGACTAAGGGAAATATTATTCTTAGTAATGTAAATTTATTAAACTGAGTAATTTAATCCTCTTAGACTACCTTATTTCAATGGAAACAACTACGGTTATTGGAAGGATGTAATAGAGGTATCATTAAAGAATATAGGTATTGAATATTTTACTATCAGGATAAGATCTTATAAATTAACTAATGTTGATCTAAATATCTTTGCCATAAATGATGCAACCAAATATTTCCTAAATTATAAAGTTATAAATTTTATTTATTATTCTCTTATTATGAGTATTTAAAGTCATATTTCCTCTTGTAAAAATGCTTATGATATTTTTATGTCTTTAAAATCAAAAAATTAAGGAACTGATAAATTAAATAGAACTATACATAGAATTCACTGGGATGAATTTAAAGAATTATGAATGTGTGATCATGAAAGAATCAGTGAGATATATAAAATAAATACTAAAATTATGAACATAATTGTTTCTCTTGGAGAAAATATGAATAATGAAGTTTTGATTGAAATAATACTTTGAACTATATATAATAATTTTCATTCAAAGAGGTTTTTAATTAAATAAAGTAAGGACTTTACTAAATATACCATGGACAATCATATTGGATCATTACTTCAATATGATATTGAGTTGAGGAATATTGATAATGAAGATAATGTAAAAGGAAGGTATTAGATTTAAAATCCTTGAAAATGATTCTTTTTATTATTCGTGTGAAATTTTAGATTCATCTAGTTTTATAAAAGGTGATTATTTGAGTCAACTTTTGAAATATATACAAGGACTCGGGAAGAAGATAAAAAATTACAAGGATGGGAGAAGAATTACAAGGAAAATTTTAAAATAAAATGTAAGAAACATAATTATAAATATGATATTAGATTAAAATAATGTAGAAATAAGGGTCATGCCAAATATAAGGGTTGAAGTTTGAAAATTAAAGAGAATAAATGAAGAAGGATAATAAAAAGAAGAAAGGTATTTCTGCTAGATGAAGTTTTATAGAATAATTTGACTTAAGTGAAGAATCTGGGAGTGAAAAGCATACTAGTAACATTTATATGATGGAAAAATATTCTAAGGTAATATTTTAACCTCCTAACTCACATTATTTAAGAAACATGAGTGAATATTTTAGAAAATCTTGTGATATTTGTTTAATGGCTGTAAATATGAGTAAGGTTATTTTTTATTGTGAATTTGATTCCTCTTCCAATTCTAATTTTGGAAAACATACTTTTTAAGATTTAAATAAAATTTGGGATAAATAACAAGAAAATTTTGAAAAAAATACAAAAAGAACAATAAATTGATTAAGAATCATAATAATACTATTAATTAAAATAAGAATATAATTTTATAAATTTAAAATTTTTTGTTACTAAGAATGATGAAGAGATGAAAAATAAATTTAAATTTTTTATGGTTGATGTTTCTAAACTAGAAAAAGAGTTTATTAGTATTTTTTTCTTCAATAACTAAGGATAAATTATTTGATGAGTTGGAAAGTGTTCAGAAATAAAATGGAAAATTTAAATCTAAAATAGAATGTTTGAAGGAAATTTAGTCTAAGTTTAAAATTGTACGGAAAAATGTGAATAAGTTAATAAGATTATAAAAAAAATCTAGACCTAATACAAATAAAAATTGTATTGGTTTTAGTAGGAAACTAATTCCAATTCATAATAATTAATGTATAAAAGTTAAAATTGATGGTATCTCATATTTAAATTGTTTTTAGTGTGGTGAAATTGGTAATTATGCTTTATATCACTTTTTTTAAAATGTTTAACACCTTGGATATAATAAGGATTATCTATCTGAATTTTTTTCAATATTAAAATGACCAACTCTTACACAACATGGGTTCTGAATGGTTCTTTCATGAATCCTATTGGACCTAAGATGTTCTTCATTCATAAGTAATTATATTTCATTTTTATAGTATCCATACATATTTTTGTTTTATTTTATGGTATATTTATATGATCTTTAACCTATAAGTTTTTCTTTTTATTCAATGAGCATGTTTTTATCATTTATATTCTAGTTTTCTGGAAAGTTCTTTAAATTTTATTTACTTGAATTCACTGAATAAATTTCCATGATTATTTGAATATCATTTAACATGTCTTCATGGTTCCTAGTGCTTCATTTGTTTCTACAGGAGGAGTTCTAACTATTTTATATAACTAGGTTTTAAAATATGTATTAAATTATTTATTTAGATTCTATAAAGGAGGTTAAAGATAAGGTGGGTCTTTACTTTTTTACTTATATTTAATTCGTTATATATACTTATATTTCATGAATTATGGGGTGAAGTGCTTTCTTAAAATCTATTAATATTTTAAATATAATTAAATAATATTTAAATCTGCTGTAATTTTTAATTTTTCTTGAGCATGCTGTTATGATTTCATATAACTTATTTTTATTTAATATATGTGGGTTTAATAATTATTTTAACTTGTTAAAATTAATTTTTTTCTTAAATATGCTTGATCATGTGTTTTTTTGAATTTTATATTTTTAAAGCAGACTTGTTTTTTTTAAGTTGATAAGAATGTGTATCTTATTATTTTTTTAAAGTAAATTTTGGTTTATTGTTTTAGTATTTTTGGATATTTAGTTTTTTTATATTTTCTTCTTCTTTAATATTTAACTTATGGGGTGATTTGATTTTATTTTTAAAAAAAACTATTTTTGGAATAGTTTTATTTCTAAAATATTCATTGTTTACAATTTTTAATTAGGAATTTAATTCTTGATATTATGAAGGATATTGGATTTTTATAAGTTTATTAACATACCTTATACCAAACAATTGATATCAAACTATAATACATTTTTTATAATCTGGAAGCATAGCTATTTGTGATGGTAATATTAATTTTCAAGAAGTGGGATTTTTTTACCACACTGAGTGTTTTATTTGTTTATGTTTATTGCTTTAATTGAATTATACCTGATTATTTTAAAAGGGGTATTTTAGTATTAAAAAGAATATAATTATTTAAATTGCATGATTTTTTATGTTTGTTCTTTTTTAATCTTACAAAAAGGGCAAGATTTTTTTTTATAACAAATTTAGTTTTTTTATTTTCAAAATAGTATAGATTATTGGATTAACTCATTTCCCTCTATTTTTTTATTTTTTTATTTCAAAACTTATTTATTTCATATTTAATGTTTATTTTATTTTAATCTAGTGGATGAATTCTTATTTTACAATCTATTAACTATTTATGGTTATTGTAATTTTTATTTATTCTTATTATTCTTGTAATTCTAGTAATTTCATTTAATTTTCCTATAATGTATTTTAAAGATTACATTATTTCATATGAAAATTAATGTCTCATATCAAAATCATATTTGATATATAAATCATGTTTCATATGAAAATTAAGTTTCATGATAAAATCATGTTTCATACACAAATCATGTTTTATAAGAAAATTATTCTATATGAAAAGTAAATTATAATTATAAAATATTAATCGACTCTTATGAAGTATTTGATTGTTTGATTTCATTGAAGTGTTTAGCTTAAAAGTTTTATTTTATCTTTTATATATATATATATTAGTGGAAATTTTTTTGATTTTCCCACGGTAGTTTTATGTGGAGTTTAAAGTTTAAAGATATGGAAACTCATTTAAAGCTATAACAGATAAATAAAAATCTGTAAACACCCATGTGGTCATGATGATCTTGGAGATTTTTTTGAAGAAAATTATTTGTTGATAATTTGTATATATATATGTGGAAAATAAATAAAATAGTAATATGATTCCATTATGAGTTATTTAAGTGATGTAACATTGAAATCTTATTGGTAAACTATTTTTAAATTGTTGAAGCTTTACTAGATCACCCAATTTTAAACCCCAACCATGATTTTTATTTTATTTTATTATTTTCTTAGCTTTTGTTTCTTTGGTTGAGGTTCGGGTTGAGTTCCTGTCTTGAATTTTTTAGTTTTGAAGTTTCTAGGTGTTATTTGGATTATTCATGGTTTTAGTGCATGGTTTGAGGGGTTAAACGTGTAACCTATGAGGGCCGAGGTCATTTCCAATTGTTTTTATTCATGAACAGTTTGACCTGTATGATTTAAGCATGGTTTGGCCCAAACCATGTGAGTTCAAGGAGAAACTATGCAGAACCTTTTTGGTGCCAGGGAAAAGTTTCACAACTTGTTCACTGTTAGGGGAATCCATTTTAAAAGCATGCGGGGAGGCTCTACAGTTTGATAGATCCATTTTTCATGGTTGGTGCATAGTTTGGTAAACTGTGTGGTCAAATCTTGTGACTTGTCTAGGTCATTAAAAACATGAAATTACTATCTTTAACCTCTTATATATTAACCCAAAATCATGTTCCTCCTACTATTGTCGACCTAGGGACACCAAGGGCCACCAGGAAACCCTCCTCCATTTCTCTCCTTCCACCATTAAATCCCCTCAAGGGTTTCTAAGGGGAGTTTCTATTAGTTTTTGGCCAATTTTCTCTTCCTCTTATCCTTGTCTCTTGATTCTTGGTTCTTCCTTGTATTGGTTCCCTCTTGGTCGAACCCTAAGGTGAGGGTTGGCTAATATTGGTCAATTTATTTGATTTTAGGGTTATTGGTTTATCTGTAGGTCTTATTTATTCCTTTTATAGTGGTTTCAATGCATGTGCACATTATTAAGGTAGGTGTTTCCATTATTTTCCTTTCCGTCAAATTCTATAGAGGCTTAAGATTTTCTAATTATTTTCTAAATGTGTTTTTCTTATTTATGGTGGGTTAGCACAAATGTTTTTGGTATTTTTATGATTGTATTTTGATTAAAATGGGTTTTTCAAATGGATTTCCTTAGTTATATATGTGTATATTCATGCATGGTGTTTGATAAAATAAAAATTGGTATTTTGAAATTGACTTTGGTATTTTTTGAGTGTGATTGATCTTGTTTGACCTTTAGTTATTTTTTAGGGGATTTTTTGTTCACGGATTAAGTTTTGGGTGGAAATTTTTATGACTTTTATGATTTACTGCCCACGTATGGATGTTGTGGTTATTGGTAAATCTAGTGGTGACTCTTTATTTTCATTTTGGGTATTTTTATTTTTTACCATGGATGTTCCATTGGATTTGGGAACATATATATGGGTACGGGGTGAATATATGGATAAGAACACAAATTAAGATGGTCTTTGGTTAATATGATCAACTTAAAACCCATATTTTAAAACACTTATTACCCATCCCTCTTTTCTTCATCGACCATCTTCCCCTAAAGTGGTTCCTTAAAAACATTAGTGTTTTTATAAAGTTTCCTTGGTTTCAAATGAATACAATTTGGATCCAAATTTTGTGTTTGAAATCATTCTCCATTTGGCACTTTGAGATGTGGTTTGGTTTCTAAATGACCTAAAGGCCCATTTGCAACCTTTTGTACATGTTTTTTATTTTTGTCTTGGTTTTGGAAATGAATTTGGAAATGGATTTGGAACTGTGAAATGGAAAAGGATGGGTTGGTATTTTATAACTTTTTGGAAATTGGTTTGAAAACTCATGTGACATGTAGGCCCGATTGGCACTTTATGAATGGATCGTTATGAGATGGGAACCTTTATGGTGGACCCTCTGTGGAAAGGGTCATTGAATAGGTGGTGTCAGTGTTTGGGCTAGGGAATCATGATGGATTTGGGTTTCATTTTGAGTCATGCATGTGAGTAACTCCTCGTTGACTGTGTTCTATTATCGTGGGATTCATGGGAACCATTTAGAGGGTCAAGTGATGGTTTCTTATCAACCCCAATGAGACAGGTTGGTACCCCCTATATTTCCTGAGAGTCTAGGTGGGACATGCAATTGGATTGGATGATTTAGAGTGTCAAGTTAGTTATTGACTATAGGGTTTCACCATACGCCAACAGGTGAGTCTGAATTGAGTATGTCCAGGGATTTATTCTAGATATGTTTATTAAATTCCCATGATTACTATCTGTATGTTCTGTTATATTATGTTGCACATGTTTTCCTACTCTGTTAGTTTATTTCTTCTTGTATTGTTTCCTTTATTCTCAACATAGATGTTTTCTCACTATGTTTTTTTCCTCTTTTTGAATTGGGTTTTCAAACTGGGTATTTAAAATGGAAATCTATTTTGAAAAGGGAAGTCGTGTGCATGTTTTTTTAAAAATTGGTATTTCTTGGAAATATTTTTTTGGTTCTTTAAAAAGATAAATTCTAATTTTATAAATTAATTTAAACCCAGTTTTTATGGAATGTTATGGGAAATTAAATCTATGGATTTTATGGTGATTACCTACTGAGATTTTATGCTCACACTCTACTTGTACCACTCAGGATTGGTATACTTGGGCTATTTTGTAGGTTCTAGTTTCTGGTTTGGTTGTGCCTTTTGAGAAGGTTGGTTTTTGGATGGTGATAACTAATTGTTCAAGTGTAGATCTTGGTGGTCTAGTTTTTTTCTTTAGTTTTTTTTATTTATATTTCATTTAGTTTTGGTTGTAACTAGATTATGTTGATGTATTTATTGATGTTTAGTTGTTGTTTTTTTTGTGTGCTCTATTCAAATTATTTTATGTTGATTGTTTATTGGGTAAAATCATTCCCAATATGATATATTTGATGCCCAGTGCTAGTCGCAATCCCAAGAGGATCGAGAACGCCTCTCGGGCCTTGTCACGGACCGGGTCATGTGTCAGGTCGGATGGCAGCCTATCCTGGTTCATGAAAAAATGGTATCAAAGAAGCCCTTTTCTATTTGGGGTGTTAGTTATATTGGATATTATCACTCTCAAGACTCAAGAGGTCAGTATAAGAATGACGTCATGAACCCTTTCTCATTCTGATCCCTGAGTCTCCAGGGGTAGTCTGGTATTTGAGCCTTTGTTTGTTTTATATAGATAGGGGATGTCAACAGAATTGATCCAATATGGTGCGGTGGTCTCACATGGAGTAGTGAACCACATAGAGACTAAGTACATAGCTTAGGATATTACTTGTGGTTGGTTCTTTCTTGGGGAATGGTCCACTAACCATGTTGTCAGTTAATGCATAGATATTAGTTCCATATCCCATAATTATAGCGTCAATTATGTTTTGGTTCAGTTTTTGTTGGTGTGAGTGGATTTTCAAAATGAAATTGTTTTCAAGAAAAAATTTTTTTCAATAATAAAATGTTTTCAAGGTGTGATTTATTTTAAATTTGGGATTCAGTGATTGGATCAGATTTGAAAAGTGAGTTGGGTATTTGAAAAGCAGCTTTAGGATTCACAATGGTTTTGAAATTGGGATGAAATAGTTGTTTACGAAAGGGGATTTTGGTATCATTTGTGGTGTTTGTATTATGAGACAATTTTTTGGATTGAGGTGTTCTTTGGGATGTTTTTTAATTGGATGTTTATTTTAGTTTTTTGTTTTGACATAGTTCAAAGTATGACACCTAGAAAGATCCCCAAAGATTCTAGTGACTTTCTTCCAATTATTGGCCCTGCATAGACTCCCAATGGGGTGTAAGAGTCCAGTTTTTTTTGTTGTTTCCAATATTTCATGGTGATCGTGGTCTATTGGAGGTAGTGTACTAGCTTGAGAAAGTTTACAGTGTCCTCATATTGTTGGGAACTCCTGAATCTGTGAGAGTGTGTGTTTTTCTGAGATCATTTGAAGGTCCGAGTTTGGATTGGTTTAAGGTGAATATTCCACCATCATTAAAAGTTGGGATGTCTTAAGAAGTTTTTAAGACAAATTTTATCTAATGGTTCATACCATAGGATGTGAAGGTGAGGAAAGTTGTGGATATGTTGGGTGTTCATAAAGGTTACTAGATGGTAATGACCCATGTTTACAAGTTTAAGGATATGGTTTCCTATTCTCTAAAGGTGTAATCATAGGATAAACTAAAGGTTCCTCTATTCATTTGGGGTCTTATAATAGAGATCATGGAGCACATCATTTCATCCAGTGAATTTCAGTTTGAGAAGTTGGTCAAAGATGTGTTTCTAGCAGAGTTAATTCCTAGAGTGCATTTTGTGGCGGTTGATGAATTATTTTCTCTTAGTGATCATAAAGTTTCCCCATATGGTTAGAGGTATGTTCAATAGTAACCCATTTCTGAGGAACCTCCTTCATTGTTTCTGACCTCCTGTTCTTTGGACTGGTCATTTATGTTCTTCCAGTGTAGTCAGTTTAGGCATTCGAAGTCATCTTGTAAAAATCATCTAAAATGTTTCCAGTGATGTGGTTATATGGGTCACCTAGAGAATTTTTGTAAGTGGAGTTACTAGAATAAAAAGTATTCATTGGTTGTTTTCTCCTAACTATGGGGTAGTAGATTCTTCAATACATCAGGGCTCCAGCCATAGGCCCCGGATTGAAGCTCTTTTTGCATTAATGATTTTTGTTGTATGGGGAAATTCATGGCCCAGATTTGTCTCCAATGTTGTAATGGATATGGTTGGAAGTTCTTTGTTTTAGTGTTTCTTTTTTTTATTTTTTTGTTGTAAAATAATCTTGATGGTTCCGTTTTATTTGTAATTAGGTTGTCATGTTCTATGGATGTGGATATTTTGATGGTTGTCTTTTATTGATTAGTCTCAATTTTAGTTTTCAATTGTGCTCACTTAGATATGTTTGTGTTTTATGGAAATAATAAGTCCTGGTTTGATCCACTGTTTGGTTTGAGTTCTTTCCATGGGTTTCCCCTTATGTCAAAGTTCTTATTTCGGGTCAGTCAAGGTTGGGAGTTCCCGATCCTGATATTGGTCAGTGTTATCTAGTTTCTTGTGGTGGGGAGAACCCCCTTACCATGGTTATCCTAATTGTGTATTTCTTTTAGAATTGGTCAGGTGTGAGGAGTGGCATAAAAAGTCTCCTCATATCTTGTGGTTCTATTGGGAATCATTCAGGTTTGATCCTGAGTTTTGTCTCTCGTTCAGTTGGGTGACTTTCTGGGGGTAGGAAGTTTTTTTATGTGGGGATAATTATCACACCCAACCCATAATTTTTATTTTATTTTATTCTTTTCCTGGATTTGGTTTTCTTGGCTGAGATTATGATTGATTTACCGGCTTAAATTATTGTTTTTTGGAGTTTTTAAGTGTCTTTTGGGATGTGCACAGTTTGGGGGGTTAACCATGCGACCTTTGAAAGCTGAGGGAATTTCCAATTGTTTTTCTTATTACAAGGTTTAAGAATTTTTTTGGGAACACCATGAGAGTCCAAGTATAAACTATGTGGATCTTTTTTGTTGTCATAGACAAGTCGCACGACTTGTGCACGATTAGGGGAATCCATACAGAAAGTGTGTGGGAAGGTTCTCCAATTGGACTGAGCCATTTTTCACAGTTGGTGCATGGTTTCACAAACTGTGCTGCCAAACCATGAGGGTGTTCCTTATCTATATTAGAGTACGCACAGTTTGTGCATGGTTTTGAAAACCATGTGGCCAAACCATGTGACTTGTCCAGGTTATTAAAAACTTGAAATTTTCATCATTACCCTCTAATTTTTTAACCTAAAATTGAGTTTCTCCTCCCTTCCTTGACCTAGGTACACTAGGGGGCTCCAAAAAAACCCTCATCCATTGATCTCCTTCCACCATTTAATCCCCCCATAGGTTCCTAAGGTGTGTTTCTCTTAGTTTTTGGTCAATTTTACCCTCCTTTTATCCTTATCTCTTGATTCTTGGTTCTTCCTTGGTTTAGTTCCCTCTTGGATAATGTTGGTCAATTTCTTTGATTTTAGGGTGTGTAGTTTTTCAATGGGGATTAGTTCTTCCTTTTCTGTGGGTTTTGTTGTGTGCGCACATCATTGCGGTAGGTTTTTTCATTATTTTATTTTCTAACACATTCCATAGAGGCTTGAGGTTTTATAATTATTTTCTAAATGAGATTTTCTTTCTTGTGGTGTATTAGTACAAATGGTTTTGGTGTTCCGATGATGGGATTTTGATGAAAATCAGTTTTTCAAATGGTTTTCCTTAGTTATATATATTTATATGCATTAAAGGTGTTTGATAAAATCTTAATTAGTATTTTGAAATATAATTTGTTATTTTTAGAGTGTGATTGATATTTTTTGACCTTTACTTATGTTTTATTGGCATGTTTTATTTTTGAATTATGTTTTGATTAGAAATTTTGGTGAATTTTATGATTTAGTCCCCACGTGTGGATGTTTTTATTATTGGTAAAGCTTGTGGTGACTCTTTGTTTTGGTTTTTCATACTTTTATGGTTTACCATGGATATTCCATTGGATTAGGGTACATCCATATGTGCATGGAGTGAACATATGGATGGGAACACAAATGAAAATGTTCGTTGATTAACATGATCAACTTAAAACTCTGATTTTAAAAAACTTATTCCCCCTCCCTCTTTGCTTTTTAAACCCTATTCTCCTAAAGTGTTTACTTCAAGCCTTTAGTGTTTTTATAAAGGCCACTAGGTTTCAAATGATGAAAATTTGGTTCCAAATTGTGTGTTTAAAATCATGTCCCATTTGGAACATTGAGATGTGTTTTGGTTTCAAAATGACCTAAAGGATCATTTGGAACCATTCATACATGTTGGGGGATTTTTGTCTTGTTTTTTGGAAATGACATTAAAAATGTATTTGGAACTATGAAATTGAAAAGTCCCAATTAATATTTTATAAATTCTTTGAAATTTGTTTGAAAACTATTGTGATGTATAGGCTCAATTGGCACTTTATGAATGGATCGTTGTGAGATGGACACCTCTATGGTGGACCCCCATGGAGAGGGTCATCGTATAGGTGGTGTCAGTGTTTGGGATAGGAAATAATAGTGGTTGTGGGTTTTAGTTTGATCCATGTGTGTGAGGACCTCCCCATTTACCATGTTCTATTATCATGGTATTCTTGGGCTTCATCTAGAGGTTTGGGTGATGGATTCTTATCGACCCCGATGAGATGGGTTGGTACCCCCTTGGGTTTTCTAAGAGGCTAGGTGGGGTGTGCTATTAGATAGGTGAGTTTAGAGCATCCAGTTGGTTATTGACTATGGAGATGCACCATATGCTATAAGGTGAGTCTAAAATGAGTAGTTTTAGGGATTTATTCTAAATATATTTAGGAAATTTCAATGATTACTGTCTATATGTTCTATTTTATTATGTTTCACCTATTTTTCCTTCTCTATTAGTTTCTACCTACTAGTATTGTTTATTTCATTATCAGTATATATATTTTATCACCTATTTTGGTTTTCTATTTTGGCATTGGGTTTTCAAACTAGGACTTTAAAATAGAAAATTTTTTTGAAAAGGGAAGTTGTGTGCATGTTGTTTTAAAAAGTGGTATTTCTTGGAAATTTGTGCTTCATTATTAAAAAACCCTATTTTATAAATGAATTTCAAACCATTGTTTATAGACTATTATAGGAAAGGAAATTTATGGATTTTGTGGTGATTACCAACTATGTTTTTATGCTCCAAACTTACTTATTCCACTCAATGTCGGTAGACCTGGGCTATTTTTTAGTTTTAGGTTTTTGGTTCGGTTGTGCCTTTTGTGTAGGTTAGTTTGTGGATAGTGGTGAATTGGTGGTCATGTAGAGATCTTTGTGGTCTTTTTGGTTGTTTTTTATTTTATTTTAGTTATTTTTATGTTCAATTTTGGTTGTATCTGGATTATATTGATGTATTTATTGATGTTTAGTTATTGGTTTTGTTGTGTGCTCTATTTTGGTTATTCGATCCGGAATTTTTATTGGGATAAATCATTCCCATTGTGATATCTTTGATACTCGATGCTATTCACCAGCCTAGGAGGATTGGTAAATCCTCTCAGGCCTTGTTAGAGACTGGTTTGGGTGTTGGGTCAGATAGCAGCCCGACCTGGTTCATGACACCCAAATAAAAATTGTTCTACATCAATAATGAATGGATGGTGATCATTTTTCTACATCAAAAATATTTTCTACTAATCATTATTTTGTTTCATCATTTTTATTTTATTTTATTATTTTTTATTCATTGTAACATTCACACATGTTTTTCCACCTTTAAAAATAATTTCATTGGTTATAATACCAATCAAAAGGTATAATAAATTATGCTAACCTGATCAAAAAGTAGTATATCATGAGTTGTGATTGAACCAGCCGAAAGGAATATATTTAGTCTGAATTTTGTAATAGACTAGGTTCTTTCTGTACCTAATAAAATATAGGGGATGAGCCTTATCCTTTGTAAAAGGCTAAAAAAATTTCACCTATAAAACACTATTATGTTATATCTTGCTACTCTTTATGAGTTGAGAGTTTGTGAAAAGTAAACATAGGATCAATTTGATCCAAACTAAAATAAAACTCTTTGTGTTATTTTTTATTCTTATTACACTTCTCACACACTATTTTTATAAATTATGTTTAAATTGTTTTATTCATTTTCTATTAAATTTCATAATATATTTTACACTCTAATAATTTTCATGGAAATAAATCTAACCCTACTCTTATTTATTTCCATACTCATTATGGGGACTAACCCCAATATCCATTTTCATTGGACATAGAATATCCTATCATATAGATATTCTAGTGAAAAGTATCTATATTTCCATTTAAATAACTATAGGGTCCTAAAAATTCCTCTAAGGAGAAGAAATACCCCCGAAATCACTTTACAGAAGGAATTAAGCACTTTTATAAGTTTATCAAGGTGAAGGGACTCAAATTGAGTTGTATTTATTTGAAGGAACTTGAAGGAATTTAAGTTTTCAAATGGCCCATGTACCATCACCGGAAAAGGTACGTGAATAAATTGGATCATGAACCACCAGGTATGCGGGATGGTTAGCGAACTGCTGGCCCACAAAACGATGGCCAGCGAATAGGGAAAACCACGAGCTGTGTCAACCGAAGGAGTTCTGCGCGGAAGATCATCCATGTACCGTGCCGCGAACCCCTCAGTTCGTGGATTAAGTGGACAATCAGGGTTCCGCAAACCATTATCGCAAACCAATGTCTCAGCAAACCCTGGTTGACCGAGTCTTCCACGGGTTAGAAAATTACTTCGATGGGCCTTCGCAAATGGTGTCGTATTCCCAGTAGATATGATTTCTCTGATGATATATAAAATGAGCACAGTAGAAGAAGAAATACACGCATAGAGGATACGGATAGAGGGAAGTACAGAAGATGAAATCTTGAGGGAAACTCAGAGGTTGTACTTCGGCTTTCATCTTGTTTCATCGGCAAAGCACGAACCGCGAACCACTTCATCTGCAGGTACAGCCAGCTACAAACCATAAAAATGGGGGAATTGAAACATAATAATAAGAACTATGAACCCAACTGGTGAAACACAGACCAAAGAATTCTCGCAGATGAATTCCCCGCGAATGGTAATTCCCCCAACTCTCCTTCAATATGGTGTTCCACGTAGCGTACTGCTACGTGGACTAAACTCGACGTCGTGTACCCAATAGGTACGTGGATATAACCCAAAGTGGCGCGGTAAGCCATGTACCACTTTGGTACACGGTTGGACATACCCATGCCCACGTACCACACCAGTATGTGGATGGACCACCTACCTGCATACCACTATGGTATGCAGAGCCTTCCCCATCCCGCATGAGAAACCAGTACACAAAATGGGGTGTTTTCAGGTATTGTTCCTTCCAGTTCCAACCTCACCCCTCCATTGTCGTTCAGTCCTCTGAAATCCCTCCACTAACCAGTTTTCCGGTGCTA
This sequence comes from Viscum album, assembly GCA_963277665.1. Classification (NCBI taxonomy): domain Eukaryota; kingdom Viridiplantae; phylum Streptophyta; class Magnoliopsida; order Santalales; family Viscaceae; genus Viscum; species Viscum album. The sequence goes on from OY728158.1 coordinate 791,612,014, forward strand.
GGCCAAAGCCTCCTCCAAATCCACTGGACCCGTATGATCAGGCCATCAGGTGCATCAGCGCACCTCATTGAGTAAACATACCCACAATAAGTGGAGTCATGAAGGCCCTCCCAATGAAGGTACGGGATTTGGTAATGCTTGTAAGGCTACATTCCCATGGTAGCCCGAAGTCCAACCTTGGGATGCCGAAGTGAACCTCCCCATTCTCTGGTTAGGGGTGATCACTTGCTTTTCCATTTAATGAGGAACAGTGATCAGTCAAAGGGGTTATGTTAGCCTCCCCCTTGATAAGGACGAAACTCCTCCCCTTCCCAGAACATGCTTCAGGGCCCTCCCACTGGGTAAGTCCCCAATATTCTAAGTCAGGTCTACGTGACCTTCAATGTCATTTCACATTGAAAGGCTCATCACTCTGCGCCCTCACCCACAGTCTCCTTGACCTCTTCCGCCGCGGGCACTCCCTTCCCAACCAACAGGGGAGGAGGCATGTCCATTGTTGAATCTTTCAAATCCTCTTTTTTCTCACACTGAGCATGACTCACATGGGCTTAGAGGTTTGGGATGATTATGACATCAACACATATATGAACTATGAGAACTCTGATTCTTGACCAAATCAGGATATGTAGGACACCTACCAGAAGGCCCAAGATCAAAAGGGTGCCCATTCCAAAAAGTTCCACCCAAACATGCCCCCTCAAATGGGAAGCTTCCACGCATTATCCCCACACATCTCAACTATGAGAACTCTAGTTCATGATCAAAACAGGATATGTAGGATACCTACCAGAAGGCTCGATCTCAAAAGTGTTCCTATCCATAAAGGGTCCACCCAATCATGTCTATCAAATGGGAAGCTTTTATGCATAATCCCCACACATCCGAACTACATGGGTTCTAATTCCTCTCCCAATGATACGTAGGAAGACCTCCTTGTGAGCCCGATCCCAACATCAAGTCACCTTCTATCCCCCCTAGATGATGATAAACTCTAGAGCACCTTACAATATGGCTAAGTCAGCATCACCTCCATGGCACCAAACATATGCATGCTCATGACGATCTTGCAAACCAAGGGTAGCCCATGGACACACTCTTAGAGAATGAATCAAGGATTCATGAACATATGAACATGACTTAAATCTATAAAAGAATCCTAGAACAAGAAACAATCCTCTCCAATAAGGGTGCGGTGAGACTGGCCTCCCATCCTCTCGACCAATGGAGTTCTCAAGTGTTTTTGGCCAAATAATCATCCAACGAGCACCTTCCTTTGGAAATCAGGTCCATGAATCATGGATACCAGGGTCGTTGGGTGTTCTTGGATCCACAAATAAACTCGTTGGAGACCATCCGAGCAAGTTATATCCAATAAGTACTGGTTTCATGAATGCTTGACCCCCACACAATCACCCGATGGGACCAACAGTTCCCCACAGGGTTAATTCAACCTTCTTTAAAGGATAATGATATTGAACAGGTCAAAACAAAGGAATGGTAAATTAGACAAGAGCCTATCTCTGTGGAAAATAGGTTAGGTGATGATCATCTTCATGCCATCTTTGTACCGCCTGAAAACACACCACCTCGGAGGCAGAACAAAAATGGTGAACCTGACATGAATCCTTAACCAAGGTGGTGGTTCTACCCACAATGATAAAAGAAAAAATGTCACCACACATCAGACCATTTTTTCTGACCTGGTATGCACAACACGTGCCACCTCAGAGGTGGAACAAAAATGGTGAACCTGACGTGAATCCTTAACCAAAGTGGTGGTTCTACCCCAATGATAAAAGAAAAAAGGATACTGCACATCAGACCATTTTGTTCATCCTAGTGCATGCAAAATGTGCCACCTCGGAGGCAGAACAGAAATTGTGAACTCGACGTGAATCCTTAACCAAGGTGGTGATCTCACCCTGCTTAGGCCCCTTTGCCCCGCGGTAAAAGAAAAGGGGAAGGGGGCAAAGATGAATTTCCAAATATGCATGTGTTTAAAGGAATGCTACTTTGCCGATGTTTAGTGGTCTGTATGTCATACATATATTACAGGTTCTTGGAGAGAGACCTTATATCTAAATTACATACCCACGATCTATGAAGATGCACGCATCAGGGATCCCACGGGTGGTTGGGGCCTCAACGAAGAGCAAGACCCCTTCGCCTACCCAACATCTTCAATGTTGGGTGTCCAATATGTTGATCAAATAGTAACACCGAAATGGTACTTTCCCCACGCTTGGGGCTTCAAGACAATACGTCCAGTCTGCAAAGGTCTGCCAACTGCCCCTTTAGCCGCTACTGGTACCTCAGCACATGGAGGCCCCGATGGTCATCTCAAACCATTTCGGGAGCCTGTCCCTCGAACGTGACAACGAATACCTCCCTTACCTCAGGGAGGAAAATTAATTCAATGCTAATGACTTCATCCTAACTGCACAGGGGCCCTACCCACGGGTCCCCGCTAGAGAGCATCGCCACTCACACTGAATGACCAAACCTCCACCCACTGAGGAGGACCTTATGTCGCAGGCACCAGCCAAAGTCCATGATACCTGATCCCCTGTGCTGCCCACCAAGGGCAGAAAATATATAACCAGGGACACATTATCACCCTGTTTTCTGAGGAGAAACTCCGCTGTACTAACACAGCGGCAGTCGACGGGCAGGCATACAACTTTTCCCTCTTCACTCAAGCCCACCACAGAAATAGAGTGGAAAAATATGAGCACACGCACATTAATTCTAATGCTCATCAGTCTCGTTGTGTAGATATAGTGGCTAGCTACAGGCAGATGTGGATATCTTACGATGCACAACAAGCCTGCCATCCAAATAGGGCGGCACTTAGCTACACGTAGGCACAAACACCTACCGATGCATTTCATGTTTGTCGTCTAAATAGATAAGAAATAGGCTATATGCAGGCACAAATACCTATTGATGCATATCAAGACCGCCATCCAAATAGGGTGGTAGCCGAATATGAGTAGAGTCAAATTCCTATAGATGCATACAAAACTCGTGAGACAAATACAGCAACAACCGAGCAGATGAAAATCCCTTCTCGTGAATATGAATACCACCAGTCAAATATAGTGGCAACTGAAGAAGACAACCGGTGATAGACTCGTCCCTCTTTCTTGACATAGGAGAAATGCCAATATATACTAGAAACTCATGGAGGATAGGAGTAGGCACAAAATTCTGATCGGACATCAGAATGGGCCTTCATACCCATTCCAGCCAAATATGTATCTCAGTACATCCTAGCCATGATAGAAGATCAGACATCGATTCTAGTCCATATCCTCCAAACATTCCAAGATATCATTGCATTGGTGGAAAAATAAAGAAATAGGGCCCACGGCCCTATTTTCTCGAATGAAATGACTCACTCGCAAAATGAGTTAGTCACTCCATAGCAGTTATTCATCCCTTCTCTAGTCCAGGAGGGTCAACGGCAATATCCCGCGACATAAGAACAACCGAATCAGGAATAAATACCTATTCCAAATGGGGGACACCAGTCCAATGTGGTGGCTGCTCCAGGGTAGGCATATATCCCTGCCAAAACTCAATATGCTCGTCGGCGTATCTCGATGACATCACGGGACCCAACAAGATAGGGACCTATATAAGAAGGCCATTACTAATAGTAGATGGCCCCGGTTACCCACAAGAGTGTGCACAAAAATGTAAAGGGCCAAAGGTAATCGGAAAATGAAGTGCACGTACATGATCCAACTCTACTAGATGTTGGGGTTCTTGATTCCCTCAAACACATATTGTCACGACCTGTCCTCAGGGCTCGTGCCGTGACTACCCCAAGCCTGCCTTCCATAGGCTAGGGGCTGGTGAATAGCACCAAAGGCTTAAATCTCGGTATCTAGGAAGGAATTTCCTTTATAAAACATAAACACATCTAACCAGAGTATAAGTAGAAGTAATACACTAAGTACAAAAGAAAGTTTTGAAAAGTAAATGGGCCAGAATACAAACCCAACTGAGAAGTGCAACTACAACTGAATGAAATACAACAGAAAAGACAAAAATTTGGAAGATAGAAGAAGCTCACGGGGTGTCCACCTCGGATCCTACCTGAAGGGTAGGTACATATAGATTTCTGAACGCTCTCACCCGCCAACCTCTTCCGAGTACCGTCTCGTCGTGAAGTCCACCTCCGGGTACTGACTTGTCGTGAGGTCCACCTCTGGGTACCGTCCAGTCCTTGAACACTCGATCTCAGTTAGCGTTGTCCATCGTATGCATCCAACACAACGAGGTGCGGGCATAACCCATGCAGGGGTGAGTATACGATACTCATTAGGGACCCTGAGACCCTCAAGGTCTCACTAAATCCAACAAGGATAATCACAAAGAAAGTTCTCAACAGATAACCCTTACTCAGGTATAAGCCCATACTTATACCTAAGTTATAATGTAGCCCATCTCAGCCATGAGGTATCACACAGATATGAAGTGGATGGATAACCACTACTTAGTTATATGCCCATACATATACGTAATTTATCAAGTAACCCATCTCAATCATGAGGGAAACACAAAGGTCATTGACTCAGCTCAAACCAGAATTTTCATTATCGAAACCGCAACTACTAAACAGCTCCTCCTCTTTCAAGTACACTGATCCTATCACGACTCTGAGGTGCTTCTCACTAACCTTAGACTACTGAGGTACTCCTCCTGTCGAGTACCGCGGGTCAGCCACCCAAACACAGTAGTGCTCCCCGCCGGGGTCTGCCACCCAAACACAATAGTGCACCCCCCATAATAGCCTCCAGAGGTACTCCTTCTATTGAGTACCGCGGGTCTGCCACCCAAACATAGTAGTGCTCCCCGCTATGGTTCTACCAACTAAACACAGTAGTGCTCCCCACTGGGCTATACAAGTCACTCCGACTTGAATCGGACAATCAGTCATCAGGTCTCAGCCAGCTACACGGTCCCCGTACTCCGTACGCTCATCTCTGGGAGGGTCCGCTCCACGAGCTACTGGTCAATACTCCAAGTATCACAAAGTCCCACATAGAAGTATCTCAAAGGGCTACCTCATCATAGGGGTCTCAACGCAACAGACGGCGCGTCAATCGGACGCCCGGTCTGTGAGTTATTAGCCTTTTAGTCCCGGGGGCCCGGTTGGTTTTGTGTACGAACCAATCTGGCCATATCTCAACTGTACCCAAAACTCACATAGGGTATACTCAAAGGGACCGTTTCTCAACGTGATCACCAATGCCGCTGACGGTTCGTCAAATGGACGTTTGGTCTGAAAGTTATCAGCTTTTCCGTTCCAGGGGTCCGGTTGGATTTTGGGTACAATCCAACCCGGACATATTCCAACTACTTCCAAACCTCAGGTGAATTATTCCAAAATATCCTTCTCACCAAAAGGAATCCAACTAAGTCGACGGCACATCAATCGGACGTCCAGAGCTCAAGTTATAAGTGTTTCCGCTCCGAGGGCCCGGTTGGTTTAAGATTCGAACCAACCAGGTCGTACCCATACTTCACCAAAAAATCAAGTGTAATATACCAAAACTATTTTCTCGATCCAAGGATCCCAACTCAATTGACGGTGCATCGATCGGAGGTCCTTATCTCAAGATATGGTTATTTAACTGAAGATGGTACGAAAATAGGGGGTTTGGGCCCGGTCCGACCCAGCCCAATACCCCCTGGGTCGGCCCGAACCGGGTCGACCCGAATCGGGTCTGGGTCTAGCCTGGTTGGGTGCTGCCCGGCCCGGATAGTGCGGCCCGGACCAGCTGGCACGGCCCGGCCCGGCGCTGGCGGCCCGGCGCGAGCGGTCCGGCCCAGCGCGGGCGCGGCTCGGCTCGTGGCCGAGCGGGATGCGAAGGGGGTGCTGCCCCCCCTTAATTCGAAACGGCGGACCCTGTGGGGTCCACCCTAGGATATTGTCAGGGGTTACGACCCCCGGTCTTCTGGAGAAACAGACGGCCACTATGGTCGGCCGGTTGTGCCACGCGGGACTTGCGGGGGGTCCCGCCTCTTGGAGCGCCGGCGGCTGGCCTGGCCGGCCGCCCCCTGCTGAACCGCCCCGACCGCGGCCCCTTGAGTCTCCGGCATGGCGTGACAGCGCCGCGCCCCTCTGTCGCAGCCCGTTCTTGGCCACGGCCTCCTTTGGCCTCACCGGCACAGCGTAACGGCACTGCACACCATCACCGTGGCCCGCTCCGGCCGCGGTCTTCTTCGTCCCCGCACGGTGCAACAGCACCGCGCCGCCATCGCCACAAACACCAATGAAGATCGTCAAGGAAAAAGGGGAGGAGAATCGGCTATGTTTGTGTGGTCTGAACCCCTCCCGTTATGTCGATATCAAGCAGCCATTAATTAAGCAGTGAAGAACGACAAATTAAATCTTGAACAAAAAAACCCCTACCTCGTGTCGTTCGTCGTTCGTTGACGATATCGCAAAAGGGAAAAGGACATCAGTTCGTTAACGTCATCGCAAGGTAAGATGTGATGGTGATGATGGTTGTTGGCAAGTTCCCCACGTCGATGTGTCCTCCCTTTCTGCAGAGGAAGAATAAGTTTGAAGAAATTGCTTCACGTCCTTCGGGTCATGGAGTGTTCTTCGTGTCGTGGAGTGTTCTTCGCTGGAGTTATTCTTCGTCGAGGGAAGAGTGGTGTTCTTCCAATTCCCCAGAGGTCTCCCCAAAAAATATTTGATAAGGAAAATATTTAGAATAGATCTCTCCCATCTTAAAGAAGAGTCATGCAAAACTAATTAATTTCAACACTCAAAATAAATTAATTAAGTGAATCACCTAATTAATTATCATGGCTTGGCATAATTAATTAGAGAGAGAAGAAGGTGAAGGGTTATTTTAAAATTCAAAAAGTGAGGGGTTATACATTAAATACAAGGGTTTTAAAAGGGGAAAGTTCGTGGGAGTTAAAGGGAAGGTGAAGGGTTGGGGTTTCATGCGGACCCCACCACCCTTGGTCATACCCTCTCATGGGATGTTAGGTGGGGTGTGGCCCCACCTCCAACTTCTCTATGGAGAAATTAACTTCTACTTAAAATAAATTGTAACACTACAATTTATTTAAGACTTAACGAATCCCCAAAAATTAATTACCTCATGCGACAAAACATAACTGCTCTTAAGGTCCCCTTAAGTAATTTCTAGCACTGTGAGTTCATCGGTGCCCTCGGATTTCAATTCCGAGCACCGGTTCAAAAGATAGAAAAACTCACTCATTCGTTCACTGAATGTACCCGAGACAAACTTCAGAAATTGATTCCGGGCACACCGGGACTCGGAATCAGGTGTCGTCAGAAACTACGGACTTGTAAAATTCCAAAGAAATTAAGAAAAAAATTTCCTTGAAATTTTTGGGTCTTTACATTACTCCCACCTCAGGGTTTTACGTCCCTGTAAAGCTTCAACACACACTAAGGAAAACAAAGTGGTACTGAGCACGCATCTGAGCCTCCGCTCCCATGTATTCTCCTGGAGGTTCTCGTGCTACCAGTGAAAGTGCACCTGAGGAATCGACCATCCACGTAGGACCCACTCATGTCAATCCTCGATCTCCACTAGAACCTCCGTGCATGTCACCCTGTCATCGACGTCCAACTCCCTGCGGTCGATGATGTGTGAAGGATCATGCATGTATCTCCTCAGATGAGATACGTGGATGACATCATGCACCCGGTGCAACTGAGGTGGAAAGGTCAAGAGACAAACCACCTCGCCTACCCTGATGAGGACCTAGAAAGGTCTGTTGAACCTCGGAGATAACTCGCCGCCTCGGCCACAACTCTGTAAACCTCATCGAGGTGAGACCCATATAAGGACGTGGTCACCATCCTCGAACTCTAGAGGCCTCCATTTCCTGATTAGAACTGAAAATCAAAACTCTTGCTGCCACGAGGGTAAGGTTGACCGACTCAAGAGTGATCGACCGCACCCTCTTGTGCATGAGTTTATCCTGTGCTGCCTGGGGTTTCCTTTTCACCGACCTAGGAAAACCCATCCCAATGTTGTAGATAAACCACAACCTTTTTGCCTAATATGGTCAATCTAGGTATGAACTGTGAATCCAATCCATACCCAGACAAACGTCGTAAGGCCTCGATGCTGCCACCAAGAGATTCCAACCGAAACTCTCACCTCAAGGGTCAGATCACACTATCGGCGTGAGTGTGATTATTGAGTCTCCTCCCAAAGGTATCTCTAGACGTGAGGGTAAAGTCAACGGCTTACCGGAAACTCTAGGTCTGGGACAAGATTCGTGGAAGAAAAGAATTATTTGTATCAACGTCTGTTGTAACGGCAGCTAGAGGTGGACACAGATTGTCCATCGAATCATTCTTAGAGCCATTAGGTCACACTCCTTGACTGCATACAGCTACTCTTTTTCCCTGCCCTCCAGCTCCCTGAGCCTAGAAGGGACAACAAATGCGGGTGGTTGTAACATGTTGAAATGTACACCACCTCATGCTGCTCTCCTAGCTCTGCCTCCACTTCTGCTGCTCTGAAAACTCATCTGTCCTTATCAGTTCTTCTTCTTTAAACATTTTACACACCTGAGTCTATGAGACTGGTGCCAGTTTCCTGTTTCTTACTGCACTGTGCAGTCTTTATCCGCTCCTGGATGATCTGCACCTTCTCTATCGTAGCACGTACCATCTCTGTTCGGTAGGAAGTTTTCTGACGTGGTAAGTTGGTCAATGACCACCCTTCTTCGCCTACAATCTGTAAGAGCTACTAAGATTTCTCCTTTTCCAAAAAAATAAACTTGGTCTCATCCCCTGGATGAACCATTCCCATTGCCTAATACAGTCAATCCTGACATGAATGATGCATTCATGCCATGGACGACGTCGTAAGGCCTCGACGTTACTACCAAGAGATCCAACTGTCACTCTCACCTCCAAGGGTCAAGTCACACTGTCGGCATCAGTGTGAGGTTATTGGGTCTCCTCCAGTAGAAATCTCGAAAGTGAGGGTCAAGTCAACAGTTTTAACTGGGACCTCTCAGTATCAACCAAACAAAAAGGACAGGAAAGTAAGTGTCACAAAGATGTGTGTCTTTTATTATTGCATCTCATAGTACAACGACACAAATGTAACAACAACATGGAACTTGAAGCACTAAGAACAAAAATACATCCATTAGTTTTACTCTTGTCCACCTGATTCTGGAGCTCTACTGCCTTGTCCACCACTCGGCTGTTGCTCAAGCACCCGCCACTGCTTCTGTCTTGGTGGCTCCTCCAATGTCTACAGATCATGTAACACCCCAAGCTTCCACGGTATGTTTCCCTTTGAATAATTCAATGGCGTGCATTGTACGCAACTTCGAGATTCTAACACACCACAACCAATCAAACTAGCCGTTATGAATAGTAATAACTACTTTTTGAAATTTTATAAATTATATCTCTCAAAATGGACTTCATTTTTGGATTCAGAATATCGAATTTATCCTAGGGTGAAATTTTGGTACTTTTCGGATAACTTTTATATTTTGATGAATAGTGAAAATTACTAAATTTTAATTAAAAACAACTTTTTTAATAAAAATAATTAATAGTGATAAATTATGAATTTGAGTGGTTTTAAAGTATATTTAGAATATATTTTTACCATGTAATACAATGTAGTTCATTGAACATAATTTCACATTTAAACCAGACAATAAACAATTGTCAATCTTTTGATATATATTGTTTCTTAAAAACACGCTATTTGTTGTGACAGCGGGAATTAATTATAAAATTAATTAATGCAACTTATATGTTTAGAATTTTGTAAAATAGACATCATTTTTGAATTTGGAATATCAATTATACCTTAGGGTGAAATTTTGGCATTGTTCTGAAAAACTTCAATTTTTGATGAATAGTGAAACTACTAAGTGGTAGTTAAAAAACTGAATTTTTCATAAAACTTAATTTTACCACTTCTGTGAATGGAATTTCGAAAATCCGAGAGACACGGTTAATATCAAGAAGTAAAATGTGGTTCAATGAGATGAAAATAATTTTTGGTGAATAGTAACTTTTTACTTTTATTTACCACGGTTAAATGTAAATAGGGTAATTAAGGGTAAAAATGATATTAATATTACCCTAAAACATGTCCTAATTCTATTGGACAAGTGTATCTCGAACAAAAACAACTTTAGGAATAAACTATTATCATTTATGCCCACTTGGATTAGATTAGGACATTTATTATTATTTAATTCAAAGAAGAGTTAAAAGAGTTAAAATCAAAGTTTATTTACTAAAACATTTTTAATATAGGGTTATACATAAGATAAATTTGATTGTAAATATTCATTAGAAAGATAATACGATTTACTACATAATGATATTTTATTTATAATTTTTAAACATTAAATAATTTAATATATTTATGACACAATGATGATGCAGTAATTACCATAATAGTGAACAATTAGAATAATTGATATTATAAATACCCAAATAAATATAATTTGAGACTTTTATTGAATTACACTAATTTTAAAGGTTAATATGACATATTATTGTTGATTTAATTAACTTTTTTCGAAGTAATCATTCTGTTATGTGTTTCACAAAAATCAACTATTGAATAGTGTCAAAATTGACATAAAAGAGTTTTTAAAACAAATTTTATATTATTAATCGATATTAAATTCCTAAAAATCTAAGGTTCGGCCAAGATACTTATATCATGATAGATTCATTATTAATGGACCACTTGGGGGTCTCTTGGATGTATATGGTAAGTTTATTAACCATATAATATAAAAATACAAAGAGACATTGTAAAAGTGAAACTAATTAACTTAGAGTTAATACTTATAGATAAGGTTAATATAATGACCCAAACCTGTCTAAATTCTATTGGATGAATTTTTTTAGACCTATCCCCACCTTAACCTTTGAATAATCAACTTTTTATCCATTATAAACCGAATATGAATTTATTATAAATTAATATTTCTAGCTTTTCCAAAGGTGCCCCTCACCACTCTTATAAAAAGGCACTCCTCCTTCTCATTTCTTCACACCTTCAAAGCCTTTTGGTTAGGCCAACCCCTACCCAAATACTCTCTCAACTTCCCTCACTACAACCTATAGGCCTTAGTTGGATCCGAAATCCAACCTAAGGAGCCCTTTTGATCAAATCAAAAGGAAGAAGCCGAAGAAGAGGTAATGTTTTCACCACCCCTTTTCAAGTTCCTTTCTTCTTCCACTTCTTCTTTCTTTGTTATTACCATTATAAAATAATAACTAAAGTATCATATATATACTATTATGTTATTATAAATATGGTACAACCATATTCATTATTCTATCTATCCTTTGAATAACATGTCACCATACGTGCGTACGTACGGCTTACCGTCTCCACGTCGTGGTGTAATTGTTATTCAATATATTATTATTTGAATGGGTATAATAATGATGTGTAACTCATGTAAATAATAAATATAACATGATAATGATTCTGTATATATGATATACCATACAATTATATATTATTTTAATATCAAAAGAATGATATTGTCGCTCGTGCATACGTACGGACTACCGTCTCCACGAACGCGATGAGATTCATTCTCCATCATATCCATTCAAGTATAATTATAATTTGATGATTTAAAAATAGTATCTAAGGACTTTATATCATTCTGGATATGAATAATATACATCCCATTAATAAAGAATATGGATCACATAACAAATAATATAAAGTAAAATGAACCCGTTAACACCCGAAATGACGATAATTCTAAGATATTATTAACAAATCAATGTTAAAAGATAATATATGATATCATATTAAAGTAAATTATTCTTGTATAATTCAATAACAATTATTTCACCATTATACAAGAGGTTAACCTACCGTCGACCAAGGAAAAAGTACAAAGTAAGGGATTTTCTTATCTCACTTTCAATTCCGTGAGATTTCCATTGTTCGCCACTAAATTATTGAAAGTGGTGTATTGTATACTGCCATTTGATATATATTATCATGATTATCTTTATATTCATGTTATTTTGTAAATCATTTGGTTTTTATTAAATTTTGTTCATACGACTCAGTTGATTACAACGTGGTAAGGGGTTTCTTAACTCACTCTTAATTTCGTGAGAATTCCATTGTTCACCACTTAATTATTGCATGTGGTGTATGTGTACTACCCATGATTGTATTCATTGTGTAATATACTTTAATTTATGGGTATTTACATCATCATGTTATGATACTTCTTTCATGGGTGTATGTTTCGTAAGTTACCTAATCGATGAGGGAATTTGAGATTTCAATTTCCACTCATTTGGCTTTACGCATATTTCACTGATTATATTACCCCAAGATTATGTGTGGAATCACTATTAATTTGATTATGTCATAATTTCATCTCCCTTCCTATGGATATACTTTTGATACACATAATCACTCCATTGATAATTCTCAAGTCATTGATATGAATTTGATAAGAGTAATTTTAACTCATTCACCATTTGTTGAGTTAAACATTCAATTCGTTGGTGTTGTTTTTACAAGAATATGTGTGAATATCCTTTTATTGTTTTACACTGAATATCCAATAATATTTAGTGTATTTATATTTGTCACAAGTAATTATGTCGTTGATTTATCCTTAACCTAAGGATACGGCCTTTATGAGAGATTTCATCTCAATTTACATTTCATTGAGACTTCTTTGTTGATATACACCAAATCACTTTTATGTGGTGTATATAAAGTACTTTGACATAGTATATCATGAATCTCTTTATTCTCATAATATTACAAAGTTTTTATTACCTCAATTATTTGTATTCAAGTGTCTCTCTTTTGGTTAGAATCTCTAACTAAAATACCATTTTTAAATGTTTTAAAGACTTATTCATCTAAATCTTTATCATTAATGTCCATGTTTTAAAAATGGTTTTAAGGATTTATTTATATGGACATTAAAGTTTAGAAATTAAAACTCTTTTTAAAAAGTTTCAAAGTGGTATGGGACACTTTTATTCAAAAATATATTTTTAAATGGCTTCTTGACAAATAGTGTGACTTTTAAATGATTTCAAGAAAAAGGGGGATATTTCTCTCAAATAGTTTTGATGATTATTTTCATCTATGTCAACATCCTTCATTATTTTTTATTGAGGTTAATGTGATAAAATACAATCTTCCATATTGTATCGAATGAGTTATGTTTGACTATGGATGTGCTATTTTTATACCATTCATGTTTTGTTGTTAAAGTGTTGACATTTCGTATGCTAGTTTTAATACGAATGTTTATGTTATGTTTAAACCTGTTCATATGAGGAATGCATTGGACTTAATAAGTGACGGGTGGAGCCCGCTATAGCTCCTCGATGCATCGGTAGGTCTCATGAGACAAACTAGTGTCCTGGCACAAGGCCTTGGCAAAATCTTATTTGTAGTCTTGGCACGAGGCCTTGGCTATGTGGTTATGATAGTCGGGCATTATGCATCCCATCATTATGAAAGTGGTTATTGATATTGCATGAGATCATTCGACTAGTAGAATATCCATGTGAGTAAGTAAATGGCATTATTTCATTTTACCTTTGCCATTTTATGCTAAAGTTCATGTTTAAAAGGCTTTTGTTTTAGTTATAAATTGCCTTAAGTGTTTATGCTTATCTATGAAAGCTTCTGATATAATGTTATCCTTACTGAGCATCTGAGCTCACCCCTTTCAATGTTTTATTTTCCCAGGATTATGAAGAAGTAATTTATGAATGACCTGCAGGGATAGTATGAGGGGATATGAAGACAAGATGTTGTTGTAGTTTTTTTTACCTTATGATGTAATATAAGGCTTATGAATATATCTAGTGTTTCCAAGACTACTAAACTAATCGGTCTTTCGAGACTTCATCCTTTGTGATCATGCCAATGTTATGTAATAATGCACCGACTCTGGGTATTTAGGGTCGGGGCGTTACAGTTGGTATCAGAGGAAGTTTAGTACAAACCTTGGAAGCTAGATTTAGATAAACTCTGATTAGAGCACGTAGAACTAAGATGAACTTTGAGGATTAGTATAGAATAACTTCCTAGAATTTTGGTATTGTAGAGATTTTGTGAGTTTTCTGAGCAATAAATCCCTGTCTGGATACGAGCAGGTAGAGGCGGCTCTGGCACAGATGTACCTAGGGGTAAAACCCGAAAACACCGATTTGAGCTAGACTCGAACGGGAACTGGTGCACAACAACAGGCCTTGCTGCACTCTTGGTTACGACACTCCCGGGGGATATGCTTAGGATAATTTACATTTTCTTTACAAACCTATTTAAAATATTATATATATATAAGATGAGAGTAAATGACCTTGGTTAATCCTAATGTGTTTCAAATTGAGAATATGGTGACATGTTAATCTCTAAATGATTTTATGACTACTATTACTCACACAATGCTTTCTGGTTTTAGTCAATGTCCGGATTCCAAGGAAGTCATAGTGACATTGAGAATGATGTACAATGTGGGAACGATGGTGGAAATGAGAAACAAAATGGAATGTTGATAGGCATAAAAGATATCGTCTTTATGCCAAATCAATTTTCCAAAAATATGATCAACAATATATATATTAACCGATTACCAGACTCAAAAAAGAAGAGAAAGGTGATGAATGATAAGAGCTCCAGTAGTGGAGACCATGGAGAAAGAAATCATCAATTTCCATCATGCAGGAAATGTGGAAGGAGACACCCAGGAAAGTGTCTCAATGGGACAAAGAAATGCTTTACATGTGGGAAGGAAGGACATAAAGTGAAGAATTGCCGAAAAAATATGAAGAGTACTATGGAAGAAGATAAAAATGGTCCCAAGAGTCCATTTACAGTCATTTGCTGTAAATGTAGGGGACCTGGCCATTACCCGAGTGAATGCCCTATTCTATAGGATATTTTCTTTCTCAAAGAAGAAGCAATGTGGAAATAAATGGTTGGAGAAATGTTTAAAAAGTATTAGTGCTCCTTGTTGATGGGTTTACTTTGGAATAATTTTCTCTTGTATTTGTAACCCCGCATTTTTCCATGTTAGAATGATATTTGAGGAATAATTATCTTTTCTCTTGTGGTTATAGTTATGAATAACCATTTGGTTTTATATGATCATTGGGTTTGAGGCAATTATAAGTTATTTTGGATGAAAATGAAAGGTATGATATAACATTTGTGGTTAAATTATGTTATTTTGAGGAATTTATCTCATTTTGGTAATATTATAAAATATAGTTTTTGAAAAAGGATAACACGTAGACCGTGTGACAACCCGTCGCATCAGACAAAGCTGTGGGAATCGAACCCACAACCAAAGTGCGATTGAGATTTATCACCTACCACTGGACTACGTGAAGTCTCTGGTTAGTGTGACTATTTTTTTTAGTTAAATTATTTTATTGATCAATAATATGTTGATTTGGGTTCTTATGTCTTATCAAATGAATACCCTTAGTATAGGAAAATGATTTGGTGATTAAGTGATAAATGTTATTTTGGAATATGTTCACTTTGTTGGGAACACTATATGTCCAAGTAAAATAGAATATTATGGGATGTCATTAGAGGAGTAATGGTGGATTTTTATGTATGTTTTTATTGTGGATTTATAATGATTTGGGTTATTTATGGAAATGATTAGGTTAATTACTTTTAAGTATGTGACTTTAAGAGTAATTAATGTCATTTGGAGATACAATTTAACATGGAAGACTGCATTCTTAAAAAGTTTTGGTTTTCAATATTAGTTTTGATTATATTAAAGGATTCTAAGGAAAATTGATTATTGAATGGTATTTATTTAACTTTGGGGTATTGTTGGTTTAGTTTTGGAAATTAAGATTAGTGTTTATTTCTCTCAAAAGACAATGTAAATATATAGTTCATCCTGCATGGATCATGTGATTCTATAGAAGTTTATTCTAGCCCTTCCAGTGTGACCAAGTCTTCTTGAATACTCATCTTTTAAAAAAAATGAGTTAGTGGTGGAAATTTATTAAAGAATGAAACTCTAATTCAAAGTAAGTATATATCTTTATATTCTTAGTCAATATCATAAATGAATTCCTCATCCTTATGTAATGAAACTTAAAACAAAAAAATGTTGTCCGTTTACTTTCCTACTAGGAGACTAATGGCCGTTTGTCCCAACAAAAGTTTGTGGTTTACTTATTGTTAACTTTCTCCTGATCATGATTTCTATCCCTCTCCATCAGAACTTGACACTTAGTTTATCATCCATATCCATGTTTTCCTACATGGAACTTGAGTATGGGTTATCTTGGTTGACCTTTATACCTCTCTTTCTTTCTTTTAAAGTGATAGTTTTATTGACTCTTTTCTGATGTGGGACTTTACATTATATTCCCAAGCACAATTTTAAAAATTGCGAGGACGCAATTTATTGAAGGAGGGGAGAATGTAACACCCCAAGCTTCCACGGTACATTTCCCTTCGAATAATGCAATGGCGTGCATTGTACGCAACTTCGAGATTCTAACACACCACAACCAATCAAACTAGCCGTTATGAATAGTAATACCTACTTTTTGAAATTTTATAAATTCTATATCTCAAAATGGACTTCATTTTTGGATTTGGAATATCGAATTTATCCTAGGGTGAAATTTTGGTACTTTTCGGATAACTTTCATATTTTGATGAATAGTGAAAATTACTAAATTTTAATTAAAAACAACTTTTTTAATAAAAATAATTAATAGTGATAAATTGTGAATTTGAGTGGTTTTAAAGTATATTTAGAATATCTTTTTACCATGTAATACAATGTGGGTCATTAAACATAATTTCACATTTAAACCAGACATAAACAATTGTCAATCTTTTGATATATATTGTTTCTTAAAAACACGCTATTTGTTGTGACAGCGAGAATTAATTATAAAATTAATTAATGCAACTTATATGTTTAAAATTTTGTAAAATAGACATCATTTTTGAATTTGGAATATCAATTATAGCTTAGGGTGAAATTTTGGCATTGTTCTGAAAAACTTCAATTTTTGATGAATAGTGAAACTACTAAGTGGTAGTTAAAAAACTGAATTTTTCATAAAACTTAATTTTACCGCTTCTGTGAATGGAATTTCAAAAATCCGAGAGACACAGTTAATATCAAGAAGTAAAATGTGGTTCAATGAGATGAAAATAATTTTTGGTGAATAGTAACTTTTTACTTTTATTTACCACGGTTAAAAGTAAATAGGGTAATTAAGGGTAAAAATGATATTAATATTACCCTAACACATGTCCTAATTCTATTGGACAAGTGTATCTCGAACAAAAACAACCTTAGGAATAAAATATTATCATTTAGGTCCACTTGGATTAGATTAGGACATTTATTTTATTTAATTCAAAGAAGAGTTAAAAGAGTTAAAATCAAAGTTTATTTACTAAAACATTTTTAATATAGTGTTATAAATAAGATAAATTATATTGTAAATATTCATTAGAAATCTAATAAGATCTCCTACATAATGATATTTTATTTACAATTTTTAAACATTAAATAAGTTAATATATTTATGACACAATGATGATGCAGTAATTACCATAATAGTGAACAATTAGAATAATTGACATTATAAATACCCAAATAAATATAATTTGAGACTTTTATTGAATTACACTAATTTTCAAGGTTAATATGACATATTAGTATTGATTTAATTAACTTTGTTCGAAGTAATCATTCTGTTATGTGTTTCACAAAAATCAACTATTGAATAGTGTCAAAATTGACATAAAAGAGTTTTTAAAACAAATATTATATTATTAATTGATATTAAATTCCTAAAAATCTAAGGTTAGGTCAAGAGACTTATATCATGATAGGTTCATCATTAATGGACCACTTGGGGGTCGATTTTATGTATATGGTAAGTTTATTAACCATATAATATAAAAATACAAAGAGACATTGTAAAAGTGAAACTAATTAACTTAGAGTTAATACTTAAAGATAAGGTTAATATAATGACCCAAACCTGTCTAAATTCTATTGGATGAATGGTTTTAGACCTATCCCCACCTTAACCTTTGAATAATCAACTTTTTATCCATTAGAAACCGAATATGAATTTATTATAAATTAATATTTCTAGCTTTTCCAAAGGTGCCCCTCACCCCTCTTATAAAATGGCACTCCTCCTTCTCATTTCTTCACACCTTCAAAGCATTTTGGTTCGGCCAACCCCTGCCCAAATACTCTCTCAACTTCCATCACTACAACCTAGAGTCATTAGTTTGATCATAAATCCAACCTAAGGAGCCCTTTTGATCAAATCAAAAGGAAGAAGCCGAAGAAGAGGTAATGTTTTCACTACCCCTTTTCAAGTTCCTTTCTTCTTCCACTTATTCTTTCTTTGTTATTACCATTATAAAATAATAAATCCAGTATCATATATATACTACGATGTTATTATAAATATGGAACAACCATATTCATTATTCTATCCATCCTTTGAATAACATGTCACCATACGTGCGTACGTACGGCTTACCGTCTCCACGTCGTGGTGTAATTGTTATTCAATATATTATTATTTGAATGGGTATAATAATGATGTTTAAATCATGTAAATAATAAATATAACATGATAATGATTCTCTATATATTATATACCATCCAATTATATATTATTTTAATATCAAAAGAATGATATTGTCGCTCGTGCGTACGTACGGACTACCGTCTCCACGAACGCGATGAGATTCATTATCCATCATATCCATTCAAGTATAATTAAAATTTGATGGTTTAAAAATATTATCTAAGTACTTGATATCATTCTGGATATTAATAATATACATCCCATTAATAAATAATATGGATCACATAACAAAGAATATAAAGTAAAATGAACCCGTTAACACCCGAAATGACGATAATTCTAAGATATTATTAACAAATCAATGTTAAAAGATCATATATGATATCATATTAAAGTAAATGATTCTTTTATAATTCAATAACAATTATTTCACCATTATACAGGAGGTTAACCTACCGTCGACCAAGGAAAAAGTACAAAGTAAGGGATTTTCTTATCTCACTTTCAATTCCTTGAGATTTCCATTGTTCGCTAATAAATTATTGAAAGTGTTGTATTGTGTACTGCCATTTGATATATATTACCATGATTATCTTTATATTCATGTTATTCTGTAAATAATTTGGTCGTTATTAACTTTTTTTCATACGACTCAGTTGATTACAACGTGGTAAGGGGTTTCTTAACTCACTCTTAATTTCGTGAGAATTCCATTGTTCACCACTTAATTATTGCATGTGGTGTATGTGTACTGCCCATGATTGTATTCATTGTGTAATATACTTTAATTTATGGTTATTTACATCATCATGTTATGATACTTCTTTCATGGGTGTATGTTTCGTAAGTTACCTAATCGATAAGGGAATTTGAGATTTCAATTTCCACTCATTTGGCTTTACGCATATTTCATTGATTATATTACCCCAAGATTATGTGTGGAATCACTATTCATTTGATTATGTCATAATTTCCACTCCCTTCCTGTGGATATACTTTTGATACACATAATCACTCCATTGATAATTCTCAAGTCATTGATATGAATTTGATAAGAGTAATTTTAACTCATTCACCATTTGTTGAGTTAAACATCCAATTCGTTGGTGTTGTTTTTACAAGAATATGTGTGAATATCCTTTGATTATTTTACACTGAATATCCAATCATATTTAGTGTATTTATATTTTTCACACATAATTATGTCGTTGATTTATCCTTAACCTAAGGATACAGCCTTTATGAGAGATTTCATCTCAATTTACATTCCATTGAGACTTCTTTGTTGATATACACCAAATCACTTTTATGTGGTGTATATAAAGTACTTTGACATAGTATATCATGAATCCCTTTATTCTAATGATATTACAAAGTTTTTATTACCTCAATTATTTGTATTCAAGTGTCTCTCTTTTGGTTAGAATCTCTAACTAAAATACCATTTTTAAATGTTTTAAAGACTTATTCATCTAAATCTTTCTCATTAATGTCCATGTTTTAAAAATGGTTTTAAAGATTTATTTATATGGACATTAAAGTTTAGAAATTAAAACTCCTTTTAAAAAGTTTAAAAGTGGTATGGGACACTTTGATTCAAAAATATATTTTTAAATGGCTTCTTGACAAATAGAGTGACTTTTAAATGATTCCAAGAAAAAGGGTGATATTTCTCTCAAATAGTTTTGATGATTATTTTCATCTATGTCAACATCCTTAATTATTCTTGATTGAGGTTAATGTGATACAATACAATCTTTCATATTGTATCGAATGAGTTATGTTTGACTGTGGATGTGCTATTTTTATACCATTCATGGTTTGTGGTTAAAGTATTGACATTTCGTATGCTAGTTTTAATACGAATGTTTATGTTATGTTTAAACCTGTTCATATGAGGAATGCATTGGACTTAATAAGTGACGGGTGGAGCCCGCTATAGCTCCTCGATGCATCGGTAGGTCTCATGAGACAAACTATTGTCTTGGCACAAGGGCTTGGCAAAATCTTATTTGTAGTCTTGGCACGAGGCCTTGGCTATGTGGTTATGATAGTATGGAATTATGAATCCCATCATTATGAAAGTGGTTATTGATATTGCATGTGATCATTTGACTAGTATAATATCCATGTGAGTAAGTAAATGGCATTATTTCATTTTACCTTTTCCATTTTATGCTAAAGTTCATGTTTAAAAGGCTTTTGTTTTAGTTATAAATTGCCTTAAGTGTTTATGCTTATCTATGAAAGCTTCTGCTATAATGTTATCCTTACTGAGCATCTGAGCTCACCCCTTTCAATGTTTTATTTTCCCAGGATTATGAAGAAGTAATTTATGAATGACCTGTAGGGATAGTATGAGGGGATATGAAGACAAGATGTTGTTGTAGTTTTTTTTACCTTATGATGTAATATAAGGCTTATGAATATATCTAGTGTTTCCAAGACTACTAAACTAATTGGTCTTTCACGACTTGATCCTTTGTGATCATGCCAATGTTATGTAATAATGCACCGACTCTGGGTATTTAGGGTCGGGGTGTTACAGATCAACAATGCTGGGGGTCGGATAGTCACATGCCATGTGACCCTTGCTACTGCATGCATAACACTTCCTGCTCCTCGTATGGCTGGCTCTGTTTCGTGTGCCTCGCACAACCAAACCTGTATCCCGAGGTCGCCCACCTGATGATCTGGTCCTCTTGGACCCTTGCATCATCTGTCTACTGCCTACAGATGATTCGGCTGCAGATGGAAAATCCTACGGCAAAGGCAGCAACTCGTGAGCATGCTCGAAGTGTAGAGTCACTGGTATAAACTCCACCCTAAAGAAGGTCTCGAAGTCTCCCCAGGTGAAGTTCATCTCATCGCAAAACTGGAGCATCCGGCTCCACCATCTGTATGCTGCTGCCAGAAGGAGGCTGGCAGCAAGGATCACCATTAAGTCCGCTAGTGTGCCTACTATCCTGAACACTCTCACCACAGCCTCCAGCCAATCCTCAGCCGCCTGTGGGTCCGTCTCTCCCCGGAACCTGGGTGGCCTCTGGCGCTGGAACTCATGCAGCGTGCTCAAGCGGAATGCATCGCCTGCTGCTGGGGATGGTGGCATCGGTGGCCCAACATATGGTAGTACCACTCGTGCCTCCGCTGGTACCTCAACTGAAAGAGGGCCCTGTACTGAGGCCTCGTCGTTCGGCGGGCTGTCAGTACGTACTTCTCTCAGGGCTCTAGCTGATCGTCCGTGGAAAGGTATCCTGAAAGAAATAGATGTGACATGGTCAAATGATTATACCTGGTGAGATGACCTGGTTCGAGCTGTTTTAAGGGAAAACCTTTGGAAACACACATTCAATTAGTGTTTTCGTGCACTGAGTCGGAAATCAGAAGTCAGGGTCCTAGTGTATGGATACGTCGGCCGCCCGCACCAACACTGGACTCCCTGAACTGAAAACCACACTCGGTACCCTTAACACTATTGCTTCATAGAAAAGAAATATCAGAGTTATATGTTTTATGGTAGAACCGACTCCTCTGATACCAATTTTTCACGACCCGTCCTCGGGGCTCGTGTAGTGACGAACCCAAGACCGCCTTCCATAGGCCAGTAGCTGGCGACTAGCACCAAAAGTGTAAATCTCAGTATCTGGGGAAGGAATTTCCTTTATAAAACATAAACACATCAAACTAGAGTATAAGCAGAAGTAATACACTGAGTACAAAAGAAATTTCTGAAAAGTAAATGGGCTAGAATACAAACCCAACTGAGAAGTGTAGCTACAAATGAACGAAATACAACAGAAAAGAAAAACAGCTGGAAGATAAAATCAGCTCCTGGTGCGTCCACCTCGTATCCTACCTGAAGGGTTGGTATAGATAGCTTCCTCAATGCTCTCGCCCGCCAACCTCCTCCGAGTACCGTCTCATCGTGAAGTCCATCTCTGGGTACTGACTCATCGTGAGGTCCACCTCCGGGTACCGTCCAGTCCTAGAACACTCAATCTCAGTCAGCGCTATCTGTCGTCTGCATCAAACACAACAAGGTGTGGGCATAGCCCATGCAGGGGTGAGTATACGATACTCAGTAGGGACCCTGAGACCCTCAAGGACTCACTAAATCCAACAAGGATAATCACAAAGAAAGTTCTCAACAGATAACCCTTACTTAGGTATAAGCCCATAATTATACCTAAGTTATCAAGTACCCCATCTCAGCAATGAGGTATCACACAGATATGAAGTCGATAGATAACCACTACTTAGGTATATGCCCATACATATACGTAAGTTATCAAGTAACTCATCTCAATTATGAGGGAAACACAAAGGTCATTGACTCAGCTCAAACCAGGATTTTCATTATCGAAACCGCAACTGCTGAAGAGCTCCTCCTCTGTCGAGTACAATGATCTTGTCACGACTCCGAGGAGCTGGTCACTAACCTTAGACTGATGAGGTACTCCTCCTGTTGAGTACTGCGAGTCAGCCACCCAAACATAGTAGTTCTCCCCGTCGGGGTCTTCCACCCAAACACAGTAGTGAGCCCCCCCCCCCCCCCAATAGCCTGCAGAGGTACTCCTTCTATTGAGTACCATGGGTCTGCCACCCAAACATAGTAGTGCTCCCCGCCGTGGGTCTGCCACCCAAACAAAGTAGTGCTCCCCACTGGGCAATACAAGTCACTCCGACTCGAATCGGACAAGCAGTCATCAGGTCTCAGCCAGTTACACGGTCTTCGTACTCCGTACGCTCATCTTTGGGAGGGTCCACTCTACGAGCTACTGGTCGATACTCCAAGTATTAGAAAGTCCTGCATAGAATTATCTCAAAGGACTGAAGGAGGTCTGAAAATAGGGGGTTTGGGACCAGTCCGACCCGGCCCAATACCCCCTGGGTCGGTCCAAACTGGGTCGACCGGACCCGGGTCCGGGTCCGGCCCAGTTGGGCATGGCCTGACCTGGCTGGCGCGGCCTGGCCCAGTTGGCGCGGCCCGGCCCGGCGCCGACCCGGCCCGGCTGGCGCGGCCTGGCCCGGTGCTGGCGGTCCGGCCAAGTGCGGGCGCGGCTCGGCTCGTGGCCGAGCGGGATGCAAAGGGGGCACCGGCCCCCTTAATTCGAAATGGCGGACCCTGTGGGGTCCGCCCTAGGATATTGCCGGGGGTTACGACCACCGGTCTTCTGGAGAAACGGCGACCATAATGGTTGGCCGGTTGTGCCACGCGGGACCGCAGGGGGTCCCACCTTTTTGAGCGCTGGCGGCCAGCAGCCCCCTGCTGAACCGCCGCGGCCTAAGGTCGTGGCACCCGTCCGACCGGTGCGGCGTGACGGCACCATGCCCCTCCGTTGCGGCCCATTCTTGGCCGCAACCTCCTTCGGCCTCACCAGCGCAGCGCAACGACACTGCACACCTTCACCGCGGCCCGCTCTGGTCATGGTCTTCTTCGTCTTCGTGCGGTGCAACAGCACCGCACTGCCATTGCCATAAACACCAGCGAAAATCGTCAAGGAGAAAGGGGAGGAGAATTGGTCGTGTTTTTGCGGTCCGAACTCCTCTCGTTATGTCGATATCAAGCGGCCATTAATTAAGCAGTGAAGAACGACAAATTAAATCTTGAACAACAAAAACCCCTACCTCATGTCATTCGTCGTTCGTTGACAATATCGCGAAAGGGAAAAGGACGTCGGTTTGTTGACTTCGTCGCAAGGTAAGAGGTGATGGTGATGATGGTCATTGGAAAGTTCCCCACATCGATGTCTTCTCCCTTGCTGCGGAGGAAGAATAAGTTTGAAGAAATTTCTTCACGTCCTTCGGGTCATGGAGCGTTCTTCGTGCCATGGAGTGTTCTTCACCAGAGTTATTCTTCGTCGAGGGAAAAGTGGTGTTCTTAAAATTCTCCAGAGGTTTCCCCACAAAATATTTGCTAAGGCAAATATTTAAAATAGATATCTATCATATTAAAGAAGAGCCATGCAAAACTAATTAATTTCAACACTCAAAATAAATTAATTATGTGAATCACCTAATTAATTATCATGGGTTGGCATAATTAATTAGAGAGAGAAGAAGGTGAAGGGTTATTTTAAAATTCAAAAAGTGAGGGGTTATACATTAATTACAATGGGTTTAAAAGGGGAAGTTCACGGGAGTTAAAGGGAAGGTGAAGGGTTGGGGTTTTGTGCAGACCCCACCACCCTTGGTCATACCCTCTCATGGGATTCTAGGTGGGGTGTGGCCCCACCTCCAACTTCTCTATGGAGAAATTAACATCCACTTAAAATAAATTGTAACACTGCAATTTATTTAAGACTTAACAAATCCCCAGAAATTAACTACCTCATGTGACAAAATGAAACTGCGCTTAAGGTCCCCTTAAGAAATTTCTGGCGCTATGAGTTCATCGGTGCCCTCAGATTTCAATTCCGAGCTCCGGTTCAAAAGATAGAAAAACTCGCTCGTTCGTTCACTGAACGTACCCGAGCCAAACTTCGGAAATTGATTCCGGGCACACCGGGCCTCAGAATCAGGTGCTGTCAGAAACTGTGGACTCGTAAAATTCCAAAGAAATTAAGAAAAAAAAATCCTTGAAATTTCCGAGTCTTTACACATATCAAAAAAGTCTCAAGACCCTGTCATTCTATTACCAAATTATAGAATTGGAAGTAGCAGTTGCAAAGGTCCTCCTCACAATGTTGCCACCAACAACTATGAAGGTCCACCATAGAGAACCTATGGGGGATTACTCTATGGGTCAAGAATGATCTATCAGGAGAGACTATCTCCTGATGCACGTCGGGGTATCCCTCCCCTCGACCGCAAGATCAAATAGCAAGAAGATCCCCCCTGCTGTCGTCTGCCCTGATATTCATCCCCATAGTATATGTAGTAGATATGATTCTCCCTGTAGTCGGACATCAAGTCATGATGGTATTCCTCGCCATGATGATGGTCACTATGAAGGCCCTCCCTGTAATGATAGTTTTTGTGAAGGTCCTCCCCACAGTAATGCCAAGAAACGATAAGGTCCTCCCCTCATTTCAGTATATCCTGAAGGTCCTCCCCAGTATGTACACTACAAAAATTCTCCCTGCATCCAGATATCAAGTCATGATGGTATTCCTTGCCATAATGATGATCATTACAAAGGCCCTCCCCGCAATGACAGTTGTTGTAAATTCCCTCCCTATAGTGATTTAAAGCAGTAATAAGGTCCTCCCCTTGATGTATCCTTCCCTGAAGGTCCTCCCTTAAGTGAATGCCTTCAGGAAAATTCTCACGATCAGGCATCAAGTTTCCATGGTAGTCCTCACCATCGCAGCACCACCTGCAAAGGTCCTCCTCGCAACCAAAATACATACTGGAAAGAAGGCCATCACCTTTTCATTATAAATATTATAAATTTTTCCTATGCTGAGGTGCTCAGAAAGGAGTCAGACACATCAAACACTCTATGTATAATGAGCGATATTCTTTCCCAACCAGAGGATGGATCGGGGCCACTCTCATCTTCTGAGCCACTCCTATAGCATCAGCAAATCGATAAGGCTCCCATTAGCCCTATTGCTTGGAAAAAATCATCAAGAATCAATTGATCTAGGCATATCAAGTAGAGGATCCTCTAAAAGAACAACAACATGATATGTTTCTTGTGAGAAGACAACTAGATTGGGATAATATACCGGTGAATTATTGGCCTATATCCACTTCTCACTTAGACATACCAGGAGAATTGTCTGGGGAATGCACACATGACATTAACCTCAATATATGGACAACTCTTCGAAATCTGAAAGAAAAATTCTTACCCTACGATGGGTATGTGGACCATGCCATCATAATTGGGGAGCTTTTCCATCTGATCGACTTGGAAGCCCTCCCATCCACAAGGTAGCCACAATTAGAAAGGTAAAAGAAAAACATTGAACTGGCTTCCCTCCATAAACTGTATAAATTGCATCACCTCATTGGAAACATCTTGGATGGATTTCACATTCGGGGGTGTAAAGAATATGGAGCTTTACACTTCACCCCATGTCCCGTCTAGCAGGCCCCAATGGAAATGACATCCTGTAATTTCATTACCCAAATGCAAGAGTCAAATAAAACCCATGCATAGAAAAGATGGGATACTCAACAAAAACCATCCTGGAGTAAGTCTCAAAAGCGTTAGGGTCGAAGAGATCAAGCCATTGAAAGGCTTCTAATTCAGGAGACCAAGAACATCCAGCAGGATTCTCGCTTAAGGGATGCTAACCAGAAATCAGTGCTCATGTCTTTGAAAGACCATAGATCCCATGCAGGCCCAATGCCACACTCAGCTTACACCCGTGCAGGAGTAAATGAAATTGAAAGGGTGGCAATAGAGGCAGATACCATTGTGATACGGGAACAACCCCAACCCATAGGGATAAGGTAATTTTTAAATCAAAATTCCCCCATAAGGTCAACAAATCCATGTTGTAGCGCATCGACCGGAGAATGGGAACAACCCTAACCCACAGGGTTGGGGGAATTTTTACCTCAAATCCCCGCATGACGGACATATGTATTCCACCATCTAGAAAGAATGATGGATAGAGGATTTACCTTTTCCACCCCTTCTTGTGGTCCACACCCTCTGAGACAAAGGCACATTACGAGGTCAGACCAGGGCTCCCTTTCGGTAAATCTTCATCAAGATGCTCAAATAATACTACAGAATGGAAGGAGAAAGTCCAATAAAGGGTGCAAGAACCCTTCCTACCATTCAGCACCAAGTACACCACCCCTAATGCGGTATGCCTCAGGGAATGTGGTGAGTGTCAACCCCATGGATCTCATAGGAAATGATGAAGGGTAGAATACGCAAAAGAATATGGTTCCCTCCCATAGGCATTCCACAATGAGCCTAATGGTGTGCATACCCAGAACCGGAGGGTAGTTCTAAATTTGGGTGCCCCCTTATTCAATCCAACATTACCGACCCCATGAAACTCCAACAAAGAGAAAAATAAATCCAAGGTCGTCTATGACCCGCCTCATCCTCCCCATGAGATTTTTTCCCTCACCCTTTAGGAATGGTTTGCCAAGTAGGATGAAGAAATGAAAGAGATCAAATGAATAAATGTCGAGCTACATCGAGGGAGTTATCTCACCGGATGTGTTCTGGTGAGAGGGGTTTGTTGTAGATCCCTCACCAATAAATTATTATTTCCAAAGGTTTTACAAAAGGAATAGTTGATCCTACCCTTTTTATAAAACTAATTTCCAATGATTTTTCAGTAGTTCAAATCTATGTAGATGACATTATATTTGGATCTTCAAAACATTCTTTATGTATTGAATTTTATGAAATGATGAAAAATTAATTTGAAATGAGCTTAATGGGTGAACTAAAATTCTTTCTTGGATTTCAAATCTTTCAAAATAATTATGGTATTATTTTAAATCAAAGAAAATATACTAGATATCTTCTAAAATGTTTTGGTTTGGATAGAACTAAAATTAGTGACACTCCAATGAGTACTACATGTAAGTTGGATCTTGATGAAGATGGAAAATCTGTTGATCAAACCAATTATAGAAGAATGATTGGAAGCTTACTCTACTTAACTACTAACTGACTTGACATTATGTTTAGTGTATGTATGTGTTCTCATTTTCAAGAAAAACCCAAGGAATCCCATTTAAATGTTGTTAAGATAATTTTCAAATACCTCAAGCATACACCCAATCTAGGACTATTCTATCCTAGAGGATAATAATTTTATTTAGTTAGTTATTCTGATGCTGACTTAGGTTGTTGTAAGTTAGATAGAAAAAACACATATGGAACATGTCACTTTTTAGGCAAGTCACTAGTATCATGGTGTAGTAAGAAACAAAATTTTTTTGCATTATCTATTATAGAAGCTGAATATATAGCTACTGGTGGTTGTTGTGCACAAATTTGGTGGATGAAATACACATTACTAGATTATGGATATCAATTCAGGCATGTACCTATAAATTGTGACAATACAAGTGCTATTAACATCTCAAAAAATCCTGTTTCACACCCTAGAACAAAACATTTTGATGTAAGACATCACTTTTTGATAGATCATTATCAAAAAGGTGATATCACTTTGGAATTCATTAGAACTGAATATCAGCTTGTTGATATATTCACCAACCCATTAAATTCTTAAAGAATAGATTACATCATACATGAATTAGGAATGATAAATCTTAAGTAGTAAGTATATTATTTCACATATTACTATTTCATAGTTTACGGTCTCACAAGTCACTTTCTAGTGCTTACTGACTCAAACATTATAGTCGCACAGTTTAGAAATCACACTGTTACGGTTTCACCATGAACGCCTGTTACGGTCTCACCGTGAATGCCTGTTAACAGTCTCACTATGAAAGCCAATTACAATCTCACGTGAAATCCAGTTACGGTCTCACCATGAAGATGCTTTATTATTCTATTTACATATTATAACCTGCATCTCGGTAATTAATTTCTTTTTCCCGCACTTTTGATTTTTCAACTCTTGGTATCCCTAAATGATAAAAATAAAATAATTTTCACTCCCTTCTTCACTCGATCTCTCTTCTCTCAAACCATAACCCCTCTTTCAACCCTTCTCTCTCTAGAACCTTCATTGAATGCCTAGGATGAAATGCCCATCGTCCTTAACTCCTGAGAAGCAAAGATCAAAGAAGAAGATAAAAATAGCGCTGAAGTTAGCACCCGAAGGTCCTCTGAATCTGAATTTGGTAGAAATAATAGTGGTACCCGAAAAGGAAATATGCCCTAAGTGGATTCTGTCATGTAAGTATTTGGTATTGAAAGTAATAAAATAGAAAGTATGGCTAGATTGGTTCACAAAGGATGATAGGCCTATTTACCCGAAGCTAGTTGCACAGTTTTATCATTATGTTCAATTCTCTTTTGATACAGAAGATGGCTATATTGTGACAAGCTAGATAAATGGCTAGAGATGTACCTTTTATTCAAGGTTATGGGATGCATGCCTTAGGATACCTCATGAGGGTATTTGTGAGGACTAACAGAGAGGTCCTCCTCCTCCAAGTAAGTTCTTTTTTTTGGAATAAGCATTGGGAATCTTAACTGGAAATGAAATAAAGCGAAGATCCTTAGCTGATAAGCTAGATAGTGAAACCAAACTTCTGTTTAAATTTTTTCAAAATATGATTAGCCCCATAAAAGGTGAATTTTCTACAATAAATTATTAGGATGTATTTTTGATAGACCTTATGAAGAATGGACATAAGATCAACCTATGAAAATATATTATACTCTATGTGTGTGAGTTGATCAAGACAACCTCCAATTCACCCTATCTATTTTACTCAAGATTAATATCAGTTATGCTTCATGAAAAAGGGTTGGTTGGACTATATGAAGAATATATTAAGGACTATGAGTTTTTTATTTCAAAATTTACAGTAAAGAGAATGAAAATCGGTTTGAATCCATGAAGAAAAGCATGGGTGGGGGATAATGACAGGGTTTATGAAAAGTTCAATTCGGTGGAACACTCTTTAAGACCTAAGGATATTTCTGATCCTAGTTTGGAAACAGATTAAATTGTTGAGTATTATGATGAGGAAGAAGAGAAACTGGTTGTTTTACCTATAGAAGAAACTATTCTGGATGAGAAAGACAGTGAACTTGTTCTCCAAGACTTAACTGAGAAGGAAATGCATGTTCCTAAAGAAGTTTCTAACTTAGAAGAACAACCTGATTCTGAAGAAGAATCTATTACTAAGGTAAATGAAATGGATATTGTATAAGAGCATATATAAAAAGATCTTTCTCATGTGCAATAATATGCTCTTGAGGAACACCCATAGAAACAAGTTGTTCATGAAATTATTCTATCTACTGAAGAGATAATGGAGCAAGCCTTTCAGTTGGATATAAAAAAATGGGTGAGGATATTAGGGGTAAAATCTTGTAAATAGATCAAGGATATAAATCTCTCAATCCTGAGAAAGATACACCTATTGAGGGGGAGCATCCCCTTAGTCTGGAAAGTGTTGAAGTGCATAATCCAGTTGATTCAAGCTCTATGGATACATGGTATAAATTCCCTAGTTATTTTGATGTGAATGACTCCGAGGAATCCTTAGTAAAAGGTATAGATTTTTCTACTATTTTTTAATTGAAACCAATATCTTCTATTGATGTTATAGATTCCAAGGAACCTAAGCATGTCTCAGATCCTATTTATGAGCCTTCACAAGAACCTTCAAACATGGAGAGTAAATATTATTTAAAAGCTTTTGGAGCTACCCTATTGATTGGGGTTGAAAAGCTCATGAATACCCAACTGGATCCTATAACCAATTTAAGTGAAAGAGATACTGGCCTATTGTTGGAAAAGATCACATGGAAGATTCAGCCCAAGATGATTCAAGAAATTTAATAAGTCAGAGTTGAGAAAAAATATCTCAATGATGAATTAAATACTCTCAGAGGTATGGTTGAAGAAATTCAGAGAGTGATGAACTCAATACCAGAACATGTTTCTCATCCTGTTGAGGATATTAGTAGTCAGATTCCACAAGAAGTAACCACCATGATAAAACCAAATCTAACCTCCTTGGCTGACAAGGTAGCTGAAAGAAATAATAAAATTGTTTAAGAGATGTGTGATCTTGTTATTGGTCTTAACAATTTGACTGATGAGTATAAAGGTTGTCTTCAAAAAGTTCTGAGTCAACTGAATTCTCTTACTTCAGCTGTTACAGCTTTCAATACTTCTGGACAATCATCTCAACCCTCTTTGGATGATGATCTACTTAGAACTGTTATTAAAGAAGAACTCCAATCTGTGCTCAGTGTATTTGAAAAAGAATCTCTATCTTTGGTTGTCAGGAACAGTGATAGAGTTCTTGATTTGGTGATAATTCATTCAAAAATAGAAAATTATGCTCAGGAAGAGATTACTAAGAAGGTGGACTTCTACTTCAATAGGATCTTCTCGAAGCATGACATGACCAACCACTTAAAGTACCATATAGAGAATCTGAGACTCCCTCCTGTCACTCAAGCTTTCAAAACTCAAGTCCAAAAGCTTAAATATTTTACTCCTTTTTTGGATAATTTTATGGAGAAAAAAGATGACTTCGAGAAATCCATGTTGTATGGTGGTGATATTATTGCTGACTTCATCAATATTTTGAGGCCTTATCTTCATGTACAAAGTACCGCTATTGTGGCTCCTACAGCTGCACCCCTAAGATCTAGTTTTCCTACCTTCTCATACTCTACCCTTGCCTATACATCTATTTATATCTCTCAGGCTCTGAGTCATATCATACCTATTATCCTTGACCAATAGTTTCCTCGGTCTTCCACTGCACCTACCTTGGACCCTTATGTTTTTTAAGGACTCCCTTTACCTTCTCTATCAACTGGTTCACTTCCCTCTTCCACTTCTACCTTTACTCCTATGGATTCCTCTTCTTATGTTGCTACCAAGGGAAAATATAAGACAAACAAGTGCTAAATAAAAGTGACTACTCTCTTTTGATAAGGATGGTTTTTGTAATTTTTTCGTACTTTTGCAATGAAACTTTTTATCCATCTAATGCATTGTACAATATTTTTATCTATTATTTTATTTACTTTTGTACTCTTTTTGATAATCCCAAAAGGGGAGAAATATATACTCTACATGCACACTAGGGAAGAGACACTTTACCTAAGAATAGATCTCTCACTCACATCATTTGTGATCATCAAAAAGGGAAGAGATTGTTGGACTCCTCATGTGTTAATCATGTTTTAATGATCACAAATACTATGAATTTTGTAACACTTGTTAATCATGTGTAATCTATCTCAAAACATGTCTATAGATGATTGTTTTATTTAAGCTTTAAATAAACCTATCCAATATCTTAAGTGATGTGTTTAATTATTGTAAACTATTTTTAATTAGTGTTATAATGACTTTCCTTGATAAATTATTGAGTATTTAATGAATTTCCTTGATAAATGATTGATTCTAATTCATTATATGAATATTAATGTTTAAGTCTATATACAGATATTTGGCTAAGAGTGAGAAACCATGATTCTTCCACTGGTTATGTTTTTCTGGAAAAGGACCCAAACACTGTGACCAGACACCGTGACCCAGACACTATGACCAAACACCGTGACTAGACACCGTGACCCAGGCACCGTGACCCAAACACCGTGACCCAGACACCATGACCTAGACACCGTGACCAGACACCGTGACTAGACAATAAAACCAACTTTATATCTATTGAAGTCTGTGACGTTGATTTTGTGTTGAGACACCGTTTGAAGTTTTGAAAAAGACCATACACCGTGATCCTAACACCGCATTTATGATATTTGTTCCTGATATATATACAAATACACCATCATAACTGTATCACTACTCAAAGGAAAATAAAGAGACACTGTTTCAAGGGGACACCGTTTCAATGAGACACCATTTCCAGATAGACTGTGACACCGTTTCTTCATCTATTTTTTCATTTTTCAATTTAATCTATAACGGTCATATTTGATGCTTTTAAATGCGCTGACATAATTAATGTTTATTTTTAGACATGTCACCTGACAGTATGAGGTACTAGGTTCATAATACATGCATCATGTCTTCTCCAACACATGATCTCCAAGAATAAAAAGGACAGAGTGGCCAAAAATGAAAAAAAGGTGATAGAGAAACAAGTGTGTGTGATAACGAAGAAGTATGAGCATTCTTGAAAGAAGAACTGACACATGAAACTCAAAACTTCTGAAGAACACATGAATCATACTCGAATCCTAGAGTCAAGAACATTTTCACACTATCAACTCCACAAAGAACACGATCCATATCTAGATAACTTGTGATACTCTATTTTTCGCAAGAGGACTCGATTCCTACATATCCTTCTTCTTAGAAGTCTAGAGCTACATAGAATAACACTTAGAGCACTTTTAACCTTATATCATCATTTTTTCTTTGCTGTGTATTATTTTTAGCTTTTAAGTAGTGTGTGTTTGTCTATATAAAACATGCACTGTCTCCTGCATTAAACTGGAGGATACAAGATATCCTTCCTCTCAAATATTTTTTCTCTTATTTATTCCCATGGATAAGTGTGGAAGAGGTCCATGTGTGACATAATAGTTCATACCCATGAAGAAATGTGGAAGAGGTCATGTGACTTGGACAGTCATGTGTACTTTTATTTACCCTGATCCAGGGTGTGGATAAATTTTATTAATGTAAACTTCTTGGTGGCAGGTGATCACCAAGTGGAGTGGATTAGGTCTCGGCTTGAGACTGAACAACTTGTTTTATATCCAATTTGTTTTTTAATATAGTTTACTTTGTTTTATTGTATACTTCAGAAATAAGTAAATTTACTTTGATAGTTAATATTGGAAAGAAGTTATAATTGTTTTGACTTATTAGAATAACTTCAAAATTAATGTTAATAACTGATATTAAGATTACTGAGAATTAATAAATCTTCTAATAAGTTATTTAAATAGTAAAACTTTCATAACTATATTACTTTGATTAACTAGGTTGTATTTAAATTTATTGGGGAACCTTTCTAAGAATACTTTTCAAACATAAATTTTTATAAATTCCCAATTCACCCCCCCCCCCTTGAGTACTATACTCCTACCAATAGTAATAAACATAAGGGTTGCCCATGGAATGAAATGAGTATCAAAATCATGTCATAAGGAATAACCAAAGGAAATTTCATAATAGTTTCCATGAAAGGATAGATTTAAATCATACTTGGATGTTAATAAGGAAAAATAGGATTATATCATGATAAATTATTTCCAAATGAAGTGAAAATATGTAAAATAGTGTTTAAGTAACATTAGAAATGATCCACCTTAATACGGTTTAAGGGGAAATATTAAAGAGTCTTTAAAGTGGAAAAAGGTATAATTGTTTGTATAAAACCATAAATGAAAAAATATAGTTTTTCATGATAAAATTTGTGCTTTTAGAAAATTAATTTTGGCTTAAAACATATTATGGAGTGTACTTGAGAATGGGTAAGAAATTGGGAAGTTCTCTTTAATCGGGTTTGCTTATCGGGAGGAATTGAGAAGAGAACCATATAAAATCTGTATTTCCCTATAAAATAAAGATGAGTTGTGATATATACACATGTGTAGAAAATATACATAGAATTTAGGGTAATTATATAAGAATAAAGATGATTTAAATTGGGTAAAAGAGAGAGAAAGTGTAATTCAAAGGTAAAATGGAGGTTCGGAGAAATCCCTTACCTTATGTCTGAATGCGTTATGCACTTCCACTTAATGCCCTAGATAATAAAATTATACTTATTAATTAATTAAATCATAACCTCTTATATATTTATTTTATTTATTATAATTTTATTAAGTTCATTTATGACCATTTTGATGAGTTGTGATGTTTAATTTCATCATTTTGGGAGTGTTTGTTTCATGGTTTAATGGTCGGTTCGCTTGTGTATAATTACAGTTGTTCTTGTAAAATGGGAATAATTATATAGAAGTTAAATTATATTGTGTTAATGAACTTACATAATTTTAAATGGCACCATATATCATTTTTTCTGGTATGACAATGATTCATTTGATAAAATGTTAATGATAATTATTCAGTTTAATTTTGGCGAGTTTTTTATCATCACAGACTAGTTTTGTTTTATTTAATATTATATATATATTAGTTAAAGAACATGAAAAAAGTTATAATATATATTTATTAAAATCTGGTTTAACCATAACAATGTTTTTATTACCCACCTTGAAGGTGGTAATCGAAAGTGAAAACTCATCATCCATGAGGATGGTGAACCGACATGTCACGGATGATGTTTTCATTTTTAGAATAAAAGGATGAGAGAAGATAATTTAATGGATATTATATTAATTCAATAAAATTAAATTAAATTATATATATATTATATTTTAGTGATTTTTATTCTTTGGATAGGGGATTTTAGGAGAGGATAAGAAAAGAAAATAAATTAAAGCAGAAGGATTGAGGATTTTACCTCTTGAATGTTGTCTCTTTGATAACCTCTTTAAGAAACTTGGGTTTGGTCTTTTGTTGAGAATAGAATATCTTGAACATTAATAATAGGTTTGGTAAGGGAATTGGGTAGAATATTGACAATATTTGAGGTTTATAAGGTGTGGGGAGGAGGGGTAGTGAGGGGTGGTATTTATAGGGGGAGGAGACAAGTGTTTTTGATTATTATATTCATTAGTTTATTATTTTGGCTCAAGACTATAAATAGTGTTAATTACTATGAAAAAATATAGTAAATATTTTAGGATAATTCTAACCAATCGGTTCTTACATCATCTATACATCATCCATGACACAAAAATCCATGTATTTGTTAAATACCGTAAATTACTATATTTCACTATTCATAAAAAAATCAACTATTTTAGAAAAATCCCATAACTTTACCCTAATTTTTTTTAATGTTTCAATTTCAAAAATGGAATACATTTTATGAAAATAATTTTCTAAATATGATAATTTTAATTTTTAATTAAAATCATAATTTTTAAAAAAAATATTGATTTTAATATTATAACTGATTTTATGACACTTTGAAAATTAATTAAGGTATCATGAAATTATCTTATAATTATAATACAACAAAATATTAATTTATGAATTATTTTATGAAAATAAATTTTCTTTTAAATCATTACATTAATTATAAAATTGTAAATAAACATTTATGTTTCACAAAAATACCAACACTTAATTTATCATTTTAAAACATTTATTTACTTATTCCATAATATAAATATATCATATTTTCATTTATAAGAAACAAAAAAAATATTTATACTTTAATAAGTTAGGTTACTATTTTAATGTACAGATTATTATTCTTAATGGTCACATTACTATTCCAACGGTTAGGTTACTATTTCAACAGTCAAATTTCTAAAGGTCAAAAGGGCTTACTACTTCCTATAAATAACTCTTATTAAATTAATCAATAAAATATATTTTCTCCCAAGTATATATATATATATATATATATATTCATATTTTAAATTAATATCTCATTATTAAAATTTTGTTTTATTTTTACATATTTTTTCATTAGTACGGTCATTCTAGTGGATCGATCATATCCAAAATTTTCTATTCTTATTATCTTATTTTCTATTTATTATCTCATTATAATATTTTCACTTCTTATTGGTTTATTTTTTGACTAATTTATCATTATTTATTTATTAGAATAATGTTTTTTTAGGTTATCTATGTAATGTATGTGCTTTATACTACATGTCATGATTATAATAATGGAAATTACATTGATAAAATTATAGGACCTTACATTATTCCCCCTTATGAAATTTCACACTCAAAATTTCATTTTACATACTATGGTGAAAATAGGTGAGGGTACTTCTTCTATTTTTCACCATTAACTAGAAAACAAAGATAAAATTGAGGAGGGGGATTGAATAATTAGTTAATGGTCATATAAAATGGAAACATTGAATATAGAAGGATAAAATTATAAATGAAAAGTATATCCTGACTTTTTATTCCCTAAGTTTCAATCTAGGTTATCTGTGGTGATAGAATTATCCCTAGGGTTTTTACTAAAGTTTTCTAATCATAATCCCCAAAAATAACTAGACCATACTTTGATACCAACAATAGCAGTCTAAAATTATTTCCAGTGAAATATAATTGATACCTATCAAATCACTCCATAGGAGGATACACCTCCTAGGTGTGACACACCACCATCCCCAGTGGTAGACCTTTCCTCGTGAAGACCTTGGGTGGAGATCCATACTTCACCCAACACTCACAAGTGAAAGTTCCAAAGAATTGGATTAATTCCTTTTCTCTGATACCAACTATAGTGACCATATACTTTTTCAAGTATTATCAACGTAGACGCGTCTCTCCCAAAGGATGGAATTGTCTCCCTCGGTCGCTTGGCCCGAAATCATCTGGGGAAAATTATCGCAGCAAAGTATGAGTCACATCAGGCCTTTTGGAAACCTGCTGTTGCAGAGGCTAATGCCATCCTAGCAGCTTTGATGCTGGCTTTGAAACGTGGGTGGGTTGATATTTGCATTGAATCTGACTGCCTCACCATGATCGATTCCATTAACCAAAACAACAGTGGACTCCAGTCATTTGGCCACATTATCAAGAGAATTCTCTCGTTCTGCCAATTCTTTTCATTATGCACCTTCTCCTTTACCAAAAGAGAAGGCAACAATGCGGCCCACCAGTTGGCAACATCAGGCCCCTTCGAGGCTAACCAGCTCTGGCTGGACAATTTTTCTTCGTGGCTTTTCATTTGTACATCTGCGGATATTCTTCATTAATGATATCAGTTTATATTAAAAATTATAATTAACCATCAAATACAAACCAAGTTTCATAAATTCTAGTAACTTCAGAAGACTAGGCGCATAAAATTGAAAATAGGGAAATAGAATAAAAAATATTTATATCAATCTTCCATAATAATCTCTTAACATAATTTGATACCATCATCTACATAAGATAATCTAGGGAATACATAGACAAAAGGGATGATATAAAATTCCCAGTAAGGGAATAAGCATAGGAATAAATCATGGCACATGAGTTAGAAGGAGTAACATGATGAAATAAAAAGGCATGGAACATTAATTAATATATGGAAGCATAACACATATAATATGGTATCATGTGATCATGAAAATATAGGAATGTGGAAAAAATATATAACATGATATAAACATGATTTGAGGCTAACTACCAAGACTATATCACATGGTGTACAAAGTTCTATAATGGATTAGGTTTACTTCCTAATCCCATACATGACAGATCATGTGACTAAAAACTACCCAATTCATTGGATTAATATCTAGGTTCACCCATCATAACATGTCTATTTATATGTTTTCCACATAAATAATCAAGAATAATGAATAAACATAAGGGTTACCCATAGAAAGAAATGGGTATCATAATCCTATCAAAAAGCATAACCAAAGGGAATATCATAATGGTGTCCATGAAATGATGTATTTAAATCATATTTGGGAATTAATAAGGGAGAATATGAATATATCCTGACAAATTATGTATGAATTAAGTTAAAACATGTAAAAAGAGTATTTAAGAAACTTTAGAAATGAGCCACCTTAGTGCGGTTTAAGGGAAAATATTAAAGAGTCCTTAAAGTGTATAAAGTAATAATTGTTTGTATAAGACCATAAATGAACTAATATATATTTTCATAATAAAATGATAAATTTTATAAAAATAATGGTGGCTTAAAACAGATTATGTATTTTACTTAAGAATGGGTAAGAAATTGGGAAGTTTCCTTTAATTGGGCTTCCTTATCTAGAGGAATTGAGAAGGGGGCCTTATAAAACATGTATTTCCCCATAAAATGAAGTTGAGTTGAGCTATATAAACATTTATATAATATATACACATAATTTATTAGAATTATATGATAATAAATAATATTTACATTGGTGAAAAGAGAGATAAAGCATAATCAAAAGGTAAAATGGAGGTTCAGAGAGATCCCTTACCTTATGTATGAATATATTATGCACTTGAAATTAATGTCCAATATAATAAAATTAGATTCATTAATTAATTAATTCATAAACTATTATATATTTATTTTATTTATTATAATTTTATTAAGTTCATTTCTGGCCATTTCGATGAGTTATAATTTTTAATGTCACTGTTTTGGGAGTGTTTTTTTCATGGTTAGTTTGCTTGTTTATGATTATGATAGTTCTTTTAAATTGGGAATAATTACCTATAAGTTAAATTATATGGTATTGATGCACTTATATAATTTTAAATGGTCTCATATATCATTTTTTCTGTTATGAGGATGATTCATTTGATAAAATGTTAATGATAATTGTTTAGTTTATTTTTTTGCGGTTTTTCAATCATCACAAACTAGTTTCATTTTATTTAATATTATGTCTATATATTATTTGAAAAATATGAAAAAAGTTATAATATACATATTAAAATCTGTTTTAACCATAATAATTTTATTATGACCAGCCTTAAATGTGGTAATGGAAAACAAAAACTCGTCCCCTGACGGTGAACTAACATGTCACGGATGATGTTTTCATTTTTAAAATAAAAGGAAGAGAGAAGATATTTGATGATGAATATTCCATTGACACATTAAAATTATAGTATATATATTATACTGGAGTTATAATTATACTTTTTATATGGTAAGTGAGGATATGATAAGAAAATAAATGAAATTAAAACAGAAGGATTGAGTATTTTAACTCTTTAATGTTGTCTCCTTGAAAACCTCCTTAAGGCACTTGGGTTTGGTCTTTTGTTGAGACCAGAAGATCTTGGATTTTTATAAGAGTATTGGGAAGGTAATTTGGAAGAATATTGACAATATTCAAGCCTTATAAAGTGTTATTAGAAATGGTTGGTGAGAGGTGGTATTTATAGAGGGAGGAGACAAATGTTTTTTATTATTATATTCATTAGTTGATTATTTTTGGATCAAGATTATCAATATTATTAATTAACATGAATAAATATAATAATTGGTTTAGGAGAGTTAACACCAATGGGCTATCACATCATCCATGACTCAAAAATTCATGTATTTTTTAAATATCATAAATGTCCGTATTTCACTATTCACCAAAAATTCAACTATTTTATAAAAATACCAAAAAATCATCATCATAATTTTTATATGTGTAGATTTAAAAATTGGATTCCATTTTATGAAAATAATTTTCTAAATATGATAAATTTAATTTTTAATTAAAATCATAATTTATTCAAAAAATACTAATTCTAATATTATAACCGATTTTATGACACTTTGAAAAATTAATTAAGGTCTCATAAAATTATCTTATAATTATAATAAAGTGAAAAAGTAATTTATAAATCTATTTTATGGATATAAATTTTATTTTAAATCATTATATTAACTATAAAATTATAAATAAACATTTACGTTTCAAAAAATACCAATACTTAATTTATCATTTTTAAAACATTTATTTTCTTATTCCATGATATAAATATATCATATTTTCATTTATAAGATACCTAAATTTTATTTATACTTTTATAGGTGGGGTTACTATTCTAATTTACATATTACTATTCCTAACAGTCACATTACTATTCCAACGACTTGGTTACTATTCCAACGTTCATATTTCTAATGGTCATAAGGGTTTACTAATTCCTATAAATACCTCTTATTCCTTTCATCAATAACTTATATTTTCTCCCAATTATATATATACTTTCATCTTTTAAATTGATATTTTATTATTAACATTATGTTTTATTTCTACACCTTTGTTTGTGAGCGTGTTCATTATACTGAATTGAGCATATCCAAATTTTCTTATTCTTATTATATTATTTTATATTTATTGTCTCACTGTAATATTTGGCGTTCTTATTGGTTTATTTGTTGACTAATGTATCATTCTTCATATATGGGTTCTCTATGTGATGCATGTGCTTTATACTACATGACATAATTATAAGAAGGGAAATTACATTGATAAATTCTAGGTTATTACATATTTAGTTTATTTTCTCGTCATTTTATCTACCTTTTTAGTTAATTTCAAAATCATTTTTATTTGATACTTATTTTTTTAATTTTCACAGTGATCATGAATAAATGACTTTGTCAACAATGATTATTTACTCATGTACCATGATCATGTACTATGGGATAAAAAGACATGGTGGAATTAACCATACCTCAATATGATACATGGTGTACCCGATATGACTCAAATTGTGTGGTTTCAGTTTAAAATTGACATTTTATTAATGTATTGTTTCATATTTATGTTTAGTTTATTTATTTATTGTATTACCAACATAATAATTGTCTTCTTATATTGGCATGTTATTTTTC
The DNA here is from genome assembly GCA_963277665.1 of Viscum album. Taxonomy (NCBI): domain Eukaryota; kingdom Viridiplantae; phylum Streptophyta; class Magnoliopsida; order Santalales; family Viscaceae; genus Viscum; species Viscum album. Next base: position 791,653,613 of record OY728158.1, read on the forward strand.
TCGATTTGGGGTGGTTTGTTTGAAGTTGCTCGTGCTCATGAGATATTGGACTTCAAGACTGCAACTTAGATAATGAAAATAATGAAATTGGTCAAGAATGTATACGGACATCATGAACATGTGAATTCCTACTACTTATTTAATTAATTTTTCCACAATTTTATCTATTATTTTTAAGTTAATATTGTTGTCATTTTTATCTAATAATTATTTAATTTTTTTCATATATCTTTTGGGAAGTCATATTTGTCTTTGAACTGTCAACAAAAATCCAAAAAAATATAAAACATGGTGCTTTTGGATGGGGTGTTTCATGAAGCATGGGGTTTCCTCTTCCACCCAAATGGAACATGTTTTATATTTTCTAACATTTTTTGGACAATTGAAAGTAAAACAAACATCACATACTCAATCATCTTCACCTCAATCTAATACACAGTGTGCTCAGTATGATTCAAACTGTATGTTTTTATTTTATAATTTATATTTTAGTTCAAAACACACATCACGTACTCAAAAAAGATAAAGAACATTCATATTGTTTCGATACTTTAGTGAAATTATTCATAAGTAATTCTAAACAAGTAGGAATAAACCGCACCTCAATCAGAAACACGGTGTGACCGATATGACTCCAAGTGTGTCTATTTTATTTAAAATTGACATTAATTTTTGTAAAAAACACAAGTGACAATCTCAAAACTAAGAAAATGAATTGTTATTGTTTTGATACTTTATTAAAATAATACATAAGTCATTTTTGACATGTAGGAATCAACTAAACCTCAATATGATGCACAGTGTGACCAGTATGACTTCAAGTGTGTCTTTTTATTTAAAATTGGAATTAATTTTAGTAAAAAAGATGAGTGACATATTCAAATCTAATAAAACACATTCGTATTGTTTTGATAATTTAGTACAATGATCAATAATTTATTTTTGACATGTAGGAATCATCCTCACCTTAATCTGATATATAGTGTTCCCGGTATGACTCCAAGTGTGTCATTTTATTTAAAATTGACTTAAATTTTAGTAAAAAAGACAAGTGACATAGTCAAAACTGAGAAAAAAATTCATATTATTTTTATAATTTATTAAAATGTTGCATAATTCATTTATGATGTGTAGGAATCATCTAAACCTCAATCAGATATACGTTGTTACCTATATAACTCAAAGTGTTTGTTATGAGTTTAAAATTGACATTTTAGTTTAAAAAGTGTGTCACTCACTGAAAATCAAAAAAAACACTCCAATTTTCTTGATAATTTATTAAAATTATTTATAAGTCATTTTTTATGTGTAGGAATTATTTTCATTTCAAACTGACACACGATGTGACCGATATTACTCAAAGTGTGTGTTTCTAGTTTAAAATAAAATTTTAGTAAAAAACACAAGTGACATACTCAAAAACTAATAATACACATTAATATTGTTTTTATACTTTATTAAAATGATACATAAGTCATTTTTTATGTGTATAAATTATCCTAACCACAATTCGACTCACTGTGTTACCGGTATGAATCCAAGTGTGTCTTTTTATTTAAAATAGACATTATTTTTAATAAAAAATACAATTGACATACTCAAAACCAAGAAAAAACAATAATATTGTTTTGATACTTTAGTAAAATGATTCATAATTCATTTTTGATGTGTATGAATCATCCCCACCTCAATATGATACATGGTGTGTCCGATATGAGTCAAAGTGTTTGTTATCAGTTTAAAATTGACATTTTAGTTCAAAAAGTGTATCACTCACTGAAAACTAAGTAACTATGCTCCAATTGTCTTTATTATTTATTAAAATGATTCATAAGAAATTTTTGATTCATAGGAATCAGCATCACATCAAACCGACACATGATGTGATCGGTATGACTCAAAGTACGTGTTTTTAGTTTGAAATGACATTTTAGTAAAAAAAAAGTGACATACTCAAAATCAATAAAACACATTTGGATTATTTTGATACTTTATAAAAATAATCCTTAACTTTTTATGTGTATGAATCATCTTCACCTCAATCCAATGCATGATGTGACCGGTATGACTCCAAGTGTGTCTTTTTATTTAAAATTGACATTAATTTTAGTAAAAAAGACAAGTGACATACTAAAAATAGAGTAAATTCATTAGTATCATTTTTATACTTTGATAAAATGATCTATAAGTCATTTTTTACATGTATTAATTAGCATCACCTCAATCAGATACACAGTGTTCCCGGTATGACTCCATGTGTTTATTTTTATTTAAAATTGACAAAAAATTTAGTAAAAAGGACAAGTGACATACTCAAAACCAAGAAAACACCATAATATTGTTTTGATAATTTCAAAAAATGATCTTTATGTCATTTATGACTTATAGGAATCCTCATCACCTCAATCCTATATAAGGTGTGCCCAGTATAATTCAAAGTGTCCATTATTAGTTTAAAATTGACATTTTAGTTCAAAAAGTGTGTCCCTCACTGAAAACTAATCAAACGCACTAATATTGTCTTGATAATTTAGTAAAATGATTCATAATTCATTTTTTATATGTATAAATCATTATCACATCAATTTGACACATGATGTGACCAGTATGACTCAAAGTGCGTGTTTCCAATTTAAAATGATATTTTAGTAAAAAACACAAGTGTCATACTCAAAACCAAGAAAACACATGGAGATTTTTTTGATAATTTTTTAAAATGATCCATGGGTCATTTTTGATGTGTAGGAATCATTTGTACCTCAATCTGACACATAGTGTTACCAATATTACTCTAAGTGTGTCTTTTTATTTAAAATTGACCTTAATTTTAGTAAAAAAGACAAGTGACATTCTCAAAACTGAGAAAACAGATTCATATTGTTTTGATACTTTAGTAAGTCATTTTTGATCTATATGAATCATCCAAACCTCAATCTGATACACAGTGTTCTCGGTATGACTCAAAGTCTCTGTTATCTGTTTAAAATTGATATTTTAGTTCAAAAAGTGTGTCCCTCACTGAAAATCAAGAAAACATGCTCCAGTTCTTTGTTAATTTTTTAAAATGATTCAAAAGTCATTTTTTACATATAGGAATCATTCTCACATCAAACCGACATACGATGTGATTGATATGACTCAAAGTGTGTGTTTCCAAATTAAAATGACATTTTAGTAAAAAACATAAGTAACATACTCAAAACTAAGAAAATGAATATAGATTGTTTTTATACTTTATAAAAATTATCCATAAGTCATTTATGATGTGAAGGAATTATCCTCACCATAATCTGCCACACAATGTTACCATTATGATTCCAAGTGTGCCTTTTTATTTAAAATTTACCTTTATTTTAGTAAAAATGAAAAGTTACATACTCAAAACTGATAAAATGCATTCTGATTATTTTGATATTTTCGGAAAATGATACATAAATCATTTTTGATGTGTAGGAATCAACCACACCACAATCTGATACATGGTGTTCCCGATATGACTCAAAGTGTTTGTTATCAGTTTAAAATTGACATTTTAGTTCAAAAGTGTTTCACTCACTAAAAACCACACAAACGCACTTTGATTATATTCATAATTTAAGAAAATGATTCATAATTCATTTTTTAGATTTATTAATTGGTATCACATCAAAACAACACTTGATGTGATCGATATGACTCAAAGTGTGTGTTTCTAGTTTGAAATGACATTTTAGTAAAAAACACAAGTGACGTACTCAAAACCGATAAAATGAATTCAAATTATTTTGGTCCTTTAGGAAAATTTTCTGTAAGTCATTTGTAATATTTAGGAATTATCCACACCTCAATATAATCCATAGTGTTATCGGTATGACTCCAAGTATGCCTTTTTATTTAAAATTGATATTTAAGTAAAAAACACAAGTGACATACTCAAAACGGAGAAAACACATTCATATTGTTTTGATACTTTAGTAAAATGATCCATATGTCATTTGTGACATGTAGGAATCAACATGCCTCAATCTGACACATGGTTTGACTGGAATGACTCCAAATGTGTCTTTTTATTTAAAATTTACATTTTAGTAAAAAACAAAAGAGACATACTCAAAACCAATAAAATGCATTTAGATTGTTTTGATGATTTAGGAAAATGATCCATAAGTTATTTTTGATGTCTATGAATCATTCACACCACAATCTGATACATGGTGTGCTCGGTATAACTCAAGGTGTCTGTTATTAGTATAAAATTGAAATTTTAGTTCAAAATGTGTGTCACTCACTTAAAACTGATAAATTACGCTCATATTGTCTTGATACTTTAGGAAAATGATTCATAATTAATTTTTGATGTGCAAGAATCATTATCACATCAAAATGACACACGGTGACACCGGTATGACTCAAAGTGTGTGTTTTCATTTTAAAATGACATTTTAGTAAAAAAGACAAGTGGCATACTCAAAATAGAGAAAATAGATTTGGGTTGTTTTGATACTTTAGGAAAATAATCCTTAAGTCATTTTCAATTTGTAGGAATTAGCCCCATTTAAATCTGACGTACAGTGTGACCGGTATGACTCAAAGTGTGTCCTTTTATTTTAAATTGACATTTTATTAATGTATTTATTCATATTTATTTTTAATTTATTTATTAATACTATTACTAACATAAGAATTTTTTTCTTATACATATGGATTGTTTTTCTTGGGTTGGGGTAGTTTGTTTGGCAACTGATGCCATGAACGGGATTTTTTGAGAGGGTGTCGCAAGTGCCAAAGACAATGAATCGTTGATGTTTTTAAATGTTTGTGGATAGTAATTCAAAATTTAATTATACAAAAAAATATTTGAAATGTATATAATATAGTGTTTTTTATTTGTAATGTGAATTTTATTTCAATTAAATTATGAATTTTCATACATATGTATTTTTTGCGGTGTGCGGTAATTTCAACAGCACACTGAAGTAGTAGGGCCTTTATCAGTGCTATTTTATGGTAGTGATAGAGGCCCCCTTTATCAATTCTAATGAAAGCATTGATAAAGGGTGCCCTTTATCAGTGCCAGAAATGGAACTGATAAAGGGTCCCACCCTTTTATTGGTGTTTAGGACAACAATACCTTTTTAGCACTATTAAATCCCATTTTGCATGTTATTAAAGGTCCTATCTGTGGTAGTGGTTGTTGTAACATCTTGACCCAGATTCCATTGAATGGTTCACTGATCCAGTGGGTCACATAGCCTCAAGCACACCTCCATGTATGTTAGAGGTTTTCAACTAGCAGCAAGGACCTAGGGTGTGTCTGTGGGGAGACTATGCCATCATGTCAAAGCATAATTCAGTGGAATAACAAGTAAATCAATAGCGGGTGCATCGTATAAATCACTGACAGAATATAAATATACAGAAGACTTAAATAAATAAACTAAAAGAAATCTCATATACAAAATGATATGTCATGTCTCTACAAAGAAGTAAAATAGTTATATAGGCGACCAATACAAAACATGTTTCAAAATTCCAAAAATACCAAATGAACTATCTCCTTCTAAGATGGTGATCCTAGATCGGTCTCATGCTACCATTCTCCTAAGAAACAATAAAATCAAGAACCATACAGTAGGTTCTTTCTATGGTCCCTGAATCCATGAAGTCCGTCGGGGTGCCCAATGATAGCCCAAATAGGGTGTGAGATAACACTAAGTAGGCCACCACAAATGGTGTCTATAAAAATTCCAGTCTATGTATAGCAAACTAAGAAATGTGCAATATTTATAGTATATATAGCATTAATGAAAGTAAATTTCCCAAGGTATATGTGATAAAATTAATTGATATTGTCCATCCAAATAAGGCTCCCAGTGAACAATAGTCAATCTCCCTAAACAAGGGAAGCTGTAAACCAAAAATGAACATGTGATACCATCAAGTCTAACCAATATAATCTGATACCCATATCAGGTCTATATGTAAGCATTAAAAATATCCACAATGGCCTTTCCATGTAATCCAGTGTATAACATACATCTTGACCACGTTGTATAATCAAAAGTGTCCATAATGGTCATGTCGTGTAATCAAAAGAGTCAGACCATGAAGGGCTAGATCCAAGGTATAGAAGACTAGTGCATCCACACTGAGTCTTAGGATAATCTTGATAGAAACTTGGTAATGACTTGGTTGGAGTCCAAGGAGTATGTCAATAAACCATGTCCAACATGAGTCCAAGAAATTCGGATCCATGGGGTAGCAAGTCCCATGGAATCCTACAGAATTAGGATCTAAGGAGTAAATAGGTCCAATGCATCCACTACTATAATCAATACCCATGGAGTATAAATTTACATGGAATCCTATGGAATCAGGATCCAAGGAGCTCATCCAAGGCATCCTCTACCATAATTAATTAACCACCTTAATTCATTCAACATTCAAAATCCATGAAAACTTCCATCCCATTTTACATTTTTCACATAAACCATCTCAATCATATGCAATCACAGCCAAAGGATGCAATATCCTTCTCCTATCAATTCAATTCAATTCATTACTTTCATTTACAAATTAACAGTTAAAACAAGGTATTCATGACCATAAACAATTCAATAAATACATATTAAGGATCCCACTAGAATTGTCAAGATCACACGCACCAAACAAGGTGGTTTGAAATTGGAAGATACAAAGGTACACCCCATGGGTGGCCTAATTTGGGGCTAACAATCACCAAAAATCTCAAAGGTAGAAGTGGGAAACCTAAACAGGTTCTAATTCATTTAATCAAAGCATTCAATTCATTTTAGGGTAAATGTTGGAAAGTGTAGTGTTTGGCACAACTACAACTAGGCATATAAAACACCAAAACTTGTGGGAAAGGTATAGACCAACTATCCTATACAAGTGGTAGAATAATACTCCAATATCACCTCTAATTCAGTCTAGATTGAGAAAAAATGAAGAAATGATGAAAAGATTGAAAATAGGGAATATTATCCTGCACTTAAATAACTCTGTTGATATGAAGATAGATGAATAACATCACAAGATGATTTAAGAACTTACTGATGCAGATCCAATGAGACAAACAGTGTTCGAATCGGGTATCAAATGAAGAAATGGTGGCCAAGACTAGCTTAGGAGCTCTTCTCAGGAGAAAATGAGAGCTCCCTATACTCTATAAGTAAAAAAGAAGAGTTAGGTTGAATTAATATATAAACAGGGTAAAAAATTTAAATTCCCTTAAATAATTATGGGTCACATGGTTTGGTCGCACGGTTGGTCAAATCGTGCACCAATTGTGCACCCATATCTACCTCTTGGGGGACTCTACATGGTCATGGTACACTGTTTGACAAACCATGCATCGACCATGTACTAAGCCTCTATCAAAGGCCTGCAACATCTCTCATGGGTGTGTACCTCAGGTTGTACAATTTACTCAAACCATGCGGCCTTCTACTCACCATTATCCAACCTCACATAGTTAGTAGTAACTGTGCAACCTATCCCTTGCGGTTACTACTAACCATGTGGCCCAACTTAATTTTCCAAAAAGTGGGGATCTGGGCTCCAAACAAGCCCCTGACACCTCCAAAACTCCCATGATCTCATTAAGCACTCACATTAGGTCAAAAACAATGAGTTAAACCAAAAATAAAAAAGATATGTATCTTAAGAAAACCTGGTATCTTACAATATATCCCCATTAAAGAAATTATTCCTCAAATTTCCCTTCCAATGGTGGTCAAGAATCGGCTGGGAATAACTTTGTCCACTGAGCACGTATGTTGGCCTCCTACTCCCAAGTCACATCCTTTAAACGGTTGTGTTGCTATATAACCCATACTAGTGGAACTAACCGAACTTAGAAAACCTTTATTCTCCTGTCAATGATATGAATAGGATTCTCAAGGACACATCAACCTATAACTACACCTCACTCAGCTACAAAATGTGATATGGGCCAGAAGGCACACTAGAGATATGTGAAAGACATCATGCATGGATTGGTACCTCTGAGGTAACTACAACTGATTGGTTACTAGCTCGAATATCTCCAGAATCTCGAATAACCCGACATATCATGGTGAAAGCTTACCATATCTCATAATCCTTCTATGTCCCATCCTCGGTGAGATACATAAAAATACTTGGTCACTGACCGCAAAATCTAGATGTCATCGATGACGATTGACATAATATTTTTGTATCAACTTTGCGATAGCCATCTATTTCAAAATCAACTGAACCTTGTCCAAAGTCTCCTAAATAAGATGAGGTCCGAGTAAAGTTTCCTCCCCTGCTACTAACTAGCATAGGGGTGATCAGTATGGCCCGCTGTATAAAGTCTTATAAGGTGCCATATGTATAGTTTCCTAATATGTATTGTTGTAGGCAAACTCAACTAGGGGTATATGCCTCTCCCAAGATACCCTAAAACGATGGACGTATTCTCTCATCATGTCCTAAACCACCTGAATCATGTGATATGATTATCCATCAGTCTAAGGGTGGTATGTCATGCTCATAAGAACCTATGTACCCAATGCCCTCTACAAAATCTTCCAGAATCAATATGTGAACTGGGAATCCCTATCTGAAATGATTGTATGAGGTACCTCGTGAAGGTGCACAATCTCGTGGATATACAGTCTCCCAATCCCATCTATTGAGAAGGTCTCCTTGATTGGAAGTAAATGTGTGACCTTCATGAGCCTATCCACAATAACCCATACAGAATAACTACCTTGAGGAAACCTCAACAACCCAATCAAAAAATCCATCACAACATAATCTCATTTCCACTCGAGAATAGGTAACTGCGGTAAAAGCCCAGTTGTTCGTTAATGTTCCACCTTCACCTACTGGAAATTGGAATACCTTGTTGCAGAACCAACTACCTCTTGTTTCACCCCTGACCATCAATATTGACGGTGCAATTCTCTATACATCTTGTTAACACTGAGATTTACTAACCAAGATAAGGTATGAAACTCTCACATCATCTCCTAACATATGTCTGCTAGAACCCAAATGCAACCATGAATAAGTATAATTTCATCCTCACCCACAGTCCAACTAGGAGGCGGGTCCTCACTCGCCACACCCTCCCATAAGGCTAGGCCCTAAACATCAAAAATATACCTCATACTCACTCTATATAGAAGATCGAAAGTCACAACTAAAGAAGAAAGGAAGTTCTAGCCATGACTATCCTACACCTACAAGTACATCTCTGAGAACAAGGCCATAAGATGCCACTTGCTACAACCCTCTTGAACTCCCTATATTGGAGTCCTCCTGTTCAATTAATCGGCAACTGCATTTACCTTTATGGGCATATAGGCAAGATAAAATTCAAAATACTAAAGGTATTCAACCCACCTTCACTGCCTAAAATTCATATCACACATTGTAAATATATACTTGGGGGTTTTATGGTCTATGTGCACCAAAAACACTCTCTTAGTAAATAATGCCTTCAATAGCACAAGGCATGTACCATAATGGCTATCTTGAGATCATGTGTTTGGTAGTTCCTCTCGTGTGGCCTCAAATGATGATACTCATACACCATGACTCACTCCTCCTATATCAAAACTAATCATATCTCAACACCTTATGCATCACAATACAAATTGTAGCTTCTTCCCAACTCTAGAAGAATCAGGACTGACACTAAGTTAGTTTCCCTTTCATCTCTTGAAAGGCTATCTCAGAGGTATCTGACCATACAAACTTCACACTCTTCTTAGTCATACTTGTAAGAGGTTGGGTTAAGCATGATAATTATTGTATTAAACACCTATAATATCCATCTAGCCCTAAGAAACTCCGTATGTCAACGATGTTCTTAGAATTCTCCCAAAAAACCATAACTCTCACCTTCTCTGGGTAAACTGATAATCTTTTATCTAAGATAATATGACCCAGGAAGTGAATATTATCCATCCAGAAGTGGCACTTAGTGAGCTTAGAATATAATTGATGCTCTCTCAGTGCATCCAAAATGATCTCAAGATTTTTGTCATGGTCGTGTTGATTGTGTGAATGCATCAAGATATCATCCATGAATACCACCACAAATGAATCTAGATAAGGATGGAAAACTCAGTTTATCAGCACCAAAAAAAACTACTGGAATGTTCATAAGACCTAAGGACATAACCAGATACTTATATAGACCATACCTACTATGAAAATATGTATGAGGTATGCCTATAGGTCGAACACATACCTAGAGATAACCTGACCTCAAATCAATCTTCAAGAAAACCCGATCTCATCAAAGCTGGTTGAAGAAATCATTTATCTATGGAAAAGGATATCGATTCTAAACCATCAATTGGTTCAATTTCTAATAATCCACTAATATCTTGAGGGTATCATCCTCCTTTTTTATAAAAAGGGACCACTGAACCCCACAAAGAAGTATTGGTTCATATAAACCCATTTGCCTCCAAGTTCTCTAATTGCCTCTTGAGCTCTTGCAACTTGTTAGTAGTCATCCTGTATGGAGAAATGGATGCTAGTATAGGTCCTGAAGCAAGCTTAATAGTGAACTCCATATCTCTCTCTCAAGAGGTAAACCAAAAAAATCATCCTGGAAAACATCCCAGAAATGATCAACCACTAGAGGAAATTCCACCTGACCTGTTTCCTAGTCATCCAGATGTAAAATAGAAATTTGGGTTTCCATCTCACCTGGGACATGATGCTTGGGTCCATCTTGGCTCACCTGGACATCCCATTCACCCTTGTGAATAAAAAATCCATCCTCCGCTGATGTGAAAGTCACCCCTGGTAATAGAAATCAACATACTCTTGATAAAAAACTAGCCAGTCCATCTTGAGTATGATGTCAAACTATGTCATATTGAGGAAAAAGATATTCCATACGAATTGAAACCTTCAAAACTCAAGGGGGGATCTCTTCACTGGCTTACACCCTCCATTATAATCCCCAAAGGAGTTTTGAGTGTCATAATTCCCTCAGAAAACTAATCAACAAGCCCAAGTCTCTCTACAAAAAGTATATATATGAAACTATGAGATGCACCTATATCAAAAAGAGCAGATACTAATGTAGAGGCTAATAAGATCATACCTCTCACCATAGACGACCTAGTGCTCTGCTCTTCAGGTGTAGGTTTTACAGAATATATCTGGCTTGAACCATGACCTTGTAAAACAACCTCACTACTTGGAGTAATCCCACTCTATTGTATAGGTGAAACTGGTGCCTAGATACCTCGTCTATGACCACCACCTCGGCCTAAATGGCCGACACTACTCTAGCTCTCATCCTGACGCAGAGCTGTGAATCCCACTCTTGAACTCAGAGTCAAAGTCAATCCCCTTCCACTAACCGCTGGAAGGATGGTCCTGTAGAAACATTGTATGTGGCTCATCCTGCCGCAATATTGACACTCGAGTGGGTCTCTATCGCACTGATTCCTCATATGTCCCCATCTCCCACACCGGTGATAGAATATAGCACTACCAGCACTAACAGTCTGGTTGGTACTCCCCTCTCGAGAAGCCTCAAAACGGTGCTTCCAACCACATGAAGCTGAACTACTAGGTAGAGAGGCTAAACTTCCCTTCTCTACGCCCTGATCTTCCATCAGGTTCCTCTCAGTAATAATCACCCAATTCACTATCTCTATAATATTATTCAATCGAAACATGTTGACCGATGATCAAACGGCATGTTTGAGACCTTCCTCAAAGCTTCTCTCCCTTGATAGATCATCTGTAAGATAAATCAGTACAAAATGATGCAGCTCTATAAAGCATGTCGAATATTCCATAACCTTCATCGTGCCCTACTCCAGACACATGAACTCACTGTCCCTTTCATCTCTCAGGGTCTCAGGAAAGAAGTAATCATAAAAAATGGATTGGAAATCCCTCCAAACCATGTCTCGGGGCATATAATCTTGGTTCAAAACGTCCCACAGTGCTTAGCTACTCCCCGAAGAAAATATGTCATGAGATTAAATCTCCTCTTAGGAGGTGTCTCCAGATGATAGAAGATTGAAAACATAGTCTCAAGCCATGTCTCAGCAGTCTATGGTCCTCCATCCCCTAAAAACGTGGGAGTATGCTGCTGCTAGAACACACACATCAGCTCTTCTATAGAAGAGGTGGGATACAGTGTCCCTTAAAAGTCTATATATATCATAGAAAACCCTCATGAAAATGGGCATCAACACCCGTATCTGGTATAACTACTGGTGCCACAGCTGGCACCACAAGAGGATCTAATTTTTTCCCATGGACCACCACCTATGGAGCATGGTTGTCATCACCCTCTCGGTGTATGACTATAGGTCATCATGGTGAAATGTATCTACAATTCCAATCACACACCTCAGAAAATATTGATAATAAAAATATCACAGATAAAACATAAGACAGGTTGAATACTTCCTATAAACAGATCACACCCCTCTGCCTTCTCCTAAATCCAGGATTGGGTTAAATAAATAGTCATAACATCACTAGTGGCACTACCTACTGCCCACTCAAGTTGGTTTTGGGTCAAGTTATATGTTTCACAATATCAATTTCCATTTTAATTTACATTTATATCACAATTATCTTTGAATGGTCTAACCAAATGAATCGCCACTTCTGATCCATAAAGTCTCGTACACCTCATTAACCGAAGTACAACGTCCACTTAATCTAGACCATAACATGTTCCACTCCATGGGACCAATGGTCCATGACTCAATGTTCCATAGTTGACTGTTTAGGCTTTCTGTTGTAGCCTAAACAGGAAAACACTATTTAGGTTATGGTAGACACTCTAAGTACCAACCATGTTTCTCATTTCCCTGTACAGATTATTTATCAAACAGTAGGTATATCAATCAATCCACACATAATAATGTCATGCAGTTAAGAAATTCATTATATATGGCATGTCATGTAAATTATAGAAGGTTCCAAAAATGATGCATGAGATGGAATGCCCTCATCTCATCAGGAATGATAAAATAAAATCCTCAATCATAGAAATAAAATCATCACAATTCAAGTGCATCACCCAACGATGGAATCAAATCAAATGTAATAGGAAAAATCTAGAATAATATATTCCATTCTAGGAAATTTGGCTTTTTCCTGTACATGGGCTAGCTACTCCTAGGCACAATTCATTACTAAATTCCAATACCTTCCTAATATCCAATATATTGTCTCAAAATAGTAAGACAACCAGAAAAGAACAGCTCTGATACCACTTTGTAATGTATCGACCCAGATGCCACTGAATGGTGCCTCGATTTGGTGGGTCACATGGACTCAAGTGTGTCTCCCCACATACCATAGGCTTCTAACTAGCAGCAAGGTCCTATGGTGTGTTTGTAGGGAGACTAGGCCCCCATGTTAGAGTGTAACGCAACAGTATAACAAATAGATCGATAGCAGAATCATAATATAAATCACTGATAGAAGATAAAAATCTAGAAGACTAAAATAAATCAACCAGAATAAATTTCATATAAAAATGATATTTTATGTCTCTACAAATCAGAAAAAAGGTATACCAGCAACCAGTACAAAACATGTGTTAAAATACCAACAAGACCAAAAAAACTATCTCCTATTAGTATTGAGAGCCTATATTGATCTTGTGCTCCCTTTCACCTAAGAAAAAAAATAAAATCAAACATCGTATAGTGAGCACTTACCTCAGTCCCTACCCACATCCATGAAGTCTATCTGGGTACCCAATGATGGCTCAAACAAGGTGTGAGATAAAACTCAGTAGGCTACCACCAACGGTGTCTATAACAAGTCCAGTATGTGTATAAAAAGCTAAGCAATGTGAAATTTATACAACAGTTATAGTAGTAATGAAAGTAAATTTCCCAAGGAATATGTGATAAAAGTAAGTGATATTGTCCTGTCAAACAAGGCTCCCTATGAACAATAGTCAAGATCCCATAAACAAGGGAAACTATAAACCAAAAATGAATAGGTGATATTGTCCAGTTTAACCACTATAATCTGATACCCATACCAGGGCTATCTGTAAGCATAGAAAAATATCCACAACAGTATTTCCATTTAATCCAGTGTATAACATCCATCATGGCTATTCTATATAATCAAAAGTGACCATAACAACCATGTTGTGTAATCAAAAGTGTCAGATCGTGAAGGGTCGGATCCAAGGTATAGAAGACCAAGGCATCTGTGTCAAGTCTTAGGAGCATCTCGATGAAAACTAGGTAACGACTTGGTTGGAGTCCAAGGAGCATGTCAGTAGACCATGCCCAACATGAGTCCAAGTAAGACGGGTCCAAGGGGTAGTAGAGCCCATGGCATCCTACAGAATCAGGATCTGAGGATTAAGAAAGTCCAAGGCATCCACTACCGTAATCAAGACCCATTGAGTAGAAATGTCCATAGAGTCCTATGAGATCATGATCCAAGGATCTCGTCCAAGGCATCCACTACAATAATCAATTCACTATCTCAATTCATTCAACATTCACAAGCCATGAGTTCTTCCAACCCATGTAACATTTTCCACATAAACTATCTCAATCATATACAATCACATACAAAGAAGGCAATATCATTCTCCTATCAATTCAATTCAACTCATTCCTTTCATTTACAAATGAACATGTAAAACAAGGTATTCACGACCATAAACAATTCAATAAATTATCATTAAGTCTCCCACTAGAATTGTGACCTCACACGCACCCAACTGCGTGGTATAAAATAGGAAGATACAAATTCACACCCCATGGGTGGCCTAGCTTGGGGCTAACAACCCCCAACAATCTCAAAGGTACTAATGGTAAACCTAAATAGGTTCCAAATCATTTAATCAAAGAATTCAATTCATTTTAGGGGCAATGTTGGAAAGTCCAGCGTGTGAAAAAACTGAAACTAGGCATATAAAACACCAAACCTTGAGGGAAAAGTATATACCACACACCGTATACATGTGGTATAACACTCATCAAGTATTGACCTCTGATTTGGTCCAGATCGATAGAAAAATGAAGAACGAACAAAAAACCAAAAAATAGGACATATTAGTTTGCACCTAAATAACTTCGCCGATACAAAGGCAAACAGAAAACGACACAAGATGATTGAAGAACTTACTGGCACAGATCCAACAAGACAAACTGTGTTCGAATCATGTGTTGGATGAAGAAACGGTGGCCAATCCTAGCTTAGGAGTCTTGGGACAAAATGGGAGCTCCTTGTACGCTGTAAGTGAAAAAGAAGAGGTGGTTTAAATTAATATACAAATAGGAGCAAAATGGTAAATTCAACTCAAATTTATGGGTCACACGGTTTGGTTGTACGATTGGCCAAACTGTGCGCCCATCTCTACCTCATGGGGGACCTCGCACGGTCATGGCGCATGGTTTAACAAACTGTGCACTGACCGTGCGCTAAGCCTTTGTCAAAGGCTTGTAGCATCTCGCACAGGCGTGCACCTCAAGTTGCATTTTTTTCCTCAAACTGTGCAACGTCTTGCTCCCCATTGTCCACCCTCGCATGGTTTGTAGTAACCACATGGCCTGTCTTGTACTGTTTCTACTAACCGTGCGACCCAGCTTATTTTTCCAGAAAGTGGGGTTCTGGGCTCCAAACAAGCCCCAGACACCCCCTGAAAGTCCCATGATCTCATTAAACACTCACATTAGGTCAAAACCAAGGATTTAAACTGAAAATAAAAAGATTTTTACCTTAATAAAACCCGAGATCTTACAATTTTCCTTTTGGTTATTTTTTGAACATGTACTTGGGATTTTGTCAGGCTACTTTTGGTTATGTCGCTACCGTGGGCACTCTTTGTTATGGCATATTCCTTATTATGGTTTCTTATATATATATATATATATATATATATATATATATATATATATCTGTGTGTGTGTGTGTCATGTATCTAGTTTTGGGTTTGGGAAGAAATTGTTCTCTCTATTCGTTGTTGGATGCCTGGGTGCTTGCCGTCAGCCCGAGGGATCGAAAATGCCCTTCGGGCATTTTTGCGACCCGATTCGGAGCCTAATTGAAAGAGTTCTCTGGGTCGAGTCATGAAAAATCCAAATTTATCATAAAGGGGATTCTAGAATAAAATCCAAGGACACAGTGTGGGCTTTAATTCGATTAGGTTTACCCGACAAGATTCATCGTCAACAGAATATCTAGAATGCTCAAGGAAGAGACACCAATTCTCTAGATCTGGCGTCTATCCATCAAACAACCAAGAATTCTGCATTAGATTACGATAGAATCCATAGATCAAGCCAACATAGCTTAGATCTATGATTCACCTCAAGAGAAAAAAAAGATGTCTAGGAAAGATGTGAAGAATGGAGGAAGAACGACCTCTTACCTTGAATCCACACAAGCCAAGATTCGCAGTTTGAAGGGAGAGAAAAGGCCAAGAACCAGTGGAGTCCCTAGGTTTGAGAGCCCTAGGCATAAGAAGAAGAATGACAGGTTTTGGGGAGGTTTCGAGGTTAGGACCCAATTTTTGGATTGATTAAAACCTTGCACACAGTTTACTAAATTGTGTGCGAACATTGTGAGGCTTTTTGAATTTTTTGAGCACTTGCATGGTTTGGTCGCATAGTTCAATAAACAGTGCACCAACCATGCTTTTCACCTATGTCCAAAGTCATGCAGTTTCCTAGGAAATGTCGCACAGTTAGCTGTAACCATGCAGGAACTATGCACCACCCACTATCCTTCTCTAACATGCTGAATGACTTCTTGGGGAGAATCACATGGTTTCCTCTAATCGTGCTCCAACCGTGCACCCCCTTAAAAGCCCCCTAAAACCCTCTAAAACCAACCATAATCTACCCAAGACTTCACCCAATAAAAACATAACTCAAAAGCACTTAAAGAAGAGCTGGAAGTAAGAAGTAAGGTACTAGAAAATTCTTCATCGTTACACTATATCTCATCTTCCATCTTACAGGTATTAAGTATATTGATAATCTCATTAGTTTCTTGGTTCACTTTCTCCTCATAAACTTCTTGAAGATGAGACAACATGACATAACTATCCATGCCCACATATTGCTTTTGTAACTCACTTGGACATTAATGATAATATTATGATGTAAATATTGAATGCATCATCTATGTAACACCAATAAGTTTCATCCTCACCCTCCCTTCTTGAGGTGGGTGCCCAAGTAAGGAGGACTCTTAACACAATTTTTTTTAATGTCGCGGTACTATGCAAAAAATGTCTGTATCACTTTGGGAAATTTGGGTCAGCGAAGATGCGTTTGTTGTCCAAGATTGACCGCAGTGAATGATTATTTAGATATTTTGATTTATTAATTTTAAATGTCTCACACTATGATACCATTATGATTTGTTTACTAGACATTCATGATATCATTATGATTTGTTTTCTAAAATTTGGTTGCTTAATGCATATTTTTAAAATTAAGAAAAATTATAATTTTATTAATGTACTTTCTATGATTTAAGCCACAACACAGTCTCACGGATCAAATTGATGTGATGTTCATTTATACAAGTTATAAATTAATTGAGAATAGTTGCTCTAAATTTTTTTGATAGTTTGATGTACAATTATAACTTAAAAAATCCTTAATTATAAAAACACTATTTCGATTATTCCATGCATCTTAAATCAAATTGATGTATGATTCATGCATACATATTCAAAATTAATCAATGCAATTTGTTCTAAAATTTTACGATTTAAAATAGAATTATATTTCTAAAAATGCATTATTTCTGGATCAATACTTTTCGCAATCAAAGGCCCGCCCCAAGCCAAACAGACTGAGCGGCAAGATCTGAAAAAAAAAAAACGAAAGAACAGAATGCAAGAATCTCACTCCAGCTGTAAGAAGGGGAGATGATTCGGAGGGTCTCACTGCAGCTGTTTTCGCCGGCCGACGGCGGCGAATTTTCTGTTCCTGGGGTCAAGAGCTTTCAGACGGTAGCCGACCCTCAAGAAATTTTCTGCCATGGCGGCGGCGCGTGGGGAGTCCGGCGAAGGCTTCCGCTCTTTTTCATCAATGCAGATCTGTATGTTGCGGCACATCAAGGAACAGAAGGCCCGCAGGTACCTGCCCCATCCACACCGATTCTTGATTTAGTATTACAGATATGGAAGAGTTCTAAGAAATCAATGCAAGAGAATAAACCCACCCCAACATATAAATGTCTTCCTGCTTCCCAAACTTCTCTTTGCAGTGGTAGCAGCACCGAAGAAACTCCCCGTACCCCTCGCCGGATTCCTTCCCTGAAACGTCCGACTCCCGCGGCGGCGACGACACGCTCAGGATGCCCCCGCGAGGCCGCCCCTCAAGCGGATTGGCCGCCGCAGCGGGCTTCGTGGGAGCCGCCGCCGTGTGTTTGGCGGAGCAGGGGTTCCCCCTCACCGGCGGTCTCGTCGTGACGGCGGGAGGGGGCGGGCGTGGATTCATGGCCGTCTTGAGGAAAGTGGGTGCCGGCGGGGGGTGGCGCGTGGGGTGGATGGGTGCGGAGAGGCCGGCCCCCCCGAGGCTGGACGATCGGAACATGTGGCTGCGCCTCGACATTGGAACGGTGTGGGCAAGGAGCGAGCGGCGATCGAGGAAAGAAGTGTCGTTCCCGATCGGATGCGAGTTTCAATCAATCAGGGCACTGTACAGTGTTTTTGGGTAAGCTCGACGGTGGTGGGTGCGTTGTGTGCCTCCTCACTTTCCTAATCCCTTAATTATTCTTTCATAAATTACTATTTTCTTGAAAAAAATCAGATTAGTTTCTTTAAATTTGGAAACAGATATAAATCTTGTTTGGAATTTTAAATAGGAATTTCTGGTAAATAAATCTAAAAAAATGGATTTATTGTTAAATCAATCTTTTGAAAACTATTTGAAAAAATGTTTAAACTTTAAGAAATACAAAAGCTAATAGTTAAATATCTAAACATTTTTTTTAAAGAAACACGATCATAAATTTGTAGAGTTCATGTTTTCCCGCGCCTCTCCTTTTGGTGTTTAAGGTGATATTTTGAAAGTGAGCTTAGAAGTGGTTTAGGAAGGATTATGACTTGATTTAAAAGCACGATGTAGAGGTCTTCAGTTTTGTGATGGTGGTTTGGGATGAAGTTTTTGTGGAGTCCATGTTTGTCATGGGGAGGAGGAAGACACCCATTTTTTATCTTTGTGATCCTAAACAACGAGTTTTGGTGAACATCGTGTCGTGCTTTGTTTGTGGTTCAAAAGGAGGATAAAAGGACCATGTCATGTTTCAATTGAGGCTCATTCAAGGGAGCGAAATGGGTGATGGGATTTGGCGGGGAGGGGGGGTGAGGTGCATCTTTTTAAATGTCGTCACTTCTAGATCGGTGTTGTTCTAGCTAAATCATGACGTGGTTTGGTCCCTTGAGTTTTTATTATAAATTAGAGGCACCCTCTTCTTACATTTAGTTCCCTCTTCTTGAAACTCTAAATGAGGCCCGGTTTTGGTGGATTTGAACACCCTTGGTGGTCTCTGGAGTCATTGGCTTTGTGCGGTTGAGTTATTGATATCTAAGGCGCTCCTCTCCTTTTTGCTATTTCTCCTTGTTTCTTTCTCTCTTGAGGGGCTATAACAATGTGTTCAGTTTTAATAAAGGATGGATGGAGGATTGATGTGTTATAGGTTTTTTTGGGAGATCCTTGCGAGTTTGTTGGTGTTTGATCATCTCCTCTCTTCTTGGCACCGTGTTATTTTAAGCTTCTTTCAAAGTAGTTGATTTAGATTCTCTGTTTTATTTATTGTGTTAATGTAGAATTATCATGTTTTAGTTTCTTTGGATAAAGAGATGGAATTGACCTAAAGAAGATAAATGAATGAATTGTGAATCAAATATGGATTACAAATTTTTCATGGCTTCCTTAATATTGTTTAAAGTTATTATTTGATTGTTGTGCTAATCATGATGTTGTAATTTTAGATTTAATGTTAATATGTCAAATAATGCCTTAAATTGGCTGAATAAATTGAAATATGGTAATGAAATGAAGTGGAAATTTGGAATCATTGTTTGGTTTATGTTGTGGTAGAGAATTTTTTTTGCTAAGTTGTTGTGGTAGTGGCGGAGGTTTTGATGTGGTTGATTGTTATGGTAGAGGAAGAGGTGTTGATGTGGTTAGTGTGGGTAGTGTGTGTGGTAGGTGCCCTAGATATAGAAGCATGTTGGAATAATTTAATAAATTAAATAACGAGAAATGTTAATGGGTTATGTGGGCTATGTCACGACCCGCCCTCGGGGTCCGTGCCGTGACTACCCCAAGCCCGCCTTCCATAGGCCAGGGGCTGGCGACTAGCACCAAGGCGTAAATCCCAGTAAAAAGGGAAGGCATTGCCTTTGAAAAGTAACAAACACCACAGAGTAAGCAAGTGGAAAGTAAACACTAAACAAAGCAGAGTACAACTGAAAGTGCGGAAAAGTAAATGGGCCAGAATACAAACCCAAACTAAAAGTAAAGTACAACTCGAAAGGGGAAAACAACAACTGAAAAGTAAAAGCCGCTACACCGAGCTGTCCACTGGAAATCCCACCTGAATGGTGGGTACAGATAGCTCCTCTGCTCCACGGGTCTCGCCGTCCGCTCCGTGCACGTCCCGCCCAGTGGTCCACCTCCGGGTACCGTCCCGCTCTACAAGCCTCAGCTAAGGTCAACGCTGTCCGTCGTCTGCAACCAACACAATGTAGTGCGGGCGAAGCCCGTGCAGGGGTGAGTATAAGCTACTCAGTAGGGACCCCGAGACCCCTGAAGGTCTCTCAAATCCACAAAGGATAAACCACGAAGAAAAGTACAATCACGAAGTAACAACCGACACTGTTTAGGTATATGCCCATACATATACCTAAGTCATCAATTAAAATACGCTCCAACCTCCGAGCCCAAGTACAACTCAGTCCACGCAGGAAAGTATACGTATTCCACATAGGAAAGCAAAACATAATCCACATAGGATTGCACAACACAATCCACACAGGAAAGCAACAGGATTCAGCTCACACAGGTATACTTCTTCAAAGGACGATAAAGATGATCACTGATCCATCTAAGTCGTCGGACCCACGAAGGATCGATAGGTAACTAACCCCCGCAGAAGACCCACACAGGATCGGGCTCACACAGAACCTGTAGGCGCTGACTCACACAGAACCGCTGAGCGCAAGGACCCACACAGGATCGGGCCCACACAGGACCTGTAGCACTGATCCACGAAGGATCGTTGAGTGCTGTAGTCGTCGTCGTCGAATCCACACAGGATCTCTGTACTGTCGTCGTCGAATCCACACAGGATCTCTGTACTGTCGTCGTCGCAGTCACAGTAGCAGTCGTAGCAGTAGTAGTAGCAGTAACAGTCGCAACCAGCACTAGGGTTCCCGCACACAGCAAGCTCGTTCGGAGGGTCCGCTCCACGAGCTGAGGGGCTGATACATCAACTGTCACAAAGACCAGAGTTGATGTATCCAAAAGTTCCGTATCGTCAACAGGAACTCAACGCAACAGACGACGCGTCGATCGGACGCCCGGTCTGAGAGTTATTGACATTTTCGTCTCCGGGGCCCGGTTGGTTTTTAAGGCTAAACCAACCCGACCGTACTCCACCTGCGTCCAAACCTCGGGCGGAGTATGCCAAAAGATCCGTCTCACTAAGAGGAACACAACGCGACTGACGGCGCGTCAATCGGACGTTCGTAGCTCAAGATATGAGCGTTTCCGCTCCGAAGGCCCGGTTGGTTTCGTGAACGAACCAACCCGGCCGAACTCAAAGTAATCCGAAACCTTGAGTGCGATATACCGAAACGACCGTCTCGATCCAAGGATCGCGTTGCCGCTGACGGTTCGTCGATCGGAGGTCCGAGGCTCAAGTTATGGGCCAAAAACCAATTCTGGTTCGAAACGGGGGGGTCCGGGTCCGGGCCGACCCGGCCCGACCCCCCCCTGGGGCGGCGCGGCGGCCGGCGGCGGCGCGGCGGCGCGCGGAGGCGGCGCGCTGAGGCGGCGCGGCGGCGCGGCGGCGCGCTGGGTCGGCGGCGGTGCGGCGGGCCGCGGCGGCCTGGCGCCGCGAGGAGCCGCACGCGGGGGCTGAGCCCCTGCTGATTGAGCGGCGCGGCCTTTGTGTCGCGCCTTTGCAACAAACGGCCCCCCACGTGGGGGCCGGTTTAATTAAAAGAACCGGGGGGATGCTGCCCCCCTTTCATGGAACCGCCCCCCTCTTAAAGAGGGGGGTTTTACATGCTGGCCGGGGGATTAATTCCCCCGGTTTAATGCCTTCCGGCCGGCCAGCTGGCCGGCCGGTTTTCTCCAACGGGACCGGAAATTCCGGTCCCCCCTTCGGCTTCCGACGCCGGCGGCCCGGCCGCCGGTCTTCTCTTCCGCCGCGGCCCGGAACCGGCCGCGGTCTCCTCGTTCCGCCGCGGCCCGGAACCTGCCGCGGTGTTCGTCATCCGGCGCGGTGCGACGGCACCGCGCCCCTTTGCCGTGCCTTGATTTCATTCAACGCGGCGCGACGGCGTCGCGTTCATGAAGATTCTTCCTCGGCGTGGCGCGGCGGCGCCGCGAAAAAGGATTGGCGAATATCCGCGTGGTGCGACGGCACCACGCCACCTTGATTCATCCACCCGCAAGTTATTCAACAAGGACGATGGAGGGGGTTCGGCCGTGTTCGTGCGGTCCGGCCCCCCTCACGTTAAAATAATAACGCAACTTAAAAATAATTCAAGCCACACGTTAGTCTTGCTAAAATCACGATCAAGAATAAAATAAGGAAACCAAAAAGAAAACAACAACCCCTACCTCGGGTATAAGGTTCGAAGATTTGTCTACGTTCCGCGGAAGACGACGTCGCGGAGGTCGGGCGTTGCGGTCGTCGTTCGTCAAATCCGTTGACGAAGGGATGCGTCCGATGCGATACGTCGTTGGCGAAACTTCTCAAGTCGACGAAGAAAAACCAAGGAGGAAGCGGTGTCTCCCTTTCTTTGACGTGGAGAGAAGATAGAACGGCCTGCCGGTGTTCTTCGCGTTCTTCAAGGAGGAAGATGAAGTTCTTCAAAGTGTAGAACTCTTCCTCTCTCAAATCTCCACACAACACAGCAACCCCCAAAATAAAATAAGCTACACCTTATTTTATTTCACTTTGCCAACCTTTCAAAATTCAAAAGTTGAATTCATTAATTAAATCTAGAGTTGACAAAAAATTAAATGATGAGATAAGTTGGCGATAATTAATGTAGGGGAGAGTCACATAATTAAGAGGGGGTTTAGAGG